>CM070590.1:17621127-18221127 GCA_036346355.1 Rhipidocladum racemiflorum
TAGCTTATGTTTGGTAGTATTCGGGCATATTAAATGCCGGGGTGTTACACCTTTGTTTTTCCATGAATTAACACAATATCAATATCATGGCAAGATATATCATAGCACACGACATCTAGAACATCAACATAAATGGACATATCATCGAATTACGCCATTAATACCACGCTCAACCACTTCATAATTTATAACGAAGCAAATAAGGAATCGCAAGCATGCAAAATTAAACCATACATTAAGTTTAAGGCACAACTCTTAATATCATGTCTCCAAGTGATTAATTATGGACTATGATGGTGGAGCTACAAGTAGAAGTGTAGCTAAACCCCTTTTTCCCGCATGCCGATCTCAAAGTACCTAAAAACAACATAAAACACAAGCGTGAGTTCGAAAACTCAGCAAGCATATTGTAATGGACAACAAGATCATTTACAAGACAATAATACCTCACGTCACATATAACATCTCAAACTTGAACACATAACAACATCCTCATCATTTAATATGTATTGTAATGCAATGCAATGCAATGCTATGCTCATATTTCCTTGGAAACTCATACCGGTATGGTTGAGTACACACCCGTCGGTGTGCACCCTCTCCCCCCTTCCATCCCGAAGATGGAGGGTACCTACTCCTCGCTTCCATTCACCACGTGAATGGAATCACGATGTAGGTCTTACTCAATGGCGTTCCGGAATAGTCATAACTTTCTCACTGACCTTCCCCGGATTAGTTATGACTTTCTCACCGCCCTCGCCCCATCTCATGTCATGCATGCAACTATGCCAATTATCATATCTCATTTGTACATAAACATATGGCCTCTCATCATGACAAATATAGACACATGGCATCGAATCATGATAAGTATAAACACATAGCATCATATCATGATAATCATACTCAATATATCATTGGAAAACAGCAAGCAAGGCAAGTGATCATAGCAAGTATTCAATCTTTCATCCAATATCAACAAGCAACCTACAATCCGCTATACATTACAACACACTTGCCTCAACCGTGGGCGACGAATTGGCGGGAAGTAGAGGGCACTCCCGGTGTCACACCACCTGCACATAGGCATCACACACTCTCAATAATGCCCACAAAACATTACACAAATCCCCAACTCACCCGACATTGCCCACTACTCGCAAAACCTAAAAACAGAGGTTCTGTCCCGGCGGGACAGCAGCCTTGCAAAGGCCATAACTTGAGTTTTGGGACTCCAAATCGATTAAACGAGTACACCGTCGCGAAGCTTAGGAAATTTACCAACTTTTTCTAGTTATAGGGAAAGACTGATTCGGACTCTAAGGTTGTTTAATCTAACATTGAACACGAACTGTCTCAATCTCGTCACAGATTTGACAGCGCTCGGTAAAACAGCCATAACTTCCAAACGGCTGGGCGGAATTTCAATTTCTTTATATGCACTGAAAGTTAATGAAATTATCTACAACTTCCTGGAAGTCCGTACGGCCATATTCCAACTCTAAATTGACGAAAACACGAACCCTAGGTCGACTGCTCAATCTGCCCGAAAACAGAAACGTGGCAACATCTAGATCTAACCCAAATTACTCAAATCCAGCGCCTCCAATTGATCAAAAAACTTGATAAACTCCCTAATAACAGTACCTAGCTCATCCCCGAGGAGCCCCATGATCATACCTTTGCCCGACGCACGAAAACTCCAATCGATCTCCTCGCTCCTCGCTCCTCGCTCCTCGGATGGATCCATGAGGATGCAGGGGTGGGGAGGTCACCCTAGGGCAGCAAGGGGGGTGGAGGAGAGGTGGTGTGCAATGGGGAGCAATGGGGGCGCCATGGGGGCAAGAGATGGGGCGGCTAGGAGGTGGAGGGAGGAGGTAGGGTGGCGGCTAGGGTTAGGGGCGCATGGGGCAGGGGTGGACGCCCCAAGGGCTGGTGGGGAGCCCTTTTACCAGCCCCCACACCCAAACCTAGACCATTACGGAGACCTACTCCATCCCACCAAAGCCCACCAAGGCCCAAACTCCCCCGGGAAGGCCCAAAACCCCGGAAACGGCCCGGAAAAGCTATTAACCTCCATATCCTATAGTTTTAACCTTAATTCCACATCTCATAATGTTATTAACCTTATCATGCACGTTAAATAAGGTTTCGACACTCCGTGGTGTCACAACACTTCAAAAGTGCCCAAAAACGCGAGTAAACCACTAGCCGTAAGATTTTCTTCTCTAATTTCACAATCTGTAATGTCACACCAAAACGTAGTGTCACACCGAATCAATTAAACGAGTACTTCATCGCGAAGCTTAGGAAATTTTCTAGCTTTTTCTAAGTATTGGGAAAAACTAATTCAGAATCTAAAATTGTCTAATCTACAAAATACTACGTTCTGTCCCAATTACATCACAGATTTGAACACGTTCGGTAAAACGACCATAACTTTCAAACGGCTGGGTGGAATTGGACGTTATTTATGTCTAATTAAAGGTATTGAAGTTACCTACAACTTTCTCAACAGGCGGCCGACCAAATTCCAAAATTAAAGTCACGAAAACTCAAACCCTATGTCGACTACATAATCTGCCCGAAGCAGAGAATTAAGAAACATCTAGTTTTCATCCAATCTACCCAATCACAGCACCACCACTTGATCTAAAAGCATGAAATCAACCTCTAGATCAATACCTAGACCATCCCCAAGGATCACCCATAACATACCTCTGCCCGACGAACGACGAACGCCGGAATCCTTCCTCTCGAGTCCCCGATCGTCCTCCTCGCGCTGGAACCGCCGGATCTCCTCGTCGCGGGGCTTCCCGATGGATGGATCAGCGGGGTGACGAGGTGCGGATATCCCCTAGGGCAGCAAGGGGGTGGAGAGGAGAGGGGAGGGATGGGGCGCAAGGGGGAGGCAGCTAGGGAGGTGGGGTGGCGTGGAGAGGAGAGGCAAGGGGGGCGGCTAGGGTTTCCAAGGGTGGGGGCGTATGAGGGACAGGGTGGAGGCGCCCCCAAGCCAAAAAAATCTGGTCCCCCTGTGACACTACGGAATGACGGTATGAGAATTTTCGATGTCGGCATTAAGATACGACTTTTGTACCATGTTTTTGGGCTTTTCTCGGGAGTTTGGGCCTTCCGGGGGAGTTTGGGCCTTGGGGGACCTAACTCAGGCCTTGGGGGACCTTCTTGGGCCATAGGTGGGGGCTTTTTGGCCCATGAGGTGGGAGAGGAGGGCAGCACCCTGCCCTGGGCACCCTACCCCTTAACCCTAGCCGCCCTCCCACTCTCCCCTAACCTAGCCGCCACCCCCCTCCCATGGTGCGCCCTCCCCCTTCCCCCATGGTGCCCCCATCCTCTTGTGCCACCTCCCCACCTCTAGCAGGCCCTAGGGCCTCCCCCTCCACGCGATCTCGCTGTTTGGGAGCTCTCCATCCATGGGGAACCGGCGATTCCGGCGATTTCGGCATCCCTGGTGTTTGGAGTGGAGATCGGGCCGCGAGGAGGCGAAGTTCGTCGATCGAGTATCTCGCCAAGAAGAGGTAAGCCCCAGGTATCTTGGTTTTAGGGTGTAGGTGCTGGTTAGATGGTGAATTCCATGTTTAATCTTGATACATAGGTGCTGTTCCTAGATGGGATTAGTGTAATTGCAAATCTGTCCATCGTTTTGATCTCAGGCAGATTAGGCGCTAGTTCTTAGGGCTCGGTTTTCGCAATTTTAGATTCGGAATTTGATCGGCCGCCTGTTGAGAAAGTTGTAGATAACTTTAATACCTTTAATTGGACACTAAGAACGTCCAATTCTGCATAGCCGTTTGCAAGATATGATCGTTTTACCGAACGTGTTCAAATCTGTGACGTAATTGGGACAAAACATAATGTTTTGTAGATTAAACAATTTTAGAGGCCGAATCAGCTTTTCCCAATACTTAGAGAAAGCTCGGAAATTTCCTAAGCTCTGCTATGATGTACTCGTTTACTTAATTTGGAGACATAGAACCCAAGTTATGCTAGATTGAAGTCTGCTGTTCCGGGGGACAGATCCTCTGTTTTTCGTTTTCGGGAGTAGTTTACGAAATCGGGGTAGATGAGCGAGTGTGTACTGTTTTGTGGGCACGTTTTGAGTATGTGGTACTTATGTGCAGGTGGTGTGACCCCGGGAGTGCCCTCATCCTCTCGCCAATCCGTCTCCCGCAGTTAAGGCAAGTGTATTGGAATGGGTATCGTGTTGAATGTTACTAGACTTGACTAGATGCAAATTGTTTTTCATGATATGCCACCTTGTCATGATTAGTGCTTGCCCATGTTATGGTGGAAATGGTCTTTTATGATGCTATGAAATGTTTAATTGTTTATGTTTATGGTATATGTTGCATACATGGGATGAAAACTGGCCCGGTCGGTGAGAACGTCATAACTAGTCCGGTAAGGTCGGTGAGAAAGTTATGACTAATCCGGAGCGCCATGGATGTAAGACCTACCTCGTGATTCCACCCACGTGGTGAGTGGAAGTGAGGAGTAGGCACCCTCCATCTACGGGATGGAAGGGGAAAGAGGGTGCACGCCGACAGGTGTGCACTCGGCAATACCGGTATTTTCTTCGAGACATGTGCATTGCATTGCATACATGATGATGATAATGAAATGTGTACATTGAGATACAGACATGGTCATGATGTTGTATATGAAATTATGATTCGATCATGATGTTAAGTATGGTATGTATTGATGTTGGCATTGATTTGTTCTTTATGATCCATTGCAATATACTTGCTGAGTGATGAACTCACGCTTGTGTTTTATGTTGTTTTTAGGTACCATGAATCCGGCATGCGGGAAAGGGCATTAGCTACACATCTACACGTAGCTCCACACTTATAGACAATTTATTCGTTTGGGTCATGTTAATAAGAATAGTGCCATAAATCTTGGTGCATGGTTAAACTGTGTGCTTGGTTTCCTCATTTACTTTGTTTGGCTCATGAGATGGTTGAATTCATTAATCTAGACTTATACTGTTGCTAGAACCCTCGTTATTGATGATTTAGATGTCATTCTTTATGCTATATCCTGTGATCATTTTGTTGTTGCTCAATTCATGGAAAAACAAAGGAGATGCTGCCAAAATTTTCGGTTTTAGCATTGACTCCTTTGCTGTAATTTATCTTTATTTGTGGTATTTAGATGTGGTTTAGTCTATGTTTTGTAACATTCAGGCATACCAGATGCCAGGGTGATACAGTTGGTATCAGAGCGGGCTGTTGGTCCTTGGAACATGTATTTTAGTGGCATACCTCAGGTTCAACTAAAATATGATGTGGGATAACCTAGAAACATGGTTTAGGTTATACTTAAAATTTTGTCATAGGATAGCAACATTAAAACTTGTGTAAGTGGAATAAGTAATTTAAAATTTGACACACATGGATGCACAGTAGCAAAGGGTATGGGTATCGTTGCTTTACGCTTAAATGTTGTATTTAAGCCTTGATTTTAAATGCTATCTTTGATAATGTAGGTTGCTATGTTTACGAAAGAATTGAATTGAATTGTTCTTGCTATTGTGATAAAGTGGAGTTGTGGTGCCAAAGGGTTTCGGTCACCTTTTTGTTCATTGTAAGGGTGTGGTTTGACGGTGTGGCTGGTTAGAGCCATCACCGAAGAACTATTAACCCCTGTGGGAGAAGAGTGCTTACCTTTTCTGTCGTAGATTGGGTAGTTTTCTGGAGTCAAATAGAAGAGTTTGGTAGTGGATTCTTTCGGATGTTCTTTACCGTTCTAACGATCGGTTTTCGTTGGTTTTCTTGGTTTTAGTCGATTGAAATCAAAGGAAAAGTGTTTGGTATTGGATTTTCGCGGATTGATCATTCGGCGATTGTGTGGTTTTGTTCTCCTTGGTTCAAGACAAAGAAGAAGAGCTTAGTGTTGCGCCTTTTTGATCGCCTTTTTGGCTTTGACACCGGTTTTTGGTTGGTTGCCTTGCAAAGAAAAATATAGTTTTGGTTCTTGTGTGTCTCACTCCGAGTTTAAAAGAAGTTATCGAAGTTGTGTGCAAAAAAACTTAAGATGTGTCGATTTATGTTTTGTGCCTTTGTCCGTAAAGGTTTACTTGATCGCTTGGTTCCCTTCTGTAGGAGACTTTAAGATTGAAATGTGTTTTGGAGATCTTTTGCATGACCCAGTGTGAATCATGTCCCATTGCAACTTTGAGAGTCAAGTTCCCTTGTGAATTTTGGTTGAGTTTTAAAAAGAAAATGCTGCAAATAAAGTGAGTAGTCTTTTGACTAAAATTATTTGTCAAAAGTGAAAATTGTTGTTTAGCATGTTATGTAGTATGTAACAATGTGATTTATGGAAATGATGTACTCCTAAGGTAAATTGTGAGTTGAATCAATTAAATGTAATTTTTATCTTTAGCTTAAGATTAAATGAACTTCTAGTGTTGTAGATTACTCTATAGCGAGAATGATAAACTGTGTGATTTTACATGCTTAGAATTTGTAGCTTTATGTCAAAAAAAAAGAGGTAGCACGCTGCTTTTACTTATTGAGAAGATGACCATTGATAGTGTTTAAAGTTTTAAATCTTGATGCGTAGTGAGAACATTAAGATGATGTAAACTACCGATTTCGTTAAAGAAAATTTGTTGGTTGTTTAAGATGTTCTAACTTAACGTGTTAGTAGGTAAATTTAATCATGATAGCTTGTGACCTTAACTTGGAAGTTGATTAGAGTGCTATTTATGTTGTTGCAAACCATTAGTATTTGGAAGCACGCAGTTGTGTTCTTGAAATGCTAATACAGTTGTCAATTGAGAAGACATAGGACTTGTTGTTTGATGATGTTGTTAAGAGCTATGGGATGGTCTAACTTACTAAGCAATTTTAAATAGTCGGAGTATGTTGAGTAGTGGCAATTTGTTATAATTTATGGAAAGGGTAACTAAACAATGTGTTGTTTGTATGCTAACGCAAATTAATGATATGGATGAATTAGTAGTGTTGTTAATTGTTGGAAACCATTGATCCAATAGAGAAAAGTGTAAAACTGTGGTATTATTGTCGAGTGCATGTTGTGATGGGATGAACAATGGATAATAATCATGATGTAGAATTTTATCCTTAATGAATGTATATCTTAGAGTCAAATTTACGAACTTTGTCTTATGGAGATAATATTTACTTGTTGAAGTCATTTATTGATTGAACAAGTTTCAATTGTCCAGATGTTGACGTATGGATGGTATAAGATTGATAGGTTGATCATGCTTGAGTATCTGTTGAAGTACTATGTTTGAAATATAGAATACGTTGTTATATGATGTGTTGGTCTGTGGGGATCATGATGAGGTAGTATTGGTTGGAAGTCTTTTGATAATCATTGTAAACTTTATTTATAAGTGTTTGGAAAGGTAACTAGAGAAAGAATTGGTTATGTAGCTTTTGGTTGAATTATGATGGGCTTCTCGATGAGTAAATAGTGAATATTGAACAATTAAGTGGTAAGTATAGTGGAATACTAGATATGGTGGGTTTCATGCTGAGCTTGTGTCTAAAACCTTTCAGACTGGTCTGGTTGTTTGCCATTTTGGTTGAAGGGTTTCAGTCAAGGTGTTCCTTATGTTGTGTTTTAGAATTTCTCTAAAACTCGTAGAAATTGGTGCCAATTTTTGGTTTTGGCTAATTTGTTTAGTTTGTGTTGTGAGTATGGATTTACACCCAAAAGTTTTTGAGTGGTTCACGCTCCTTCGCGTTCACACTGAGTTATCCTTGGAATAAATTTTTAAAGGAAGCAGATAAACATAGAGGGTTGTGTTGGAAAACTCACGAGGTTTAATTTGTAACTCTTTTTGGCTAGAGTTGGAGTTATTTGGAAAATGTGTGTGGTGTTTGCAAGTGCTTCAAAAGGTGGTTTTTATGGATGTTTCATCGGTGATGCCGTTAGTGAAGTGTTCTCTTTTGGAAATGAGTTTCCCTTTCTCTTTGAGTAAATTTGTGGCGGTTGTATGTGTAGATGTTTAACTTTGGAGCCGATGTTCTTTTCCAAATGTTGATTGTGGTTAAAGCGCGAGGTTTTGCAAGTTTAGTTTTTCAATTGACATGGGTTCTTATACGATGTGGTGTTTTCCTGTTAATGGTGTTGCCGTCATAAGTTTATATGAATTTCACAGCCATCGATGTTAACTGTGTTTCAATCATGTGATACCGAGGAAGAAGTCTTTTGGTGAATGACTATTCGGTATTGTTGTTACATGAAGAATGAATGGTAAAAAGGAAGTATGACATTGTTTATAGATGTTTAATGATGAAAGAGTCGATGAGCCAGGTCGGTGAGGAAGTCATATATAGATATATGACTAATCTGGAGTGCTCTTGAAAAGTGTGCATTCATGTCATAAATCGAGATTTCCATTTCTTTCTGGTATGAAAAGAAACAATGAAGAATTTCTGGTATGTTGGTTGTGGTGTAGGAGATTTGTGTTTCCTTTGCGTCTTGGCTTAGGAAAGTAAAATGAATACTCTTTGGTTGTTGTCGAATCCTTTCCAATGTGATTGTAGTGCATTGGACTCAAAGTTATGCATGGGGATCAATTGGGTTGATGGTTTTTGGTTGAGCTTACCCAATGGTGGTGCTCTTTGTTCTAGCCCTTTGAGTGGAAGAGCATGAGGGCGAGACCTTCTTAGAAAAGGAAATCCAGTGTGGGTTGTTAATGACCTAAGTTATTCGGTGTTGCTAGTAGTGGATCATAAATAGTTTAAAAGTGAGGAGTAAAGGAAGGTTGTGTATGACTCGATTAAAACCCTCCTGGAGAATTGTTTCCGTTTATGTGTCCCTCGGTAGGGTTGATCAAATTATTAGTAGACCACTTGGTGGTTGCTAGCAGTTGCTTTTCCTTTTCGAGGTGTATTGGATCTTTTTTACGCTGGGCTATGAGCGAGTTGTGTCAATCGAAGCGGATTGTTCGGTTGTTACTGTTCTTGCGAGTTTTAAGAACCTTGGTTTTAAGTAAGCTTTCCCTTTCGGTGGTAGTGGTGGGTATTGGTCTTTTTGTGAAAGATCAATCTGTCTCAAGGTTATAACCCCGATTGATCAAGCAGTCGGTAGTCTGGGAGTGTTGTGTCTCTCTTGGTTCGCGTCGTCTTGATTATGATAAACCACAGTAGAGAGGTTGGTACCGTGTGCTTCTGGAGAGTAGTTTCGATTAAAGGGATCGGGCACTTTAGTGCCAAGGAATGCATAGAATGAGGAGTGTGAGACCGTTTTCCCTCGTTGTCTATTTGGGAATTTATCCTATTGCTTGGGACGTTCTGAGTCCTTGTGTAGCGCTTTGTGTTTCAATGTTGAGTAAGCTTCTAGCAAGATTTGATTGTGAGATATCATTAGAGCCATCAGACTTCGGGCCTTAACTCCTTACGTTTGAGTTCTGGCTAGTGCAAATCGTAGGGGTTTTTTAGCGGGTTCAGAGAAGTGAACCTTAGCTCCCTTCGAATTGGTTGTTCTGCGTAGTGGTGTGTCAAGGATTTGAGGTCGAATCCTGTTTAAGGGGGAAGAATGTGACACTACGGAATGACGGTATGAGACTTTTTCGATGTCGGCATTAAGATACGACTTTTGTACCATATTTTTGGGCTTTTCCCGGGAGTTTGGGCCTTGGGGGACCTAACTCGGGCCTTGGAGGACCTTCTTGGGACATAGGTGGGGGCTTTTTGGCCCATGAGGTGGGAGAGGAGGGCATACATGATGATGATAATGAATGTGTACATTAAGATACAGACATGGTCATGATGTTGTATATGAAATTATGATTCGATCATGATGTTAAGTATGGTATGTATTGATGTTGGCATTGATTTGTTCTTTATGATCCATTGCAATATACTTGCTGAGTGATGAACTCACGCTTGTGTTTTATGTTGTTTTTAGGTACCATGAATCCGGCATGCGGGAAAGGGCATTAGCTACACATCTACACGTAGCTCCACACTTATAGACAATTTATTCGTTTGGGTCATGTTAATAAGAATAGTGCCATAAATCTTAGTGCATGGTTAAACTGTGTGCTTGGTTTCCTCATTTACTTCGTTTAGCTCATGAGATGGTTGAATTCATTATTCTAGACTTATACTGTTGCTAGAACCCTCATTATTGATGATTTAGATGTCATTCTTTATGCTATATCCTGTGATCATTTTGTTGTTGCTCAATTCATGGAAAAACAAAAGAGATGCTGCCGAAATTTTCGGTTTTAGCATTGACTCATTTGCTGTAATTTATCTTTATTTGTGGTATTTAGATGTGGTTTAGTCTATGTTTGGTAACATTCAGGCATACCAGATGCCAGGGTGTTACGCCCCCTCCTCACATGGGTCCAAACTCCTTCCCACTAAAGCCCACGACTCATCCCCTTGGGCCCAAACTCCCCCGGAGAGGCCGAAACTCCCGAAATCGGCCCGAAAACGCGATTAAACCTCATACCGTATAGTTTTATTCTCTAATTTCACATTTTATAATGTCACACCATTCTGTAGTATCACAAAACTATTCAATCAGGTTAACATATTCACCATATATGCCAAAAGAATAGCAATGCAAGGTAAAACATCACAGACAATCATAATAGACTGTGAACTAGTATGGCCCATGACGCGGCGATCTCCATCTTCCACGACCATCCTTGCACACTTAGCCATCTGGATTGAAGCCTTCAAGAATATGTATTAAACTACTACATCTAGCAGCTAGTAACAAATTACATGAGGATTCAAGACATCACATGCCGGCACGCAGACTGTTATACAATAACAAGACAGCCCACAACTGCAATTAACCATGACATGCAGGTCAGGGAATATACAACCATGCATCACATACACATAGGGTCCATACTGTTCACATCACACCCCTGCAAAAACAAGTTAGGCGCTGGATCGAATTCTAGCGCGCGGGAAGTGAACATAGATCGCATCTATGAAAACGTTATGGAAATTCAATCGGATTGATCAAATCAAGCCAATTCCAAGTGATCAGAATGCCTCAGTTTCCATAGGATCAATCTCATCGACCCAACGCGTGAGGTCCCCTTGAGAGGGCGGCGACCACACCGATCTTGATCTGTTGGCTCGATCTGTTCGGCGCTTGCCACTACCCCGATGGTGTTACCAGCCGGTAGGGGTAATGCATGGCACGAATCTGAAACAAGCACGAACTAATCTTTTTGATCATGCAGAGCTACCAACTCATACCTCATACTTCCCCGATACCGATTGATCCAATTAAACCGTGATAAACACAACAGCACATCGACATGTGCGCGTGATCCAGATCCTAAACTACACATGATCGGCTCTGATACCACTGTTGTGATATGGGTATGCTACGCGAGCAACAATAAAAAATTTCTACTGCGAACACCCAAGATCACATGCAAGTAGGGGATCATGAATCATTACCCTTGACGCGCCGATGCAGCGGAAGCAGATATGTGCGCGTAAAGGAAGTAGTCGTTCACGTCCCGACCTCCGCCGAGTGGTCCTCGACCTTCGCCAATTAGTTCTCGACCTCCGCCAAGTGCTTATCGACCTGCGCTGAAGGCTTGCCGATAGACACCAAGTGCTTCCTGATTTGCACCAATGGGATTGATCGCCAGAAATCGCCGGAGATCCAACCGAGCAGCGCGTCCACAGATGGCAGTGCCTCTAACGGTATCCACACGTACCGAACAGGAATGCCGTGCGGGGTGTGCTAGCACCTCGCCACGCGGCTAGGGTTTCTAGGGAGCAGGAGGGGTGATGGCTGAACGTGGTGAGGGTTCTAATCTCTACCACACACTGTTCCTAGTCTCGCCCTTTTATAGACATGCTAGTGGGCCGAAGCCCTCTAGGGTTCCACCTCCAACGTGGATCTCATCCACGCACAAACTCATTAAACAGTTCCAACTCGTTAAGTGTGTGACCCGTTAGGTTCAATGCAAGTCGGACGTGAATCCAGAAACCCGTTTCCAATTCACTGATCAACAGCGGCACATAGCAGTACGTATTGACCCCCGAATGCATAGAATCAATATTCGGCTGAACCTTGATACACTCACATACCGATCCCTTTGCCACACGATACCAGTCAAGCTCAAGGCGAGATGCGCGCCACCCTTGTTGATAGCTCGATCATTTCACTCGACAGTGTGATGGATATAAACCATGACTAACTCCTTAGCCATCTTAGCACGGCCGTGCACTTTCCCTATCCATCCACACGAGGGGCCTAGAGGTATCTCTCCTGTTATCTAGGAGGGGCAAATCCCATCCTGATCATCACACCCTTGGCGATGTATCATGGCATACCCGGTAGTCATCTTTATAAGTACCCTATTACGGTGTAGTATTTGATGATACCAAAGTATACAAGTCTACATGCTAGGCATCCATGATAATCTCATATCTAAGGACCATATAGGCGTACCACTCGAGACTATACGCTGATGGCACTATAACAGATAACAACTCACAGCGTCTCGGAATGGGTCTTGTCCGACTACCCATGTTCTTCAACATGTGTCCACATTATTGGTTCGATATCTCCATATCTATGGTATGTGAAACATTACCATCAACCAATACATGTGATGATCAAATCATCACCGCTCCTCGTAATGATATGGATCAGGGACTCGTTTAGAATAATGTCACTTGACAATGTGTTTCACAATCAGATCGTATCCAATGAACAAAGTCGTAACATTTATTCAGGAAACCGATAAACAAAGTTTTCATAATTACATGAACAAAGATGTATTACAATCATCACCATGATTGATATAGGGCATATTCCCTTCAGTATCCTCTCTGGTTGGGGGACTTGAGCTCAGACAAAAATATGGAACCACTCGATTGTCTATGCTGTCTAGTGAAGAAGCCTCTTTTTGTTGGGATGCTGCTGACTAAGGCTACAAAAGCCATCAACACACATGCTAGGACAAGAAAGTTCATTGGCTCAGCTGGTTAGAAGGTGGGCTTAAGGTCTACCTACTCCTGATGGCTTGGGTTCAAATCCCATTCTAACCACAATTTTTTTCCGCTTCATCTCTTCAATCTAATGCACCAGGGCATTAAATCCGGCCTTAAGAAGTTCCTATATTTCGTTAAAAAAATTGAGATTTCAGCGAAATATGTCAAATTTTCCCCAAAATTTACAAAGGCTTTGTAGCAATTCGAATTTTTTTAAAAAATTTAATTTCACTGGGATTTAGAATCTCGGGAGGGGACCAAAATATGAGATTTCACCGAAATTTATAATTGGAACCACGAACGTGTATACTCAAATCTCGTTGTGCAGTCTACGCAGAGTAGAAATTAAACAAGTGTAAATTAGATGTAATGTATCGTTAGTAATGATATCGCAAATGGACATATCAAACATCTTTCTAAATAATATGCTTAAAATGATAATACATTCCTTTGCAGACACTGATTGATTACTCACAGACATTATAGCGTACCAATCAAAAATACTTTACTACGTTCTGATGCAGCGTAACGCACGATCCATACTAATGATACCGCATGCAAATGGACATGTCAAACAAAAATAAGCTTTTGAGCACGAGAGGGCGTCACAGAAATGCATGGCCCGCCCAGGGATAGGGAAGACTAGTTTTCCTAAGTCAAATCCACTTTACTAACACACATTTCAACTAAATTACCCAAATGGTGATTTGACTGATGCTTTGTTTTCCTACGGCAAAATCACCAGCATGGCGCGCGGGCAGTGGAACTTGATTTATGTTTACTGAAGAACTAATTTGGCTGAGTTGGCTCTGGTCCTCTCGAGAGCAAACAAAAATTGAGAAAAATTTGGTCCATGCTATCGATATTGTTGGGCTTTTTGTATTTTGCCGTTTCTTTTTGGCTTATTAGTTTTATGTCATTGGGATTGAAAACTTCTTTTCAACAATGTCAATAGTAACTCAACTTTTCTCAAAATGCCATAACTGCCTTTACCATATTCTATTCTAGGGTTTCCCCATGACCCATCTGTCGTTTTTTTTCCTAGGTGTTTGTTGAAATGTTGGTACGTGAAATGAGCAAAATGACAATTGGATATAAATTTTGCAAATTAAAAAGGGTACAGGGATCATTTCGGCCTGGTCAAAGTGATTTGACCTTGCCAAAACGACATTTTGCAAAGGAGTTTGCAATTTTGATGGTATAAAATCAATAAGACAAAAGGCAAAAGCAAAACCTAAAAACCACAAAACATAGTAGCAAAGACCGAACTTTACCGTAAATATTGAGCGCCAAAAGTGGATCTGTGGACCAAGGACAAGCTTGCACGCAGGAGACGATATTCTCGGCTCAAGTGGGTTTCACAGCTTAACTGACCTGAAAGTAGGGATGAAAATGGTACGGATAATTTTTGATCGACCGACCAACCGAAGCGTCTCGGATAGTGATTCGGATAATTTTTCGGATATCCGGATATTTTGTTCGGATATGGATCGGATACGGATAAAGTGTCACTATACAGATACGGATACGGATATCTCTGATAATATCCGAGCATTTTTTCAGATACTATCCGCCGGATAATATCCGAATTCCGGCCCGCCTCTTTAGCTTAGCCCGGCTTGGCCCATATGTTACTGGCCAGCCCATCTAGACTTGAGTTGAAGTGGAACCCTAGGTCCCTAGCCGACTAGCTGCCACTTTAGTTCAAGTGGAACAATTTAGATTATCATATACGAGCTCAATTACATAATATATAAAGAAATATGATAAAGTAAGCTCATCAAGTGAAAGAACTTGGCAAGGAAACTCCCCCTCAAAACAAACCCATTGGATGAACAATCCCAAGTTCTCCCCGAATAAAAGCAAAACGAGAAGAAGACAAAGGTTTTGTGAAAATGTCTGCCAATTGATGTTCAGTATCCACATGGTGAAGCACAATATTCCCTTTTTCCACATGATCTCTGAGAAAGTGAAATCTGATGTCAATATGTTTTGTTCTAGAGTGTTGCACGGGGTTCTTAGCAATGCAAATTGCACTAGTGTTATCATACAAAAGAGGAACACTATCCAAATTAACCCCATAATCTTTAAGTGTAGCTACTATCCAAAGAATTTGAGAACAACAACTAGCAGCAGCCACGTATTCAGATTCAGCAGTTGATTGTGCAACAGAAGATTGTTTTCTTGATGACCATGCAATAAGAGAGTTACCCAAGAAATGGCATGTACCAGATGTGCTTTTTCTATCAATTCTACATCCTTCAAAATCAGCATCAGAAAAAGCTCTTAAACTAATGCATGAGGAAGCAGAAAGCCAAATGCCAAAAACTTGAGTACCATGGAGATACCTGAAAATTCGCTTGACTGCTTGTCGATGTGAGGCACGTGGGGAAGCTTGAAAACGAGCACACAAGCACACAGCAAATTGTATATCCGGCCTTGATGCGGTGAGGTACAAGAGTGAACCTATCATGCTTCTATATTCCTTTTGATCAACCTGCTCACCATCTTCATCCGGATCAAGTGTGCAAGCACCCTCCATGGGTGTCATGATCGGCTTGCTGTTTTCCATCCCAAATCGATGCAACAAGTCTTTTGTGTATTTGCTTTGATGCACAAAAGTACCATCCTTTGTTTGCTTGATTTGCAGTCCCAAAAAGTATGTCAACTCACCCATCATACTCATCTCAAATTCGTTCCTTATAGTTTCTGAAAACTTAGAGACTAAAACATGAGAGGAACCACCAAAGATAATATCATCAACATAAATCTGAACGAATAGTTGATCATTGCCTTGCTTGAGTAAAAAGAGAGTTTTGTCAACCTTTCCCATTGAAAACCCCTTTTCAAGTAAGAAGGTTTTTAGCCTATCATACCATGCTCTAAGGGCTTGTTTCAAACCATACAAAGCTTTTGACAGTTTGTATGCATGGTCTGGAAACTTGGGATTTTCAAAACCAGGTGGTTTCTTGACATAAACCTCCTCATTTATGTAGCCATTGAGAAAAGCACTTTTCACATCCATTTGATACAATTTGAAACCTTTGGATGCAGCAAAAGCTAAAAGGATTCTAATGGCTTCAATTCTAGCAACAGGAGCAAAGGTTTCATCAAAATCTAAGCCTTCAATTTGAGTGTAACCTTGAGCAACCAATCTAGCCTTGTTTCTAACAACAACACCATCCTCACTTTGTTTATTTTTTAAAACCCATCTAGTTCCAATGACATTAAAATCAGGAGGTGGTGAAACTAGCTTCCAGACTTGATTTAGCTCAAAATTCTCTAATTCCTCGTGCATGGCATTGATCCAAAATTCGTCAGATAATGCATGAGATATATCTTTGGGTTCAAAAGAAGCCACTAAAGCAAAATGAGCATGAGTGTCAGAATGAATAAACCTGGACCGGGTGATTCTCTCATTTAAATCTCCAATCATCTGTTCAGGTGGATGTCTCTTCTGAATGTGCAGGGGAGCTGTAGCTTCAGAAACTTCTTCTCCTCCTTCATTTTCAGCATGTACAGAAGATGTTGTAGCTTGTGGATGTTCAGTTGTAGGTAGAGTAGAAGTAGGCGCAGAAGGTGCTACAACTGGTTGTGCATTGGGAAGAGTCAACACCTCATCCTCAATCTCATCATCATTGTCTTCAAAGATTTTCTCCCCCTGAACGTATGCTTTGTACTGCATCACTTGGACTAGTGCCTGGACTAGCCTCATCAAAAGTAACTTCACAAGTTTCCACAATTTTGTTAGTCTCCAAAACAAACACACGATAGCCACGAGTATGAGCAGGATATCCAAGAAAAATGCCATCCATTGATCTAGCTTCAAATTTATCAAGATTTCCAGATTTCAAGACAAAGCATTTGCATCCAAAAACCCTAAAGTGAGAAACAGTAGGCCTATGCCCAAACCGAAGCTCATATGGAGTCTTATCCAATTTTGATCTCAAAAACACACGGTTTGAAACATAACATGCAGTTGAAATTGCTTCAGCCCAAAAGTTTCTAGGAGTGTGATGTTCATCTAGCATGGTTCTAGCCATCTCAACCAACGTTCTGTTTTTCCTTTCAACTGCACCATTCTGTTGAGGCACTCTAGGTGATGAAAATTGATGATCAATTCCTTTTTAGCACAAAAGTGATCAAAAGAAGCATTTTTGAATTCAGTTCCATTTCACTTCTAATAGCTTTGAGAGCTCCTGGATGATCAATAGAAAGCCTAAGAACAAGACTTCTAAAATGACTAAAAACCTCATCCTTAGATGCCATAAAATACACCCAAGAGTATCTATAAAAATCATCAACAATCACAAGCACATACCATTTGCCTCCAAAAGATTGAACTCGAGATGGTCCAATCGTGTCAAGATGTAGTAGCTGTCCTAGAGCATTTGTCATCACCATGGTAAGAGGTGGATGTGAACCTGCAATCATCTTACCATGCCTACAAGAAGAGCATACTAGATCGCTATCCCACTTAAGCTTAGGCAAACCACGTATAAGATCTAAACCACTTACACGAGTAAGATGATCGAAACCAACATGACCAAGTCTACGATGCCAAAAGAATAGATCTTTAGAAACATTGGCAACTAGACACCTATGCTTAGAAGAAGGTGATACATCAAAATCAGCTTTAAATACTCTCCCAAAGCGTGAGATCTTGAAAACAAGGTCACCTAAAGCATCTAACACTTTGCATTCATTTTTCTTAAAGCTTATTTCAAGATCTTCATCAAGCATTTGTGAGACAGAAAGAGAGTTATATTTCAAATTTTCAACAAGAGCCGCATCCTTGAACATAAACTTGTCACTTACCTTCACTGTTCCTTTTGCCACAACAAAAGAGGAAGAAGCATCTCCAAAAGTAACACTTTCAGCACGAGATGCACGAGTGAGGGAGGAGAACCAATTCTTATCACCGGGCATGTGGTGTGAGCATCCGGAATCCACTAGCCATATGTTCTCCTTCCTCGCGCGAGAAGCCTACATAGCAACAAAACATGTCGAGGTCTCAGTACTGGGGTTAGAAATGAGATTTTTGGGAATTCAGTACTGAGACACACGACGCACAACAGTAGACACAACACGAGAATTTTTATGCACAAAATCAAATTTGCCTTTTCCCATGTTTTTAAGAACAGAAAGTGTTTTCAACACTCTAGACGCATGAGAAGTAAAATGTGCTTTGCTGAAATTTGACCTAGCCTTAGTCCTTTCCTTCTTTTGCTGTTTGGCTAGTCTAAAGAAAAAATCTACTAAGTGTCCACCTCTACCACAATGAGTGCAAGTGTACTTGATATGATGTTTAGCTTTAACAGTAGAAGCACATTTTGCATTCATCATAGCAGAAGATAAAAAACCAGCAGATTGAAAAACAATTTTCTTAGGCTCATTAGTAAAACCAATTTTGCAAGGAGCCTGAACAACAGTGCGAGGTTTAGTTTCATATGTGGCATAAGGATCAAAACCTAAACCTCTCTTGTTTGTGCTAGCTTTAGATTGATCCAAAATCATGTTCAATTTTTTCTTGCCATTAGTGAAACGTTACAAAGAGTTTTGCAAGTAATCAACTTTCTTAGCAAGAGTTAAACAATTGTTGCAGGAAACATCCACTTTTCCTTTTTGCTTGCGACAAGTTGAGCATGAAAGTACTTCATGTGTAAGCAGATCATCAGTCAATTAAGAAACCCTAGCATTTGCATCTTTCAATTTCAATACAAAAGTTAAGCATTTAGGACAAGAAATTGAATCATGCAAATCATCAGTGGAACAACTAGCATGTTTAGCATGTTTCTCATTTTTGTCAAGTTGATGTAACAGAGAAGCATGTTCTTTCCTAAGCAAAGTGAGCTCATTGTAAACTAAGCCACATGATTTGCAAGTATCATCATCGGGAATCAAAGTTTTAAGTCTAGCAATTTCAGCATTCAATGACTCCACCAGAATATCATGTTTCTTAATTTTTCTATCACGTTTGTCAAGCAATTTTCCAAGACGGGCAACAGCATTGACTAATTCATCATAAGAAGGATCTACCTCATTGAAGTCGCTGTCGTTGCTGTCCTCGGTGAAGCTATCGTTGCTGCTTGCCATGAGACACAATCCCATCAAATCATGCTTGCTTGGAGTTGCATCATCTTCGCTACTCTCTGAGTCCAATCGCTCAAATTGACTTGATCGAGAGCGAAAAGAACTCGGTGAACCACCTTGCGGTTGATGAAGCTCTTCTTCTTCTTGTCATTTGAAGAGAACCTTTTCTTCTCCTTCCTTCTGTCGTTGTCCTTCTCCTCCTTTCATGCTTTTCCTGCAAGCTTTGGACAATTTGATCTCATGTGGTTGAGATCACCATACTCATAGCACCTTGGAGGACCACCTCTCTTTCTCATTCTCATATTCTGCAGAGCTTTGTTAAAGCGAGAAGAGAGTAGTGCCAAGTCTTCTTCAGGAAATTCTTCAATTTGCTCATCTGTTAAAGAAGACAAGGAGGACAAGGCAAAGCTAGAAGAAGAATTTGCATTTGACATGTTAGGGTTAGAGATCAAAGCAATTGATTTAATATTACCCTTCCTGGCCAGAACATCCAACTCATGAGTTTTCAACTTAGAATACAGAACATCTAATCTAAATGTACTCATGACAGTAGATTCTCTAATGGATGTAAATTTCATCTCCCAAATAGACATGTCTAATGCACCAAGCAATTATCTAGCATTAGCAGCATCATCAAAGCTAACTCCAACAGCACGCAAATTGCTAAGAATTTTATTAAAACGTGCAAAGAAATCATCCAGTGACTCACCAGGCTTCATCTCAAATCGCATGTATTCCTTTTTGTAAAGATCTTGACGAACCTCTTTGATAGTGTTCGAACCCTCATGGTAATCACAAAGAGATTTCCATACCTCATATGCGGATTTGAGATGGATCACACGGTCAAAGTCGCTGCGTCCCAAACCTTGGATGATCAAGTTGCGCGCCTTGCTGTTTACTTCAACATGTGTGCGATTGGTGTCGTTGACGTTGTCGTTTGCAGGAACTTCATATGGCTTGTAGACCTTCTCCCAAATTGTGAAGCCTTGTGCTTGGATGAACGCCTCCATCTTGGCTTTCCAAAACTGAAAATCAACACCATCGAACACAAATGGTTTTGTCGAATAACGATCCATTGATCTAATCATCGGTTAAGATAGATTAGAAAAACCTTACTCTGATACCACTTGTAGGATCGAAGCATACGAAAATAGCAATCAGAGGGGGGTGAATGATTGTGCAGAAGCTAAAACCAAATTTTCAATATACTAAATTTTCACCCAAAAACGAAACCAAATAATTGCCTCGTATTCGACAAAAATAGAATGATAGAGGTTCGATAAAATGCAAATTCCCAGAGATCCAACCGTTAGATCGATTTGAAATTTGGACACAAGAAACTAAATTCCAATATGAATCGAACCCAAAAAGAATCAGCTCGATCGGACTTACGGATCAAAAGTTATGAACTTCGCAAGCTTGCTGTTCCAGAACTTGACGAAAATCAATCTAATCAAAACTTGTAAATAAATCAAGAACAACAAAAGATTAATCAACAAAACTTTGAGGACCTCTATATCAATACCCTAGAAAGGTTTTTGATGGATCAGATCAAGATGAAACTCAAAGAACAAGAATCAATTCTAGAACAAGAACAAGCATGCAAACAAGAACCAAAACAGAAAACACTGTAGCAACGCAGTTACTGTAGCACGCAAGAATCTTGGAAGAATTTATCTTTATTTCTTTTGTCTAAAGTACTCCCATCAAAAGAGTACAAACCCTAAAACTGAGCTTGAGATTCTCAATGCGCCTTGCTCACCTTGATGCCCTTCAACAGGAGACACCCCTCCTATTTGAAGGAGCAAAACACAAGGAGTCCTGAATACAATTCCTAATCCTAGTAGGAGTCCCACTCCTAATCCTAGAAAGAGTATGTATTCAACACAACTCCACTTGGCCCAATCTGGCCAAGTACAACTCTTGCACGTGTATGACAACCCTACCATACTCACGTGACTAACACTTTGCACGCGTATGGCCACCTGCCATACTCACGTGACTAACCATTCTTCATGTGCACCATTATCTTAGCTCAAACGTCCTGCATGACATCCTTGACCACCAAGACCTCAGTTCCTCCAGAACTTAGTCCCGAACCTCAGTTCCTCCATGAACCTAGTTCCGGTCCAGTCATCAACCACATTCGCCCTCGAGCAATGCCTGCACATGAACAAACCACAAAACGATTTCGAGCACAAGTTCGCGACTTGACTCAACGTTAGTCCATGCAAATACTCACACAAGCATTGCATAAATTCCACTTCAAAATAGGCATCATGAAATTCTCACAAATTTCATAATCTCAAATTCAAACCAAAATTCAATTCCAAATTTTCTCAAAACCCTAATCAAGCAAAAACGCATTCACGACGGACCAAAAAAAATATGGTCTGGCGTACACATGAAAAAGTCACTCAAAAACCTATTCATGACGGACCAAAAAATTTGGTCCGGCGTACATGTAAAACTTACTGTTTTTCAAGAACTTGGTCTAGCACAAAAGGACTCAGATTCATGTTTACGACAGACCAAAAAATTTGGTTTGTCGTACATAGGAAAATGAGGTTGCCAAAAACATGTTTACGACAGACCAAAAAACTTGGTTTGTCGTACATGGGAGAATGAGGTTGCCAAAAACATGTTTACGACAGACCAACAAACTTGGTTTGTCGTACATGGGAGAATGAGGTTGCCAAAAACATGTTTACGACAGACCAACAAACTTGGTTTGTTGTACATGGGAAAAACAATTTTTCTGAATTAACTTGAATCCTCAAAAACATGATGATGGCGGACCAAAAAATTTGGTCTGGCGTAAGGAGAAATTTGGTCCGGCGCCAAAAGAAGACTCTTTTTCTGAATTCAAACACGCACGAGCACTAAAGCAATATTTTGCAAATTCAAATATAAGCCAATTTTTCAGCACATGATTTCACAGTATGATACACCAGTCTGCCATGTGGGACATACATGTCAGGGCTGTTGTTGTAATAGACGATCTTCCTAACAGCTGTGGACACAAATTTGCTAGAAAAAACTGTAGTTTTGCGCAACTAATTGTTAAATCTGTAATTTTTGATAGTTTGTATGATTTACGTGTGTAGTTTGTAAAATTTACTCGGAAATAGAAGACAGCAAGATTATGATGCATGCACATGAGCTAGCGTACGTCATACGGTGATGTCTCAAGTTGGGTTGAGCAAATGATTGCTCAAGATTGTAATTCTTCTGCTTACACTACTACAAAACAGCATATAGATGACATTCTATTTGTGACGGTTTGTATGGAACCGCCACAATAGGAGTATCAGCGGCGGTTTTTTAAATCAAAATGGTGGTAGGATCATCAATGGCGGTTTTTATTCCAAACCGCCACAGATAATTAGTTATCTGTGGTGGTTTTTTGTTAGAACCGCCACAAATACATTTTGTGCTATTTATGGCGGTTCTAACCAAAAATCACCACAGATAACTAGTTATCTGTGGCGGTTCGGTGTAAAAACTGCCACTAATACTTAGGAATAATTTGTGACGATTCTAGGTAAAAACCATCACTGATAATGGGAAGCCATATCAGTTAGATCAGGCGAAGCTAGAATAGAGTATGATGTTGTCCTAGGAAAAAGAAAGGGCAAGGCAAAATCTAAAGTACAAGATAATCAAGAAAGGCTGATATTCGAGATGGGGAAGCCATTAGTCACCGAATCGAAGTTAAATAGCCTAACACTCATGATGCAGCGATTACATATCTGGTACATGGAGCGATCCAACCAAGAGATACTCCCGAAGGTGATCACTGCCATTTTCCAAGAGGAACATTTTCACCATGAAGGGGGTGGCTATTTCCTAATAGAATTCGATAACTTGCACAATTTGTTCTATCACGACGCCCTCGACGTGTGTTTTTTGAGGTGCTGTGTCTAATATATAAATCATGTTTTACATTCACATAATACCGATAAATGTTATGTCTAACTTTTTCGTTATCTATATACGAGATGATTGAATTGCGAAGAACCAAGGGGCTAGTGGGATTCCTCGACCCAGGAACGGTCTGCCATACCGAAATCATAAGGGCACCAAAGGAGGTTGAGGAATGCGTATACAGGGCGTTGCTAAAACTACAAGATAAGGAGTTCATACTTCTTCTATACAATTTTAAGTATCTCATTGGCTAGTTAAATTACTTATTGAATTCATTCATTCATTACTCTTATCCTAGGACTAATAACTATAGCATCATACATGTGTATGTAGGTTCCATTGGATTCTCGTAGTAATTACTCTAGAAAAGAGCAAGATGTTGCTCATGGACCCGCTGGACAAAGATAAAAAAGACTACGCAGAGCTGCTAAGTCTAATGAATGAGGCGTTCAAAAGATATTGTACAAAGAGCTTGGGATACCGCCCATTCCAGAAATCCCTTTCAGTCCGTACTAAATTTCTGGTACGCACGTAAGCAATATTCTTATATCGCATTTCATAGTAAATAACCCATTCCATAGCATTTTAGTTTATTCAATTTTTGCAGTGTCACAAGCAAGCGCAAGGCACAAATTTATGAGGGTACTTCGTGTGTGAAAGTGCATCTAGGCCCCTCAAATTGTTTTGGTGATTAATGATGACACAATTAAAGAGATCTAATGTTTTATCCAAGAATACTGCAGATATCGAGATTATATCGAAGTTTGGAATGACATTGGACACCCCCTCGACTACTTAAAATCAAAAGGACGGCATCAAGACCAAAGTTGTAATCTTTTATTCATTTGGGTCTTAAGGATAGCCGTACTATTAAGAGGGTATGACGAGAAATCGATTTTAGGATGTGCATGTGCTCAACATCAAGTCTTGCATCTCACTTTAGCACTCCTACGCTTGGTTTTGAAAAGTTTCAATTTGAAACCGTTCTGGGTAACCCGGAGTATCCGGACATTTTGTCCGGAGTCTCCGGATTCAATCCGGAGTGTCCGGACATTTGGTCCGGAGTCTCCGGGTTGGACCTCTCGGTTGCTTTGTTTCCAGCTGGTCCGGAGTATCCGGACATTTGGTCCGGAGTCTCCGGATAACCCGGAGTCTCCGGGTTGTTTGTCCGGACACT
The DNA here is from genome assembly GCA_036346355.1 of Rhipidocladum racemiflorum. Taxonomy (NCBI): domain Eukaryota; kingdom Viridiplantae; phylum Streptophyta; class Magnoliopsida; order Poales; family Poaceae; genus Rhipidocladum; species Rhipidocladum racemiflorum. Next base: position 17,645,320 of record CM070590.1, read on the forward strand.
CCGGCCTGTTCAAAAACGGGAGTAACGGCTAGTTTTCAAAAAGAGTATTTAAAGCCTCCACTCCACTCCAACGGCTAGGATCTCTATTGAGCTCATTCATAGCAGCATTCAAGCCATTCCTAACCATCTCTAAGCATTCAATAGAGCCGCCACTTCCTCCCACCAATTAATTTGGTTGTTGATCTTTTTGGTGAGGAGAGGAAGAAGAAAAGTGCAAAGTGCATTCATTTCATCTTGTTGAGCACTAGTTCATCCTCCAAGCGATTCTTCGTGGTGCTATTTCTCTTGGAGGTTGAAGGTCTCCTAGACGGCTAGGAGTCACCGGGAGCTACCAACTTGTGTGGTGAGCCCCGGTAGTTTGTGAAGGCAAGTCTCGCCTCCGAAAGGAAAGAGACAAGAAGTGAAGCCGGCGAGTGCATTTGTGCAACACCGGGAGGAAAGCGGGTTGAAAGAGACCCCGGCTCAAGTGCGACCGAGCCACCTCAACGGAGACGTAGGGTTCCCTTCAAGAACCCGAACTTCGGTGAAAATTCGTGTCTCTCGCATTCACTTTTACTTCTTAGTATTGCTTAAGTGGATTTGAATTTGTAAAGTTAGATCTAGCTCTTTGCTTGGCTTTAAATTCAAATTCCTGCTAGCAATTGTTCTAGGTTGTTCTTGCTATATACTTCTAGTGGTTTATTGTGCTTGCTAGAGTAGTTTTTATCTCGCTCCCGAGCCAGCTAACCCGGAGAGTCCGGACTCAATACCGGACACTCCGGACAAGCCGGAGTATCCGGACCAAAAACCCGGAGACTCCGGGTTGACCAGCTCGGCCAAGTTTTTTCCGCTGCGTAAATTTTAATCCGCCTATTCACCCCCCCTCTAGGCGACATCGTTGGTCCTTTCAATTGGTATCAGAGCCAAATCTCCTTTATTTTGGCTTAACCGCTTGGAGAATCAAAGATGTCGGACATAGAGAAGGTTACCGAAACCCATGGCCAAGAGAAAGCCTCGGGTTCCGGTATCGGGGTTGCTATTCCATTAGATTATTCCTCCTTTGGAGTCTCAAACTCCTCATCCTATGTTTCCGTCTCGTCCGGTCGAGCGCCTCACTTCGATGGCACTCGATATGCGGCATGGAAACATAAGATGAAGATGCATTTGAGATCACTTCATCCGTGTATTTGGAAGATTGTTGAAACAGGTTTCAAGCCCGCAAACCCCAACAATCTCACCTCCGAAGAAGACAAAGCTCAACACTTCAACGACTTGGCCGTCAATGCCTTGTTCAATGCTTTGAGCGACTCCGAGTTCAACCGGGTCGATGGCCTTGACAATGCCAAGGACATTTGGGAAAGATTGATGGTATCTCATGAAGGTGTATCAAGTGTCCGTGAGTCCAAGATCGAACTCATCATTGGGGAGCTAAGCCGATTCACTTTGGAAGAAGGTGAATCGTACACAAATATGTTTGATCGCTTGATGGTGCTAGTGAATCAAGCAAAGGGACTTGGAAGCACCGAGCTCACCGACAAGGCCGTGGTCAAGATCATCCTCCGAGTAATTACCCCCACCAACCGCAATCTTGTACAACTCATCCGCGACCGGCCAAACTTCGATACTCTCACTCCTCATGATGTGATTGGCCGGTTGATGACGGATGAGATGATGGTGAAGGAAGCGGAAGTGGTGGAGGAGCTCAAGTCCGGCAAGAAGAAGGGCATCGCCTTGAAGGCCGTCAAGGTGGTGCAAGAAGCCGAAGAGAGCTCAAGCGATGAAGAAGAGTCAAGCGGCCCCTTGACAAATGAAGACATGGCCTTGCTCGTAAGAAGATTCAACAAGTTCTTGAAGAAGAAGGGCTACAAGCCGGGTAGTCACTCCAAGAACTATGGCAACAAGTCAAGAGGGCGTCACTCCTCAAGAAAGTGCTATGAGTGTGGGGAACCCGGCCACTTCATTGCCGAGTGCCCACACAAAGAAAAGAAGGAAGAGAAGCCGTACAAGAAAGACAAGTACCGCAAGAAGGACAAGGATAAGAGCAAGAAGTACAAGGGCAAGGGTCATGCTTACATCGGCAAGGAGTGGAACTCCGACTCCGACTCCGAGTCCGAGTCCGATTCCAACTCCGACAACGAAGGAGGACTCGCCACCGTCGCCATTGCCACTCCACCTACAAAGTCGAGGAGCCTCTTCGACAACTTGAGCGACGGAGATGAAGATGCTCCAATGTGCCTTATGGCAAAGGGGCACAAGGTATCATCTAAGAGTTCCACTCTTTCTATTGTTGACTATGGCTTAGATGATTGTGATGATGCTAGTGATGATGAGGAAGTAGCATTTAAGTCTATGAATGATTTTGATATTGAAAAATTAGACTTGCTACTTAAAGATATTGAAAAATTGGAGGAAGTAGTTGAACAAAAGGAGGCTATTCTTGAGGCTCAAGAGGATCTCCTTATTTTTGAAAAGGAGAAGAACATTGAGCTAGAGAAGAGCCTAGCTTTTGAAAGAAAGAGAAATGAGGATTTGGTCAAAAGTTCAAATTTGACCAAAAATGAAGCAATTAGTCTTGAGATCACCAATGCTTCACTCTTAGAGCAACTTGCAAAAGCAAAGGATGCTTGCAAGGCTCTTGAAGTGAAGCTTGTTGATCTCTCGAATAAAGCTTCTACCTCAATCAACAACTCCAATATTTCATTACCTTCAACGAGCAACAGTTGCGCTAGATGCTTTAATGTTGATGTTGCTACTTGTGCTACTAACCGTGAGACTTTGAAAGTCTTAGCTCATGAAAATGAGAAGCTTAAGGTGATGCTTGAAGATGGACTTCAAAAGTCCTACAAGGCAAGCAAAGGTTTAGAGGAGTATCTCGGTAAGCGCCAAGGTAATCCTAAGAGGCAAGGGCTTGGGTATGTTCCGCCAAAGGGCAAAAAGAGCAACATTGTTGTTGCTCCTTTAAGCAAGCCCATTCACTTTGTAAAAAGCGAAGGAACATCCAAGCACAAAGCTCACTCCGAGTTCTTTGCTTCTTATGTGCTTAAAAAGACTAACCTCGGTCGTGTAGTTGCTTATCATGTTGGGCGTAAGCCGAAGAATGCTCCTTGTGTTCGTTCTATTTGGGTCCCTAAATCACTTGTCACTAATGTGCGTGGACCTAACCAAGTTTGGGTACCAAAGAGCAAAAACTAAATGTCATTTTGTAGGCCTATATCTCCGGTGGAACAAGTTGGATTTTGGATAGCGGATGTACGCACCACATGACCGGAGAAAAGGCAATGTTTGCTCAATTGGACGCAAATGGATCAAATAGTGAAAGCATTGTGTTTGGAGACAATGGAAAAGGAGAAGTAATTGGATTGGGTAAAATTCCTATCTCAAGCAATTTTCAATTAAATAATGTTTTGCTTATTGAGTCATTAAGCTACAATCTATTGTCCGTTGCACAATTATGTGAAGCGGGCTATAATTGTTTGTTTAATGAAAAGGGTGTGGATGTCATTAAGAGGCTTGACGGTTCAATAGCCTTTAAAGGGCGTTTGAAGGGTAAGCTCTATCTCGTAGACTTCAATACGGATAGACTTAATCTTGAAACGTGCTTAATGGCTAAATCTAGCATGGGTTGGCTTTGGCATCGCCGGTTGGCTCATGTTGGTATGAGGAATCTTCATAAACTCATTAAAGGCAACCACATTCTCGGACTAACCAATGTTGTCTTTGAGAAAGATAGGATTTGTAGCGCTTGTCAAGCCGGCAAGCAAGTCGGTGCCTCCCATCCCGCCAAGAATGTGATGACGACCACAAGACCTTTGGAAATGCTTCATATGGATCTTTTTGGTCCGGTCGCCTACATAAGCATCGGGGGAAGTAAGTATGGTTTAGTCATTGTTGATGATTTTTCTCGATTCACTTGGGTGTTCTTTTTGCATGACAAAGGAGAAGTCCAAGTGACATTAAAGAAATTCATGAGAAGAGCTCAAAACGAGTTTGAAGTAAAGATTAAGAGAATTCGAAGCGACAACGGCACCGAGTTCAAGAATATTGGCATGGAGGAGTTTCTTGATGAGGAAGGAATCAAGCACGAATTCTCGGCTCCCTATTCTCCTCAACAAAATGGGGTGGCCGAGAGGAAGAATCGAACCCTCATCGAGATGGCGCGGACAATGCTCGACGAGTACAAGGTTTCCGATAGCTTTTGGGCGGAAGCAATCAACACCGCATGCCACAGCTCCAACCGCCTCTACCTCCACAAGATCTTGAAGAAGACGGCGTACGAGTTGCTCACCGGGAAGAAACCAAATGTCTCCTACTTTCGAGTCTTTGGGAGCAAATGCTATATCCTTAATAAAAAGGCTAAGTCTTCTAAATTCGCTCCTAAAGTAGATGAAGGTTTCTTACTTGGTTATGGAACCAATGCTTACGCGTACCGAGTTTTCAACAATACAACCGGTGTCGTTGAAATCTCGCGTGACGTGACTTTTGATGAAACTAACGGTTCTCAAGTAGAACAAGTTGATCGTGTTGTGATTGACAGGGAAGAACCTCCTTGTGAAGCTATAAAGAAAATGGCAATTGGAGAGGTAAGACCTCAAAATTTGGAATCTCACCCGAGCTCCCCAACCCGGAGTCTCCGGCCTGAAACCCGGAGTGTCCGGATTAGTCCGGAGTCTCCGGGTCCAATACCGGAGTCTCCGGATGGGTCAGACTCGGGCGACATTCCCTCCTCGTCCAATCAAGCTCAAGATGGTTCCAATGCCACCCAAGATGATGAAGGCCCTATTCAAGCCTTGGACTCATCCGTACCTCATCCGAGAGTTCATCAAAGCATTCAAAGAGATCATCCGGTCGACAACATACTTGGAGACATCAACAAGGGAGTATCCACTCGATCTCGAGTTGCAAATTTTTGTGAATTTTACTCGTTTGTTTCCTCTCTTGAACCTCTTAAAGTAGATGAAGCACTTGAAGACCCAGATTGGGTGATGGCTATGCAAGAGGAACTGAACAACTTCAAGCGCAATCAAGTCTGGGAGCTTGTCAAAAGACCAAATCAAAACGTTATCGGCACTAAGTGGGTCTTCCGAAACAAGCAAGATGAAAACGGATCGTGACAAGGAACAACGCCCGCTGGGTTGCTCAAGGGTACACTCAAATAGAAGGTTTGGATTTCGATGAAACATATGCTCCAGTAGCTAGGCTTGAATCTATTAGAATATTACTTGCCTTTGCTACTCACCATGATTTCAAGCTGTATCAAATGGACGTGAAGAGCGCCTTCTTAAATGGACCACTTTCCGAGATGGTCTACGTTGAGCAACCACCCGGATTTGAAGATCCAAGACATCCCACCACGTCTATTACCTTCACAAGGCACTCTATGGACTTAAGCAAGCTCCAAGGGCATGGTTCGAATGTCTTCGAGACTTCCTTCTCGGACAAGGTTTTGTAGTCGGAAAGGCCGACCCTACTCTCTTTACTAAGCATATAGATAATGATTTATTTGTGTGCCAAATATATGTCGATGACATTATATTTGGATCTACTAATGAACATTTGTGTAAAGAGTTTAGCAAGATAATGACCAAAAGGTTTGAGATGTCCATGATGGGTGAGTTGAAGTTCTTCCTGATTCCAAGTTAAACAACTCAAGGAAGGAACTTTCATTTGTCAAACGAAGTACATCAAGGACATGCTCAAGAAGTTCGGAATGGAGGACGCCAAGCCCATAAAGACGCCAATGCAAGCCAACGGGCACCTAGACCTCGACAAAGAAGGTAAACCGGTCATCCAAAAGGTATATCGTTCGATGATCGGTTCTCTCCTTTATCTTTGTGCATCTAGGCCCGATATCATGCTTAGCGTTTGTATGTGTGCACGTTTCCAAGCCGCTCCAAAAGAGTGCCACATGGTGGCCGTTAAGAGAATCTTGAGATACTTAGTGCACACCCTCATTTCGGACTTTGGTATCCGAAAGGATCCTCCTTTGAGCTTATTGGCTATTCCGATGCGGATTATGCCGGTTGCAAAGTGGATAGGAAGAGCACCTCAGGAACTTGCCAATTCTTGGGTAGGTCCCTAGTCTCGTGGTCTTCCAAGAAACAAAATTCCGTAGCCCTATCCACTGCCGAAGCCGAATACATAGCTGCCGGGAGTTGTTGTGCCCAATTACTTTGGATGAGACAAACCTTGAGTGATTATGGCCTTTCCTACAAAAGCGTTCCACTTTTGTGTGACAATGAGAGCGCCATAAAAATTGCCAACAATCCTGTCCAACACTCCCGAACAAAACACATTGATATTCGCCATCATTTCCTAAGAGACCACGCAACCAAAGGCGAAATTGATATCCAACATGTGAGTACAAATGATCAATTAGCCGATATCTTTACCAAGCCCCTTGACGAGAAAAGGTTCTGTGAATTGAGAAGTGGACTAAATATCTTAGACTCTCGTAACGTGGCTTGACATGTGCTCACATATTGTTTGGTGAATGAAAAATGAATTTCAAAACCTTAGTCATCTTTTTCTTTGAATTTATTCAATGTTTTTGGCTCTTGATCCTCTGATCTTGTCATTGATATGTGACCATAGCTTGTTTGCTTTATTGTTCGCTGGTCATATATCAAGTTGACATCTTAGGAATCTTTCTCTCTCTCGCTCCGCAAAATTCCTTGAGCTATCCTTCGTCGTGTCTAATTCCTAACCGAGCTGGGCAACCCGGACTGTCCGGTATTTAATCCGGAGTCTCCGGATAATTCGGAGTCTCCGGACTATTTGTCCGGACTATCCGGTTGGGCCGAGTCTCCGGCCTGAAATCCCGAGTCTCCGGGTTGGGGCGGACGGTTCAAGTCCCCTAATCCCGCGGTTTCTTTTATTCCTTTTGCACCGGCGCCTCTCCCTCTCCCTCTCCGCACCTCTCTCGCCTCCTAGGGTTCTTGGACTCCTCCACCTCCTCCTCCATCCCCTTGGATTGAAGATCGTGGTAAGGATGTTCTTGCCCTAAGCTTTTCCTTCCGGATTTGGTAAAAATCTCGCGGTTCTTAGGGTCTCTCCGTGTGCTTCAACTCTCTTAGGGTGCCGATTGACTCGTCATTGCCCTCAAGATCGGAGATTCGTTAACCCTAACTCACCCGCGTTCTTCTTCTATCAAATCTTCTTGAGGTAAGTTCCTTTTTGTGCCCTTTTCCCGCGAAATCTCTTACTAGATTGTGCCCTAATCTTCATTTGTTCATCCTAGAGGCAATCTAGTTCCAATTCCTGTTTTGTGCGGATTGAATTCCTCAATTCTCACCCGCCCGTGTGCTCGTTCTGGCACATCCGGAGTATCCGACTCGAGTCCGAGTCTCTCGTAGATCCGGAGTGTCCGGACTTTCTGTCCGGAGTCTCCGGATGCAATCCGGAGTATCCGGACATTTTGTCCGGACTCTCCGGATTGGGTGCCTCGGCCAGATTCTGTACTTCGCTGTTTTTCGCGTCGCCTCTCGGCTAATTCCTCTCGTTCGCTTTATCTGGTCAGATGGATCCTTCCCAGGGAACTTCCGGTGGCAGCGATCCTCCTCAAGAGTACCGGTGGCAGCGATCCTCCTCAAGAGTGCAGCTAGTGGCAAGGTGCTCCGCTCAGGCGTGTCTCCCACCGATTCTCCTCCACACCTCGGCCTCCGCAGAAAAAGCAGAGAATTGGAGTGGTCAAAAGACTCGTTTCCAGACCTCGAGGCCAGCCAGCTTCAGGGTCAGCTCCTGTCCTGTCTCCTCCACCTCAGCAAGCTCCTGATCCAGATGAGCATCCAGCTGATACCCATGCCAGGCTTCGTGATCAGAAAAGAAGCCAGTTCCGTACTTCTGGGCACTTCATTGGTCCTCTGATCAAGGCCAAGCCCGTGTGGAACTATCCTATGTCCGTGAACCCAATGAGAGTAATTGATTACCGGACAGGACCTGGTAAAGGGAAAGCCATTGTGGAGCACAGAAAGAAAGATCCTTTGGAGCTCCACCAGGATGAGTATGTGGACCGCCGGTTTTGGAACCGGTTTCAGTCAGATTTCTATGAAACGGTCCTATACCCACTTGAGCACCCAGTGGTTCGCATGAAGACAATTGACTGGGAGTACATGGCTGCAGCAGGCAATCCAGTCTTCACTGAGATCATTCAGATTTGCGAGCTGCATCAGATCAAGAACATCATGGCATACAAATATGACTGGAACAATGAGATCATCATGCAGTTTTATGCCACCTTGTACTTTGACAAGAATGATGAGGCCATTTGGTGGATGACCGACAAGATATGGTATGTGGCTAGCAAAAAGAGATTTGCCAGAGTGCTCAACCTCAGATACAATGCCAGTCCAAAGCTTCATGAGAAGAAAGTGATGACTCCTGAGCAAATTGAGGCTTTGTATGACACTTCCAGGAGCTTCACAGTTGGGACCATCAAGGGTCTGAAGGACATACCAGCTGTGCTCAACAGGATGTTGAGAGTCACTCTTTCGCCAAAGGAAGGAGATGCTTCTGCCATCAGTTCCTATGGTAGGAACTCTTTGTTTCACCTCGTTGAGAGCACCGACCCTTTTGACATTGTCGATTTCTTGTGGGAAACAATGAGGCGTAACGCCGCAGAGCAACATGGCCATTGCAGCTATGCACCTTTCGTGATGACCTTGATCTCTTCAAAGGAGTGGGCTGAAGTTTGTCAGAGATGAGGAGCATCTTTCTTACAAGGTCCGCCCTCAGTCTACTCCAGCCCCTCCAGCTGCTCCTGGTCCTGCTACTAGACCTCGCCGAGGTCGTGCTTCAGGCTCTACCTCTGCTCCGCCTCCAAATTGTGCCTCCACCACTCCTTCCGAAAGCAACCGAGGTCCCGAGCAGCACTCTTCAGCGGATGCTCAAGCACGTCTTCCTTCTTTGCCGCGACATCTCCACCAGGCAGAAGGTGATGAGTCGGCAGATCAAGAAGAATGGTCAAGACATTCGCAGCATCCGCCGCCACAATGGCGAAGCAGTCAGTCCCAGCGACTCTTCCGGGTCTTCCGAGGAGAGTAGCGACGCCACTTCTGCTGATGCCTTGTTTGGGATTGCTTCCTCCTCTGCTCCTCCAGCGCCTGGTGACGTCGACAGCGAGGGCTCTGAGTATGAGGCCTCCGACGACGGAGATGACGAGTGATTTCCTGTGTCTTCCTTTTTGGTGTCTTGATGCCAAAGGGGGAGTGATCTTTAGCGTTGTCTTTGTCGTGGATCGTGGACTCTTTTTCTTTCCGTCTGTCGCGTGTGGACTTACTTGTGTTGCTTCAGTTACTTGTTCTTTTAGTGTTGTGAACTCTGTCTATTCCATGTAATGTCTTTAATGCTTATTTTATGCATGTATTACTTTCAGTTACTTGTATTGTATTCTCGCAAGCTGTGTTTGAGGGGGAGCTCTCAGTTTTCTCTCGTTAAATATGTGCATTTGTTCCCTCTCAATTCCTCTAATGCACACATTTAGGGGGAGCTCCTCTTATTTATCTTATGCCTAAGTCTTGTTCTCGTTATTTTATTTTGCTAATTAATTGTGTTGTCATCAATTCACCAAAAAGGGGGAGATTGAAAGTGCATCTAGGCCCCTCAAATTGTTTTGGTGATTAATGATGACACAATTAAAGAGATCTAATGTTTTATCCAAGAATACTGCAGATATCGAGATTATATCGAAGTTTGGAATGACATTGGACACCCCCTCGACTACTTAAAATCAAAAGGACGGCATCAAGACCAAAGTTGTAATCTTTTATTCATTTGGGTCTTAAGGATAGCCGTACTATTAAGAGGGTATGACGAGAAATCGATTTTAGGATGTGCATGTGCTCAACATCAAGTCTTGCATCTCACTTTAGCACTCCTACGCTTGGTTTTGAAAAGTTTCAATTTGAAACCGTTCTGGGTAACCCGGAGTATCCGGACATTTTGTCCGGAGTCTCCGGATTCAATCCGGAGTGTCCGGACATTTGGTCCGGAGTCTCCGGGTTGGACCTCTCGGTTGCTTTGTTTCCAGCTGGTCCGGAGTATCCGGACATTTGGTCCGAGTCTCGGATAACCCGAGTCTCCGGGTTGTTTGTCCTGACACTCCGTCCTGTTCAAAAACGGGAGTAACGGCTAGTTTTCAAAAAGAGTATTTAAAGCCTCCACTCCACTCCAACGGCTAGGATCTCTATTGAGCTCATTCATAGCAGCATTCAAGCCATTCCTAACCATCTCTAAGCATTCAATAGAGCCCCCACTTCCTCCCACCAATTAATTTGGTTGTTGATCTTTTTGGTGAGGAGAGGAAGAAGAAAAGTGCAAAGTGCATTCATTTCATCTTGTTGAGCACTAGTTCATCCTCCAAGCGATTCTTCGTGGTGCTATTTCTCTTGGAGGTTGAAGGTCTCCTAGACGGCTAGGAGTCACCGGGAGCTACCAACTTGTGTGGTGAGCCCCGGTAGTTTGTGAAGGCAAGTCTCGCCTCCGAAAGGAAAGAGACAAGAAGTGAAGCCGGCGAGTGCATTTGTGCAACACCGGGAGGAAAGCGGGTTGAAAGAGACCCCGGCTCAAGTGCGACCGAGCCACCTCAACGGAGACGTAGGGTTCCCTTCAAGAACCCGAACTTCGGTGAAAATTCGTGTCTCTCGCATTCACTTTTACTTCTTAGTATTGCTTAAGTGGATTTGAATTTGTAAAGTTAGATCTAGCTCTTTGCTTGGCTTTAAATTCAAATTCCTGCTAGCAATTGTTCTAGGTTGTTCTTGCTATATACTTCTAGTAGTTTATTGTGCTTGCTAGAGTAGTTTTTATCTCGCTCCCGAGCCAGCTAACCCGGAGAGTCCGGACTCAATACCGGACACTCCGGACAAGCCGGAGTATCCGGACCAAAAACCCGGAGACTCCGGGTTGACCAGCTCGGCCAAGTTTTTTCCGCTGCGTAAATTTTAATCCGCCTATTCACCCCCCCTCTAGGCGACATCGTTGGTCCTTTCAGTGTGCCAATACATGTGTGAAATCTTAGGTTCTACAATAATAGATAATAACGTAGAGGTTTGTCATGCTAATATTACACATTTATTCGCACCACTCAATTTCTATATATATACCCTGAGATTTAATTTTCGTACTTGTAGCGCCTCAAATTGCCTACGACAGGACTACATCCTGTTGAAATCCAAACCATTCAGGGACAACTCGCCTACTTCATCATGAAGGAAGTCATCAACAAAAGGGGCAAGTTTTATGATGAAGACAACCACGATCCAGTGATGCATACTCTTCTTACACGTCATTCACTTTCAAACAACTCTAAAGGCTCGTAGGCTTCTAGTTTATAAACGAGTTTAGACTTTATTGTTTAACTTTTGTTTAATTATAAAATGTAAATTGATGCTTCATTATGACTAATCTTATGTATTATTTCACATGTTACAATGTGTGTGATATAATTGTTCTGTGTGTGATATAAATTGTTATTTGTGTGCTGTTTCAGAGGGCATGGCTAGCACTTCGTGAGACTAGCCAGAAATGCTGGTTTTTTATTTTGTGAGAGGGAGTTATCAGTGGCGGTTTGTGGATAAAACCGCCACTCATAATAGTCATATCAGTGGCAGTTGGAGGAAAAAACTGCCACAGATAATGCATTATCAATGGCGGTTTTTAGTTAGAACCGCCACTGATATTTGCATTATCAGTGACGGTTTTTTCCTCCAACCGCCACTGATAATATTATCTGTGGCGGTTTTCAAACCGCCACTGATAATTAGAGATTATAAATGATGCTTATTCTGTGGTGGTTCAAAAATCGCCACTGATGTGAGTTTAGAATCGCCACTGATGTCCCTCTCCATAGTAGTGTGAGTATCTATTTTCCTTTAAGAAAAAAAAAGCTGACCCAGTTAGCAATCGAAAAGGGAACTCACAGGTGTAATATTAGTGTGTTATATTATTCCATATTTTATGAGAGTTAGAAATGTTAAAAAGGACTCTTAATTTGCATATATTAATCCCTCAGACCAAACATGGTACTCGTTCATACTCCCTAGTTGATTTGAAATTATCTAGCTCTTCTAAGTTCTAAGTATTGCTGATACATATCCCTACAAAAATTTGCATGAACCGCTACACAAAACTCTTCCGAATGCGGCATTCTTAGTAGAATGCAGTTTAAAAAAGCTAGCCCAAGTTTCATATGGCACTGAATACATCACATAGAATTTTTTACAAGACTGGTTTACATTACCAAATCGATCTCGGAAATCCCCCCCCTATCGATTTTTTAAAAAAAAAATTGGGGGAAAAGGAACTAGTTTGAAGTCAAACTTATTGAACTCGGCGGTCAAACAGCAGCGAAAAATTGAAAACCGACCGGTTTTACCGATTTTTAACTTGTTTACATAGAAAATTGTGAGACCCCGGATCGGCTATCCAGAATCTCCTGTGTATTTCCGTACTAGTCCCAGATCAGTAGCTAGTACACACAGTCACAGTGATACTTCATTGCCGAACATAACGAAACTTGGAATATAAATATTCAAGTATGGGCCACATGGCCACTTATTACAATACTCGGTCCAACGACCGGACACCAAGCAGCGGAAACAAAAGCAAAACGAAATGAGCGAACGCCACAACGCCACAGGCGACGACTAGGAATGCAACTAGTCCTCCTGGCAGTCCTCCTCGAAGAACTCCTCCTCTTCCTCGGCATCTTGGAAATTCTCTGATGATTACAAAGTTGGTGTAGCACGTGAGTACAAAAGTACTCAGCAAGTCGAGAAAGTATGATCATGTGGGGGCTTTCCAAAGGAAGCTTAATAGGGTTATTTGCATAAAGCCACATTTGATTAAATCATACTTAAGTAAATAGTTTCACAAAGCATCTTTTACAAGTCTTTGTAATAATTGAATTAATTAACAATGTAGTGAGGTTCTATCCACCACCACTAACATAAAGGCTCTATCCGCCAACTTTTAAAGGATCAAAGTTAATCATGTGACTCCATCTGTCAAAATTAAAACAGGTTCTATCCACCTGATTGGCTCTTTCCGCCAAACAACATCCGAGAGTTCTAACCACTCCCGAACCCCAAAACAAAACACTTTTCGGTTTTAAAAACAAAATCAAAGTCTACCAATATGAAAGCATTCTTCGCTTTGCCCTTAACCGTAGGCACGGCTATTCGAATAGTTTTACTCTGCAGAGGTGTACAACTTTACCCACACGACACGATCATCTCCTAATGCCAAGCTATTAGCACACTTCCTTTGGTGTGCTGGCAGAGAGATCGTGACAAGGCCGTTACAATGTATCTACCTAGCTAGACCCACCCGCTGAGGTTTCACCGCTGTTAGGGTTCTCTCCACCCAGTACAGAAGCCCCCTCTTGCGCCGTGTGAGAAAAACAACAACAACAACAACAACAACAACAACAACAACAATGCCTCCTTCCGGCTCTCACACAACAACTGAGTGGTGAGTCTAAACTAGGCTTCTACAAATTAGTGGGCCAGGTCGTACCATTATAGACATGTGGTAGTACGGTATTGCTTAGAATGGACAATCACAAGCGTCGGTCCTTACATGACTTGGGGCGGTACTTGCACAAAAGGACCAAGGCTCGATCCGCTCCCACCCGACATTCCATGCCGCCCAAGTCGAAATTATTTTCCTTTTCTTTTTATTTTAGGAAAGCAGTACTAAAATCATAGTAATAACCTTCAAATCACATTTGATAACATTCTTTTTGGAATAATCCCACCCATGGGTTGTTTTCATCGGAAAAGATCCTAAGCAATTCTATCGTACTACATATCAACGGATACCATATAAGCCTAAGCATGGTATAAACAAGGTTCTAGGGTTACAATGGATATGATTAACAATGTCAAGGAGGAATCAACAAGTTCGGTATAACTAACACTTATATTTGACATATTTCATTAAACATAGCCATGCACTTTATAAATCATTTAAATCATTTCGCAAACATAGGAGCAAAATGCGTCAAGGAGACTTGCCTTCTGTCCCGACGGAAGTGTCGAACTCGGAAGGCTCGACGGCGAAATCGGCAGTCGCGGCGGGATCGTCGACTACACGCAAAACGAGGCAATAAATAAATAACAGAAAATAAATAAAATCCAAAAATTATAAAATTAGTACTGGCAGGTAGATCTTGATTTTAGATGAATTTAGAAATTTGAATGGAGTCAAACGGAGTTCGGATGAGAAAGTTATGAGCTTCCGAAGTTTGAATTTTGAATAAATCGGAAAACCGAGAATATTCCCTCTCGGGTTGACTGGTCAAACGGGGCTTTGACTGGACTTTGACTAGGCTTGAGTCTATGGCAATGGGGCCCATGTGTCATAGAGGGAAAGGTTGTCTTCAACCTTTGGCTTCATGGCCACCATGGATGATGGGGTAGAGCTTGGAGGTTAGAGGAGGGGGAGCATAGCCGGCCGGGCGGGGGGGCGGCGACCGGCGGCGGGGAGGCCGGTGGCGGGTCCCCGGCGTGGGGCGACGGCGGGCGACGCACGCCTTGCAGGCTGCCAGCGCAGCGGCGGGCAGCGGCGGCGGGCGGCGACGGAGCGGCGGCGAAGCGGCGGCGCGGCCGGCCACCAATGCTGCACAAGCACGCACACACACAGTGCCAACCCAAACCAAAAACAGAGAAGGCAAAAATCCAAAAATTTGGATTTTTCCACCATTTTTGCATGGATTTGATCCAAACAAAAGCCTAAAACCTCTAGATAACACCCTTAGCAACATCTAGGAGGAAGGAATTGAACCTAAACTCACCGGAATTGGAGAAATCGACGACGAACGGTGGTTCGGCCGAATGCACAAAAGCTCCAAATTCGTCGCCCACGGATGATGAAACCTAAAATCAAGGATCGGGTTAGAAGCTAGACTTCCATGCTAACACAAAGAAATGAACGGGAGGAAGAATGATCCACCGGAGTGGAAGATATGAGCAAGAACACGAAGAACACAAACGCTCCGGCGTTCTTCACGGTTTCTTCGATCTAGCGAACGATTTGATGGGAGAGGCTAAAGGAGCGCGAGTGTCCTGGAAAGGGGACCCCTCACTGAGATTTGAGAGGCAGAGATGCGCGAAACGAATTAGAAACGGACAAATTAATGCCATAAATGCCGATTTCGGTTTCTTTGCAACCGTTCAAAATCCGGTGAGATCTCGGGTGCATTAACCCCATGGATGGAAAGAGGAGTCCGTCGTGATTCCAACGGATCTGGCGGTTCGTGTTTTGATGGTGTAATGGAGGAGTTAGAGGGATTTGAATGGAAGGAGCTAGTATGGAAACTTGATGTTTCTTTCCCAGGCAAGAACTTGAACGTGCAAGTCCAAGGTTGAAGAAGACCATGTAGCACTGCCACGTGGCACTCTCTCACTGGCTTCCTTTTACGCAAACAATTTGCCCTAAAGAAAAATAAGGAAAAATGGCCTAAAAATTCTGGAAAAATTCTGTAGGCCCCCGGATCGGCTATCCGGAGTCCTCTGTGTATTTCTGTACTAGTCCCATATCAGTAGCTAGTACACACAGTCAAAAGTGATGAATCAACAACCATATCACGAATACAAATAACTAAATAAGAATAATACCAAATGAAAGCAAAGACCTTATGGTCAAGGTTTACCATTACAGCCTGAACAGGCTGAACAACTTGAACAACCGCAGCGGAAGACGAAAACACCAAAGCGACCCATCCAAATGCCCACAGGCAATCGAGTGGGGAGCGCGCCCTAGTCGTTGGAATTCTTGAACAGCTTCTTTCACTTCTGAGAGAGGATTAGAATGTAGCACGTGAGTACATAAAGTACTCAGCAAGTGTGGGAAATTATGCACAATGTAGGCTATCCAAAGATGGCTTAATAAGGTTCTTTTGCATAAAGCCAAGTTTCATCAAATCATACTTGTTAATAATTTTCACAAAGCATATTTGAGCAATTATTTTTAATAATTGAATTATGTAATATTGTAGTGAAGGTTCTAACCACCACTCACTAATATACAGGCTCTATCCGCTGACAAATCAACAAAATCAGGGTTCAATCCAATCACATGGCTCTGTCCGCCATGGTTCACAAAATCATGTTCTTTCCACCTACCTGGCTTTAACCGCCAGAAGCACACCCGAGAGTTCTAACCGCTCCCGGATCCCAAAACAAAACATTGTTTAGTTTGAAACCAAAAACCAAAGTCTACCAGTATGAAAGCATTCAGCAAGCTTTGCCTTTGACCGTAGGCACGGCTATTCGAATAGTTTTAACTCTGCAGAGCTTGTACAGCTTTACCCACAAGACATGATATTCCCTTGATGCCATGCAATTAGCACACTTCCTTAGGTGTGCCGGCAGGGATATCATGACAAGGCCTTTACAATGTATATGCCTAACCCGACCCACCCGCTGAGGTTTCACCGCTGTTAGGGTTCTTTCCACCCAGTACAGAAGCCCCCTCTTGCGCCGTGTGAGAAAAACAACAACAACAACAACAACAATGCCTCTTTCCGGCTCTCACACAACAACCGAGTGGTGAGTCTAAGTTAGGTTTCTACAAATTATTCAGCCAGGTCGTGCCCGCTTTGACATGTGGTTGTACGGTAATGCTTAGAATGGAGACAGTCATAAGCGTCGGTCCTTAATTGACTTGGGGCGGTACTTGCACAAAAGAACCAAGGCTTGGTCCGCTTCCACCCGACATTCCATGCCGCCCAAGTCGAAATCATTTTTCATTTTATTTTTATTTTGTAAACCATTGGCAATACTCCTTGCCTATAACCTTCAATACAAGTTTTCAAGAGATAATTGAAAGTCCCACCCATAGGTGAATATTGACCGATAGCGAGGCTAAGCATTTCTACCGTACTATTCTATTCCACCAATAGTTTATTTTATAAAATACAAATCTCAGTGTTTGATAAAAATTATGATAATCAGTTCTATCATCTCCAAAATTCATGAGACCACCAAGATTCCCCATTATTATCATGGCACTATATAATCCAATCCAATTTAGTACTCCAACAAGTAAAATCTATACCATGTGCCATCATAACTCCAAAATCATGCTAAGCTACTGACATCATTGTATATGAAACAATCTCCTCAAAATATAAGTCTTCTTAGGGGTTACCCATCATCTATACATCGCTAAATCTTGTAATCTACTTGATCCACCGAGAATAATTCATAATCTCATCCCCGAGCATATTTCATGAAAGATTCTACAAATCTAAGATTTCATTGATTCATTGCCTATAGCTGTTTCCCTAAACAATGACACCAAGTTGGCTAAACAAATCACATACAATCCTCATTATTCATAATCCCACCTAGATGATTATCGCAACACCATACTTCACAAAATCATCTACTAAACCACCGAGTACGATTCTCAATATTATTCACTGAATCCATCAAGTATATTTGATCATATCATTGACTGAATCATCGAGAATACTTCACGATATCGACTCTAATCATTTAGGCTACAATCCACCGATAGCACTTCATAACGTCATGTATTTAATCCTTCACATTATCACCTCTAAATCATCTACTTTAATCCACCAAGAATACGTAATATTATCATCCACTAAACCACCAAACATTATGGATCATTCACAATCTCCATAAAGGATTATCATATAATATTCTTGTTAAAATCCACCGAAATATAATTCACCACTTATTCTATTTGATCCACAAGTATGCCTCCCAATATTATTATTTACTTCTACCGACTATTACTCTGGATATCATACATCTTCCAATATTCTCCGAATCCACACAAGTTATATGGCGAACAACTATCACAATCCAACTCCTTAGTAGTTCAACTAATCACCAATCATAGATCAATTTCATAACTACTACACCCACATCATCACTAATATTCATCTAACTCCAATTTGCATTCTGTACCATTTGTTCCTTCTAAAAAGGTATTCCAAACAGCCTCTCTCCCTACTTAAAGAATATTTTATCAAAAATATTTATTATGGTGGAGTATTGTACTAGGGCGACAACGGATCATGGATAACAAATGTCAAGGAGGTATGAACAACAGGTATAACTAACAGCCTAACGGTAACATCATTCTTTAATATAAATAGCGATGCAATTTGTAAAATATGGTAATACACTTTAGAAAGCATAGGATCAACATGCGTCAAGGAGACTTGCCTCGGTCACAGCGAGAAGGTTGAACTCTTCGAAGTCCGGCGGCGGGGTCGGCGGACTCGGCGGAATCGTTGACTACGCGCAAAACGAGGCAATAAATAAATAAAAGAAAATAAATAAAATCCAAAAATTACAAAATTAGTACTGGCAGGTAGATCTTGATTTTAGATGAATTTAGAAACTTGAACGGAGTCAATCGGAGTTCGGATGCAAAAGTTATAAGCGTTCGAAGTTGGAAATTGCTGGAAAATCAAGAAAATAGGAAAAGGTACTGTTTGCTACAGTAACTCGCGAGAATTTGGTTCCAGAACTGAACCAAAACTAACAGAGCCCTCTTTTGCTTCCAAAAAACAGATTTTTGCCCCATTTTCGCACAGATTTGGATCAAACAAAAGCCTAGAACCTCTAGATAACATCCTTAGGGACATCTAGGAGGAAGGGATTGAACCAAAACTCACCGGAATCGGAGAAATCGACGAAGAACAGAGGTTCGGCCGAATGCACAAAAGCTCCAAATTCGTCGCCAACTCTTGATCAAACCTAAAATTGATGATTGGGTTAGAAGCTAGACTCATCCACGGTCACAAAGAACCAAGTGGCATGAAGAATGGCTCACCGGAGAAGAATCTACAAGCATGAACTTGAAGAACACCGAAAAAGTGTGACATGGCTTCGGTTTTCTCAATCTCACGGGCGCACGAGTGGAGTAGAGGGAAAAAGGGATACACCACCGGAACCGGGACTCTTATACGGAGTGAATGGAGGTGGTGGTACGGCGTTTGGAGGTGTAACGCCCGAGTTAATGGCGTTTTAGTGCTTTTCAGTTTTTCTTGAATGGAGCCGTTTCCGGCGGGATTGATGGCGCACCGAGGTGGGGAATGGCAAGAGCTCGTCACCGTGGATCTAACGCAACCGACGGTTCGCGTTTTGGAATTAAATTGATGGAGTTATGAGCATTTGAAGCTTGCCCTAGCCATGAACACGTTTTGGAGCTCTTTGTTGTTTTTCCCTTGGCTGGAGGTTAGGGATGACACTATTCACATGACACGTGGCGCCTTCCCATTGGTCCTCTTTTACGCAAACATTCACCCTAGAGAAAAATAAGGAAAAATGGCCTAAAAATTTCGGAAAAATTCCTAGAACCATTTTAGATTATTTGGGACCCAATAAAATTGGTTCCGCGGAATTTGGACGATTTTTGTGGAATTGAATATTCGGGCGCGGATCGCAGGCATTAAACAAAAGCCGCGCGAGATAAAATAGGAACGGAGGTCCAAAAATCCGGGGAATGATTTCTAAAATCATTTTGGAATATTTGGAACACATTTGAAGTGGTTTGGGGATTTTTGGAGCATTTTTGGACTCGGGTGAAATTTCGGGTACCGGCGGGAACTGGAAAATCGATTTTTCGATCGGAGGGGAATTAAATCCCGATTTTGGAGGGGAACGGATGCCAGGTTAATATAAACACCAAACAAACTCCAACTTTTGAATTTACTTTATTTAAATTAGGTTTTTCTCCAGAAAGCGAAAACTAGGGTGTTACAAATTCCTAGAGCCATTTTAGATTATTTGGGACGCAATGGAATTGGTTTGGTTGAATTTGGATGATTTTTGTGGAATTGGATATTCGGGCGCGGATCGCAGGCATTAAACAAAAGCCGCGCGAGATAAAATAGGAACGGATGTCCAAAAATCCGGGGAATGATTCCTAAAATCATTTTGGAATATTTGGAACATTTTAGAAGTGGTTTGGAGATTTTTGGAGCACTTTTGGACTCGGGTGAATTTTCGGGTACCGGCGGGACTGGAAAATCCGATTTTTCGCCCGGGAGGGAATTAATTCCCGATTTCGGAGGGGAAAGGATGCCAGGTTAATATAAACACCAAAAGAACTCCAAATTTTGAATTTACTTTATTTAAATTAGGTTTTTCTCCAGAAGGCCAAAATGAGGATGTTACAAAAATCGACAAAATAAGTGAGATAATTCGAAAGACAATTTTTGACCAATTTTCCACCAATTTTTTATCAGTTTTTACCAATATTTGACCGGTTTGCATCGCATAAAATTCCCCAAATCTCTTGAATTTTTTGAATTTGAATTTAAATTAGACTGGTTTATTGTCGAGACCCAAATGTGCAAATCTAGGCCCTTTGTTTATTCAACACTAGTCTAGGATCACGCTAGTGCACACAGTCTCAACATAGATGAAACATCACAATCATACACAGCGAAATAACAAATAAAGATTCCATCTATTAATATAACCTGTTTGGTCAACTTATGGTCAACTTACAATATTATGTCACGCAGGGCAAAGACTCTAAAATTAAGAAAAATACAGCGAAAATAAAGACTCGTAGTAACTCATTAACTTGCCACAAGCAACTGACAAGGCTCGCACTCTAATTATTTGACTCATCCTGAAACTCCTCCTCAAGAGCTGGCGTAGACTCCTCAACTGGTGAGTTAGGTGTTGCAAGGAGGTGAGTACATAAAGCAGTCAGCAAGTCATGCATAGAATGCAAGTCTATTAATTACATGCATGGATTATTCCAATTGAATAGCTTAAGTGGTTATTTTTCACAAAGCAACTTTTACAAATGATTAACATGTATGGATTTAAATGATTGCAAATTAAATATTATTACTATATAACTTCCTCATTTATTTTCCAAGATTCACGGGCACACAGCTTAAACCAAATTCATTTCTTAACACTGGCACATAGCCTTTCATTCTGAAGTTTTTATTTTAAAGATCTAACACTTGACAATAATTTCTGAGTATTATCCAATACCACAAATATGGCTATTCGAATAGGTTTGATACTCTCTGTAGAGGTTATACACTTTACCCACAAGACATGATCGTCTCCTTTTTGCCATACAGTTAACACACTTCGCTTGGTGTGTTGGCAGAGAGATCATGACAAAACCATTCAGAAATTTCTATCCTAACACACAAACCTCTCCAGTATTGCCTTCACTATCACTTTCCTCACACAGAGCCGAAGTATACGACCTACATACTGTTGGATCAACATCTTGCATACGCACAGACATTCTCCCCATAACCACACTCCTATGTGACTATCACCCTAAGGCATCACATACTAAGACATAGGTAACTTACTTAACTAGGTCTGTCTCATTACAGACATATAGTTGTATGTTTGGCCTAGTTCAAAGGCTTGCAAGGTTAAGTCCTTACTTGCCCAAGGTAAGACTTTCAAACTCCCAACATTGGCACACAGCCCTCACTTACACTCATCAACCCATTGACATACAGGCCCACCATGGCACAAAACCTCTTGCTACTTGCCCCAGTCTAAATTATTTCCCACCCTAGTTGATTATTGTGCAACACATGCTATCAACAAGTCAACATCCATGTAGAACAACACATGCCTCTACATATCAACATCATCGTGCGGCAACACATAGCACACCATTTTAGAAACACATTGCATATTTTATTAATTAATATTAATTTTATATTTCCAAAATGATATCAATAACACGTTGCATGTCAGAGCATACTAGTCACGATCTATCAACCCAGGTTGGTAATTTAATAGCATCCAACTATCATGCAATCAACTTAAGGTGACATATGAACATGACATATAAATGCAAAGGTGGATATACAACAATTAGGTTGATTAACTAATACCAAATTAATTGAAATTATTTTTAATTTGAAATAATGTAATTTTGAAACAAGAGATCAACATGGTCAAAGCGCAACTTGCCTCGGAAAAACTTTTGCTCCTGCTCTGGATCTTACTCTTGAATTAGCACTTCACTCTCGATCCCCTCAGGCACTTCAACGTCTACACGTATCAATAAATATCAATAAATACTAAAAATAAAGAGTAAAATCAACTTCAAAAATTAAATAAAATTAACCATTAAATAGAGCATAATTTTATAAATTTTCAGGCTCTAGAATCACCTCATTTGGAGTTTCTATGAGCAAGAATGAGCTATTCAAGTTTTAAAAATTCAAATAAAAGAATAAACTAAATTTCTTAAATTATTTTTGTGCTGAAAAATAGAAAATATGACATCATGCTGATGTCATCACCAAAAAGAATTTTGGTCAAAATAATTTTCTAAAGAAAATCTATTTATAAAGTGTGACACGTGGACCAATCACGGAGCGACACATGTCAGCTCTATTTTGATTTTTGAACAGAATTAAATTTATACTGGAAAAAAAAAATTATGATGTCATGCTGATGTCATAAATCTAATTAAATAAATAAATCTTTTCGAAAACTACCATATTAGGTTGACATGTGGGTCTATGGTCAATAGACCTAGTCCACGACACAACCGAGACCACGGTGGACTTCCACCACATAGGGCCAATGACAGGTGGGGACAGGTTGATGTAACATCATCACTGACATCATGGATGATGTCAGCAGCGACTGCGCGGTGGTGACTCCTCGGTTTCTACACGACATGTGGTAGAACGTGGTTGGCGTGGTGTACGATGCGATCTAAAGCATTTGATTCAAATCTGACGGTTGATATCACATGAAGATTGACAGCGATGATGGTTTACATGGATAGTCTTAGCGTTGAGCACGTGGCAAGATCTGTGTGGTTCACCTGAGATCCAATGGTGGAGATTGCTTGCGAAGAGGCGGCGGTGCTCGATGGTGAAGCTTCGTTAGAGAGAAGAACTGATATGGAAGACAATGATATGGTGCTTCCCCGGCAGCGTGACTTGTGAATTCCGAAGTGCCTCAACCTGTGGAACTCAAATCTGGGCTCCAATGCGGCGAATGTCGACAAATGGCGGCGAGAAAAGACTCATGGCGACGATCACAAACAACGGCGAGCTATTCATGGTGAACGACGGTGTCTAGGGCTACGGCGAGTGGATCAATCAAAGCAGCGCAGCACAACCTCTTTAATGCGCAAGGCGGCAGACTTAAATAGCCCCTAGGAAGGCGTGTACAACGCGGAAAACATGGTGCGGCCGTTGGAACGGCAAAGTCTGGCAGCAACACGGAGTGATGACATGGCAACATCCCTGTCATAGCCGTGTCCTCCATCTAAAAGTCCTCAACACTACGCTACACGGCAAAATCCTACCCATATGATTAAAATTGGGCGGCTTAGATCTAAGGTGGCTAGGGTTTCGACAAACAGGGCGCGTGGGTTGGGTGGCAACGGGTTTTTGGGCTGAGCTGGATTGGGCTTTGGGTTTCGGCCCAACACTATTTAATCAATTACTTAACATTTTCTATTTAAAATAATTCCAGTAAATAATTTTAGCCAAAATAAATAGTAAAAATGTTAGAAAAAATCTACAAAAATTCTAAAAAATATTAAAATATTTTGAACTCAAATAAAATATTTCAAACAAAACTTTATTTGAAATTTTCAAATATTTAAATACTTTTAGCAAATGGTTTAATTCAAATAATTTCAAATAAATTTGAGAAAATTCTCAAAAATTTAAATAGCATATCGAATTGAAGAAAAGCAAAATTTTGGGATGTTACATTTATCAGTGATTCTGTTTATTGAGCCAACTCGATGCGGCCAAAAATCACGATTTTCGTCGATATCTAAACCTGCACCAAGATGATCACATGTTGCGCGTTTTCAGTTGCATGAAATTCTTATAGTGTGATGTTCCCAAGTCCAAATGACACCTCGGCGATGGTCTTGCTTGCGTTGTTTAACCTACTTCATTTAGGTCCTGATTTAAGTAATTTAGGTGATGCAAGGTTCAACCAACAGCAGTGCAGCTGTAGATCCAGTCAAGCCACCAAATTCAAGGTATTGGAACAATAATTCCCGATTAATAGAAGAATCCACTCAATTAATACATCATTGCTTTTGAGCTCTGATGCATACATTCAAGAACTCGCGCGGGCTGGACATTATCAACCGCAGGAGTTCGTGAGGCCCGGTACGTCGCGAGCGCCACGGTGGATGGCATGCCGTAAAGCCCATTTGCCGTAAAAAAAGCTCAGCCTGTGAGCTACTCCAGTTTGGCTTACTCTAGATACGGTTCGAATTTCAAATGAGCTAAACTCGAGTTTGTTTTCAAGCTTATGAGTATGTCAAATTTACGAATCACTTATTAAATATTATTATGCGTTAACTCTTACTGAGCTTACTCGAATTGAATTCGAGTTTGAGTATTTTTTATTGTTGAAAAATAGTATATATTAACATTTTTTTTATTGTTACCAAGCTTACTCGAGCCAGGTTTAAAGCTATTCGAGTTTGGACCGAGCCGAGTTCGAGTCTAAGTTGTTCGAGCTCGGTTCAAGTTTTTATCGAGTTTAAGTTTAAGAGATCAAGCTCGCTTGATCTCGACTAGTTTCAGTTGTAGGCGAAGGCAGTGAAGGTACTGCTGAGATAGAATCCGAAGCACGGTTTGGTAGGCGGGGTAGAGAAAACTTTAGAAGAGAGAGAGAACCTATAGAAGAGAAAGGGCGACCTTTACTAAAATTATAGCCGCCGCCTGACGGGGCAGATATTGGTTCACGGAAGCCCCGTCGATGTCATGGTACCTAATATAGCAGTTCCTACGCAGAAAATTGCTAAAATGCCACTGTCCGCAGAACCAGAAAAAACCGACGGAACCGAACAGAAAAAACCGAAACTCTCGGTTTTCGGCTAGGTTTCTATTTTTGCACTGTGCTGTCTTTTTGGTTGTCTTATCTCTTTCCACCTCTCAAAAATGGATGATCGAAAAAACTGATCAGTAAACTGAGAGTAAATTTTACAAAACTAACTTATACAAACTATCATTAAACTACAGGTTTGAGCTTCTATTCCACAAAACAGTTTTAAAATCGATCGTTTTCTTGCAACAGGTATAATGGTGTGGGCACACATGGCATCTTCACGCACCCTCATTTCCCGTTTCATTAGGGCGTGAGGCTACTATATGGGTCTACACTGTCAGATATGTTACAAAAAATAGTTAATTCTAAAACATATAGTGTTGTGATACAGTTATTCTAAAATTTATAGTTTTACGAAATAAAAAATAAAAACGGTAATTTCTGATAGTTTATAAAAAAAACTAGTTTTATAAACTTTACTTACAAAATAAGCACGTAACAACTCATCGATCTCTACGGCCTACGCGCGAACACAAACGCTAGGCCCATGTGTCCCCCATCTCTCTCTCCCTCATCGCATGAGCCACCCCGGTCCAATTCCTCATCACTATTTAACCTAGCCGCCACCATGTGAGTGCCATCGACAGGCTACAATTAACACCGAGAACGGCAAGGAGGGATGGGGTGGCAGCCTGGCAGGCGACAAGCGAGCCTACGACCTGCAATAAGCACCACACTATCAAGATCCTCCTCCTCTGACCACCTTCGCCGGAGCTCCATAACTTGGCACCATACTTGAACTCCCAAATCTAACATGCTCTACAGTCTACACACACCACCACCGCCTCTTTCAACAAGGCCATCGGCTAGCAGCCGCATCAAAGGGTCACGCCAACTCTTATATAAACATGATACGAGGAATTCTTATTTCGACTTGATCTTGTGTATCAATATCTCTGTTTACCAATGAAATACCCTAAAAATCTTCCAAACAATTTTATTTGGGCTTTAATCGTGTTTTATGATTTTTTCTGATTTTTTTGGATTTTTTTCGGATTCATTTGAGTGTATTTTGAAAACTTTCTGTTTTCGGAAAATTCTTCGCCGGTGCGCTTTCCTTTCTCGGTCTTTACGCTTTCCGCTTGCGCAAGCGTCTCACCCACTCGGTCGCTTCCGTCTTGGCGCGCCGCCACGCGTTGCCGCGCTCGCGCCCTCGCGCCCCGCTTCGCGCCACGCTGGCGCCCAGCGAGTGCGCTTTGCGCATCAGGTGCATCTTCCTCGATGAGCTCGCCATAGCAGTAGCCGCTGCCAAGACTGCGCCGCCGTCCCATCGCCGCCCTAACCCTAGCCCACTCCGCCTCCCGCCACTGCTAGCGCCGCGCCCGCCCCGAGCCCCGCGCCCCCGTCCCGTCCTATCGCCGCGACCTCGCCCAAGTCTCCCTCGCCATCATTGGAGCTGGCGACTTCGCCGCCCTCCCACGGCTATATAAGCCTCCTCCCATCTCCCCCAACTCCGGCGTCCAGCGCCGCCGTCTCCGGCCACGCAACCACGCCCCCCCTGTGTCGCTGCCAAGGTGGCCCCACGCGCCAGCCCCCTCTCTCTCACTCTCTGCGCCCTGGCCCACCCGCCAGTCGCCCCTCTCTCTCCCTCTCACGCCGCTGCCGCCCGGGCCCGCGCGTCAGTGCGGCCTGGCCGCATATTGGGCCGGCCCAATGGCCTTCCCGCGCGCGCAAGTACCGTGGGCCAAAAGCATTTTTTTTGTGCGGCCCGAAGAAACAGTAGCGTTTTTCATTTTTCATTCGGATTTGAATTTCCAAAAAATCGTTTTAATTCATTTTGAAATCCAAAAATACCCAAAAAATCCAGAAAATCCAAAAATAGCCCAAAATACATATTCCGGATCCTTTCGAGCCACTGAGTTCAAAAATGACCTCCGCTTCGCCAAACCAAGTTCCAAAAATTCCCAAAATGCCCTCCGACTCATTCCCGGCTCCTTTTTCTCCTTTTTCCATTTCTTTTCTTTTCTCTTCTTTCCTTTTTCGTATTTATTTGACTTTGTCTTCTTGTTATTGATGTTTACGCTAGAACCGACGTCCGAGCAGTACCAGCTTCAGGAGCAGACACAGGAGCAGGAGCAGTATCTGGAGCAAGAGCCGGACCCACGTGAAGCAGAATACGACTACACTGACTCCAAGCTAGGAAACCCCTCCGCCTCGCAAGGCAAGCCATACTCCATTGATCATTTTGAACCTAATATTTCCTAGAATAATTAGTAGTTATTTTCGACCGCATTATTTCCGAACTATATGTTGAAATATCACAAAGCTGATATGTTTGAATGACATGATAGCTAGTTAATGCCAAAAAGGCTCATGGAACTTCCTTGAAAAATATTGAACCCCAATGATCCTTTGTAACCCTAGAAAATCAATATTATCAGTATTTGGCTAGATATTTCTATTATAGTTAATTAGTCCATTTTAAAGAAACCAAGAAATGTTGATGGCACATTGATTTGGAATGTTTATGAAACGTTGCGGTCTGGGGGACAGTATTGGGCTAACCACCGCGTGGGTGTTAGTCTGATCCCCGGCCGAGGACTAATACCAAGGTATGAGCGGATGGTGGTACATTGGATACCAGGGACTGTGGAACGTAATGGTTTGGTCTGTGACAAAATAAGGATTTACAACCTTAGGCAAAGTAAATAACTTAAGAACTCGTTCAACCACAGGTTGGGCCGGTCAACTTCGTTGGCTTGACTCAACGTAGCTCGGTACATTGTACTTTCCCCGGAATACCTATAGGAGCAGGGTTACCTTCCCGGTGTGGGAGATGGTCCGCGATTATGGGGGTGGAACGAGAATGTGCACAAGAAAAGTGTGGCATTACGGGTTCACAACGGTAGGTGTCCACAGCAGGCGGGATCGCGAACTCCACTCTGGCCAGTGGGGACCGCGGGTTAATGTGGACCGAAACTCTACCGGATAGGGACTAAAGGGGAAAGATCCAACGAAAAGCTATGATAACCTCGGTCCGGCCGCATGCATAAAAGTTGCATGTTAATTGCGTGGCATTAACGATCGTGGAATCTTGTGGGTAAAGCTGAACACCTCTGCAGAGTGAATTAAATGATATTCGAATACGTCGTGCTTCCGGTAAATGAAGCTGAGTTAAAATGGGGTGACTCCCGAACCTGAGCTCAAGTAGTTTTGATTAACAAGTGAGGAAGTATATAACTTTGGAAACCCCCCCCCTTAATCTTATTATTATGGATTGTGTTTCAAATGAAAAGTCAAATATTATGAAAACTTGCATACACCAAATGAGACATACAGCTATCTCTTGTTATCCTTCGCATGCGGTAATTAGGTTTCATTGTGTGGCTTGTTGAGTACGCTATAGTACTCACTCTTGCTTAATTAACCCATTTTAGAGTATCAAGATGCTGGAGAATTCCAAGTAGTCGTAGATGGCGACACCGTGTGGTTTTAGTCTCGATCTTCGCTCAAACTGCCTGTGGAGTGCTTTTGTGATGTAAAGACTATGATTTGTGCTTACCGCGCTACTGTAAACTCTGGTCATTAGGCCTTACTTTGCTTAAAACTATTGCTTTTGGATGTTAACCTGGTAATGTACATTTGGTTCCCTACGGTTAATCTTCCTGGGTAGCCGTAGTGGTAATTAAGCGGCCTCCCTGAAAAGGGGCGGTCCGTCACAACCAAATTCCTGAATTAACCAAACCGAATTATGCGGTTTGCTGTTTTAGGCCATCTCCAACAATATTCCTCAAATTTCATTCCCTATATCCTCATATACAGAATTCCCTGAAAAGATTCCTTCCCTATATCTCTTTCCTCTCCAACAGCATTCCCCAAATCTCATTCTCTATTTTGTCACTCCTATATTATAATGATATTTCATAACCGCCATATGAGCCACGTATAATTTTTAGCGGAAAAAATTTGACCGGTTATTTTTAATTGCAGGAATTTAAAAAATTTATTCAAACGGTGAACGTAACGGCTATATTGTAACGGCTATATTTTAACGGCTATATTGTAACGGCTATATTTTTAGGCTATATATACATAGCCATTTACACTTCCAAACCTTGCCCATATCTGAATGTTCATTATCTAGTATATCTCAGTGAGTCGTCAGAACTTAGTTCAGCATTTCCTCTCCGAAGACTCATCGTCGGATGACGACGATGAATCTCTTCTTACAATAGCATATCTAGCACAGCATCAAGATAAGTGTGTGAGTGCTCGACGCCATGGGGGTTCAATTGTTGGCCATCAATACATACATCGCAATAGAGAGGAAGGGCATGCCAGGCTATACCGAGACTATTTTGCTGATCCTCCGGTCTACGGCCCAGCTTTCTTTCGGTGGAGGTTTATGATGAGAAATATTTCATTTGTTTGTA
This sequence comes from Rhipidocladum racemiflorum, assembly GCA_036346355.1. Taxonomy (NCBI): domain Eukaryota; kingdom Viridiplantae; phylum Streptophyta; class Magnoliopsida; order Poales; family Poaceae; genus Rhipidocladum; species Rhipidocladum racemiflorum. The sequence continues at coordinate 17,674,535 of CM070590.1, forward strand.
TTTTTGATTGATCATCTTTTCTATAGCTCATTCTTCTTTTCGGCGCAGGTTTAGAATGAGTCGTTATCTATTTCTTCGCATATTGCATGCTATAGAAACCCATGATGATTATTTTGTTCAGAAAAGGAATTGTGCTGGAACTATCGGGTTATCTTCTTTACAGAAGGTAACTGCAGCATTCCGGATGATAGCTTATGGAGTACCGGCAGATGCTATTGATGATTGTCTACGGATTGCAGAAAGTACTGCCATAGAGAGTCTTAAAAGGTTTGTGCGAGCTATTATTGTCCTCTTTGGAGATGACTATTTGAGATCTCCAAATGAGAATGATACTGCTAGATTACTTGCAATCGGTGAGGAAAGAGGTTTTCCTGGAATGCTAGGAAGCATAGATTGCATGCATTGGAGGTGGAAAAATTATCCTACAGCATGGCAAGGCTTGTATACTGGGCATGTACACAAGCCAACAATAATTCTAGAAGCCGTTGCTTCACAAGATCTATGGATTTGGCATGCCTTTTTTGGTTTATCAGGATCTCCCAATGATATTAATGTTCTTCACCGTTCCCCTCTCTTCGCAAAGCTAGCTGAAGGACAAACGCCGGAAGTGAATTACACTATCAACGGTCACAATTACACAACGGGGTACTATCTTGCAGATGGGATATATCCTGCATGGGCAACATTTGTGAAGACAATACCAGCTCCTCACGGGAATAAGAAGAAATATTTCTCCCAAGCTCAAGAGGCAGCTAGGAAGGACGTGGAACAAGCCTTTGGAGTTCTGCAATCTCGGTTTGCAATTGTTCGAGGTCCAGCACATTTCTGGGATCAACAAACACTAAGAGATATCATGACAGCTTGTGTCATCATGCATAACATGATAGTTGAAGATGAGCGAGACGGAGGACCACTTGACTATAATTACGAAGGAATGGGAGAAGCTTGATTTGATGTCACACGAGCATACGCCTGAACTCTTTGAGTTTATTCAAACTCATCATTCCATTCGGAATAGGGAAACTCACCACCAGCTTCAAAACGATCTAGTGGAGCACTTATGGCAACGTTATGGAGGGGTGTAACATTATGTATTGTAATGTATTCAGTCAATCATCTATGTGTTCAGTCATTCATCTATGTGTTCAGTCATTCATCTATTGCAAAACAAGAATGCTGTGATTTAGAAATCAACCATCAACCAAGTTTGCATTGCAATATGTAAGTCCATAACCTAAGGAATGACGGACAAACTGAATCGTTCTTAAGCAAAAGAAACAACCTTGGTTCAACCTGACCTATTACATCTTCTAGCTATTATGTCGTTCTGCAAGCTCGTGTAATATTGTTTTTGTGTCTCAGTGCAGCGACTTAGATCAATGCCCATAATTCTCTCCTCCTCGACATTTTCTTGAATTCAAGTTCATTTTTCTGGAATTCAAGCCTCTCTTTTTCTTGCTCAATCTTCTCTTTTTCTTGCTCAATTTTGACTTTTTCTTGTTCAATCTTCACTTGTTCTTGTGCATACAGTCACTCATATCGCTCATCTTTTTTTCTCTCTTTTACAATCTCAAGTTCCCTCTTTTCCTTTCTAAAATTTTCTAATGCTTCCATGTAAAGATTTGTTGTTGGAGCAACTTCTTTACCTCGACGTAATCGTTCTTTCGCCGCCTTATGTCCAATTGGTCTACTTAAGTGATCATTTTCTGCATTACTATGGTCCTCATCAAGATGAATTGCATTGGTGCTAACAGGACTGGAAGATCCCGGACTTCCAGTACTCGATGTCTTTTGCTTCTTCTGAGATAACCGACCACACCACTTAGGATGGTATTGCAAAACATTCCAGCAATGTAAGAATGCGAACGATCACCTCTCTTCCTCCTGATACAAAGTTCTAGCTTGCATAATCTGTACAACCACACAAACAACAATATGAGCACACCATCTACAAATAGGAAAGGTACATAGATTATGGACTAACCTTGTCCTGCTCAGTTAACCCGCTTTGATTTCGACGCTCAATCCGATCATGACACCCACAAAACTTGTTCACTGCTTCTTGAATAATAGACCATCGATGTGTAAGTGAAGCCTGTGAGCGATCTGAGGTGAAAGTCTTGTTCTCGTGGAAGTAGTCATGTATTCTTCTCCAATAAGTGGCACGGGATTGTTGGTTCCCTTGTATTGCATCAATACTAACATTAAGCCATGCGGAGACCAACAAATTGTCTTCTTCCTCAGAGAAATTTTTTGATCTTCTTTTGTTTGCTTTTATTTGGGGACTATCCGTAAGCACTGGTGACAGTTGTGAACCAATTGGACTTTCCTGTGGAGAAGGTTCAGAACCATCCCAATCACGGAGTGCATCCCCTCCCTCACTCAACATATTTATATAGAAGCCATCCATAATTTCTATTCTGACAAGAACAAAATTTCTCAAGTTAACAAACAACATTACAATATCTTAACAAGTTAACAAACATCATTACAATATCTTAACAAGTCTTAACCAGTCTTAGCAACATTACATCATAAATAACAAGTCTAAACCAGTCTTACCAACATTACATCATACATAACAAGTCTTAACATTAATACAAGACTAAAACCTTCCCGAATCATCACTATCAATTTCGATACCCTCATCTTCACAATACTGTCTGTCATCACGTTTATCCTCATCACCACTCTGGTAGTCATAGGGAAGACACAACTCAGGGTCTACATCCTCTGCAAGCTCTACTTCATCTCTTTGGATCAGTTCATGTGATTGTATGGCAACTTGCTCTAAGCTTCGAGTTATAGTTTCGATGTCCATCAAAACGCTATTGAGTTCATTGGCACATTGGCATGTGCCAATACTAAAATTGTCTTCTACAATTTTGTTAAGGTCCAATAAGATGCTCTCTATTTGTTTTACTGTCCATGCCAAGCCTTTACCGAGCTTCTTTGGATCCTTGTCCATCACATTAGAAGCAATATACAGCAGCTTATGTTGGATTATTTGGGCCAAGCCCATTTGATTGAGACAATAAATCCTAGAAAATCTCAAAGGCCCACCTCATGAGGAGCATGTGCACTAGCAATAGTACCACATTGCTAGCCTAAAGTGGTGAGCACTAGTTTAAATAGTGGAGTGTGCTACACCATGGTAGAACCATGTGGAGAAAGGGAGAAAGAATACACACGCGCTCGCCTCGCCTCGCCGGGCCGGGCCGGGCTCGGGCTCGAACGCAGGCACGCAGGCGGGCGGGGCGAGGGAAGCGCGGGCGTCTGCACTGCGTGAATGGTCCGCCGAATTCGGTCCAGGGCTTTGCGTGGCGCAGCCTCCTTTGCAGATTACTCTTTTGCTACTCGGAATCGCGGTTGTAGTATGAGATAAGGACACCGTGAATGCATCCCGTAATGGACTCCGATCGTGGGACGCCCTCGAGTCGTGTTCGATTCACGGATCGTTACCAGGCTCCTTTATATACCGTCGCCGCGATCCGGGTAAAATAGAGTTTTCTGCGCTTCTAGCGTTTTGCCGCTTCCTCGCTGCGCCGCCATCAAAGTCTGCCCCCGCCGCTGGCGGCGTACCAAATAACGGAAAGCAGGTCTCGAAACCGCCCGCCTCGCGTTCTTGCACCGGAGAGGGCGAATCAGGTTTTTGGGAAGCGCTCGGCGCGATCGCTTCCACGCCACCGTCACGGCTCGTCTTCCTCGACGTTCAGGAAGCGGCCGCTAGGCATCGCGCTCATCGCGCGCGCTTCCGCCCTGCATCAGACGCGCTACAACGCTTCATCGCTCCATCTGCACACCGAACGATGCGTTACAATGTTTCTCTTTGCTTATTTTCAATCTATTGATTGTGAGCACATTAGATGGATATATGTGTAGTCTTCTAGCATATGCATCTATAGTATGCTCCTATTATTCGATTCTTGATAGTCAATCACATGTTGTTCATGATTTACTTTTGGATTAAATTAAACCTAGATGTGCCTTTAATTCTAACAATCCAAAAACCTGATTATAGGCGCTTAGGTTTATCAATGGCTGGCTTTGCCGAGGCAATCGAGGCCGGAAAAATTCACCGTGTGCACTTCAAAAGATGGCGCATAAGGGTCACCTTGTGGCTTACAGCTATGAACGTGTTCTGGTGTCGAACGGCAAACCGTAGGATATGGATCCAACTCCTGAAAAGGAGAAGGCATATCGGGATGCCAACACACTCTTTGTGGGAGCCGTTCTTAGTGTTCTTGCCGATCGTCTGCATGCGATGTGTATATGCACATTAAAGACGCGAAGGAACTATGGGATGCTCAATGCTAAGTTCGGTGCTTCCGATCTTTGGCGTGAATCAGATATCATGGAGCAATATCATGACTACAAGATGGTGGATAACCGCTCAGAAGTTGAGCAGGCTCATGAGATACGAGTTCTCGCCAGGAACTCGAACTTCTCAAAATCCAGTTACTGACAGGTTTGTGGTCAGGGCATTATTGCCAAATTACCTCCTTCATGGAGGAATTTTGCCACATCTCTCAAACATAAGAGACAAGAGATTTCTGCTGAGAATCTGATTGCGTCTCTAGATGTTGAGGAGAAAGCTCGAGCTAAGGATGCACTGTGAAAGGAACTGAGGGGCGCCTAGCGCCAATGTGGTGCAACAGCTTCACATGGCAAGAACAAAGGGAAAAATAAAGCCAAACAAACCACTAATTTCAAGAAGAAGAAGTCAATGAACAAAGATGAGAAGCCCTCGCTTTGTTTGCGGTGAGATTGGACCTTTGGGCCAAAGCAGTGTCCAAATCGCAAGGGCGTGAAGGGTGAGCAAGGACAGAACTCAAAGTCTGGTCAACGTGACCATTGGCAATCTTGGAGGAGGAACTTCGGGTATGGTAACGCATCTATTGTTCTTTCAAGAAATCGGACCACCGATTGGTGGATTGATACTGGAGCTAATGTTCATGTGTGTGCTGATCTCTCTTTGTTCTCTTCTTACCAGGCCGCGGGATTGCTCCGTGTTGATGGGAAACAGCTCGAATGCTTCGTTCGTGGTGTTGGCACGGTCGATCTGAAGTTTACTTCGGGAAAGATCGTGCAGCTGAGGAACGTGCAGCATGTCGGCCTCTATCAAGAAGAACTTGGTCAGCGGCTCTCTCCTGTGTAGAGAGGGGTTCAAAGTGGTGTTTGAGTCTAATAAAGTAGTCGTGTCTAAGCATGGACTTTTTATTGGTAAAGGCTATGAATGCGGAGGCTTGTTCCGCTTTTTCCTTTCGATTTTTGCAATAAAGTTGTGAACCATATTTGTGATATTTCCAATGGAGGTGAAGCCGATGTTTGGCACTCACGGTTATGTCATTTAAATTTTGGTTGTATGACTCGGCTCGCTAGTATGAATTCAATTCCAAAAATTCCCTCTTGTCAAAGGTTCTAAGTGCCAAAGTTGTGTGCAATCAAAGCAACCTCGCAAACCTCACAAGGCAGCGGAGGAGAGAAACTTGGCACCATTAGAACTCATACATTCAGATCTTTGTGAGATGAATGGTGTGTTGACTAAAGGAGGAAAAAGATATTTCATGACTCTGATTGATGATGCATCTAGATACTGCTATGTTTATCTCAAGAAAACTAAAGATGAGGCTTTAGACTACTTCAAAGTCTATAAGGCTGAAGTTGAAAATCAATTAGAAAGAAAAATCAAAAGGCTTAGGTCGGATCGTATGTGAGTACTTCTCACTGAGTTCGACTTATTCTCAGAAGGAACATGGAATTATTCATGAGAGGACACCTCCTATTCGCCTGATCTAATGGGGTTGCCGAAAGAAAGAACCGCACTCTAACCTGATTTGGTAAATGCCATGTTGGACATCGCGGGTCTATCTAAGGAATGGTGGGGAGGCCCTGTTGACTTCTTGTCACGTTTTGAATAAAGTTCCTTCTAAGAATAAGGAGAAAACCTCATATGAAGAATGGGAAGGAGAAAACCATCACTTTCATACTTGCGCACGTGGGGTTGCTTGGCGAAAGTCAATGTGCCCATAACTAAAAAGCGCAAACTTGGACCTAAGACAAGTGGATTGTGTCTTTCTGGATACGCTCATCGGAGCATTGCCTATAGATTTTTAGTAGTAAAGTCTGAGGTATCCGACATGATCGTCGGTACAATCATGGAATCCAGAGATGCCACCTTCTTTGAGGGCATATTTCCCATGAAAGATTTGCATAGCGTTTCTAGTCAAAATCTGAGATAATTCCCGAACCTATTGCACAAACCGAGGATTACGAGCAGATACCCGAGCAAAATCTCGAGGAGGATGATGCTGAGGCTCCTAGGAGGAGCAAGAGACAAAGGATGGTTAAATCCTTTGGTAATGATTTCACTGTGTACCTTGTGGATGATACTCCCACCTCTATTTCAAGCTTATGCATCTTCGATGCAGACTCATGGAAGGAGGCAAATCAGTAGTGAGATGGATTCTATTCTGCCTAATGGAACTTGGGAGCTCAGAATCGCCTTATGGTTGCAAACCTGTGGGCTGTAAGTGGGTGTTCAAAAAGAAACTAAGGCCTGATGGTACTATTGAAAAGTACAAGGCTAGACTTGTGGCTAAGGGTTATACGCAAAGGAAGGAGAGGATTATTTTGATACTTATTCACTGTTGCTAGGATCACAACCATCCGGTACTTTTATCCTTGGCTGCCTCTCATGGTCTCATTGTCCATCAAATGGACGTGAAGACAGCTTTTCTTAATGGAGAGCTAGATGAGGAGATCTACATGAATCACCAGATGGATTTGTGCTACCTTGACATGAGAGCAAGGTGTGTAAGTTATCAAATCTCTTTATGGCCTTTAACAAGCACCTAAACAATGGCATGAGAAGTTCGATAGAACATTGACACAAGCGGCTTCGTTATGTAAACGGCCGACAAGTGTGTGTATTATCGCCATGGTGGGGGGTGAGGAGTTATTCTGTGCCTATATGTGGATGACATTTTGATCTTTGGAACAAACCTTGATGTGATCAATGAGGTCAAGTCTTTCCTGTCTGGAAATTTTGATATGAAAGATCTCGGAGAGGCCGACGTGATCTTGAACATCAAGTTAGTCAAAAGTGAGGATGGGATTAGTCTTTCTCAATCCCATTATGTGGAAAAGGTTTTGAGTCGGTTTGGCTATTCGGATAGCAAGCCTTCTCCAACACCTTATGATCCAAGTGTGATTCTTCGGAAAAACAAGAGAATTGCTAGAGATCAAATGAAATACTCTCGAGATCATTGGATCTCTCATGTACTTGGCTAGCGCTACAAGGCTCGATATCTCATTTGCTGTAAGCAAATTGAGCCGATTTACTTCTAACCCGAGATGATCATTGGCGTGCACTCGAAAGAGTTATGCGTTACTTGGTGGGTACAAGAATTATGGAATACACTATACCGGTACCCTTCAAGATTACTAGAGGGTTATAGTGATTCAAATTGGATCTCGATGTCGATGAGATTAAGGCCACCAGTGGATATGTGTTTACACTTGGTGGGGGCGCTGTGTCGTGGAGGTCTTGCAAACAGACTATTTTGACACTCTGGCCAACTATGGAGGCAGAATTGATCGCATTGGATACGACCATCGTTGAGGCAGAATGGCTACGTGAACTCTTGATGGATCTTCCGTGGTTGAAAAACCAATACCGGCCATTCTTATGAATCGTGACAATCAAACAGCTTATTGTTAAAGTGAATAGTTCTAAAGATAACTTGAAATCCTCAAGACATGTGAAAAGACGTTTGAAGTCCGTCAGAAATTGAAAAACTCCGGAGTGATAGCATTGGATTATATCCAGACGGCTAAAAACCTGGCAGATCCCTTCACTAAAGGGCTATCACGGAATGTGATAGATAACGCATCAAAGGAACTAGGCATGAGACCCATGTGAGTTATATCATAGCGGTAACCCAACCTATGTGATCGGAGATCCCGTGAATTAGGTCCTGGGAAAAACAAGCTACTGGTTAACTGGAGGAGAGTAATTTTCTAACTAGTTCCAAGTGAAGATGCAATACTCTCGAAATCTGTATGGCAGGTTGGCTTTTGCCTTAATGTGTTCTGTTGGCTTTATTTAGCGAAGATGTCATCCTACAGAGCATCTTGAAAGAACACACCTATATGAGAGTATTTGTTGAAAGTCGCGATCTATGAGACTTGGGTAATCTCTAGTAAGCTCATGAAGAGACCATGGAGTACGACTTATATGCTCCACCCGAGGAAGCCTATTGGCAGCCTAGTATCGCCTAAGGCTTTAAATGAAACTCGATCGCACAAAACTTGCAATTCAAGGCTTAGTCCATTGTTCAAGTTGTGGTGAGTGTAATTTGGAGTCCTAGGTGCAATTCAAGGCATAGTCCATTGTCACCGAAATGCTGGTATATTAACAGCTTTGGGAGCAGGCAAGATCGATTGGGACTTTGAGATCTGGTGGGGATTGTTGGATTATTTGGGCCAAGCCCATTTGATTGAGACAATAAATCCTAGAAAATCTCAAAGGCCCACCTCATGAGGAGCATGTGCACTAGCAATAGTACCACATTGCTAGCCTAAAGTGGTGAGCACTAGTTTAAATAGTGGAGTGTGCTACACCATGGTAGAACCATGTGGAGAAAGGGAGAAAGAATACACACGCGCGCGCTCGCCTCGCCTCGCCGGTCCGGGCCGGGCTCGGGCTCGAGCACGGCACGCAGGCGGGGCGAAGCGAAGCGCGGCGTCTTGGCACTGCGTGAATGGTCCGCCGAATTCGGTCCAGGGCTTTGCGTGGCGCGCAGCCTCCTTTGCAGATTACTCTTTTGCTACTCGGAATCGCGGTTGTAGTATGAGATAAGGACACCGTAATGCATCCCGTAATGGACTCCGATCGTGGGACGTCCTCGAGTCGTGTTCGTTACGGATCGTTACCAGTGGCTCCTTTATATATCGCGTCGCCGTCATCTCGGTAAAATAGAGTTTCTCGCGCCCTAGCGTTTGCCGATTTCTCGCTGCGCCGCCATCAAGTTCGCTTCGTCCTGCACGCCGCGTGCACCAAATAACGGGAAAGGTGTCTCCGAAACCGTCCGTCCTCGCGTTCTTGCACCGGAGAGGACGAATCAGGTTTTTGGGAAGCGCCGGCGCGATCGCTTCCACGTCACCGCCACGGCTCGTCTTCCTCGGCGTTCAGAGCGCCGCTAGGCATCGCGCCGATCGCGCGCGCTTCCGCTCCTCGGCATCAGACGCGCTACAACGCGTCATCGCTTCCATCTGCACACCTGAACAAAGACGTTACAATGTTTCTACTGTTTATTTTCAATCTATTGATTGTGAGCACATTAGATGGATATATGTGTAGTCTTCTAGCATATGCATCTATAGTATGCTCCTGTTATTCGTTACTGATAGTCAATCACATGTTGTTCATGATTTACTTTTGGATTAAATTAAACCTAGATGTGCCTTTAATTCTAACAGCTTAAACTACACATTGGAAGCTCCATGACAAACTGTATCAATTACTATAAATTCAAAAGTCACAGCATCAGGTTTTCCATTTTGCATATGTCAATTTTATACTGGCAAGATGAAGCTGCATTGCAATCTACTAATTGATACTGGCAAAATGAAGCTGCATTGCAATCTACTAATTGATACTTCTTTGATCTTACGAGGAGGGAGGATGTCCCAGTCAGTGTACATACTCCCAAATTATCTCTCCCGGTTATCCACAAGTAGGCAGAGGCATCCGGCCGAAGAACAAATGTATACAAATGTGTTAACTTGTCTGTTTCACATTTTAGATCTTTCTTGATGGGGTAGTTTTGCCCTTGGTAATAAAGTATAAGATGAAACTTCTTTGTCTGATCGCCACAAATATCAGGCCCAAACATAAAGATACGGAAGAAAACATCAAGGCATTTAGCAGATGCAACTCAAAAAAACATTAGACAAAGTGAACAAATAATAGCAATTCAATATTTTGAGAGTAAATACTAACAGTCTAGTAAGGAAAACAAAGACTGGATCATAAGTCACCAGAGGCTGGGAACATTTCATAGTCTGTAGGATAACCTCTAGTCTAGATTTTTAAATGAAGAATATAGTTGCCAAAATGAATAAATTGGACTTGAAGCTGGATCATCAAGGTATGGAATTGGGTTTTACCCACATTTCTGAAAACAGGGGGGCCCTAACAGAGAGAGAGAGAAGGTACGTGAGGGAGCACTTCTGAGTTATTGGCGTATTGCCTGTAAGCAAATCTACATTGAGTACTGAAGACTTATGATGTTCTGCAGATTTTCTTAGACAGCCAGGAGAAATTTCATGCTAACGCAGACAAGCAGTACTGGAAATCAATATCGGAGCTCATCCCACATGAAATAGCTGCCATTGAGAAGCGGGGCAAGAAAGATAAGGACAAGAAGCCAGGCATCACAGTCATTCAGGGCCCTAATATGGTGAAAAGCTTCTGGATACCGTATCCTTTGCTCATGAATGAAGCTTACTCTGAGATAGGTTTGGTTGTAGCATCTAGATCAGATCTAGGAGCCCTAATGGTGAAAAGCTTCAAAAACCGTATCCTTTGCTTGAATGAAATCATTCATTACAAGCATTTGCAACAGCTAACCATCGACCTTTCTCCAAAAACACAGACAACAAGGATATCCCCCAATTCTAAGGAAAAACTATGAACCTAAGCAAAAATTACAAAGTAATTCAGATTGTTGCAGCAGGAATTATCTACTTCCCAGACCCAATCAGTCGCAAGAAAGTTTCTAAGCACGTTTGTTGAAGCAGGAATTATCTACTTCCCAGACCCAATCACTACAAGAGCAAGAAAGAGGGACAAAGACCCACGAGATCCTCAATCTAAGGTGATGGAACGGAGGAGCAAGAAGAGGGGATTTACCGGCTCTTGCAAGTTCAGTTGTGGATGTTGACATAGACTCGGGTCAGGGATGGAGCGACGGTGATGACGGAGCGGCCGGGACCGGGTCGAGGATGGAGCGGCGACGAGGACCGGGTCGAGGATGGAGCGCCGACGAGGACCGGGTCGAGGATGGAGCGCCGATGAGGACGAAGCGGTGGCGAGGACCGGGTCGAGGATGGAGCGGCGGCGAGGACCGGGTCGAGGATGGAGCAGCGACGAGGACCAAGCGGTCGCGAGGACCGGGTCGACGACGGAGCTGTCGCCTCCTCATAGATTCCTCACGGGCGCAGGAGAGAGGATGTTGAGCACCGACCAGAGATCAGGAAGGCGATAGGGAACTGTAACATCCTCATTTTCGCCTTCTGGAAGAAAAACCTAATTTAAATAAAGTAATTCAAAAGTTGGAGTTTCATTGGTGTTTATATTAATCTGGCATCCAATCCAACCCAAAATCGCGATTCAATTCCCTTCCGGTCGAAAAATCGGATTTTCCAGTCCCGCCGGTACCCGAAAATTCACCCGAGTCCAGAAATGCTCCAAAAATCTCCAAACCACTTTTAAAATGTTTCAAATATTCCTAAATGATTTTAGGAATTTATCCCCGAATTTTTGGACCTCCGTTCCTATTTTATCTCGCGCGGCTTTTGTTAAATGCCCGTAATTCGCTCCGGAATATTAAATTCCACAAATTTCATCCAAATTCAACCAAACCAATTCCATTGAGTTCCAAATATCCTAAAATGGCTCTAGGAATTTTTCCGGAATTTTTAGGCCATTTTTCTTAATTTTTCTCTAGGGCGGACCGTTTACGTAAAAGAGGGCCAATGAGGGAGTGACACGTGGCACATGAATAGTGTCATCTTCAACCTCTAGCCATGCATGGTGGGAGAGGAAGCTCCAAGCTCCATCAATGGCTACCTCTTCTTTAATTGCTCATAACTTCCTCCACGTAACTCCAATCGACGAACGGCCGGTTGCGTTGGATTCGGAGCGTCGCCCTCTTCGCATCCCCCACCACCTCTCGCCGGAGAACTCGCCGGAATCCGTACGGGCGCCCAAAAACCGAAAACGGTCATAATGACTTTAATTGCTCATAGCTCGGCCGTTTCTCGTCCAAATGCCGCGCCACCACTTCCAATCTCACCGTATAAAAGCCCTCTTTCCGGTGGTGTAAGCCCCTCTTTGCATCTCCCCACCCTTTGCTCTCTAGATCAAGAAAACCGAGCTCGTGTCGTGCTTTTTTGGAGTTCTTGAGTTCGTCGTCGTTTCTCCCTCTCCGGTGAGCCTTTCTTCATGCCACTTGGTTCCTTGTGACCGTGGATGAGTCTAGCATCTAACCCAATCGTTAATTTTAGGTTTGATCAAGAATTGGCGACGAATTTCGTGTTTTACCGATTTCGGCCGAAGCTCCGTTCATCACCAAATTCATCCGCTCCGGTGAGTTTTAGTTCAATTCCTTCCGGTTATAGGTTGCTAAGGATGTTATCTAGAGGATCTAGCCTTTTGTTTGGGTCAATTTGATGCAAAAATGGGCTCAAAATCCGAATTTTGGAGGAGATGTGCTCTTTTTCGAATTTTTGGGCTCTCTGTGTGCGTGTGTGCATGTGTGTGGCCGGCCGGCCGCCTCGCCGCCGGCGAGCCTCGCCGTCGCCGCCGCTGCCCGCCCGACCTCCGCCCGCCCCGCCCGCCACCGGCCGCGCCGCCGCTTTGCCCGTAGCGCGTCCAGCCCGCGCCGCCGCTGCGCCCGCCGCCGCCGCGCCGCCGCCACCGGCCGGAACCCCGCCCGCCGCCGCCGTCGCCGGCGCCGCCACCCCGCCGGCGACCTCGCCGCCCCGCCGCCGGAGCCCCCCACCGGCGTCTCTCTCTCTCTCTCTCTCTCCTGCATGGGAGTTTGGAAAGCTTCTTGGAGAAGCTTCTCCCTCTCTCTATGACGCGTGGGCCCCACTGTCATACTCTCTTGGTCAGTCAAAGTCCGGTCAAAGCGCAGTCAAACGTTGACTCAGTCAAAACGGAATATTCCAGGAATATTCCCAGTTTTCCGATTTATTCGAAATTCAAACTTCGGAAGCTTATAACTTCTTCATCTGAACTCCGTTTGATCCCATTCAAATTTCTAAATTCATCTAAAATCAAGATCTACCTGCCAGTATTATTTTTGTAATTTTTAGATTTTATTTATTTTCTGTTATTTATTTATTGCCTCGTTTTGCGCGTAGTCGAGAGCGCCGACGCGACCGCCGCCCGCCGGTTACGCATTTCGTCTGACGACCTACTCGCGACAGAAGGCAAGTCCCTTTGACGCATTTTGATCCTACGTTTTCAAATGTGTTTAAATGCTTTACAAACTTGCATGCTATGTTTAAAGTCGTATGTCAAATATAAGGACTTAGCTAATCCAAATTGTGATTACCTCTCTTTGATATCGACAACCATATTACTTGTAACCCTAGGACATTGCTTATACCATGTTTACGCGTATATGGTATCCCTTGATTGTAGTACGGTAGAATTGCTTAGGACCTTTATCGATGAAGTTAACCCATGGGAGGGATTTCTCAAAAATGAATGTTTACCAAAATGACTTGAAAGGTATTATAATTGGTTTGATACTGTTTTTCCAAAACAAAATAAAAAGGAAAACTGATTTCGACTTGGGCGGCATGGAATGTCGGGTGGGAGCGGATCGAGTCTGGATCCTATTGTGCAAGTACCGCCCCAAGTCATATAAGGACCGACGCTTATGATTGCCATTTTAAGCAATACCGTACTACCACATGTCTATAATGGTACGACCTGGCCAACTAATTTGTAGAAGCCTAGTTTAGACTCACCATTCGGTTGAATGTGAATGCCGGATGGAGGCAATGTTGTTTTTCTCACACGGCGCAAAGAAGGGCTTCAGATCTTGGGCGGTTGGAACCCTAACGATGAAACCTCGTGAGTGGAGTCTAGCTAGGTAGAAACATTGTAACGGCCTTGTCCACGACCTCTCTGCCAAGACACCAAAGGAAGTGTGCTAATAGCTTGGCATTAAGAGATGATCGTGTCGTGTGGGTAAAGTTGTACACCTCTGCAGAGTAAAACTATTCGAATAGCCGCGCCTGCGGTCAAAGGCAAAAGCAAGAAATGCTTTCATATTGGTAGATTTTGGTTTTGGTTTCGAAAACTGAAAAATGTTTTGTTTTGGGGTTTGGGAGTGGTTAGAACTCTCGGATGTGATTTGGCGGATAGAGCCAACCAGGTGGAAAGAACCTGTGTTTGTATTTGACGGATGGAGTCACATGATTAACCCTGATTCTTTAAAATCTGGCGGATAGAGCCTTTTATATCGGTGACAGTGGATAGAGCCTCACTACGATATTATATAATTCAATGATTAAAAAGAATTGTGAAAAGTTGCTTTGTGAAATGCTATTACCTAAGTATGATTTAATAAAATTTGGCTTTATGCAAATGAACCCTACTAAGCTTCCTTTGGAAAGCCCACATAAGCATACTTTCCCCGACTTGTCGATGCGTTTGTACTCACGTGCTCCACCAACATGTCATCATCAGAGATTTATCAAGACGCCGATCGAGGAGGGCGAGTTCTACGCAGAGGAGTTCGAGGAAGGCCGCCAGAGGACTAGTCGCGTTCCTAGTAAATCGCCTGTGGCGTTTTGGCGTCTGCCCGTTTCGTTTTTATTTCCGCTGCTTTGTTTCCGGTCTTTAGACCGAGTATTGTAATAAGTGGCCATGTGGCCCATACTTGAATATTTATAATACAGGTTTCGTTATGTTCGGCAATGAAGTATCACTGTGACTGTATGTACTAGCTACTGATCTGGGACTAGTACGGAAATACACAGGAGATTTCGGATAGCCGATCCGGGGTCTCACAGGAACGGAGAGAGAATCCCGAAATTTCGAGAATCTCTCTCCGTTCTGTATAAATGGGGAAGCTAATCGTTATGCTGTTGGAGCAAGAAGAGAAACGATAGCTTGTACAGATTACTCATTTTAAGGTAATCTGTTGGAGATGGCCTTAGCTTGGTTAATTTGGTGAACACTTATCAAAAACCAAAAAAAAACCCCCGAATAATCCGCCCCTTAGCCGAGCCGAAAAAACGAATATCTGCCCCTGCTAATATCCCAAAGGGAGGAAGCAATAAAATAAGCGGACCTTTTTCCAAAATAATAATAAAAAAAAGATAATAGGCAGCCATTTCACGTGACAACAGAGCCGCTCACACACAAAACAAAATAAAATAAAACAAACATCTTCCATTACCTTCTTGGCTCAGTTTAAGCGTCACCATTTAGCATGTTCCAAAGCTAAAGCTACAAAAATTTTAATGAACACCATCGTCATGAACATTTTCCAATAAGGGAAAGCGTAAAAGCGCATTCTCACTCCGATCTCTTCGACCTTCTCTTTTGTGATCTCAACTTTTTTGGTTTTTCCTTACCGGCCACAGTGTCCCCAGTCACCTTGCGCGTCCGCTTCTTCAACGTTGGCTTCAGCGCATCCCCATCCATGAGATGTTCGTAGTCTTCTAGTCTTGCAAATGGGGATGCACCACTCTTTGCACCATGTTTCCGCTTTTGCCCACGGGCTGCCGCCGCTCCATCACTAATGTTGTTATCTGAATCGTCAGCAGTCTCCAGGGCTTCAGCATCCATAGAGGAAATATTGAGAAACTCTTCGTCGTCATCATTTTCCATTCCTCCATCCGTAGAAGCGCTATCTGAAATGTCATCCAACTCAACATCACTGACATCTCTAAGCAAATCATCCTCCTCCTCAAATGCTTTCGCGTCCAGATTATCATAGCCATATTCTCCATATTCCGTCAACCCATCTCCCAGCTCCTCCATCTCGTCATCACTTTCATCACTAGCATCATCAACAGCATCAGCTAAGAGCTCTCCAGTATCATCATCAACAACTGAAGCTCTCTTCTTTGCCTTACGTATAATAGGGCCACTCTTGTTCATGTAGAAACGGTGGAAAACAACATCTTCAGGAGGCACTTCATTTTCTGCCAGTTCTAGTAGCTCTTCGCCAATGAGATGATGATTCAGGTCGATCTGCAGACACAAAAAGACCAGCCAAAGAAATTGAGGCCCTTGAGTGTGTTAACAAATCCAGACTACTGCACCAGTGAAGATTCTGACGAGATCAGGCAAAAATAATAGGAGGGAAAAAGTCAACAAATCCAGAGACAATTTTAAATGAGAAGAAACAACATAACATGAACAGTTCAAGGTCAACAAAAGAAAAGGATAACATGTAACCAAGGGATACCTTTTTAGCTGGTGCAATTTGTGATCCACCATGCCATTTTCCTTCAGCAATGCGGTTTCCTTTCGGTTTCTTCTCCATGAATTTGTCAATGAAGGCAGGAAGTGATAGGTCTGTTAATGGATCACCACAGTATACAATATTGTTGCCAGATAGCAACGTCCTGGCCATAGTAGATACTGATGGGTGCACATGTGACGCCAATAACGTTAGCTCCCACCAACTGACACGGTCTGCGTTGCTGAGAACACAGCAAAAGGCACAGCAGATCAAACAAGATTTACCGTTTTGTAACAAAAGTGCAAAAAGAGAATATTAAAAAATGAAAGAAAATTTCCATATTACAAATTATCAGGGATCTGGTCAGCATCGGGTCAAATGTTGACTATAAATACCAAGCCACCTTTTCTTTTTTCAGATTTTGTTTGAAATTGGATTGCAGTAGCCAGTAGGATTTTAAGATGAATTCCATTAGCGCAATTTTCAGAAAACCCCAGGTATTGGGGCACAGGCAATACAAAAATACAGGTCCTAAACTTTTTTGCTCTAACCCACATGTGCTGGGACAAAAGGTAACACAACCCTATCTCCGTTCAATCCCATTAATCCTAACAGGATCTGAATGGAGGCCCCACAGCAATTCACCTAGGTTTTTCTGTAACTTACTCGTTGGATTATATTCAGAATGGCTTGAGGTACATGATGCGAAAACATTGCCATTAGTGTTTCCAGATAAATAAAATATTATTCATTACACTTGAATGAGATGGTAGTACCAATCATGACACTTGAATGAGACGCCTGCTGCAATTTATATATTTTTCATTCCAACATGAACACTTACACAACCGAGATTACTTTTTATCATATGGATACCAAGTAGGGGTGCAAAGGGGGCAGGTCAGCCCATTGACTCTCTGGCCCACCACTAAAATAAGTGCCCAAGAGGGGCATGGGCCGGCACGTAAAATTCTTAGGGACAGCTGAGGCCAGGGCCCCAATGACCCTAGGGTCGAACTGACCCACTTCCTCCTACACTTTTCGATTCAAACATCGTTATCCCAAAGCACCAGCGCCAGCCATCGCTCCACTCCGCCACTACCACTACCGGCGTTGCACTCGCCACGTTGGTAGGAGCCACCTCCGCCTTTCCCTTTTCTTGACATGCACCAAAGAATCTTCAATTCCAATATCAACAAACCCTAGAGCCCAAGAAAGCACCAGCCGTCACCTCCATATGCCGCCGCTTCCTTCGCTGTCCTCGAGATCGTCCCCGTCGCCATCCTCCGGCTTGTACCCGATCCTCATATGTGACATACTGTCTTGGCTAAGTAGATGTATGTGTTAACTTACTGTTGGGAAATAAGGGTAGTGAGACGAAAGCAAAATATAAATTTTTCCATCTACTCGAACCCAAAGAACTCGCGGCATATGATCTAAGACTACAGTTTATGGTTTTAGCGTTAACGCTTGATGTGCAGGTATGACTTTTCAGCAGTGGAAGAACGGTGTATCGGATCACGTCGAGGCAATAGCAGCCTCGTTCCACGAGTTACCACACAAACAGGAAGAAGACTCCGCGCGCCGGTCTGCTAGAACCCCTGCAGCATGGCTCTCTGGGTTCTCACCGAAATTAGTCTCTCGACTTTGGTTATTCCCACATAGTCAAGATGTGTATTTATTTATAACCAAGTCAAAATAAGATAAACCCAAAATGTTTCCATTTCGTAGCCGAATAGGATTCAAGATAACATTTATCAATTCAAATTCTTATCCGAACTGACTCCCTATTTAATTTGCATTACATTAATCCAAATCATATAGGGTTGCAGTCAAATAATATGAATCAAACTAGGACATATTCCGTATTTAATAATTTCAATATATTAATTATCCATATAATAATATACAGAATTTTATTAACAAACCAATAGGTTCCCATTCTTGTGTGTGAACCCGCAGACCTATTGTGATATCGGCAGTGTACCGAACCACCATTCGATGCGCAAGTCATAAGCGGCTTCTAGCAGAACATTATGACTTCCCAAATCACATGGCTATCATTCATCTGATAAGCCATCAACGAATATATGTTCAATCCTTCTGTCATTTCCAGATATCAAGACTAAACCCAATACAAGATATGTGTCATCCTTGTGTTGTTTAATCCATCGTTTCTCGAATTTCCAAAGCTAGACTAAATACATCAAGTGGTTGACACCTCAACCTACTCGGACATGGCCATGCACATTTTTTAGTCTATCTTTTTCGAGTGGCCTCATGATATCCTTGTCCTAGTATAACGAGAACAAAATTCCATCTTGATCATACACATCTCTCCATGTGTCCCAACTCATTCCCGAGTGTAACTAATATAATTTGTTGGATCGTAAGGGCCTTCTCAACCCCAAAAGCTAGCTTAAGAGGTGAGGGATTGCCCCACTTATAAGTTAGGTCATTTACCCTTCCACAACCAATGTGGGACTATTCTAACAATCCTCCCTTCACACATTGGTATCTCTCAGCCGTTCACCGCCTCTTCACCGTACACCGACGGTCCCTCAGGGCCACGGTCCATCAGGCCTTCACACCCTAGTGTCCATCAGGCCAAAGATGTTAGAACCGCACTCTGATACCAATAGATGGATTGTAAGGGCCTTCTCAACCCCAAAAGCTAGCTTAAGAGGTGAGGGACTCCCCCACTTATAAGTTAGGTCCCTTGCCCTTCCACAACCAGTGTGGGACTATTCTAACAATCCCCCCTTCACACATTGGTGTCTCTCAGCCGTTCACCGCCCCTTCACCGTACATCGACGGTCCCTCAGGGCCACGGTCCATCAGGCCTTCACACCCTAGTGTCCATCGGGCCAAAGATGTTAGAACCGGGCTCTGATACCAATTGTTGGATCGTACGGACCTTCTCAACCCCAAAAGCTAGCTTAAGAGGTGAGGGATTCCCCCACTTATAACTTAGGTCATTTACCCTTCCACAACCAATGTGGGACTATTCTAACATAATTATCATGCTACGAACAATGATTAGTATCATCAAAGAATGTGATCCTCGTGTTGGGATTTTCATCTGTCCTGGATCAAAGGATGTATCATAAACATTGTATGAAACCGACTAATGACATGCATGTAATGCTCAATGTGGTGTTTCACAATGGGTCTATCAAATAGCATGTTCACCAACATGTTACCCATATAATTGTGTTTATATCGCATATCCATGGTCCGCAAAACATGATCATCACACAATCACATGCATGTCTCTAAAGAAAACAATTGATGTTCCCATCAATCAAAAGACAAAGGACAATTCATAATAATACCACAAAAGTATTTATTAATTGTGTGTTTGGTTGGAGAGTGAGGTGGAATAGAATGGTTCCATCCAAGATTTCAGAGATGGAATGGCTCCATCCTAGATTTCATTCCCAGATTCTTAGACAGGGCCCACTGTCACTCTCACATTCCAAATGGGATAGCTGCGTTCCAGAAAATTTGTAGAACCTGACCGTCCCGAATCTAGAGAGAATATTCTTTTTTCTGGAACCAAGTCATCCTCAGCTCTCCAACCAAACACTAGACTTGGTGGGATGGGACGGTTCCATTCCACTCCATCCCACTAACCAAACACACAATAAAGGAACATAAAACATAAACATCTATAAATCATGTCTATGATTTGCCACTAGGGCATATCTCCAATACTTGCTGCAGTTCTCAATAATCTTGTAATTTCTGCTTAGCTAGACCTGTAATTTCGTGACGTTATTGCAAGTATATATTCATGATTTTGGGTACTTGAGTTTCCAGAGTTCCTGTGTGGTTTTATCGGCATATATGTTTCTAAAATATGCTTGCTGTTCTAGTGTTCGTAACTAATCTTCCATTAGATGTTGTACTGTTTGGTTTCATCAACATATATGCTTCTACTGTATAATCATCATTACGAGATGTTAATTTGAGAGCTATCTTTCAACATGTGAAGAAAAAGTAGACAGATGTCTAGACACTAGACAGCAATCAAGGTTATTAAAGCAATAAGGCGAGGCATGGCAACCATGGATGTCAAGGCAGCGCCTAGGTGGTGCGGCGCCGGAGGGAGCTCGCCGGAAGTGTTCGCCTCGCCTGGCCGGGTCAAGGCGTCCGCCTAGATCGTCTAGGCGTCGCCTGGGCCGTCGCGGCGTCGCCAGGCGTGGGTTGAGCGACCGCCTAGGGTTGGGACTTGGGAGAAGGACGCATTCACCGCCGCCACCTCTGTCGCCGCCGTCGGCTGCAAATCCGTAAGTCGCCCTCCTCCTCCCTCTCCAGCCGGCCGTGGCCGCCCTCCACGTCGACCTCCTCGCCTGGCCGTGGCTCCGCGTCGTCCCCTCCTTGCTCCGCGCCGTGGGCCCCCTCCACGCCGCTCTGCGCCTTTGCTTCCCTCCACATCGACCTCCTCTACTGCTCATTCTTCTTTGCTACTCTGTTGTCTTGGCCGAATTCTTTGAATGTTTGTGTTGATGCTTTGTACGGGGAGTCAACAAGTGAGGGACTGAGGGATATAATGAAATTGCTAACCTTCGCCTAACCCTCACCTAGACGCCCGCCTAGGCGTCCAGGCGATAGGCTAGCGCCTCGCCTAGCCTTGTCGCCTTAACAACTATGATGGCAACTCACCACCTTTGTGCGCTTAAGGCGCGCGGCGAGGCGACGCCACGCATCCTAACCTAATATAGAAACAAACAAATAAGTAATTTTGTATGTCATGCATACCTTGATATTACTCCTCTGCTACTAGTAGTAGTTGTTGCTGCTTTGTTACTACTACTTTGCTTCTTGTACTACTGCTCCTCTGCTAGTACTTCTAGTCTTCTACTACTGCTCTGCTACTTGCCGTCTACGACTACTGTTGATGTGCTATGCTACTACGGCTTCTTCCCCGATCGCCTCTCCCCCGACCCCATCGCCGTTGCCACCCCATATGACGAAGAGAAGAGATTGGGGGTGGGGGAGGGGACCGAACGAGAACTAGTGTTGGGGATCTCGTTGGGGAGGATGCTAGAGAGAAGAGAGGGTCGGGGACAACGGAGAGGACGACGGAGGCGACCGTACCTAGATGGCAACGATGCGCAAACGAGGGGTCTCCCGCCGGAGAAGAGGAGCGGTGGCGCGGCGCGGTTACTCCCCTACCAGATCTAATGAGGACGGGGGGCGGCGCTAGGGTTTCTCCCTCTCGATCCTCAACTTGCCCAGCACTAGGTATGAATCTTGCTCCCTCTCGATTTCACTTCAAGTCTTCAACTTCTTATCCCGATCCCCCAATTCTATGTCTAGCCGCCCGCGACGCCACAGCAGTGAGGTGGGCGCCATAGGCTTACTCCAGCAAGCCCCCCCCCCCTGCGGGTAGCGATTAAGGTTCGCTTAAGCGACGATTTAATAAACATGCAGCCAATGGCCAGCCATATAGAGGTAGAGATATGTGTGGATGATACGTTAATGTTCTTCTATCTCACTCTTTGCACCATTCCGGCTGTTTGCACCATCCCATGTTACGGACCAGCCTGGCAGCCTCCCACGGAGCAACATCTCCAAGTGGGCCAACCCCGCAGTTCAGACCCATTCCCAACCAAGAGAGGGTTGGGCCAATCCATGACGCCAAAATTTCCTCAGCCATGGGGCCAAACTGTGGGCTAGACCGCCCCGCCCCAATTGCACCCCTAATACCAAGAAAGTCCTGAAGTCTATTGTTACTAAAATAATATTCATCCCAAACAAGAATTTGTTGCATTTTCCGAAATTTATATGTTAGATTGATGCATAATAATTCTATTTTCAAAACTTATAGAACTTTACCAGAAATTTATAAATTATTTGGTATTTCATCATTGTACTAGAAACTTTGTTCATAGATACCTGCACATTCATAATCCAGAGGCATATTTTCCCAGGGTCTTGCAGGAAGCAAGAAGCAAACAAATTATTTAGCCTCAACATATTGACATATTGTACATAGTTCTGTGCACAGCTTTTAGTATTCTTTACAAAAAAAATGCACCTCATATAAATAATATTCAAGTATCATATTGTAGACAGTCAGCACAGACCTTTTCAGTTTCAGGTCATGCACGGCACAGGGACTGCTACCAGAAGGAATGATCAGTAACCGACTAGGTTCTTTCCATAAACGGACTGGCACAGTTGAGTACTACAATGAAACCAGCGGGTTTGGTTCAGCTTCTGACACTAGCGATCAAAGGGTACAGCCAATTGTTTATTATTGCGCAAAGCATGTTCGAGTAACAAATTTATCAAACAAATGCATTTTTAATTCAACTATTTGTGTGTAATTATGAATTGATACTGGCCCTGCAATTGTTTTTGAAGGGGAAATGTATATATATGTCACCACAAAGTGGCCGATTTTGAGATATGCCATTGCGAAGTGACGACTTCGAAAAATGCCACCGGAGAGTCACCATATTAAGAGAGATGCCATTGTATACATATTTTGGGCCGTATTGGACCAAATTACTCAAACCTGCTACCTTGCTTCTGTCTTCCGATGGTGGGAGTTCACAGAGAATCCAATAACTATCCCGCGAGAGGTGAAATTGATGGTGGGTGGCCATGAGATGTATCATCGCAGCTATGAATTGCGCAGCAGCAACTCAGATGGAGTGGGAAGCAATGAGGTAATGGGAGTGAAATGAGGATTGGGTGGCAACAACTTAGCTGAATGAGTGAAGGATGGAGAGAGAGAGAGAGAGAGAGAGTAGAGAGTTTAATAGCTTGCTGGTGGACTTGCACAGGGCTTGCCTCCACCTTGGCCATGGCAAGGGGCGTGAAAAGAAAAGGACAAGGGAAATTTGGTCTTATTTTGGGAAATATGCATTGGAGTTGCATTTTTCTGAATATGCTGACTCTCCGATAGCATTTTTCTAAGTAGTCACTTTGCAATGGATATCTCAAAATCGGCCACTTTGCAGTGGCATATATCTAAACTACCCTTTTTTAAAATCATCTTTGCCAGCGAATACCTTAAAATCTCCCTGAAACTGCAGGTACCATAGCCAAAATAGTAGCTGAGAACTAGCATTGGGACAAAATAAACTAGTCCAGCTCTACCAGTTACTGAAGTAACTCATCATTTCCATTTCACCAATTGCAAAGCACAGAATTATCATTGTCAAGTAACCTTCTTTTTGGAAGAAAGTGTACCACCCTCGGTATGTCCGGAACACACCAACTGCTTGGTTTCCATCCTTGTATCGCCAGAAAAGGTTAAACAGTGCCGTTTTGTTGGTTCCTTCGGAATTACATAGTAGTCAAAAAGCACTGCATAGTTAAGCTGTGTTTGTTTAGATGGTTCCATAGGGCACTGCATAGTCTAAAACACTGCATCTACCCATGTGACACTACACCCAACACTCCCTGGCCTTGCTAGGCTAGACTGGTGTGTTACATTTATTAACAGCATGGTTGTCACGACAGTAAGGCGTCCGCGGCGTGCCAGGACCTTTTTACCTTTTAAAAGGTTAAGGCGCGAGGCGAGGCGCCTTTTTAGACATGTATGTAAGGCGAATAAAAACAACCAAATTGCAACATAATAAGACATCAAAATAGTTGACAAGTTGACACCACCAAATCCTAATACATAACATAGTTCACAAAATAATGTAGTTTTGCGCCTCATGACATGCCACCTAGCCGGAGAGCCAGCAGAGCCACTTGCCATGTCCACCTAGCCGGAGAGCCACTTGCCATGTCCACCTAGCCGGAGAGCCAGCGTTAAAACTTAAAAGGTAGCAGAGGAGTTAACAAAATCAGACAGCAGAGGAGAGCCAATGTTAAAAGGGAGCAGAG
The DNA here is from genome assembly GCA_036346355.1 of Rhipidocladum racemiflorum. Taxonomy (NCBI): domain Eukaryota; kingdom Viridiplantae; phylum Streptophyta; class Magnoliopsida; order Poales; family Poaceae; genus Rhipidocladum; species Rhipidocladum racemiflorum. Next base: position 17,698,612 of record CM070590.1, read on the forward strand.
GAGCCGAGCTAGCGTTCACCTAGCCGAGCGGAGCTCGAGCTGTTGAGCAAGGCAGGGCGGAGAGCGGAAGCACCGGCGCGGAGGAAGGCGGCGCGGAGCGGAGCACCGGCGAAGCTTGACTCGAGCAAGGCGGGGCGGACCGGCGGAGCACGGGCGGAGGTTGAGCTTTGAGCACGGGCGGAGTTTGAGCTTTGAGCACAGGCGAGCACGAAGCGGGCTCACCGACCACGGAGATCGCCAGCGCTGCGACGGCGAGAGCGGCGGACGCTGGCCGCACGATGCAGGTTCGGCCTTCCCCTTCCCCTTCTCAACTCCTCTGGCGGCTGACCCCTTCTAGCCCCGAGTCCCCCTCCCCTTCTTGGATTTGGGCCTTTTAGGCCTGGCCGGCTAGGGTTCCCTATGGCGGGCGTCGTAGGCTAAGGCGTCGCCGTGGACGCCTCACGGACACCTTAGACGCCTCACGGACGCCATAGGCGAGCTCGACAAGGCGTCCACCGTGGCGTCTGCTCAGGACCACCACGACGATAAGGCGACGCTTAGGCGTCCTTGAACGGACGCCATGACAACCATGATTAACAGTAGATACAAGTAATGTCATAAACTTTGTCATAACTAAAATGGAATAACATATCAAAATTAGAGCTTAGTGGATAACATGAATGTTGAAGCCAAACGCTTATAATTCACCTCCTTACACTGCACATTTCGAAGGTAAAGCCAAAAACTTCAGTATTGTGTACAGCCCTTCACACATTGCTGGGCCAGACTAAACTCCAACTACGTAATACCAATTACGTTCATGGTACAAAATTAATAACATACTAATGATACTATGATATAATCCAGAGAATAGAAAACTGTCAATTCTACTTCATCCAATAGCAGCATGCGGTAAAACACGTGTTACCTGGACACGCAAGTCCGAAATTTTTTTGCTGCGTTGATGCGTATCCCCATGTAGACACACGTCGAACACTCGCTGACACGCATCAAACACCCTTAGCAATGTCCTAGGTGAAGGAGGAAGATGCTAGATGGGAAAAAGCTACGCTGGCTCGACATCCCCTGTTTGTGACCAAGGCTAAGAAAAGCAAAGCTGGAGGAAGACTAGAAGAAAGAAAGAAAGAATGCATGTTCTTTTCTGCCATGGTCTACCATAGCTTTGGTGAAGGAAGAAGAACAAATGAAGGGAAGAAATTCAATTGCTTCAGTTGGAGCTATTGTCTAAGATGTCAGGGATGGGAACATGCTTAAGTGGGTTTAGAAAAGAAAAGTGCTACATTTGTTTTGTTTATTGCTTTTCATTCTCACGTGTGACAGGCTGACAGCAGGCAACCATATCAAGGCAAGAAGTGGATCTATACTTAATATGGATCTTTTATGCATCAGACCCTCCAACTTTAGTGATGAGAGGCTATTTGAGCATTTATTAGTATTATTTACAATAGAAAATAAATATATTCATTTATTTTTAGTGTTATATTAATATATAGTAGTTGAATCCAAGAATCCTATTTTTCAAGTCTCCCAAATCGAACACCCAAATCTGAGTCAGATTCCAATTCCCGTGTCCGTGTCCAAGTAACACTGGGAAAAACCCAAGGTAAACCAGGGTGTTTTGCATGCTGGTAGAGCTAAGCTTCTGGCATGTTGGTAGAACAATATTTCTAGCATGGCACTGTGGTTTGCACTAGGCTACATTTAATGAGGTGCCAAAGATGTAACAATATCATAGACGATTACGGAATATTCCAGAGCAGCACAGCAGATGAATAAAGAGAGAACCCCTATAAAGAGGGCAAGTTGAACTTGCAATCTGGTGAGGGTTCTCTGATACTAACATACCCATATTTCATGCCTTGCATTTAAACTAAGTAATCTGAAAGATCCATGTAAAAAATGAGATTAAATAGACAATACCAGTAAGAAGGCTCCCTGTGTTGTGGATTGTATAATGCATGTAGTGTTGACCCCTTAGTTGATGCATTGGTTTCATCCTTCTCATCACCAGAGACCAGTTTTACTTGTTTTATATTATCAGAACCACCCTCAGTACCAGAATTGTATTTCTCAAGGGTACCTAATATGTCATTGTGTTCATCTGGAATTGTTGAGGCAATAGCAGGGTTCTCAGTGCTCTCTACAATGTCTTCAAAGTGCTCAATGCCATCATCAACAGATTCATTCTGGAGCACAATCGCCCTGAAGATTTCGTTGTAAATTATATCTTCAATAAAAACTTATTACATGATTTGATTATGAAAATTAATTACATACCATAATGGTCGCTTTGCTTTGAGTACCTCTGACAGTATGAAAAGGCATCCACAAGCATATTGAGGAGGCCGTTGAAGAGCCACCTGTTCAGAGATTATAATGTAATTATAGAACTTCAATAGTTTCATTCAATTCTGTAATCATAAACAATACTGGTAAAACTAAATTATTCAATATTTCAAATTTGTCATTATTGTTCTGTTCCAGATACATTAAGAAAATCATTGTGTTTACCAAAAATAAGTCTTCATTTATTGGGAAAGAATCAATGAAAAGAGATTAGGAATCGCAATGCTACTATACACGTCTGGAGGAGTATATGGAATAATATTCCTCTATAAGCCATTCTTGTGCGGGTTCTGACAAACAGGACTTAGCTGCACGTAGGGCTGTACAAAAAGCTCGAGGGTCGCGAGCTGCTCGAGCTTGGCTCGCTCTAGGCTCGATTCAAGCCCGGTTCAAGCTCCAAACAAGCCGAACCCAAGCTTGTTTTTGTTATTTTGTATGCTATTTTTTCACTTTTACCCGCATTGCTGTATGAGCTTCTAGAGGACCATGTATGCAGGACAGAAATTACAGATTAATAACAGATGTCTAAAAAAGCTTCAACTTTACAACACTATCAATCAACTAAAAACCCCTGTGTATGAATCCTTACAACTGATGGGAAAGGTTAAAAATTGTTGGGGATGGCTATTGTGTAAACAACTTTTAGCCACAGAATGTCTGAACCTTTTCCTTCTCCCAGATTGTTTCTCGTTTCCCCACTTCCCACTTGTAGGATGAGTAGTGGATGCTGGAAAAGAGTGTATATAAATTGCATAAAATACAAACACATGTACCGTTGTCACTCCTATGTTTTATTTCAAAATATCAATTGTAGCATTGTTTTCCATGACTAAAATATCATAAAACCATGAAGCAAGGAAAGCAAAAATAGAGCTCTGGTGCGAGTTTCGACTTTACAATCTTATTGTCACATAAACACTGTAAAAATATGAATCACATATAATGTGCATTGCACATACTAGAAGTATCATAAAATTAATTTTGTTTTGTGAACAAATGTGATTTGAAGCACCCTTCAATAAAAGATAATCATAGTATCCCACCGGTTTGTACTTAGATATGGACTCTATCATCCTGTACTCATATCTATAAGACTATAACACCTATGTTGGGCCCATCCAGTCTAGCACAAGAGGCATAGCAGCCACCATTTGCGCTACATGCTATGGCGATCAAAGCTGTCATGACACAGATTTAGTCGGCAGAACCTCAAGAGTACTGCAGTAGCCCGCTATTTAAACAGTAAACAATGAAACTAGGATAAGGAAGAACAAAAGGAATGGTAAGTGAAAATTAAATAAAAAGTCAATGTATTAAGAATAAATGATTATGCCACTGCGACTGTTGTGAACGTTAATTCACAACAGGGTAAACATCTATCAGAGAGAGGCCAGCCAGCGGACACCCGGACGGTGACAACTTGAAGTAAAACAGCACAGGTGAAGGAGGGCACCAATTGGGAGAGGAAGGGATCTAGAATAGCCGGTCAACGAAAGACCACAGTAGGACGGGGATTAGTGACATTGTTTATTCATCGATTGATTCAACCTAAGCACAAGTCTCTATCCTTTTATAAGGATTATTCAATCTCTAAGGCTCATATCCTAACCATAGCTGTCACGACGGTCCGGCTAGGCGCGGTGAGCCCGAAGCACCAGGACGCCTAGGCGATGATTAGACGATGATAATTTAGAAAGAAACCATGATCATGATATAAAAACTGAGAGCTACAGAAGATTGTAGCTCTTCACCTCCATGCAGAAGCTGCAGAAGCATCATTAAGCATAGATAAGCAGAGCAGAGTAGAGCTCGCCTCTCCCTATCCATCCGCCACCTCCCACTCCCGCTCCGCCTCCACCTCCAGGGAAGGAAGACATGCCCTCCCTCGCTTCCGCCTCCGCCTCCAGGGAAGGAAGCCATGGCCTCCCTCCTCTTCCTGTCCTCTAACTCCTCCAAGGCCCGCCTCCCACTATCCACCTCCCTCGGCTTCATCGGGCCCGCGCAACAGCGGGGAGACGCGCGCGACGGCGCTCGACGACAGGGAGAGGCCAAATCGTCGGTGAGGAGAGGCGCGCGTCTCCGGCAGAGGAATCGACAGCAGATCTGGAGGTGGGGATGGTAGATCTGGGCCTCCTCCTCCTCCGATCCATCGCCCGCCTCATCCGTCGCCGCCCAAAGCCCCGAGAGACTTGCTTGGTCGCCGAGCGCCGCCCGCCCCTCGCTTCCTCCGTCGCTGAGCACTGCCCGTCGGCCGCCGCCTCCACTCCAGTCGAGGCAAGCTACCCTAGTGACCCCCTTCGACCACCGCGACGACTACTATGATCCTAACTCAATCCCATATCCTAACTAAATCAATCTGAACTAGGGAACCAACTAAACTAACAATCCTAATCCACCACGGAATCATCTTTCCTAGTCTTCTTGCTAGACGTTACTGATGCTTATCTATCCTTAGCCCATTCGGCTGGCATCCCATTGCAAAACTTGGAAGATATTTTTATGCCATCCATTTACAGATACGCCACAGCAAAACAGACAACTATGGAGGCATAAACGAAAGCAGTCCATGTTTTATAGTTGTACACAAATAATCCAAGTTTTGCAATGGCATATACTAGTTTGTAGTAGCATAAATAATATTTCATGTTTGCGTATCATACTAGCAACTAGCTGTTTTCAGTGGTATATCTGTAATTACAAACTTAAATACATATTTACGTAACATACACATCATTAAAATCAGCTATCATGTTAAATAAAGAACCATGTTCAAACAACAGACCTGAAGCAGCCGCTTTGAAAATGCAGCTACTCTCTTCAACATTATGTCATTCTTCATTGCTTTCACCAACAGACCTAGAAATAATTCTGGCTGAAATATGTAAGACGTAACCAGTCAGGTAAACTATAATGTAAAGGTGCCTAACAATGTATAAGTTTGCAAAGTTCAAAGCTGCTTTCTCCATGGTTAATTCTCAGGCTAACCAAATCATGTTATGACTTGAAGTTTAAGGAAAGGTACAATCAAGAACAACTCATAACGAATAGAAGTAAAGAAAGACGAAAAAGGACCAGGAGCTAAAACCTTTGAAGAACTAACAGCTGAAGGACTCAAAAGTTTTGCATACAACGCGCGGTAAAAACGGTCGCTTGCTATCTGATTTTTGGTAGAGATTTGGTACAGAAGCATTAACGCCTGAACACCAACATTGAAATTCTCAGAGTGCACCTAAATGAAACAAAAATGATTAGTTGGGGAAATCTTTGTCTTTCAAACAACAACTTAGCAAGGTACTTCTTATCATTAGCTAATAAGCTCACCAATCTAAATAGAATTGGTGTCTGAACTTCCACAATATCATCAACTTCTGAGCTTGCAACATATGGTAATGCTCTGTTTACACCCTGCATCAGATGATAAGATTAATGAACTAGAGACACAAGTCCAGCACAAGAAAGGAAAGACATGCATATGACCATAGTGCTAGGTTGCTAGCACATAACATGAAGCAAAGACATTATTTTGCAGTGTGTTAGACATACAGTTAAAAGTGCAGAGAGAATCCGGGAGTCCATCTCTATATCTGATCTAGCTGATGGATCCACTTCATGGTTTCCATGAAAGGAGTCATTGACTATGTCCTTTCTCCCCTTTGTTTTTCCATTTTCAGCAGTTTTCTTGCCATGTTTACTGTGTTTATCCCCTTTAGTATCACGAGAGCAAGACATGAGTACCTGACATAACAGTGGCAAAGAAAAATAAAAATCATAGTTTAAAAATTTAAGGTCGAACGGTTAACACTATTGACTATACAAATGAGAAAAATATGAAAATGAACCAAATAACACATGACAAGCACTGAAATATAATGTGAATTGCAGAAAATTAAATCCTAAAAAAAGTAAGTGCTCATGTATACTTGAGCACAATAGCTGTTGGCAACTTGGTATGACACAGTTGAATTAGTAAGGGCATGTCCAAATGTACAATTATATAGACACCCCTACATGTCATCTATAGACACTTAGACAGCACTAAAGACAGCTCCTACAATGGGTTCTCTTAAGCTGTCTCTATGGGACCCCACGATGTTTTAATTCTTACATGAAAAAAGTGTTTGTTATAGACAACAACTCATACAATGGTGTTTTTACTATATATATCTCCTTATTTCATGGGCTTGGATCCTCTCCCTCCCTCCCCCTCCCCCTCTCCCCCCCCCCCTCCCCCTCCCCCTCCCCCTCCCTCCCTCCCTCCCTCCCTCCCTCCCTCCCTCTCATTGTTCTCATTCTTCCACATAAACAAAAATCCTATGTGGCAGGATGAAGAGCTGGCTAACACCACCACGCCATTGTACATGGCTACATGCCCTAAGACATGGGGCCAGACGGCCAGTAAGATGGACAGTTAATGATTGCACCACCAGAGGGGGCCATGTGATGAAAGGACAGAAACTAAAAGATGACAGGAAAAGTACCAAACACAAAATAACTGTTCCTACAGGAAGCACAGCAACACAATTATACACCATTGAAAAAAAATCCAAACCTTGAAAAGCGCAAAGTAAACATCAACCAACCGCTTTGCAATTTTAGGTCCATCTCCCTTGTTGGTAAGAAAAATCTGGCTCAAAAAGTTGACCTGTACAATAGTAAATGAAGCTAATTAAAAGGTTATCACCTGACAACCATATTTCAAATACTATCAGCAGTTTGGCATGATAACTTAGCATATTTCTATATTCAGAAATCAGAATATACTACAACTGTAGACAAAATATTAATTACAAGAGAACCAATGTGCTCTGTTTATGACGTTATTGTGTTTATGATGTTATGAAACAATGTTACCGTAAAAAAGTAAGATAAACAATAACATACAGCTTGGTATTTGGCCCTAAGCCCCACATGTGGTCTGAAGAGAAATGAGTCCACCTCATCTATCACAACCATCTGCAAATTTAAAAAGTTCAACGAGACAAAAACTAATTGAATTTTGTGAAATGCTTTGTAAGCAAATATTCATAATTAACTATCTTGATCAAAATAGACAATTCATGACAATCACAGAAATCAAATATTTGTATCAAACAAATGCATATACCTTCATATTTGGATGAACAGACAGGAGACATGTTAACAGATATGCAGCACTTGATGCTGCCCTCCTTTCAGGATCTCCAAGCTGCAGAAGAGAAAGTTGCATTAGGATGAATAAGAATATGTTCTCCTCATAAGAATCTAAAGTCTTGCTGCTCATACCTAATCTGCAGTATTTTATCTTCAATCTAATTATCTAAATCATATTAACTTTGCACATATTAAAACAAGTGAAAATCGAAAAATATGGACAGTTACATTACTTGCATGGTGTAGAAAAAGGACAACTCACTTTGTTAACAAGAGCTGTAAGTAACCGGCGTTCCTGTTCTGATTTACTCTTTAAAAGGATGAAAACCATCTGCAAAGAAAGACCATATAGACACCTAACAACATTCAATATTACATGAACCGTGAAGGAAAAAAATAGCAAAACAAGAAACAATAAAAGCTTCCTGAAGGGAAACACAAGAATAGTTTTGGTGATGCTAGTAGTAGCATAAATCAGCATATAAACGTCTATTTTACAAAGCTTGAATAAGTAAATCCTGAAAATTAAATGGCTTGCCACATGCCAGATTCTCAAATGACACAACTGATCAGAGTTCAAGTTTCCAGATTTGATGAAAGTCTCACACCTTCGCCGAAAGAGGAAACTGACCAGTTCCAGGTAAGATTTGAAACTCCTGGTTTTCTCTCGTAAGTAAAGTAGGTATTTTTGTGTTCAAACCCAGTTCCCGGGAACTCCGGCCGGTTCCCAAAAAAGCAGCCAGAAATTTCAATTCAAACTTTCGTATATTAATTAAAAACACCCACCTGGTTTTTTATATTTACCATTACCTGCCAGGAAATCCAGTTCACTGCAGGAAATGGCCAGTTCGCACTGGGAACATTAAAACATGCTACATATTTGATTGGAAAACTGCTATGGTCTAGGATTTGGTTGCGCAAACCATAAGAATGGGAAGTGGGAGGGCGAACGGCAAGTGCCCGTGGCGAGGCGACACCGTCATTCGTTGATAGCTGCGGCCGTGGCGTGAGAGAGAAGAGAGGGAGAAGGACTTCTGTTTATTGCTTGCCAATCACGATACACCAATCCTCCTTAAGTAGGATGGCTTGACTAACAAACTAAATCTAAAGATGATTATCATGACTGGATAAGGTAGCAATGATCTTGACTAACTAAGATAACAAAAGGGAAACTAATCAGAAGTCCTGGCGCCAATCCACTCAAGCTGCGCCGAGCGCACCAGAGTAAGATGCTGACGTATCCTCCAATAGTACTGTAGCCCGACCAAAAAAAACTGAGTTTTAACTTGGAATTATTCTTTTGGGGCTCAACAATCCCATGTATAATCAGTTTGAGACATCATGATTCAATAGCTATGTCAATTCAACAGCCATATCTCAGGAACATTAAATTCATGTCTGACTACACAGGATAATTCACAACTAGATTACATTATATGCGAGTTTGTCGTTGCAAAGTGCAAACCATGCTTAGCTCCCTTAAAACATATACTGTTGTGAAGGCAAGGCAATTTCTATTGCAGCTCCAACATATCTTCTCGAAATCTTTGCTATTTATATTTCTGTTTTTTCATAATGACTGTCTTTTATGCAATATTAACCCGATGTACAGAAAATAGTAGGACATGTTCAACCACAAGTTACCCAAACGATTTATCTTATTCAGTGAGGCTACATATCTTTACCCAGTTACCCTAAACCAGAGCAATGATAAAGCTAGTTTTCCAAATGAATACATAATTTGTGCTAACCTTCATTGATTTGTCCTTAAGACTTGGCAGCATATCTTTTAATGCATCCTCCAGTGCAATAACAAACTTCTCGTACCTGTAATAGTATTAAATAGTATTAATCAGAACATTAAAGTTGAAACGTACCATGATCATGCATGAACGAACATAAAAAGGTTTGTGTTGATTCATGTCTAATTGTCTATCCTACATTTTCCATGTCTCAGCATCTGATAACAATCAATCCAGTTGGATAAGTTGTGTAAGAATCATCAATGAATAGCATGACATTTCTAAACATAGTTACTGGATTCATTGTAAACCCCCGTGAATCGCGAACCGGATTTATCGAACCCGAACTGGTTTAGGGTAAAGGGTTCGTGTTCACAGTGGAAATTGGAAGAAAAAGTGGCAAACCGCGAACCCGAATCTCGTACCGCGACTTAGATGAACCACGTTTCTAGTAACTATGTTTAAAACGCTGACCAATAGCATAGTTGTCAAGTCGTCGCCTAGGCGACGACTAGCGTCCAGTCGCGGCGGCCGGGTTTGGGCGGGCACCGAGCTGTGAGCTTAGGAAGGGTCGAGAGAGCGAGCTGAGGCGGCTAAAGACTGGACACCTCGCACAAGAAGACCGGACCGCCTCCGCTCTTTCGTGCCTCCGCCGGACCGCCTCCGCTCCTCCGTTGCGCCGAACCGCCTCCGCCTGCGGCCCCGCGCCTCCACCGTCGGACCACCTCGCGCCCCTAGCTCCGGACCTCTGGTGAGATTCCCTTCTGCTCCTCTTCCTGATGTGTCTTCTGGAGCTCCTGACGCTGCCTCCTCTGCTCCCACCGCCTCTGCTCCCCCATCTGCGCCTGCCACTGTTGTAGCTGCTTCCGCCAACGCCGCCGTCTCTGCTCCCCCATCTGCCGCCGCCTCTGCTGCAGCGGCTTCCGCCGACGCCGACGCCTCTGCTCCCACCGCCTCTGCTTGATGCCGTGCCCGACTATCACATGATGCTTCGATGCTTTGTGCCTTGGCTCGATCGATGCTTGATGCTTTGTTGCCGTATGATGCTTGGTTGCCGTATGATGTTTGATGCCTCGATCGATGCTTTGTTGTTGTATGATGCCTGATGCCTCGATCGATTGCTCTGTAGTCTGTAATCTGTAGGTATGCTTTGGCTAATGCTTGATTGCTCTATATTTTGTCAGTAGAAAAACATATTTGATGGCGTTTGATACTTGTCAGTAGAACAAAATATGGCTAATGCTTGATGGTGTGCTTAATTCTTAATGCTTAGATACATGGCGGATCAATCAACAAGTGTCAACGTTGCCGAGGCCAGTGCTGCCGATGCATATGATCCATGAAATGATCCGAAGAGGAAGGCCAAGTCAAAGGATCCAGGATGGAAGCACGGGTTTTGGCCTACTGAGGACAAAGATCTGGTAGAATGTTCTTTTTGTGGCAAGCAATTGCACTCGGGGATCAAAAGGTTAAAGCAGCATCTCATAGGGGGCTATGGGGATGTGCAAAAGTGTCATAAAACAACAACTGCCATCATGAGGGAGATGCAAGAGTGGATGAGAAAGACTGCAAGAAAGACACAGATTAATTTAGATGATGAGGAAGATGATGCTGGAACTAGTGGCATGGCAATGAAGTTGAGGTTGAGGAAGCTTCATCTAGGGGCTCCCGTCCAAGTCCTTCTCCAACAGTTAGTTCCAGAGCCGCTTCAATTCCAAGCTCCGGGACGGTTGCTAAAAGAAAGACTTCTGCAGCCTTTTTCAAGCCACCGACAAAGAGTTATAAAACAATCCCCCAAATGTACTACAAGACACCAGAAGAAGTTGTGAAGGAAAGACACCAGAAGGGGGCTTTTCAAATGAGTATCGAGCAAAGCATGAGACCAAAGGAAGATAGGGAGACAAACATGTATGTAGCCAAGTTTTTCTATGATAATGGCATTCCATTCAACGTTGCAATCTCAAGAAGTTATGAGGAAATGGTTGAGGCCATTGCACAATATGGACCTGGCTATAAGCCTCCTAATTACCATGAGTTAAGGGTGCCTTATCTTGAGTAAGCAAAAATACAAATTGGTGAAATAAGGAAGAAGCAAGAGTTGGCTGGGAAGAATTTTAGCTACTCATTGATGTCAGATGGATGGACAGACAAGAGGGTCATCACTTAATTAATTTCCATGTCAATTGCCCAAAGGAGACTTTCTTCTTGGAGTGTGTGGATGCATCTAGTGAGTCGCATGATGCAGTGTTGCTGGCGGGTTTACTTCAGAAGAGAATTGAAGAGATTGGCGAGGACAAGGTTGTGCAAGTTGTCACGAACAATGAGGCTAACTACAAGGCGGTGGGAAGGATTCTTATGGAGAGGTTTCCCAGACTATATTGGACGCCATGTGCTGCCCACTGCTTGGATCTTATGTTAGAGGATATTGGCAAAATGAAGGAGTTTAGGAAGTGCATTGCCCAAGCAAAGCGTGTCACAACCTTCATTTATAGGCATGTGAGACTTCTTGCTGCAATGAAGGATGCGACGGGTGGTAAGGATCTCGTGAGACCCGCGACTACTCGGTTTGCCACCTCTTTCCTCACTTTGCAGAGCATGTACAGGCAGTGTTCAAAAAATCGGCTTTAGGCGCCGATTAGTCGCCGCCTAGGCGTTGGGCGCCGGCTAGCCGCCCGGGCTTTGCCCTAATCGGCTGGCTAGGCGGCTAGCCCGCCTAGGCGGGCTTATGCGGACCAAGGCGGCGAGGCGGCGATTAGGCGTGGCGGGATTAGGCGGCGAGGCGGGAGAAAAGCGGCGACTAGGCGTCCGACTTCCAGAAGAAACCGAGCGGCAAAGATTTCAGAAGAAAACCTAAGGCTGTGTTTCCGGATCCGCCGCCGAATCCGTCGGCCAGCCGCCGCCGCTCTCCTCCCCTTTGCTCAGGTACACCGCCGCCGCTCTCCTCTCCCCTGCTCTCCTACCCGCGGCTCCTTCCCTCTGATCCCCTCATTGCCGCCGCAGCTCTCCTCCCCTCTGCCCCCGATCGTGGCTCCCCCTCGCCCTCCCCTCTGCTCGCCTCCTCCCTTTGTCCGCGGGAGAAGCCCTCCTCTGCTGGCGGGAGGAAGCCCTCCCCTCTGCCCCCGATCGCGGCTCCCCCTCCCCCTCCTAGCCGATCGCGGCTCCTCCTCCCCTCTGCCCGGCTTCAATTATTATATCTTTATATATCATAGCGTTCCGCCTAGGACTTGCCGCCTAATTCCGATTAATCCCCGCCTAATCCGCCTAGGCGCTAGGCTATGGATCGCCGCCCGCCTAGCGCCTAGCGCCTTCTTGAACATTGTGTACAGGCATAAAGATGCTTTAAGGAAACTCTTTGTTAGTGACGATTGGAATAGAGCCAAATTGTCTGGGACAGAAACTAAGAAGGATGTAGCGATGATTGTCCTTGCTATGCCATTTTGGAATTCAGTGGAAGATTGCATACGAGCGTCGCAACCCCTCCTAATTGTCCTAAGGCTTGTTGATGGTGATGAAAAGCCTTCAATGCCGGAACTATCCATAGCTATGGATATGGCTAAGAAGAAAATCATGGATTCTTTCCCAGCTGCAAGCAAGGAAAGATTGTGATAGTACCACCTTGCTTGTGGAGGGGAGAGAATACCACCTTAAAAGGGAGAGCAACCCTCCCCCCATCAGGCTAGTCTTTTGGGGGACACATGGGACTCTTATGGCCTGGCTATGGTAGCCAAGGTGTGTATTTCCCTCGTTGGGCCAAGGCCCACGCCCCTAGTCCAGCTTAGGCGATCCACACCGGGCGAGGCACGCGCGCCATATGGTCGGGCCGCGAACACGGCGCACCGAGGATGCATCGATTGGTATCGTAGCTAGGTCCCAAAACAAGAGGGTGAGAATGATAGTACCACCTTGCTTGTGGAGGAGAGAATACCACCTTAAAAGGAGAGCAACCCTCCCATCAAAGTTAGTCTTTTGGGGGCCACATGGGACTCTTATGGCCTGGCTATGGTAGTCAATGTGTGTATTTCCTCGTTGGGCCAAGGCCCACGCCCCTGATCGATTAGGCGATCAGCTCACCGGGGCGAGGCACGTCGCCATACTACTGGTGGGCCGCGAAGAACTGCAGTCTTGGGAGGATGCATCAGATTGCTCATGGAAGTGTTGGCCATTGTTGATAATCGGTGGGAATGTCAAATGGAGCAAAGGATACATGGGGTTGCTTTGTTTTTGAATCCATCTAGGTTCTTTGACATCTTAGAGAAGGATGAAGATTATGCATCTCACCTACGCATGACATTTAATTTAGTGATTGCAAAGATGTGTCATGGTGATATGGACTTGCTAAGCAGTGTTGATGTCTTAGTCGATGACTATGAGCAGACTCGTGGTAGCTTTAACAATGAGCTAGCAATCATGCAACGAAAAATAAATGAACCTCGTAAGTCCTACTATCCTATGTATATTCAATAATCAATATGACATTTGACCTTTCTAACATAGACCTTCATATTTAGCTTTAGTTGATTGGTGGAAAGCATATGGTGGCCATGCTTTGCCTCTCCAAAAGATTGCAAAGCGGATTGCTGGTCTTTGTTGTTCCTCCTCCGGTTGCGAGCGCAATTGGAGTAAATTTGAGTTTGTAAGTATTTCAAACCTATAGGATATAACTTTACCATTCTCAATACATATCAAACTTAACACTGTACCATTCTTCTTGCTTTAGATTCATACCAAAAAAAGAAATCAGTTGGAGCATCAGAGGTTGAATGACTTGTCTATATTCAATACAACACAAAGATCGCATATAGGTTTCAAAGGCTTCGTGAAGAAAATGGTTCTAATCCTTTGATCCTAGAAACATTTCAATGGGGGAATGAATGAACCAATAAGAACGCCGAACAAGTGCATGCCGGTGAGGATGATCTTTTATGGGATCATGTTGATGAAGCTATTGGTGCATCATCCTCTCTTCGGGGTCGCAACCTTCCTAGAAGAGCTCGTGGAGATGAAGTTCAAGTTTATGCTAGGTGTGGAGTTGCTACATGTACCCCCCATGAGCTAGGCTCGGATGAAGAAGAAGAGGATGTTGTGTGTGATGATGAGAATGTTGAATATGACTTCGGGCAAGCACCGCAAATTCCTTCTCAAGAGAGCGGTGAAGAAAATATTGAGAGGCATGGTTTGGAGTTGGATGATGAGTGAAATTGTTACTATTTCACTATGACTTGTGAACTTCGATACTTTGTTGTGCTATTTGGAACTACTTTTATGTTTTGTTGCTCTATTTGGAATTATCTATGCCTTTCTATTTGGAACTACGTATTTGCTTGCTTGTCATCTCTAATTTCCTTTCATATGAGGTATATTTCAGCATATTCGATTTAATTCTATGTCATATAAGATATTATTTATTATTTATTATTTTCATCGTCTAATCATCGCCTAGGCGGGTCCGGGCTCGTCGTGCCTAGCCGGACCGCCGTGACAACTATGACCAATAGAACAACAATAAAGAGGCAGTATATAACACTGGCAAGGAAAGTAAGATTACGGAAGGTCCAGCATCTTCATTTCATTATAGTGTCATACTAAACTATTTTTTTGCTACTCTTGCTTTTTAAAGCAAGTGATGGTTCCTATAAAGGATTGTTTATCCCACAGTTCAGACCTACATAGCATTTACCCGAATCCTGGATTTCAAAGGTAAGTAGTCAAATAGTTAGTTTAGTTAGAAATACCTCTGTTTCAAGCAGTCCTCCCAATGCCAGAAGAGTAGAAGTGAGTAGCCATCTTTTGTTTCAGGTACAATGTCTAATGGGCGCTGAATAAGACTTTTCAACTTACGATCAGGCAATAACCTACCAAGAAAATAAAACCAATAACCAAGATGACAATATAAAAATAAAAATCAACAACTTATGTGGTAAGAGCATAAAAAAAAATATGGTTTTAATTAATTAGCCCTGTTAATGATCTAAAAAAGATCAATCATAAGACAGCCATCGCATGCTCAGGACCATTGTACATGTGTCCACTAGCTAACTAGTTTGGCCATATCACACTCGTTTGCTCATATGCAGCCTGATTTTACAAATTACCATTCCGCGTTACTGCATGAAAACACTAGAGAAAAGAGGAGGAACCAACTAGTAATCCAAAACTAGTTTCCTTAACCTATCTAGACTCATCCTTATAAACCACCTGCACCTTCTTCCCTTCCTTCCCTTATCTATAAGTAAATCCGATGACATTAAGTAAAACAAAATATTTAGTTAAAATCAGGTACCATATTTTTTTAGCAATTCCTAAACAATATACTAACAAAACTTGATGTATAATGTGCAGCCTATGGGTTGCAGGTTTGTAGCTTTGTTTAAATTCAATATACTAACAGCGCTACTAGTGTTACTGATACATCTACCAACTAAACAAGAAAATGAAACCTGTAAATAAAGGCACAAGGTAAACAAGAGTCCAGTGTTCAGCCATTACTTTCAAATTAATTCTTTTAGTGCCAAACAGGTATTGTCACAACAGCAGATTAGTATTGACAGTTTGACACAACTTGTGAACATTTTCAAATGCGCTGCGCTGACAAAATTTCCCACATCACTCAGATTGGTACACGCACCAAAATCAAAAGCATCATGAATGGGGTCAAACATATAAATATAAGTGGACCATTAATAACTACTGCCATATTGAAATAACTATTTCGGCATCAGATTGCTGTTGATGGTGCCATTTTAATATTGTTATTTTGCTACTATACGAACATTGAGCACAATATAACTGTAGTAACACGGTAGAACAGAACCAGAGGGAAAAAACTCCAGGCAAAAGAGGGGAAGAAAAGCCAATAATGGAAGACAGTCTAGTCTAACTCAGATTTCAAAGGACAAGAAATTACTATGCTGGAAAGTCAACAGATATGCAAGATTCTAGCTCTCTATAGCACAACCAAGATATGGAATAAGATATTGTCGAATTTTACATGGCACGGCAAGCAATAAACAATACCCCACAAATAAGAACAGTAATTAATTGTATACATATTTTGCACCAGTAAAATAGGGAGCCTTTAACACTAATACAAGACCAACTGTGCAGCTCAATAAGATGGCTCCCACAAGGCTGAATCCAATTCAATGACAATATCCATGAAATGACAACAAGGAAAAGAAGGTACAAAATAGTACCAATAAACACAATCAGCATTGCTTTAGCATGCCACAAGGGAACTAAAAAACAAAGGTGGTTTCACAAATCACAATTTATGCGGATGTAGCTATAAGTAACAAACATATTTACAAGATTATAGAAGCTCCTAACCTCCTGAGGAACAACTCCTTCAATGCATCAAAGCCTGTGAATGCATACCTTTTGCCAGCCTTTGATGTAACCATACCTGTTGTGATTTATTTTTTCCAAAAGAGAAAGAGCATCTTAGAGTATCTATGAAAAGAGAATAAGCAAACAAGAAGATCTGCAAAACGATCATGACATGAAAAGCCTAGATACACAGAATATTGCAAGTAATATGACTGTAAATGAGGCAAAACATAATTAACAAATTTACAACAACTGCAGCAAAATAAATTTTGCGTATGCACAGATCAATGGACGTTAAGTCCAAGTTCTACCTATCTTACAGGATGTCTAATTGCGTTGCCTGTATATAGTATCAACTGATAGTTAATAAAATGTCAAAACTTATTATTTGAGTTGATATTGATTTGCCACTCATGGTACATTTTCATGTTTCTGATTGATGATGTTTCTCAAAAATTGAGCTATTTCATCAATAATTAGTTGATAGAAAGGATTATGAGGCAACAATGGGCCTTCAAAGGCCCAGTGAGGTTCTCCTTCCAACAGGATTGGTTATATCTTCTATGAGGATTGGTTATATTATAAGGGACTAGAAAAAAAAATTGTGACCTCCATTTTAAGAAGAAACTCTACAAGACAAAACTATGTGCAGAAGGTGACCTCAACTCCTCAAGGTGAGTAATCTCGTATGGTGTGATTTGACTCTAGTAATCTTTCTCCATTGGCAAGGAACTCATTCACTGCCAAAGGCCTCGCTGGTGTTTACTCCTGGCCAATGGCAATGACTTCAATGAGTTGCTCACCATACTCTACCCAATGACAGCAATATTAACAGTATCAAGGCCATGGAGAGTGTCAGTAGCTCGAAGCAAGCCTATTGAACAACTTTGTCTCTGTGCACATCTCTACTATATAAAGTGAGAGTTTCTTCCCACGTCACATTAATTGCCCTGCTTAATTGCCCTACTTAATTGCCCTGCTTAATTGCCCTACGCAAGAAACGAAGCGTTGCTTTAATTAGCCAGCTTTTGCAAGAACGAAGCGTTAAAGATAGATGTTTGATCTTATGAAATAGTATTTTTTTTATTTTTTAATCTTTATTTTTCGTTATCAATTTTGTTTTTCGTAGCAACGCACGGGCATGTCTCTGTGCACATAAAGAACTAATGATCAACTTCCCTTACTTCAGGGGTTCCTTGGTTTCTGGAGTACCAAGATATGGGTTATATCGAACTTCTTGTGGTAAAGGTGTGAAACATGTTCACTCATATAGAATATCTAGCGACTTCAAGTTGATTCAAGTTCTTTAAGGCAGTTTTACTTGGACACGGACACAGGAGTCGGAATTCGACTCGGATTCGGGGTGTCCGATTTGACAAAAAAATTGGACACGGGAAATGCTACTCGGAATCGGACACAGGCGTCGGAATCCAACTCGGATTCGAGATGTCCAATTTGGAAAAAAAAAATTTGGATATGGGTGTCTAAGTAACACCGCTTTAAGGTCGAACATTTGTGCAGTTTCCAGCTAACTTTTATGGTTAATTTTCTGATTCGACTCATTAAATCTTTTGCTAGCTTTCATACAGTTTTTTATGTAAAGCAACCAGATTATTTTCAAATACAACTTCAATTCAAAGGGTTCATGTGATTAAAAATTGCCCCTACGTTCATATTAGTTGCTATGTTGTCCAGGAGTCACTTCACTCCTCACATTAATTCCTAGCTTTGTTCCTAAGTACAGGAGGCATCTCGAAATGTTTCGGTTGCAGTAACCATAACTTTAATAAATCTAGCTCCATGTTTCCCTGATCTGCAAAGCCTTATTACCCACAATTTGTGCAATATGCAATGATGGATTATTCACAATTCGAGTTCTTTAAGGCAGTCTTACTTGGACACGGACACAGGAGTCGGAATCCGACTCGGATTCAGGTGTCCGATTTGACCAAAAAAATTGGACATGGGAAATGCTACTCGGAATCGGACACAGGCATCGGAATCCGACTCGGATTCGAGGTGTCCGATTCGGCAAAAAATTTTGGACACGGGTGTCCGAGTAACACTGCTTTAAGGTCTAACATTTGTGCAGTTTCCAGCTAACTTTTATAGTTAGTTTTCTGATTTGACTCATTAAATCTTTTGCTAGCTTTCATACAGTTTTTTATGTAAAACAACCAGATTATTTTCAAATACAACTTCAATTCAAAGGGTTCATGTGATAAAAAATTGACTCTATGTTCATATTAGTTGCTATGTTGTCCAGGAGTCACTTCACTTCTCGCATTAATTCCTAGCTTTGTTCCTAAGTACAGGAGGCATCTCGAAATGTTTCGGTTGCAGTAACCATAACTTTAATAAATCTAGCTCCATGTTTCCCTGATCTGCAAAGCCTTATTACCCACAATTTGTTCAATATGCAATGATGGATTATTCACAATTACCGTAACTATCATCGATATTATATTCACTTGTATATTTTATTACTGCCTGATTAGTTTAAACCAATAGCATTCAATAGTGTAACTCACCAAGGAGACAGTCGAGCGCCCTCATGTTCGCTATTGGATTATCCTCGATGAGGCATGTGAATGCCGACACCTTATCGGCTGATGTGCCAGACTTTGCCGATATCTCCAGGAGCTTAAGGTCACCACTCCGCCGCTTCACCGTGTCATAATCTGTCACGTACTGCACCATGAGCCTCTCCGCCAGATCCCGTTTCTGCTCCACTATCCGCTGCATTTCCTTAAGCCCCACGGCTGGAGGGACATGCTTATGGCCACCTAGGACCCTCAACTCCAGCTCATCAGCGTCTGTGTACCACTGCCCCGAGAGAGCCACCGCCTTTATCAGGGGGTAATTGGTGGCGGCACCAGCATTGGTACCGGTATGGAGGTAATTGAGCTCGAGAGGATGTGGCTTCTTGGTAGATTTAGGTTTTCGGGGATTTGCGGTGTTTTCGAGAGCTTCAAGGGTTTTGGGGGGCTTTGACGTTTTAAGGGGTTTTATAGGGCCGGACTTGCGGAAGTCGGAATCGTCGAAGCCAGAGGAGTTGCCGGCGCAGGGAAGGAAGCCCAGGGATGAAGCGAACGAGGCGACGTCGGACTTCAGCGCGTTCATGTCCCCCTCCTCCCCGCCGGCGGCGGGCTTCTTTGTTTTCCTTGTGGACTTAGCTTTGGGGTTTGGCTCCGCCATGGATGGATGCGGCGGCGATGGGATGTGCAGACAGAGGCGAGGTCGTGGCGGGTGGGATGAGAAGGCGGGGAAGGTGGGCAATGACTGACCGGAGAGGCGGCGGCGGCAGCGACCTGGAGAGGTGGAGTCGCCTCCAGGAGTTTGCTGGCGGCGGCGAACTTTCGGCCGGCCAGTGAGGCGGTGACAACGTTAAGCAGATGGCAGTGACTGGCAGGAGAGGATGAGGCCGACGGCGAGGTTGACGGCGACGGCGACGGACCGGACAGCAGGCGGCGGCGACAACGAACTGGAGCAGCGGAGTCGCCTCCGAGAATTGGAGGGCGGCGCCGGCGGTGGCCTGTGCACAGGACGGGAGGAACTGGTGGTCGAAGGGCGTGGGCGGTGGGAGAGGGGATTAGGGCGGCGCGAGAGGGAGGGGATTACGGCTGGGCGGCGGCAATGAGGGGCGCTCGGAGGGGAGACGTGGTGGAGAACTAGCGCTTAGGCCTTACGTTGTTGGAGGTGCGATCCCGGGCCATTCTCTGTTGGAAACGGGCCGTGGTGGATTTCCCCGGCGGCCCAGCAGCGTGTTTTCACAACGGATGGGAAGAGAACACTTGGCGGCATGTCTGGCGCCCAAGAACTTAACCGGTGAACAGACGTTATACATGTTAGATAACCTCGCTATCGAATAGTCCGGGGTTGCCTAATAGATCTCAAGTGGAGAATAGACAGGGAGAAAGAGAGACACAATATGAGGAGGAACGGGCCTGCTTTATTATTCTCAGATGCTACAGACAATGGGGTGACCCCCTGCCTCCTATATATAGCGGTTCTGCTTAGAGATAAGGAAGAGTCCATATCGGATACGAATACGGTTTCCTAACACTCCCCCTTGGACTCTTCACTGCGAGATGCATATGCCTCATTAAAACTCCATAAAAACCCAGTGGGAAAAATAATTGGAGAAAGAGTACATAGCACACGCTTGCTGTGTTGCAAGGATTGCCTCATCAAAAACCTTATGTAAGAAAACTTCAATGAAAAACTTACTTAAGGAAAAGAGTACAATCCACCCAAACTTCAATGTTAATCTTCAAGATTCACGTTGGGTACTCAAACTTCATGTTTGAGATTTATGTAGGAGTATGTGAAAATTCTCCCCCTGAAATCTACACTTCTCTAAGCCTCATCATTCTGATTCCTCTAACACATCTTTCAAAGGAAGATGCCGGGAGTGACTTAGTGAATAAATCTGCGAGATTTTCACACGACTTAGTATGCAGTATCTTTATCTCGTTCATCTTATGCAATTCATGAGCATAAAAGAACTTGGGGTTGATATGCTTTGTGAGGTTACTCTTCACATATCCCATTTGCACTTGAGCAACACAAGCTGCATTATCTTCATAGATAATGGTGGGGGTTTGTTCCATGTTCAAACCACATGACTTACGGATGTGATGAACCATTCTTCAAGCCATGCACATTCTCGAGAGGCTTCATACAAGGCAATTATTTACGAGTGGTTTGTCGACGTTGAGACAAGAGTCCGCTTAGATGACTTCCACGAAATTGTTCGTTCCACCGCAAAGGAAAACATACCCGGTTGTGACTTGCCAAGATGCGGGTTTGATAGGTACCCAAAGATCGGCATAGCCAACCAAATTCAATTCATTGTTTCTTCAGAAACAAGCCAAGGTCTTTGCTTCCTTGAAGGTAACGGAAGATGTCCTTCACCCCTTTCCAATGCCTTTTGGTGGGTTCTCAGCATCAGCGCTAGCAAATTCACGACAAACGCAATGTCAGGCCTAGTGCTATTCGCAAGGTACATGAGCGCTCCAATTGCACTCAAGTATGGGAATTCCGCTCCCAGGACTTCCTCCCTCTTCTTTAGGCCTGCGGGTCTAGGTCTCGCTTGGAGTGACCTTCCGAGCCATTGGGGTCTTTGCGGGGTATGCTTTTTCAAAACCAAATTTCTCCAATACTTTCTGCGTGTAGGAAGATTGGTGTACCAAGATTCCGCCTTGGACATGTTCAAGCTGCAAGCCTAAACAAAACTTGGTTTTACCCAAGTCTTTCATTTCAAATTCAGACTTCAAGTATGTGCATGCTTCTTCAATTTCTTCATCCATCCCAATGATGTTCAAGTCATCTACATAGACGGAGATTATACAAAATCCATTCGGGGATCGTTGTATAAACACACATGGACAATCTTCGCTGTTCATGTAGCCTTTCTTGCAAAGAAAGTCACTTAAGCGATTGTACCACATTCTTCCTGACTGCTTCAGCCCATACAGTGATTTCTCCAATTTCACACTGTATAGGTTTCTGTTTGCTCTGTCTTGGTTCGGGATAGGGATACCTTCCGGTACTTTCATATAAATCTCCGAATCCAAGTTTCCATACAAATATGCTGTGACAACATCCATTAGCTTCATTCTCAACTTCAAGTTGACTGCCATTGAGATCAAGTATCTAAAGGTAATTCCGCCCATGACCGGAGAATAGGTTTCTTCATCATCAATCCCAGGACGTTGAGTGAAACCTTGAGCGACACTCGTTGCCTTGTACCTTACAACTTGAGTGTTTTCGTTTCTCTTGCGAACAAAAACCCATTTGTGACCTACGGGGTTTATATGGGGAGGCGTGCGGCACACAGGCCCAAACACCTCTCTTTTGTTCAAAGAGACTAACTCTGCAGTGATTGCCTTCTTCCAATCTTCCCAATCGAGCCTTTTCTTGCACTCTGCGAGAGATGCGGGCTCGGGATCATGATTAATGATCGTGGCAATCTTCTTTGCAAAGTATGCATCGACATTGGCTGTTGCTCTATTCATCGATTCTCCTGTTATTACAAAGTTTATGGCCATTTCATCATGGGGTGCTTCGTGCACTTCTACTTGCTCTTCATTGCTATTTCCCATTCCAGGAGCAAGTTCCTTTAGTTTTTCTCCGCCAATGTGTGCGCACACATTATTTCCTGGCTTCTTCCAATGGAAGGTTCAGATCTGGAATTGCCTTTTCCACAGGCTTCTTTCCAAAGGCTGTGTCTCAACTGCTCCTTCTTGCTTTGGGGCACTTTTGTGATTGGTGTGGTAAGTCCTCTCTTGATTTTCCCAGACGTCTCCGGTACTTTGGGTTTGAGAAGCCGAGATCTCCTGTTCTTTTTCTTTGAGGCCTCGAACAGATGAGGATACCTTCGCTTTCTTTGGTATTTCCACCCTCTCTGGTGCATTTCTTGGCTGGTACATGCGACTTAACCACGCTCTTGAGATCACAAAAATGATCAGGCGATTCATTTGCTAAATTCGCAAATCAATTATCTTCTGAACTTCTTGATTTGCTTCATTAGTGCGAGGGTCATGCGCGGGGATCCCAGTGGAATGCCAGACTATTTTCCGGCATTTTTCATCCAATGGTTGATTCTCTCCCCTAATGACGGAAATGGTCCTCGTCAAAGATGCAATCACGAATCGAGTGTGTGTAAGTCTCCAATCATGGGTTCCAAATACCTGATTATGGATGCACTCTCATAACCAACGTATATCCCGGACTTGCGGAGATGGCCCATTGCAGTCATTGTGGGGTGGTATAGGTACATATACCATACAACCAAATTTTCTAAGATGGGAAATCTTCTGGATGACCCCTTGCACTAGTTGCATAGGTGAATGGATGTTGTAGGCCGATGGTCTATAATTGATGAGTCTTCTTTGCGTGCAGAGGCTGCGTGTCCCCAACAAGTGTTGGGCAAGTTACAACTCTGCAAGAGCGGTCCGGCAATGAACTTAATCCTTTTTATTAGTGCTTCACTAGCCCATTTTGCGTATGGACGTGCGGTGCAGTGTTCAACAGATTATTCCCGTTCTTTGTGCAATAATCATCAAATGCCTTGGAAGTGAATTCACCGGCATTGTCCATTCGAATGGATTTCACGCGATGATCGTGAAAAGCATTCTTAATTCGATGATCTGCGAGATCGGTTTGCGAATGCATGATTCCTTGTTGACAAAGAAACATGTATGCGACCATTTCGAGGAAGCATCAATGAGCACCATAAAGTATCGAAACGGCCCTGACAAGGGCTGAATCGGACCGCAAATATCCCCCTGAATGCGTTCCAGGAATGCAGGGATTTCATGTTGCACTTTCATAACAGAGGGTCTAGTTATTAATTTCCCGGTGGAACATGCATGTAAATAAAAATATTAGTTATTAGGTAAATTATTATCATTAATGCCATTACCTTGTGAGTTGTTAACTATATTTCTCATCAATCTTAGAGAAGTATGACCTAATCTAAAATGCCATAACGCAAATAATTCAGAGCTTCTAAAGACAGTCTTCAAAGAAGTATACCTTTAACGTGTGCATTGATTTTCGTGTAGTACAACCCAGATTCATATGAGGGACATTTTTCTAGTACCATCTTTCCATATTCGCGTGCTTCACAATGCACAAGTGTTCTTTGCCATTTTCTTCATTGGTTTCTACGTGAAACCCATTGGCGCGGATATCCTTGAAACTTAAGAGAGTGCGGGTTGATTCGAGGTACAAGAGGGCTTCTTCAATTACCAAAGTTGTACCCATTGGCAATATAATTGTGGCTCTTCCCGAGCCTATTATATGCGTGTCGCTTCTGCGATAGTCGTAATCCTTCCAGCGTTCTTCGTGATCGTCTGGAAGTATTTCGACTCTCTTAAGATGGTATTTGTTGTGCCACTATCAACAATGCATATTTCCTCCATTGGGCGCTACACGATTTCTTTTCTCACCTTTTCTCCCAGAGCTTCGTCGATAACGTGTTAGACAACCTCGCTATCGAATAGTCCGGTTGCCTAATAGATCTCAAGTGGAGAATAGACAGGAGAAAGAGAGACACAATATGAGGAGGAACGGGCCTGCTTTATTATTCAGATATGCATGCAATGGGGTGACCCCCTGCCTCCTATATATAGCGGTTCTGCTTAGAGATAAGGAAGAGTCCATATCGGATACGAATACGGTTTCCTAACAATACACACAGCACACCCATGAGTCATGACCAACCCAACCGACGCCGATGGACGAGATGGTGGCACGCAGGCTTCCCCATCCTGCTACTATGCACTGTTGTATTCCCCCCCCCCCCGCACGAGAACATCTTCTTTTAAACAGAATTGCTATAAATCTGTCCAATGATTTTTTTTATCAGTTGAATAATTCCTAAGATTCATGCGTGTAACGCTCGGATCTTCTCTCCGCCATGCCGCCACTCGCCCCTCACTTCGCGCCGCCGCCACCAGCGCAACCGCCGCCGCCCTTATCACGCGCGGTTGACTCCACCGCCGCCAGCCCTATAAAACCCCGGGACCCCTCATCCTCGTGCCCCTCCCCTCTCCTCGCTCGCTTTGCCCTCTCCTCTCCCGCAAAGATCGCCGCCTTAGTCTCCGGCTTGGTCGCGCCCAGACGCGCCGCGTCGCCTCGGCTCGCCGCTCGGTCCTCCTCCGGCCGCCGTCTCGCCTCCGGCCGCGTCGCCAGCGCGGCCGATGCCCGCGCCGCCCGCCTCGCCACTCCGGCGACGGCCGCGCCATGACGCCTAGCCCTGCCCGCCTCGTCTGGCGCGCCACACGTGCAGTCGCGAGTGGACCGGTCCACGCAGGCCCACTCACGGTTTAGAGGAAAAAGAAAAAAAAAATCAAAAACCTTTATGACGTCATGCTGACGTCATAAAGCGGGTTTTCTTTTAAAAATATTTCAAAAATCCGAAAATAGGCCGCTGACGTCATCGCGTGCAATAATTCGGATTTTCTTTATAAAAATAATTCCAAAAAATCCCGTTTTAATTGTTTTTAAACTTCCGGGAGCCCGTTTTCGCCCGTTTGAACTCCGTTTGGCTCCGTTTTTCTTCCTAAATTCATTTAAAATCTTAAACTTTAGTTTAGTGCTAGTTTGAAATTCAATTTGAATTTATTTTGTTTTTATTTGAATTTGGGTGCTTTTTACGCGTAGATTACGGAGAGTCCGAGGAGTTCCCGAGTGACGAATTCGAGCAGCAACTCGTTGAACCAGGCAAGTCACATCCCCTTGACCATGTTGCTCCCAGTTTGTGAACTTGTATGTTAAATTTTAAATTATTGCATGCCTATTTGTTATAGACATTAATTTTCGACCTAGTTTTAAATGATAGATATGACCATTATTGATGGGCCACTTTTGACGTTTGAATTTCGATACCCTTGTAACCTTAGGAAAAATATAAACTATGACTATGGTAATATTTAGACAATGCTTAGACATGCTTAGAACCATCCTTAGGAAGTTTTGGGGGGAACTTTTATGCCAAAATGATATCATGTTCAAATGGAAACTTATGATTATCAATGATAGCGTAAATGTGGAAATAGTATGGTTAAAATGAAAATGACTTAGACCGGGCGAGAAAGGGCTGGAAAGTGGTGTGGTTATCATATTGGGTTTATGGAAAGTCTCGCCTAGTCAAATAAGGACCGGTCTGAGTTTCGCTGAATGTAAAGCCTAACCGTACTACCACGAGTCTGGAATGGGACAGACCTTGCTAGCCATATTAAATTATTTCATGGACAGTCATGCCATATGGGGGTAGTGGTGTGATGAAAGCGTGATGCTACCACTTTGGCGCAAGAGAGGGCTTCTGAATAGAGGGAGTCTTTCAGCGGTGAAACCTTAGCGGGCATGACTACATGTATGAATTATTATAGAGGCCTTGTCATAATTTTCTCTGTCACTCACAAAGGAAGTGTGCTGACACCAAGGGAATATTATGTCTTGTGGGTAAAGTTATACAACCTCTGCAAAGTGTCAAACTAATCGATTAACCGCGCCCACGGTTATAGGCATGCCGAGCAAGCAATTCTCATATTAGACTTTAGTAAATTAAATTTTGATTTCCAAAAATGATGTTGGATGGAGGGAGTCCATCATGGGTAAAACTTAGACCATTCCAGGAGAGATTCCTAAGTTATAAAAAAAATGTATAGGTTTGTGTTTCATTATAAACTATGCCATTTAAAATTATCTAAAGTGTTTATTAAACTGTTGCTTTACGCTTAAACAAACCTTATTGCCATCATTTGATTGCCCGTACATTTATATTGCATTTCCGGTGTGGTTTGCTGAGTACGCTAGTACTCACCCTTGCTAAATTTACTGCTTCAGAGGAAGAATACCACCATGGTGAGGATCAGTTGGTAGGGGTGCAAACAGAGCGGATACGGACGGATTTTGTTCATCCCGTATCCTGTTCCAAATTTTTTCTCGGATACATAATCGGATACGAACAGTGCCAGATTCGAATACGAATACGGATTACTTCGGTCACGAATACGGAGCGAATACAGATCGTTCCGGATACGGCTAGTCTCGGTCACGAATAGTTAGTCGGATAATGCGTGAAAGCAGAAACCATATATGTCACATATATTAGGATCAATCAACCACACACAAAACTTTACTATAACTTTCAAGACATGTAAGTGTTTCATTTTCAATAATAGTTGCATTCCCTACATAAGAATAATATACAACCAAGTACAATTCCAATCAACATATGCACTTATATGATGTAGCACATCCAACTGCAATCAAGTGTTTTGTAGTGCAATTATAAGAGCTTGCTCCAGAAAGTAGTGCAATTATATTACAACTTGCTCACATTATATCACAGGCTCACAACAGCACTATGTTTCACATTATATTACAACTTGCCTAATCAGATAGCACATAACCAACACGCAACATCTAAAATACAGCTAGCAAGCACTGTAATTCAAATACAAACATTATGAACAATATTGCAAAGGTATCGGGTCGGATATTTACCGGGTATTGGGTCGGATATTTACCGGATATCGGATCGAATATTGCTCTTCCCATATCCTAACCCATATTACATGAGATTTTTCGGATACGGATCGGATATTGCTCTTCCCATATCCTAACCCATATTACATCGGATTTTCCGGATACGAATACGGATAACATCGGTACGGATTTTTTTCGAATACGGTATCGGATCGATCGGGAAATATCCGTTCCGTTTGCACCCCTATCAGTTGGACTAGGTCGTGCCCCCAGTCGATTGCCTGTGGCAAATAAATTGGGCTCTACTTATTATTCTTCAATTCCGTTGCTTTCATTTAGTCGTTTATTTAATTATTGGTCTGCGTGCCAGTTCCTTTGTAACTCTGAATATTTAATATTAATAAAGAGCGATGGATATGCTATGGTTTCATTTCTACTGTGTGTACTAGCATTTCCTGGACTAGTACAAAATACACAGAGGATCTCGGAGGTGTTATTCCGGGGTCCGACAATGCGCCCGCTCATCTCGGACTCCGACAAGACTCCAACGAACTTCTTTATGGTTGGAGTTCACCCAGGTTAGGATTTGAGATTCCCCGAGGCCCCGGTTTAGAGGGAGGCGGGGGCAACGGGAGGATCGGCGCTGGGTGGTAGTGGTGGCTCAAAGGCGGCCGCTGGCCGTGGGCTTGGGGGGCATTGGGCAATGGAGGTCAGCAGAGATGACAAGATCAAGAAAATACTAGGAGACAAAGGAAGGCTATGGCGGATAAGGCGACAGTAACCGCCAGAGACAGTGAAGAAAAGCATGGTGGGGAAGATGGAGGCCATTAACAATGACAACCGGAGATGAGGAGAGGAGGAGGCCCAAAAGGGTCTCGACGACATCGGTGATCAGGCAATAGCGCGTAGGTGGCGGTAGGGGTGCGGTTGGGAGGCAACAGCGGCGAGGTGTAATGGAGTAGGGTTAATATAAAAGGTGAGTGGAGCTAGGCTGTTGGATCTAAATCTAGATATGATCCAAAAGTCCGAAAAATGAATGATTTTATGGGACAAAATCAGTTAATTTTTTTTAATGATACATAAACACACTTTTTGCATTGGAGACATGGCGATCGTTTGGTTAACTTAATTTTTTAATAGCATTTTTACATCGAACAAGATGCTTAACAAGTGGCGAAGAAGTACATTGGTGCTAATTTTCAAAAATAAAGAATATATTCAAATTTATACTAATTACAAAGGAATTAAACTTGTGAGTCACACAGCGAAGAGTTACTGTTCCCTCAGTTTCTCCAAAACTAGCCTCAGGTGTTCTGCGAGCTCTTCTCTGGTCTTGGAGTAGACCAAAATGTCATCTATGAACACGGCAACAAACTTGTCCAGATACTCCATGAAAACCTTGTTCATCATGTTCATAAAATAAGCTGGCGCATTTGTCAGACCAAAGGACATAACTGTAAACTCGTAATATGAGAGGAGCCGCCCAGATCGTCCCCGGGCTATTTGAAGGCTCGGTTATCCTAATCGGATTTGGAGGCTAACAACGGATCACCGAGGGCGCTCACAGTGTTAGCACCCAAGCCCAATTGAGACGACGATGAGCCCCTTCGAATAACTCGACAACAATCCCGGTATTTCCCCGGTATGCGACCCGAAGCTCGCCCAGGATCCTCGCATACCGGTTCCCAATGACATATCAGCTCAATTTGCATAAAGGGGGGCAACGAACTCGGAACCCCACAACCAGACACGCACGCGGAAGCAAGACTAACCAACACAACAAGACCACCACGGCACAAAGACAAAACCCCACGACCACAACCCGCAACAACGAAGCACGAGGGCCAAAGAAAAGATAGAAAAGCATCACAAATACGAGGAGAGTAACAACATACATTAAGAGCTCACTACAAAAGAAACCAAGTAGCCAAGGATAGAAATGACATAGTTTTGAAACTAACTATACATCAAAAGAACACACAACTATCAAACTAAACCCAAAAGCAATGCATCTCCGGAAGTGTTCTGCCTCTGAACACTCCCGGGGGTGTACGATGGCGTAGCTGGCCTCTACTCAGTGCCCCGCCCGGTCACCGAGAGGCAGTACGGACAGAACTCACATCCGTCCGGATCCTCACCTGAAAATCCACAAAGCAAAAGCATGAGAACAGAAGGTACTCGCAAGACTTACCCGTGGTCCATATATGACCGACTCGAAAGAATATGCATTTGGATGTAGCAAGGAACCAAGCTTACGGTACCAAGTGCGGAAAAGCTTAACTTTGTTGTTTAATTTCGAACCACTACTCCATTTCCACAACTTTTATAGCACTTATGAACAGCACCTATTACTAGAGTGAAATTGAAACCTTACAGTTTAAGGTAAACAAGTGTCATCATAAACCAGTACCACCACACGACCAACCATCATTTAGTTCAAGTTATTACTACGTTGAAGTGTGCTAAGATCAAGCGTGCTCATATCCGAGAGCGCGGCAATTCGAATCGCTTATTCACCCTGCAGGGGATCATCAATCGCACGACATGTCCACGAAGAACCTCATGTCAATCCTCCTCCCATCCATACACACTCGTTGGCCCATCTTCATACGGTCCGAGCACCTAGCACCCCCTCGAGCGGCCCAAGCCCCGGCTTGGCCCTCGAGAGTCGGCCTAAGCCTCGCCCTCAACCACGCCCAACCGCATGAGGGCATGCCCCATCGAGTAGCATGCGATGAAAGAAGAGCTTTACCGTCCCATTCCGGCATGCAACTGACAAAATGTGCTCGATCAACATGGCAAACAACGGATCGGTCCTCAACCGACACGGGCAAGACTACCACACTAGAGTCTCCACACCCAAGTGAACCAACCTCTCGCCCGATCTCATTTCAATTTCCATTTCTCCTCATGACCATAACCATTGGAACCAATTGATTTTGAAGTAAAAACTCACAAGCGACGGAACCATCCACCACTTGGCCCATACCCGACACCTAAGCATAACTAAGCATGGACACATATAGTTACCCATAAGCTAGCTTCAAAGGAGGAGTTCAACAAGTTTCAACGGGTGTATGTGCAGCAACTTGGTTCTAATACCAATCCCACCATCCCACTCCTAATGCATAACTTAACATCCAATAAGCAATGTATTCACAAAAGTAATACATATAGGGTTTGTAACACCCCAATTTTTGCTTTTCATGAATTCAAACGTTATTTTGCACTTTGGTGAATTTTTGGAATTTTCTGGAATTTATTTGGATTTATTTGGATTTTATTTGAATTTATTCCCTTTTGAAATAATTGAAGAATTAAAAGTTGCAAATAAAATTTTGTTGGAAATATTTTATTTGAGTCCCAAATGCCCTAAAATATTTTCTAGAATTTTTTTGGAACTTTTCAGAGTATTTTTCTATTTTTCTTGAATTAAATGAATTTCTAGAAATTAATCGGATTATTTAATCGCTGGAAAAATCGAGTTGGTTTTACTATTCATCCGACCGAGCCCGAACCCGAGTTGGACTCGAGTCCGACCCGAGCCGCGTTTGAGCCGGACCCGAGCCCAACCTAACCCTAATCGTGTGACCGTTGGATCGAAATCCAACGGTCACGATTGTGCCACGTCACCCGAACCCGAGCCCGACCGAGCCAGCCAGGTCGCCAAGCCAGACCCGAGCCCAAACCACGTGCCCGTTGGATCTTGATCCAACGGTCCACGTTGAGCCACGTCACCGAATCCGAATTGGATTCGGATTCCGCCGCCGCAGCCGGGTGGACCTCGGTCTCCGCGAGATTCACGGAAGCCGAGGCCCCTATTTAATGCGCCGCCGACGCCATCTTGTTCTCCGTTTCTTTGCGCACCCGTAGCCCTAGTCCATCACGCCTGAGCCGCCGTGGTTGCGCCTCGATCGCTCGCCGTAGTTGCGTTAGGCTTCCGCCGCGGTTCTCCGTTGATTCCGCCGCCGTCCGTCGTCCTCCGCCGCCACCGAGCCCAGATCCGGAACCGCAAGGATGAGACGCGTCAGAGACTACCACTCACTCCGCCGGAGGAGCCTCGCAACGTCGTTGCCGTGGTCGTCGTCCCCAACTCCGGTCTGCTAGCACCGCCGCGCGCCATCGCCCTCGCCCGAGCTCTCTCCACCGTTCGATCAAGATCCGAAGGCCAGGATTCGTCCACGTCACCACGGTAAAATTTTACGTGTTAATTTTTAGATCCGTTTCCAACCGTTGGATCTAGATCCAACGGTTTAGATCGTGCCACGTAGCCGTAACTGCACCGTGCTTGGATAGATCTCAGCCGTTAAATCTAGATCGTACGGCTAGGGTTAGCCACGTTGTAACTTTAGATTGGATCTTGACCGTCCGATCAAGATCAAACGGTCCAGATCAGCCGAGTTGTTTTCCAAACGCATGAGGTTAGATCCGATCTGGGCCGTTGATTTTCAAATCAACGGCCGAGATCTAGCCACGTGGCCGGAAGGCTAACTGTCAGCGGCCGCGGCCACGCTTAATCGCCACGACGCCGTCGGCGTGGGACCCGCGTCGCTGATCGCCGAACCGCACCATGACGCTATCCTCGACGTCACGGTGGCCCTGCCGAGCCTCTCGCCGAGCCGCGGCGCCGATGTCACCCAAGGCCCACTGCCGAGGCACACGTGCCGTGGACCGAGTCCACGGTGGACCGAGCCGAACCGTGCACCGGGTCCATGGACCCGAGGCGACGTGGAGTCCTCTGATTGGTCCACGTGTCACGCTGACGCAATAAATCATTTTTCCGAAAAAGAAATTATTTATTTAATTCGGTTTATTGATTTTAAATATGGATTCAAACTTCAAACGCTTATAACTTTTGCGTTTCATCTCCGATTTGGGTGATTCAAATTTCTAAATTTTCATAAAAATGAGACCTACTCAAATATGAATTTTAATTAATTTTTTATTATGATTATTTCCCTATTTATATTTAATTAGTGTTTTCTTTAAACTTTAAACGATTATAACTTTTGCATTTTAACTCCGATTTGGACATTTCCAATTTATAAAAATGTGCTCTCTCTGTTTATGAAGTTTATTTGAACTTTTGAATAGTCTTGTGTGCTGTCTTATTTATTGATTGCTATTTGCACGCGTTACAAGTCGACGTTGAAGTGCCCGAAGGCTTCGAAGGTGAAGTGTTGACCCAGGAGCCAGCTCAGGACCAAGAACAAGTACTCTTTGAAGGCAAGTTATGCTTTGACCATGTTGATCCCATTTTGAAATTATTTTGATTTAATTTATTGCATGCTAGTTTAATTAGAAAATGCTTTAATTAATTTTTGGAAAATTAACTAAATGCCAGCCTTGCACTATGACACCTTGATTATTAATTATGTGCCATGACCCCTTGTCACCCTAGTTGTGGATTACTAGTTGGACATTATTAAATTGCCAACATGGGTAATTAGACCGATGTAGTATGCTTAGCCTTGCCACGTAACATGTTTTTGCCAATTACATGATAACATTGACTTAATGAGATATGGAACTTGTTTTTGAGAAGTGTCATGTGTTATTGATGATGATATTAATGGCACGTGGTGCGTGGTAAACAACTGGGGGTGTGATAACTAGTTTTCGACCGGGGCATGTGGCAAGAATGATCGGGTGGGCCTGTTGTGGCACCGGGAACGCTGATTTGGTTCTTTGGGTAGACTTGCCCTGGTAAACCTAAGGACTTAACCTTGCAAGCCTTTGAACTGAGTCAAACGTGCAACCACATGTCTGTAATGGGACGGACCTAGTTGATTAAGTCACTAATAACGTACCTGTGGGACCTCGGGGTGTCAACTATACCTTTTGTGTAGTTGTACGGGGGAGCGTACCGGGGCTGCGGCCAGGTACCCATCTAACGGTTGATTGGCCTAAACTTCGCCTTCGCTAAGAGAAGGGTTAGTGTGCAATAACCGTGGAGGCCCACTTGTGCTGTTAGATGTTTCCGAAAGACTTTGTTACGGACACTCGCCTTTGTGGTGTTTGGCTATATCTTGTGGGTAAAGTGCATAACCTCTGCAAAGTGTAAAAATCTATTTGAATAGCCGTGTCCGCGGCATTGGACATTGCTCGGGAATTACAGTCAAGGGTTAGAGTTTCTTGAAAATAACTTGGACTTGAAAGGTTTGGTTTGGTTTAATAATGACGTTGATGGAAATGTGGATTATGAATGGGAAAGATGTTTATTTAACTCCTGGAAAAGTTATTGATCTTATACTCGTTTCTACTGCTTTCGAATCTACTTATGTTACTTGTCAAATGTTGTTTTACTGCAATCATACCATGAGCTACTCCTTTGTACTAAGCCATGCATGTAGTATATTAGTTTGCATTCTGTGCATGACTTACTGAGTACCAAGTACTCACCCTTGCCACAATACAACATCAGTTGAAGAAGAGTCTACACCAGCTTTGGAGGAGGAACTCCAAGAGGAACCGTCTATCTAGGGAGCGAGCCTAGTCAGTTGCCTGTGGTATACTGGATGGCGCCACGAAGCTATCTTATTTTTCGCTGATGTTATTTCTCTTTTAATAAGTTTCGCCCTGCGTGGCATATATTTGTAACTTGACCTTAAGGTCGAGCAACCAGCTTGGTTAACTAACTAAGTACCTTATTATTTCATTGAGTATGATTGTGATATTTACCAATGTTGAGACTGTGTGCACTAGTGCGTTCCTGGACTAGTGCTGAATACACAGAGGGTCCGGATTTGCAAATTCGGGTCCCGACAGAGGTGGTATCAGAGCCAGACTGACTGTAGGCTCACCCATAGTTAGATTGATCGTAGTAAGGATAAAATCTATTTTCTAAAAGCGAAAATCTGACAAGATAATGAATGAATTCTTGACTTATCCCTTTCTTTCTTGTTCATACCATTGCTGAGTTCTTTTCGTCTCCCACATTGATTTTATAATGTTTCGTTCTTACGCGAGCGTCTTTTGACAGATGATGATGAAGAACAACTTTACCGAGCGTGAGGGGGGCTACGCTGCCCAGTTGTGGCGTATGCTTCAGTTTCTTGGAGGTTTTGAGAGACCGCTCTACCGAGGGAATACACTCGTGCAGGCAGGACTGGTCATAGGATGGGACGTCAAGATCATGGTGTATGCCCGAGAGAAGATGAAGTTCAACCGCACTTTCCACTTCACCGCCAGGAGGTCTACCTTCGAGATGGGAATCTAGGAGGTGTCGCGTCGAGCAATGCAGCAGATCGCTCGCACTTACTCCAGGGAGCTAGAAGGCACAGTATTCCGTCACCACCCACGCCGAGACAGCAGAGCTCAGCGGAAGCCGATAGAAGATGAGGATGCTACCATCACTCACTTAGCCAGATTCGTCGCCGCCCAGGAGGAGCTTATCGGTGACACGGTTTAGGAGTTGATGAAGGCTCGCGAGCAGGTTGAGGAAGAGAAAAAGCATTTAGAGAATGCCCGTGAGTACGTCGCCTATGCCGCGGAAAGGATCGCAGAGCTGGAGACCGCACTGTATGGATAGGGCCCCGATCCAGTGTTGGAGTTGGACGCCCCAGAGCCAGAGGAGGACCCAGAAGAGGCGCCACCTGCACCCGCGCCACAGCCACAAAGAACAAATGATCCAGAGCCAGAGGAGGACGCCGCGTCGTCAACCACGGCTGCAGTTGCAGGGCATGGCGATTGTTTCGCGCCTATGCCGTCGCACCCGCCCCGAGGAGGCAGTGGAGGTTTTCTTGACGAGTGAGCGTAGGTTTTGAAGTTGAGACTCCTTCGTCGAGTCGCGTTATAGAATAAGAGTCACTCCTTTAGGCGTTAGACTCCAGTGTGAGTCGATTTGGATTTTCATTGCTTGCTGAGTGTGCAGTATGTGTTGCAAGGCCCTTAGGCATTGTGAGCAACCAAACCAAGTTATTATTATTAAATAATAAAGTTGGATTTTTGAGTTACACTTTTCCGCGCATAAGTTTCCCTACCCTCTTGTCTATTCTTATTCCCTCTCATCTCTGAAACCTTGGAGCAATCGACAGATGGTGAACACCCGCGGAAACCTTGGAGGCAATGGAAGTGGTTCTCGCCCAGCTGGGAACCCCAATGATGGAGCACCTGCACCCCAGCAAGCACCGCCAGTTGACATGCAGAACTTTGGAGCATTCCTTGCCGCACAGACCTAGTTGATGCATGCAATGATGCAGACGATCACTGCCCACGCCACTGCTAATCAGAATAATCAAGTCAATCAGGGACAACGCCAGAATTCAAGACTGTTAGAGTTCATGAGGACTCATCTACCCACCTTCTCTGGGAATGCCAATCCGTTGGAGGCCGATGACTGGTTAAGGTCAATAAAAAGGAAGCCACACATTGCCCAATGCATGGGAAATGAGAAGTACTCTACGCTTCTCATCAGTTGGAAGGGACCGCCGCAGAATGGTGGGAGAACTTCTGCGCCACGCGGGAGAACCCTCTGGACATCACTTGGGAGGAGTTTACAGCTGCATTTCGTCAGTATCATGTGCCGGAAGGAATTATGGACCTCAAGAAGAAAGAATTCAGGGCACTGAAGCAAGGTAATGAACCGGTGTCAGATTATCTGAATAAGTTCACACAGCTTGCACGTTACGCACCTGAAGACGTAGCGACAGATAAGGCCAGACAGTCTCGCTTTATGAAGGGACTTAACTCAGGACTACAGGTGGGACTAATCACCCACACCTTTCCAAATTTCCAGGAACTTGTGAACAAGGCACTCATTCTTGAAGATAAGCGCAAGGAACTGGATGAGAACCGGAAATGCAGGATGCAACAGTAGGGATCGCGTCAGGGAGCGCAGCAACACTTGAGGGTTGCGCCAAATCAGTTTTTCAGATTCCAGCAGCAGAATGCAACAAGGACACCGTCACCAGCATCGAGACCCATCAACCAGAATTATCAGACCCCAGCTCGGCCCGTAAACGCCGCTTGAGCGGTCAGAGGGACAGTGAGACGCTGCTACACATGCAACGAGCCAGGGCACTTCTCCAACAGTTGCCCCAAGAAGACAGCAGGAATGACCCTGGTCCGCTTCAATCTGGGATCCACACCAGCCAGGATGCCCGCAACCGGAGCAAACCGCGGGACAACATAGCCGGGAGCCACGCCCCAAACCGTGGTGAGAGGCCGAGTCAACCATGTCACCGCAGAGGCACTCCAGAATGCCACAGATGTCGTGCTGGGTAAGTTACTTGTCAACTCT
Source organism: Rhipidocladum racemiflorum (assembly GCA_036346355.1). Classification (NCBI taxonomy): domain Eukaryota; kingdom Viridiplantae; phylum Streptophyta; class Magnoliopsida; order Poales; family Poaceae; genus Rhipidocladum; species Rhipidocladum racemiflorum. The sequence continues at coordinate 17,735,401 of CM070590.1, forward strand.
ACAACAATTTTGTTTGACTCCGGAGCTTCGCATTCGTTTGTTTCTCAAGGCTTTGCTGCTAAAAACGATTTGGAGATTGCAAGACTTAAATGCATGCTTTTAGTTCAAACCCCTGGTTCCGAACTCCGAACTAAAGTAGGATGTTCTGGGGGTGAGAATATTAATAGATGGGGTAGAATTCCTAGCGAACCTTATTATATTGGAAACCCAGACCTTAGATGTTATTTTGGGAATGGATTGGTTATCCAAGCACAAGGCTGTGCTGGATTGTGGACGAAGGATTATCTCTGTTGAGAGCCCATGTGCAAGGAAAGTGGAATTTCGTGCGACAGCCATTCGTGAAGGACAGCTGATGGTTAACAGCGCAAAGGCAATCAGCATAGAGGATATCTCAGTGGTGAACGAGTATCCGGATATCTTTCCTGAAGATTTACCTGGTATGCCGCCAGATAGAGACATAGAGTTTGTGATAGAGCTTGTACCTGGTACAGCGCCGATAGCAAAGAGACCCTATCAGATGTCCACCGAAGAATTGGTAGAGATGAAGAAGCAGCTTGAAGAGCTGATGGAGAAATGATTCATCAGACCAAGTTCGTCGCCGTGGGGAGCGCCAGTTCTATTCGTCAAGAAGAAGGACGGGAGCTTCAGGATGTGCATTGACTACCGTGCACTCAATGAAGTCACCGTGAAGAATAAGTACCCGCTACCCAGGATCGATGATCTGCTTGACCAGCTGAGAGGAGCCGGAGTCTTCTCCAAGATTGATCTGAGATCGGGATACCATCAGTTGAAGATCCGATCAGAGGATATTCTGAAGACCGCGTTTTCGTCCAGATACGGACATTACGAGTTTACAGTTATGTTCTTCGGCCTACGAATGCGCCAGCATATTTCATGAATATGATGAATAAGGTGTTCATGGAATATTTGGACAAGTTTGTTGTTGTGTTCATAGATGATATCTTAGTCTACTCCAAGACAAAGGATGAACATGCAGAGCACTTGAGGTGAGTTTTGGAAAAGCTGAGGGAACAGCAACTCTTCGCTAAGTTCAGCAAGTGCGACTTTTGGAAGGACAAGGTGGAGTTCCTCGGACATGTAATGACCGCAGAAGGAGTCGCCGTTGATCCAAGCAAGGTAGAAGCTGTGTTACACTGGGAGCAGCCGAAGACCGTGACCCAGATTCGTAGTTTCCTTAGTATGGCAGGTTACTACCGCCGTTTCATCGAAGGCTTTTCGACAATTGCGAGGCCTCTCACGCAATTGTTGAAAAAGGAGAAGAAGTTTGCATGGACGCCGGAGTGCGAGAAAGGTTTTCAAGAGCTGAAAAGGCGATTGACATCAGCACCGGTGTTGGTTCTACCGGATGTTAATCAGAGCTTCGATATTTATTGTGATGCATCGTGCCAAGGACTTGGGTGTGTGCTAATGCAGAGCGGAAAGGTGGTCGCTTATGCATCGAGGCAGTTGAGACCACACGAAGAGAATTATCCGACGCATGACCTAGAGTTAGCTGCCGTAGTGCACGCCTTGAAGTTGTGGCGTCATTATTTGATTGGAAACAGATGTGAAGTATACACGTACCATAAGAGTCTTAAGTACATCTTCACCCAATCGGACTTGAATATGAGGCAGAGGAGATGGTTAGAGTTGATCAAGGATTACAATGTCGGAATCCATTACCATCCTGGAAAGGCCAACGTAGTGGCCGATGCTCTGAGTCGGAAAAGCCATACCGTGAACATGTTGGTAGCCACGGGTCAGGATGAGCTATGTAAGGATTTCCAGAGAATGCAGATTGAAGTAGTACCAGAAGGATTTTTGGCCGCACTGGAGATAAAGCCTACCCTTTAAGACCAGATCCGAGAGGGACAGAAGGACGATGAAAAGGTCCAGCGAATCAAGTCCAAGATGGAGGAAGGCAAGGCCAAAGACTTCAACCTGGACGAGCAACGCACGTTATGGATGGAGGATCGAATTTGTGTGCCGAACAAGAAGGAACTGAAGCAGCTGATCCTAGAAGAAGCCCATGACTCCAAGTATTCAATTCATCCGGGAAGTGCCAAGATGTACCAGGATTTGAAGGAAAGATTCTGGTGGCCGAGCATGAAGCGTGAAGTCGCCGAGCATGTTGCGCTGTGCGACATATGTCAGAGAGTCAAGGCAATGCATCAGAGACCAGCAGGATTGCTACAGCCGTTGAAGATACCTGAGTGGAAATGGGAGGAAATCGGAATGGATTTCATTACCGGTTTACCCAAGACTTAAGGAGGATATGACTCCATATGGGTCATAGTGGATCGCTTGACTAAGGTCGCTCACTTTATCCCTGTGAAGACCACCTATTCAGGAGATAAGTTAGCTTAGTTATACATGACCAGGATCGTCTGTTTGCACAGATTGCCGAAGAAGATTGTATCGGACAGAGGTACCCAGTTTACCTCGAGATTCTAGAATAAGCTGCATGAAGCAATGGGGACCCGTTTGAACTTCAGTACAGCTTATCATCCGCAGACGGATGGACAGACTGAAAGAGTTAATCAGATACTGGAGGATATGTTAAGAGCGTGTGCATTGGCTTATGCTACCTCTTGGGATAAAAGTCTGCCGTATGCTGAGTTCAGCTACAACAATAGCTATCAAGCAAGTTTGCAAATGTCACCATTTGAGGCACTATACGGTCAACCTTGTCGAACACCGTTGAACTGGAATGAGACGGGTGAACGCCGTGTCTTTGGACCGGACATTCTTCAAGAAGCTGAAGAGCAGATTGCCATGATACGGGAAAGACTGAAGATAGCACAGTCAAGACAGAAAAGCTACGCCGATAACCGTCGTCGAGACTTGAGCTTTGAACTGGAGGATTTCGTGTATCTTAGAGTTACACCCCTCAAGGGAGTCAAAAGATTCCACGCTAAAGGGAAACTCGCGCCGCGATATGTTGGACCATTCAAGGTTCTCAGCCGTAGGGGCGAAGTTGCGTATCAGCTGGAGTTGCCGCAGTCGTTGGTAGGGGTACATGACGTGTTCCACGTGTCCCAGATGAAGAAGTGTCTTCGAGTACCAGATGAGCAGACACCGTTAGAGTCGATAGAACTGCAAGAGGATCTAACGTACAAGGAACACCCCGTCAAGATTTTGGACACAATGGATCGAGAAACGAGAAACAAGTCAACCCGTTTCTGCAGAGTTCAATGGAGCAACCATGCAGAAAGTGAAGCAACTTGGGAGCGCGAGGAGGATTTAAAGAAAGAGTTCCCGAACCTATTCTTTAGTAAGCCCTAAATCTCGGGGACGAGATTCTGTTAAGGGGGGAGGTTTGTAACACCCCAATTTTTGCTTTTCAAGAATTCAAATGTTATTTTGCACTTTGGTGAATTTTTGGAATTTTCTGGAATTTATTTGGATTTATTTGGATTTTATTTGAAATTATTCCCTTCTGAAATAATTAAAGAATTAAAAGTTGCAAATAAAATTTTGTTGGAAATATTTTATTTGAGTCCCAAATGCCCTAAAATATTCTCTAGAATTTTGCTGGAATTTTTCTGAGTATTTTGCTATTTTTCTTGAATTAAATGAATTTCTAGAAATTAATCGGATTATTTAATAGCTGGAAAAATCGAGTTGGTTTCACTGTTCATTCGACCGAGCCCGAACCCGAGTCAGACTCGCGTTCGACCCGAGCCGCGTTTGAGCCGGAGCCGAGCCCAACCTAACCCTAACCGCGTGACCGTTGGATCGAAATCCAACAGCCACGATTGTGCCACGTCACCCGAACCCGAGCCCGACCGAGCCAGCCAGGTCGCCAAGCCAGAACCGAGCCCAAACCCTGTGCCCATTGGATCTTGATCCAACGGTCCAGGTTGAGCCACGTCACCGAATCCGAATTGGATTCGGATTCCGCCGCCGCCGGGTGGACCTCGGTCTCCGCGAGATTTACGGAAACCGAGGCCCCTATTTAATGCGCGCGCCGACGCCATCGTGTTCTCCGTTTCTTTGAGCACCCGTAGCCCTAGTACATCACGCCTGAGCCACCGTGGTTGCGCAGCAATCGCTCGCCGTAGTTGGGTTAGGCTTCCGCCGCGGTTCTCCATTGATTCCGTCGCCGTCCTCCGCCGCCACCGAGCCTAGATCCGGAACCGCAAGGACGAGATGCGTTGGAGACTACCACTCACTCCGCCGGAGGAGCCCCGCAACACCATTGCCGTGGTCGTCATCCCCAACTCCGGTCTGCTAGCGCCGCCGCGCGCCATCGCCGTCGCCCGAGCTCTCTCCACCGTCCGATCAAGATCCGAAGGTCAGGATTCGTCCACGTCACCACGGTAAAATTTCACGTGTTAATTTTTAGATCTGTTTCGAACCGTTGGATCTAGATCCAACGGTTTAGATCGTGCCCCGTAGCCGTAACTGCACCGTGTTTGGATAGATCTCAGCCGTTCGATCTAGATCGTACGACTAGGGTTAGCCACGTTGTAACTTTAGAATTGATCTTGACCGTCCGATCAAGATCTAACGGTCCAGATCAGCCGAGTTGTTATCCAAACGCATGAGGTTAGATCCGATCTCTAGCCACGTGGCCGGAAGGCTGACCGTCGCGGTCAACGCGGTCACGCCAGTCGCTGCTGACGTCACGCGTGACGTCAGCGTGGGACCCCCGCGTCAGTGACCGCCGAACCGCACCATGACGTCATGCTGACGTCACGATGGGGCCCAACTGTCAGAGCCCTCGGCCGAGCCATGCGCTGACGTCAGCACTGACGTCACCCGAGGGGCCCACCTGTCAGAGGCACACGTGCCGTGGATCGGGTCCACGGTGGACCGAGCCGAACCGTGCGCCGGGTCCATGGACCCGAGGCGACGTGGTGGCCTCTGATTGGTCCCCGTGTCACGCTGACGCAATAAATCATTTTTCCGAAAAAGAAATTATTTATTTAATTCGGTTTATTGATTTTAAATATGGATTCAAACTTCAAACGCTTATAACTTTTGTGTTTCATCTCCGATTTGGGTGATTCAAATTTCTAAATTTTCATAAAAATGAGACCTACTCAAATATGAATTTTAATTAATTTTTTATTATGATTATTTCCCTGTTTATATTTAATTAATGTTTTCTTTAAACTTTAAACGATTATAACTTTTGCATTTTAACTCCGATTTGGACGATTCCAATATCTAAAAATTTATAAAAATGTGCTCTCTTTGTTTATGAAGTTTATTTGAACTTTTGAACACTCTTGTGTACTGTCTTATTTGTTGATTGCTATTTGCACGCGTTACGAGTAGACGTTGAAGTGCCCGAAGGCTTCGAAGGTGAAGTGTTGACCCAGGAGCCAGCTCAGGACCAAGAACAAGTACTCTTTGAAGGCAAGTTGTGTTTTGACCATGTTGATCCCATTTTGAAATTATTTTGATTTAATTTATTGCATGCTAGTTTAATTAGAAAATGCTTTAATTAATTTTGGGGAAATTAGCTAAATGCCAGCCTTGCACTATGACACCTTGATTATTAATTATGTGCCATGACCCCTTGTCACCCTAGTTGTGGATTACTAGTTGGACATTATTAAATTGCCAACATGGGTAATTAGACCGATGTAGTATGCTTAGCCTTGCCACGTAACATGTTTTTGCCAATTACATGATAACATTGACTTAATGAGATATGGAACTTGTTTTTGAGAAGTGTCATGTGTTATTGATGATGATATTAATGGCACGTGGTGCGTGGTAAACAACTGGGGGTGTGATAACTAGTTTTCGACCGGGGCATGTGGCAAGAATGATCGGGTGGGCCTGTTGTGGCACCGGGAACGCTGATTTGGTTCTTTGGGTAGACTTGCCCTGGTAAACCTAAGGACTTAACCTTGCAAGCCTTTGAACTGAGTCAAACGTGCAACCACATGTCTGTAATGGGACGGACCTAGTTGATTAAGTCACTAATAACGCACTGTGGGACCTCGGGTGTCAACTATACCTTTTGTGTAGTTGTACGGGGGAGCGTACCGGGGCTGCGGCCAGGTACCCATCTAACGGTTGATTGGCCTAAACTTCGCCTTCGCTAAGAGAAGGGTTAGTGTGCAATAACCGTGGAGGCCCACTTGTGCTGTTAGATGTTTCCGAAAGACTTTGTTACGGACACTCGCCTTTGTGGTGTTTGGCTATATCTTGTGGGTAAAGTGCATAACCTCTGCAAAGTGTAAAAATCTATTCGAATAGCCGTGTCCGCGGCATTGGACATTGCTCGGGAATTACAGTCAAGGGTTAGAGTTTCTTGAAAATAACTTGGACTTGAAAGGTTTGGTTTGGTTTAATAATGACGTTGATGGAAATGTGGATTATGAATGGGAAAGATGTTTATTTAACTCCTGGAAAAGTTATTGATCTTATACTCGTTTCTACTGCTTTCGAATCTACTTATGTTACTTGTCAAATGTTGTTTTACTGCAATCATACCATGAGCTACTCCTTTGTACTAAGCCATGCATGTAGTATATTAGTTTGCATTCTGTGCATGACTTACTGAGTACCAAGTACTCACCCTTGCCACAATACAACATCAGTTGAAGAAGAGTCTACACCAGCTTTGGAGGAGGAACTCCAAGAGGAACCGTCTATCTAGGGAGCGAGCCTAGTCAGTTGCCTGTGGTATACTGGATGGCGCCACGAAGCTATCTTATTTTTCGCTGATGTTATTTCTCTTTTAATAAGTTTCGCCCTGCGTGGCATATATTTGTAACTTGACCTTAAGGTCGAGCAACCAGCTTGGTTAACTAACTAAGTACCTTATTATTTCATTGAGTATGATTGTGATATTTACCAATGTTGAGACTGTGTGCACTAGTGCGTTCCTGGACTAGTGCTGAATACACAGAGGGTCCGGATTTGCAAATTCGGGTCCCGACAGGGTTGAACATGCTTAGGTGCTTGCCTTGTGCTTCTGCTTGCGTATCAACCACGACTTGCTCTTCGGCAGTCCCCTCAACCACGGTCACGTCAGTGACCGCGGTCTCGTTCTCTACACGAGTACAATGCATGAATAAGATGCATACCATGCAAATGAAATGAAATACAATGCAACCCCTGCTGAAAAACGGCTCTACCGGCAACAAGTGCGTGAGTCACAGATCAGTCAACCCGGATAGTCCGGGTTTTCATCCGGACAGTCCGGATAAGCCAGACACTCCGGGCGATTTGTCCGGACACTCCGGACATGGCGCATTCGCCTAATGACCCAAGGGATTGGAGTGGTTCCTGAGTTCTACGGCACCACGAGAACCCGATCTACAACCTTCCTACACGCGGTCAAGCCGGAGAAGCTCCGAGCTAGCCCAAACGCGACAAAACGACGCCCACTTCTAAAAATTCGAACCAAAACCTAATCCAACACTTAGAATGGTACCATCTAACCCCGATCTCTTACCCTACACCCTACATTGCCTAATCCACCCCAAATCCAACCACCCACCAAAACCCTAACACACCCAAACTTTACCCCCAACCCCCAATCTACACACAAAGCCCCAAATCTACCCCCATGGACGCCGTAGAACCCAAAAATCCGCGAATCAACTCCAAGAAGAGGTCTCACCTTCTAGGAGGATGAAGGAGAGGAAGGGGAAGCCGGGTTGAGGAAAGGGGACGCCGGCTTGGAGAGGATCTTGAGGTCACCGGAGTGGAGGAGTCACCGGGGAGGAGCCACAAGAGGTCGCCGGCTGGTGGGGAGTCGCTGGAGTCGAGCATGGGGTGGAGGAGAGACGCACCAAGGAGTGGAGAGCAAAAGGGGAGGAGGAGTGGAGAGCAAAAGGGGAGGAGCAAAAGAGGAGACACACGGTCACGCGCTAATCAATAAGCCTTGAATTTCGAAGAACTGTACACTGGTACTTGCATGGCATGGAAGAACTCGGGATACTCGGTCTTCAAATGATCTTCGGGCTCCCAAGTAGCTTCGTCTTCGGTGGTATTGCTCCACTGAACCTTATAGAACTTAAGAGTCCTTTAACGGGTCTTGCGTTCAGCTTCATCCAAAACTCGAATAGGATGCTCTTGGTAGGACAGATCAGGTTCAGGTTGAACTTCGAGTTCGTCCACCTCCAATGACTCGAAAGGAGTATAGAGGCACTTCTTCAATTGAGATACATGGAAGACATTGTGGACCATCGCCAGAGAAGGAGGAAGCTCCAGCTGATACGCCACTTGACCGCGCCTCGCAAGGATTTGAAAAGGTCCTATGTAGCGAGGTGTCAGCTTTCCCTTAACTCCGAAACGACGGGTGCCCCTGAGGGGAGACACCTTCAGATAGACATAATCACCAACGTCGAAGGAGAGAGGCCTCCTACGACGATCAGCATAGCTCTTCTGCCGTGATTGTGCTACCCTCAGGATTTCTTGAATGGTCTTCACCGTTTCTTCTGCAGCTTTAACCACATCAGGTCCAAAGAATGGTTGTTCCCCACTTTCGGACCAATTCAGGGGTGTTCGATAGCTACGACCATAGAGTGCTTCGAAAGGAGACATTTTGATGCTGGTCTGGTAGCTGTTGTTGTAAGCAAACTCAGCAAATGGAAGTCATTCATCCCATTTCTTCCCATAAGACAGAACACAAGCCCTCAGCATATCCTCAAGGACCTGATTGGCCCTTTCGGTCTGGCCGTCAGTTTGCGGATGATATGCCGAGCTATGTAACAGCTGGGTGCCCAATGCCTCATGCAAACTTTTCCAGAATCGTGAGACAAACTGAGAGCCTCGATCTGAAACTATCCGCTTTGGCACTCCATGCAGGCATACAATTTGGGAGATGTACAACTCCGCATACCTCTTGGCTGGATAGGTGGTGCGAACGGCTAGGAAATGGGCGGACTTTGTCAACCGGTTGACTATAACCCATATCGAGTCATGACCCGAAGAAGTTGTTGGCAGCCTGGTGATGAAATCCATACCAATATCTTCCCACTTCCAACTTGGAATGGGTAGCGGCTGAAGAGTACCGGCTGACTTGAGATGCTCCGCCTTCACCCTTTTGCAGACATCGCATTCAGCCACATAGCGAGCAATCTCGCGCTTCATGCGAGTCCACCAAAACCGTTGCCTCAGGTCTTGGTACATTTTGTTGCTACCCGAATGAATTGTGAGCAAAGAGTGGTGGGCTTCATCGAGAACTTTTCTTCGCATTTCTGGTTTTCAGGGACGACCAAGCGCTCACCGAGCCACAAAGTTCCATGGTCATCAAGATGGAAATCAGTGGCTTGGCCGGAACTCAGTTTGCTATAGATTCGGGCAACGTCACGGTCCCCCTTTTGAGCCTCCCTAATATGATCCAACAGCGTGGAACTCAGCTCCAGATTTGCCAAGGACCCTTCTTCGACCATCTCTAAGCCGAGTTTCTGGAATTCGGCACAGAGGGTGGCACTTTGGGGTTGAAGAGTGAGGCAATTGCATCGAGCCTTGCGACTCAACGCATTAGCCACTACATTAGCCTTTCCTGGGTGGTAATGCACTTCCAGGCTGTAGTCTTTAATCAACTCAAGCCATCTTCTTTGCCTCATATTCAAATCTGCTTGAGTGAAAATGTACTTGAGACTCTTGTGATCGGTGTAGATATTGCACTTGTTCCCAAGGAGATAGTGGCGCCAGATCTTTAAGGCGTGGACCACTGCTGCAAGCTCCAAGTCATGAGTTGGTTAGTGCTCTTCATGATGCTTCAATTGCCGAGATGCATAGGCAACAACCCGGCCTTCTTGCATCAGCACGCAACCAAGGCCGATACCTGACGCATCGCAATACACATCGAACAGCTTGTGGACATCAGGTTGGGTAAGGATAGGAGTTGTAGTCAGGCGCTGCTTTAGAGTCTGGAATGCTCGCTCACAGCCCACTGAACATTTGAATTCCACACCTTTCTTCAATAGTTCCGTCGTAGGCTTGGCAATCTTTGAGAAATCCTGAATGAATCAGTGATAATAGCCGGCAAGCCCAAGAAAACTGCGGACCTCTGTGACAGTGTTGGGCTACTCCCACTTGAGAACATCTTATACCTTACTTGGGTCAACAACGACACCTTGCTTAGAGAGGACATGTCCCAAGAAAGATACCTCCTTCAGCCAAAATTCGCACTTGCTGAACTTGGCATAAAGGCTATGTTCCCGGAGTCGCCCGAGAACGATGCGAAGATGTTTTGCATGTTCTTCTTCATCGCCTGAATAGACTAGGATGTCATCAATGAAGATGACCACAAAAGAATCGAGCTCTTCCAAGAAGATGGAGTTCATGAGGTACATGAAGTACGCCGGTGCATTCGTCAGACCGAACGACATGACGGTGTACTCATACAGGCCATATCGAGTAGAGAAGGCTGTCTTCAGGATATCCTCGGCTCGAATCTTGATCTGATGGTACCCGAGCCTCAAGTCAATCTTGGAGAATACCTGTGCACCAGCAAGCTGATCAAACAGGATATCGATCCGAGGCAGAGGGTACTTGTTCTTGACAGTGACTGCGTTCAGCGGTCGATAATCAACACAGAGTCAAAGGGAGCCATCCTTCTTGGTCACGAAGAGAACCGAGCAGCCCCAGGGTGAGGAGCTCGGGCGAATGAATCCCTTGTCCATCAGTTCCTTCAGTTGCTTCTTCAACTCGGCCAATTCATTTGGCGGCATCCGATACGGCTGCTTGGAAACTGAAGCAGTCCTGGGTTGAAGTTCGACTACAAATTCTACATCTCGATCGGGCGGCATCCCTGGCAGTTCCGCTGGGAACACATCCGGATACTCCGAAACCACGGGAATGGACTCTAACTCCTCAACTTCTGTGCCATTCAAGGAGCAAAGAGCGGTCTTGCCATCATCAAGGAGTAGGGTCAGCAAGTCACCCTTCGGTCCCTTGAGCGAGATGGAGCGATGAGAGCAATCTAAGATAGCCTGCTGCCGTGTGAGCCAGTTCATGCCCAAGATGAAATCTATTCCACGAAGATCAAGGAACAGCAGGTTAACAAGGAAAAGAACCCCTTGGATTTGCATAGTGGCTTTCTGGAACATTTGATTTGCAACAATCTTAGAACCCGGTGCTTCAATTAGGAATGAGGTGTGGCCGCAACTCACTTTCATCTGATGTTGTGTGACAAAATTTTTGCTAATGAAGGAATGGGAAGCCCCCGAATCGAATAATACCCTAGCAGTATGCCCCTCAATGCATAACGTACCCGTCAGCACGGTGGCGCCCTCAGGAATCACCTCAGCATCCACATAGTTGACGCGGCCACGGGTAGGTGCAGGAAGTGGAGGTGGTGCAGTCGCGCCTTGAGGTCTCGGGGCATTGGAATTGTTTCCCCTCCTTGGAAAGGGACAATCACGGATGAAGTGCCCCGCACGCCCACAGTTGTAGCACAGGCTCGGTCCGGAGCTCGTCACCACTCGTACTCCGGGCTGTGGCAGCGGAGGTCGAGGAGCAGCGACAGGAGGCCGGGCCATTCCAGCCGGTAGGGAAGGCGCAGGGACAGGGGCCCTCGGTGATGGAAAAGAAATCCGGGCCCGCTGTGAACTGCCACCCGCCGAGTACTGTACCGCCCTCTTCCGCTTCTTCTCCTCTTGGTGGCTTCTCATCTTGTGCTCCACAGTAATCGCCCGACTCACCAAGGCATTGAAGTTGGGGAAGTCACAAACAGATAGCTATCCTGCATCTTGGCCGTCAGCCCATTCATGAAGCGGTCTTGCTTCTTCTGATCGGTGTCGACTTCCTCCGGCGCATACTGAGCCAAGTAATTGAACTCCCGTGAGTAATCCATCACAGTCTTGCTCAACTGCCTGAGGGCAAGGAACTGCTGCTTCTTGATATCCATGAGTCCTTTCGGGATATGGTACGCCCGGAAGGCCTCACGGAACTCCGCCCAAGTCACCTGGTGACCGGCGGGCTGCATCACCACGAAGTTGGCCCACCAAGCCCCAGCTGGGCCCTGAAGCTGTTGCGCTGTGAAAGGACACTTCTGAAGATCCTCGCAGTGGATAAGAGCAAACTTCTGCTCTATCGTGCGCAGCCAATCGTCGGCCTCCAACGGATCACTGGCCCTGGAGAAGGTCGACGGCTGAGTGTGTAAGAAATCCAGGTAGCCATTTGGTCGGCCTCATCCTTCACCGCAGCCACCTGGAACGGCCTGATTCTGGACTAGCATGTCCAAAATCCTGTTGGTAGTCTGCTGGTTCTGCTCTGACCGTAGCAACACATCCAAGAGGTTAGGAGGAGGAGGCAGATCGCTACCACCAGGCTGCGATCGCCCAGCGCCATCATCACCTCCCATATCACCGAGGGTCCTCATTCTGTCGTCAACCAAAGTCAGACAACAAGAGTCAGACCCACACGGAAGGGATAGGTCTTAAACTTGACAAACCCGCGAACTAAACCCAAGTCAGACTGTAGCACCCTGCACTGGAGTCCAACAAGTCTAACAGACCCAAAACCCAACTCATGATGCAAATGGCATGGCACATGCATGATATGGCATGAAATGCACGATTCCTTCGTAACCCACACTCACTATTTATATACATAGGGCGGGGTATAAGTACTAAGTTCTACCTAATGCATTATGCAAGTCCTAATCAATCCCTAAGTGATTGTCAAGTTCGGGTTCGTCTTCATGCACCTTGCTCTGATACCAGCCCTAAGAGGAGCCGCCCAGATCGTCCCTGGGCTATTTGAAGGCTCGGTTATCCTAATCGGATTTGGAGGCTAACAACGGATCGCCGAGGGCACTCACAGTGTTAGCACCCAAGCCCAATTGAGACGACGATGAGCTCCTTCGAATAACTCGACAACAATCACGGTATTCCCCCGGTATGCGACCCGAAGCTCGCTCAGGATCCCCGCATACAGGTTCCCAATGACATATCAGCTCAATTTGCATAAAGGGGACAACGAACTCGAAACCCACAACCCGACACGCACACGGAAGCAAGACTAACCAACACAACAAGACCACCACGGCACAAAGACAAAACCCCACGACCACAACCCACAACAACGAAGCACGAGGGTCAAAGAAAAGATAGAAAAGCATCACAAATACGAGGAGAGTAACAACATACATTAAGAGCTCACTACAAAAGAAACCAAGTAGCCAAGGATAGAAATGACATAGTTTTGAAACTAACTATACATCAAAAGAACACACAACTATCAAACTAAACCCAAAAGCAATGCATCTCCGGAAGTGTTCTGCCTCTGAACACTCCCGGGGGTGTACGACGGTGTAGCTAGCCTCTTCTCGGTGCCCCGCCCGGTCACCGAGAGGCAGTACAGACAGAACTCACATCCGTCCGGATCCTCACCTGAAAATCCACAAAGCAAAAGCATGAGAACAGAAGGTACTCGCAAGACTTACCTGTGGTCCATATATGACCGACTCGAAAGAATATGCATTTGGATGTAGCAAGGAACCAAGCTTACGGTACCAAGTGCGGAAAAGCTTAACTTTGTTGTTTAATTTCGAACCACTACTCCATTTCCACAACTTTTATAGCACTTATGAATAGCACCTATTACTAGAGTGAAATTGAAACCTTACAGTTTAAGGTAAACAAGTGTCATCATAAACCAGTACCACTAAATGACCAACCATCATTTAGTACAAGTTATTACTACGTTGAAGTGTGCTAAGATCAAGCGTGCTCATATCCGAGAGCGCGGCAATTCGAATCGCTTATTCACCCTGCAGGGGATCATCAATCGCACGACATGTCCACGAAGAACCTCATGTCAACCCTCCTCCCATCCATGCACACTCGTTGGGCCATCTTCATGCGGTCCGAGCACCTAGCACCCCCTCGAGCGGCCCAAGCCCCGGCTTGGCCCTCGAGAGTCGGCCTAAACCTCGCCCTCAACCACGCCCCACCGCATGAGGGCACACCCCATCGAGTAGCATGCGATGAAAGAAGAGCTTTACCGTCCCATTCCGGCATGCGACCAACAAAATGTGCTCGATCAACATGGCAAACAACGGATCGGTCCTCAACCGACACGGGCGAGACTACCACACTAGAGTCTCCACACCCAAGTAAACCAACCTCTCGCCCGGTCTCATTTCAATTGCTATTTCTCCTCATGACCATAACCATTGCAACCAATTGATTGTGAAGTAAAAACTCACAAGCGGCGGAACCATCCACCACTTCGCCCATACCCGATACCTAGGCATAACTAAGCATGGACACATATAGTTACCCATAAGCTAACTTCAAAGGAGGAGTTCAACAAGTTTCAACGGGTGTATGTGCAGCAACTTGGTTCTAATACCAATCCCACCATCCCACTCCTAATGCATAACTTAACATCCAATAAGCAATTTATTCACAAAAGTAATACATATAGGGTTGAACATGCTTAGGTGCTTGCCTTGTGCTTCTTCTTGCATATCAACCACGACTTCCTCTTCGGCAGTCCCCTCAACCACGGTCACGTCGGTCACCGCGGTCTCGTTCTCTACACGAGTACAATGCATGAATAGATGCATGCCACGCAAATGAAATGAAATACAATGCAACCCCTGCCGAAAAACGGCTCTACCAGTAGCAACTGCGCGAGTCACAGATCAGTCATCCCGGATAGTCCGGGTTTTCATTCGGACAGTTCAGATAAGCCGGACACTCCGGGCGATTTGTCCGGACACTCCGGACATGGCGCATTCGCCCAATGACCCAAGGGATTGGAGTGGTTCCCGAGTTCTACGGCACCACGAGAACCCGATCTACAACCTTCCTACACGCGGTCAAGATGGAGAAGCTCCGAGCTAGCTCAAACGCGACGAAACGACGCCCACTTCTAAAAACTCCAACTAAAACCTAATCCAACACTTAGAATGGTACCATCTAACCCCGATCTCTTACCCTACACCCTACATTGTCTAATCCACCCCAAATCCAACCACCCGCCAAAACCCTAACACACCCAAACTTTACCCCCAACCCCCGATCTACACACCAAGCCCCAAATCTACCCCCATGGACGCCCTAGAACCCAAAAACCCGCGAATCAACTCCAAGAAGAGGTCTCACCTTCTAGAAGGATGAAGGAGAGGAAGGGGGAAGCCGGGTTGAGGAAAGGGGATGTCGGCTTGGAGAGGATCTTGAGGTCACCGGAGTGGAGGAGTCACCGGGGAGGAGCCATGGGAGGTCGTCGCCGGTGGGGAGTCGCCGGAGTCGAGCGTGGGGCGGAGGAGAGACGCACCAAGGAGTGGAGAGCAAAAGGGGAGGAGGAGAAATGGTGAAGGAACCAATAAAAACGGGTCCTTTATACTCCACCCTGCTAAGTCCGGACTCTCCAGACGTTTAACCTGGAGACTCCGGGTTGGGGTCTTCGGTAGGATTAACCCGGACACTCCGGACAATTTGTACGGATACTCCGGGTTGAGGTGTTTGTGCGAGCTATTCCGGATACGCTGGACATTCAATCCGGACATTCCGGATTATATCCGAATATTCCGGATGTTTAATCCAGATACTCCAAATTTCCCAGACTGTTTGAGATTGGGGCCTTGACATAATGTCCGTATCTCGATGAGAATGTGGTCTTCGGAATATCTTCTGACCGGATCTTCAGCTGATGATACCCCGATCTAAGATCAATCTCGGAGAAAACTCCAGCTCCTCTCAACCGATCAAGCAGGTCATCAATCCTGGGTAGCAGGTACTTGTTCTTCACGGTGACTTCATTGAGTGCACGGTAATCTATGCACATCCTGAAACTCCCATCCTTTTTCTTGACGAATAGAACATACGCTCCCCATGGCGATGAACTAGGTCTAATGAACCATTTTCCCATCAGCTCCTCGAGCTGCTTCTTCATCTCCACCAACTCCTCGGTTGACATCCAATAAGGTCTCTTTGCTATCGGTGCTGTACCAGGTACTAACTTAATTACAAACTCTATATCTCTCTTTGGCGGCATACCAGGTAGATCTTCAGGAAATACATCCGGGTACTCATTCACTACTGGAACAACTTCAATGCTGACTGCTTCCATGCTGTTGACCATCAACTGCCCATCACGAACGGCGATCGCGTGAAACTCTACTTTTCTTCCACAAGGGCTCTCAACTGATATGACTCTTCGTCCACAGTCTAACACGGCCTTGTGCTTGGTCAACCAGTCCATTCCCAAGATAACATCTAGAGTCTGGGTTCCCAATATTATGAGGTTTGCTAAGAATTCTACCCCTTTTATTAATATTCTCACCCCAGAACCCTACTTGAGATCGGAGTTCTGACCCAGGGGTTTGAACTATAAGCATGCCTTTAAGATCCACAATCCCAAATCATTTATAGCAATAAAATCTTGAGAAACAAATGAATGTGAAGCTCCAAAGTCAAACAAAACTGTTGCGGGTACTGAGTTGACAAGTAACTTACCCAGCACGACGTCCGTAGCATTCTGCAGTGCCTCTGCGGTGACATGGTTGACGCAACCTCTCACCACTATCTGGGTTGTGCCTCCAGGCTGTGCAGCTCCACGGTTTGTTCCTGGTGCAGGTGCTCTTGCTAGCATGGATCCCATATTGAAGTGAACTGGGGTCACTCCTGCTGTCTTCTTGGGGCAATTATTGGAGAAGTGCCCTGGTTCATTGCATGTATAACAACGCCTCACTTTGACCTGCTGGCTGCTCGCAGTGGCGTTCTTGGCTGGAGCTAGTGTCTGATAGTTCTGGTTGGTAGGTCTTGGTGACGGCGACGGTGTTCTTGCAACATTCTGCGGCTGGAATCTGAAGAATTGATTTGGTGCAACTCTCAGGCGTTTCCCTCCTTGGCGTGCTCCCTATTGTGCCATCCTACACTTCCGGTTGTCATCCAGTTCCTTGCGCTTGTCCTCCAGGATGAGCGCCTTGTTCACAAGCTCTTGGAAGTCAGGAAATGTGTGGATAATCAGTCCCACCTGTAGTCCAGAATTCAGTCTCTTTAAGAAGTGAGACTACCTGGCCTTGTCTGTTACTACGTCTTCAGGTGCGTAGCGGGCTAGCTGAGTAAACTTATTAAGATATTCAGCCACTGACTGGATGCCCTGCTTTAAAGCTCTGAACTCTTCCTTCTTGATATCCATGATACCTTCCGGCACATGATACTGACGGAAGGCGGTGGTGAACTCCTCCCAAGTGATATCTTGTGGGTTCTCCTGTGTAGCGCAGTAATTCTCCCACCATTCTGCTGCAGTCCCTTCTAGCTGATGAGAGGCGTAAAACACCCTCTCATTCCCCACGCACTGGGTAATGTGTAGCTTTCTTTCTATAGACCTTAGCCAATCATCCACCTCCAATGGATTGGCGTTCCCAAAGAAGGTGGATGGATGAGTCCTCATGAACACCGACAGTCTGGAGTATGGCCGCTATGCTTGATTAGCTTGATTGGCCTGGGCGGCCTGGTTAGCAGCAGCTTGGGCAGTGACCTGCTACATCTGCTGCATCATGGCATGCATGAGTTGAGTCTGTGCTGCCAAAAGTCCACTGCTGGTGCTGGCTGAGGTGTCTGGTTCATACCATCTGGGTTCCCAGCTGGGCGATGACCACTTCCATTTCCTCCATTTTTTCCGCGGGTGTTCACCATCTGTGGAGTAATCCAAGTTTTAGAGACGAGAGGGAAACAAGAATAGGCAAGTAGTAGAGAAACTTATGCGGGGTGAAAGGTGTAAATCAAAATCCCATCTTTATTATTTATTCAATAATAACTTGGTATGGTTGCTTACAATGCCTAAGGGCCTTGCAACACATACTGCACACTCAGTAAGCAATGAAAATCCAAATCGACTAACACACTGGACTCTAATGCCTCTAAGGGTGACTCTTTTTTCTATAATGCGACTCGACGAAGGAGTCTCAACCACTAATCTGAACGCTCACTCCTCGACCCAACCTCCACTGCCTCCACGTGGCGGGTGCGGTGGCATAGGCGCAAAGCAATCGCCATGCCCCACAACAACTGTAGTCGAAGAAATGGAATCCTCCTCGGGCTCTGGCACGGGCTGTGGCTCTGGCTGCGGCTCCTCGATCTGGCTCATGCAGCTCCAGTACTGGCTCCGGCCCTTGTCCATACAATGCCATCTCCAGCTTATCAATCCTTCGCAGAAGATGGGACATATACTCTCAAACTTCCTGCAGACTTCTCTTCTCCATCTTGACCTCCTCACGGGCCTTCTACTGCTCCTGCACCGTATCATCGAGTGCATCCTCCTACGCGATGACGAACCTTGCCAAATGTGTGACGGTGACATCCTCATCCTCTATCGGCTCCCGCTCAACCCTGTTGTCTCAATGTGAGTGGCGACGAAACACTATGCCCTCCGGCTCTCTAGAGTAGGTGTGAGCGATGTGTCGCATCGCTCGGCGTGACACCTCCTGAATCCCCATCTGGAAGGTGGACCTCCTGGCCGTGAAGTAGCATGGGCGGCTGAACTTCGTCTTCTCGCGAGCATACACGGTGATCTTGACGTCCCATGCCTTGACCAATGCAGCCTGCACTACGGTAGTCCCCTGGTAAAGCGATCTCACAAAACCTCCAAGTACCGGCAGTATACGCCATAACTCAGCGCCGTAGCCTTCCTCACGCTAGGCGTAGTTGTTGATCATCTTCGTCTGCCAAAAGATACTCGCGAGAGAACGCAACATTCATTATCTTGGCAACTTTTAACTTTAGAAAATAGTTTTCAACCTCACTACGACCATTCTAACCAAGGGGTAATCCTACAGTCAGTATGGCTCTGATACCACCTCTGTCGGGACCCGAATTTGCAAATTCTGTCCCTTTGTGTATTCAGCACTAGTCCAGGATCACGCTAGTGCACACAGTCTCAACATCGGTAAATATAACAATCGTACTCAACATAACTACAAGTGCTTTATTTAAAATAACCAAACTGGTTGCCTGACCTTATGGTCAAGTTACAAAGATGCGCCACGCAGGGCGAAAACTTATTAAAGGAAATAAACTGCAGTGGAATAAAAGCATCAACGTGGTGTCATCCAGTATACCACAGGCAACTGACTGGGCTCGCTCCCTAGTTAGTCGAATCTTCTTGGAGCTCCTCCTCCAAAGCAGGTATAACTTCTTCTTCAACTGATGTTGTAGTTGCAAGGGGTGAGTACTTGGTACTCAGCAAGTCATGCACAGAATGCAAATTAATATTCTACATGCATGGCTTAGTACAAAGGAATGTTTCATTGTTCACTTGCAGCAAAACAGCATTTAACAAGTAGCATAAGTAGATTCGAAAGCGGTAAAAGCAAATATAATATCAATAGCTTTTCCAGGAGTTAAGTAAACACTTTCCCTTTCCTAATCCACATTTCCATCAACGTCATCAATAAACCCAACCAAACTTTTCAAGTCCAGGCTGTTTTCATGAAAGTCTAACCCTTCACTGTAATCCCCGAGAAATTTCCAATACTGTGGACTCGGCTATTCGAATAGGTTGTACACTCTGCAGAGGTTATGCACTTTACCCACAAGATACAGTCAAACACCACAAAGGCGAGTGACAGCAACAAAGCCTTTCAGAAACCGCAAACTTTACAAGTGAACCTCTCCGGTTTTTGCCATACACCATCCCTTCCCTCAGTGGGGGCGAAGTATGGGACCGACATACCGTTGGACGGGTACCATGCCGTAGCCCTGGTACGCTCCCCCTTCAAGCTACACAAAAGGTGTAGTTGACACCGCGAGGTCCCACAAGCAAGTTATTAGCAACTTATTCAACTAGGTCTGTCCCATTACAGACAAGTGGTTGCACGTTTGACTCAGATCAAATGCTTGCAAGGTTAAGTCCTTAGGATGACCAGGGCAAGAGTACCCGAAGAACCAAAACGACTTCCCTAGTGCCACTTATGGCCCACCGATCATTCTTGCCACTTGCCCCGGTCTAAATCTATTTATCAAACCCAGTTGATTACCATGCACCACGTGCCATCATCAACATCACAATACATGATAGTTCTCAAAAACAGGTTCAATATCTCGTTAAGTCAACATTAACATTTGATTGTCCAAAACCATGTCATGTGTACGTAGCAGGTCTAAGCAATATACTACAACGGTCTAAATACCCAATGTTGGCAATTTAATACTGTCCAACTACTTGAACCAGACTAGGGTGACAAGGAGTCATGGCATACAATTAAATAGTCAAGGTGTCATACTGCAATTTGGCATTTACCTAATTCCCATAAATAATTAAAACAATTTCTAATTAAACCAGCATGCGATAGTTTAAATCAAACTAATTTTCAAAAATAGGAGCAATATGATCAAAGCATAACTTGCCTTCAAAAAGTACTTGTTATTGGTCTTGAGCTGGCTCTTGGGTCAAAACTTCACCTTCGAAGCCTTCGAGCACTTCAACGTCTACTCGTAACACGTGCAAATAGCAATAAATAATTAAACAGTAGACAAAAATTGTCCAAAAATTTAAATACATTCACCACTAAATAGAGCTCAAATTTATAAAAATTTAGAAATTGGAATCATTCAAATCGGAGTTAAAACGCAAAAGTTATAAGCATTTGAAGTTTGAAAAATGAAATAAAAGAATAAACCGAATTAATTCATTTATTTTTCTATTGAAAAATATGATTATGACGTCAGCATGACGTGAGCGGCGGATTTGAATTTCCCCTGAATTATTTTTTTAAAGAAAAATCGAATTATAACGTCATGCTTGCGTCACCCGGTCCATGGACTATGCCCACGGTGCGGTTTCGGTCCACCTTGGACCCGGTCCACGGGCGCACGTGTCACTGACACAAGGGACCAACTGGATGACATCATCGCTGACGTCATCACTGCTCGACCGAACGGCTCTGACAGCTGGACCCCACCGTGACGTCAGCATGACATCACGGATGACGTCATCGCACGGACGGGCCAGACACTGACACGCGGGCCCATGCTGACATCAGCGACGACCGGGCGCGCCTGCGTGGACCACGTCGGCTCGGCTTCTGGACACATGGCGCAATCTGGGCCGTCGGTTTGAAATTCGACGGTCGGGATTGGATCCGGATCTCGCACGTTTGGGTTAACGTGGCTTGATCTGGACCGCACGATTCAAATCGGACGGTTAGGATTAGATCGGGTTTCACCGCATCATGGGGGTGACGTGGCTTGTCTTGGCGTGCGACACGTGGCTCGTTCTACACCGTTCGATCTCGATCGAACGGTGGATAACGCATCTAACGCTACAACGCGGATTAACCCTAACCGTACGATCTAGATCCAACGGCTGAGATCTAACCCTTAGCACGGTGCATTCTATGACTACATGGCTTAATCTAAGGCATTGGATCTAAATCCAACGGTTGACATTAGATCTAAAATCGCAACGTGGAATTACACGGACGAACCTGAGCCCTCGGATGGAGATCGGATGGTTGCTGGTGCTTGGTGGCGTCGACGATGTCGCGGCGGAGCTAAGTCACCGGAGCTGGGGATGATGATGAGCCCAACAGCGTTCCCGCGCGTCTCCGGTGAGATGAGTGGTACCCCTCGACGCGCCTTGATGCAACGGTCTCGGATCTGGCCACTAACACGGCGGAGAACGGCGGACGGAGGCAAAAACTTGCCGAAACCGAAGGCTAACCCTAATTAGCTACGGCGAGCAATCGCGGGCACGGAGGAGCTCTATGGGCGGCGGCTAGGGAAAGCGAAGCACAAGACAAAGGCGATCCTCCGGCATGCACCCACGTGTTAAATACCGGCCTCGACGTCCGGATTCGGCTCGGATTTCGCGGAACGGTCGTTGCGGCGACGGATTCCAACCGTGACACGGAGAGGGTGTCGTGGCCACATCCTGGCCGTCCACGCGTACGCAATCAATAGACCGGATCCGGCCGGTGCGAGCGGGTTCGATCCTAACCCCACGTGGGCGACGTGGCTTGATCTCGGCAGTTGGATCAAGATCCAACGGTCGCGGGATTAGGGCTTGGGTCTGGCTCGGATCTGACTCGAACACGGCTCTGTTAGACTCGAGTCAGACTCGGGTCTGGCTCGGTCGGATAAACAGTACTAACCTGGTTGGATTTTCCAGCGATTTAATATTTAAATAATTCTAGTAATTCAAATAATTCAAGAAAATAGCAAAATGATCAGAAAAATTCCAGAAAAATTCTGGAAAATACTTTGAGACATTTTGGACTCACATAAAATATTTCCAACAAAATTTTATTTAAAACTTTTAATTATTTAATTATCTCAAAAGGGAATAAATTCAAATTAAATCCAAATAAATACCAGAAAATCCCAAAAATTATCAAAAGTGTAAATTCATTTAAATTCATGAAAAGGCAAAAATTGGGGTGTTACACGCATGCCAATTTCTTAGTACCGAAAAACAACATAAAACACAAGCGTGAGTTCATCACTCAGCAAAATGTACTGCAATGGATTAGAGCATCAACATTAAGCAATAGCATCATTATTATAAATCATAGCACATCATCATAAGCATCTCATTGTACAACTTCATAAACATCTCATAATCATCTTCATTCATGCAATGCAATGCGATGCACATGTCTCTTTTCTTAGCACATACCGGTATTGCCGAGTGCACACCTGTCGGTGTGCACCCTCTTTCCCTTCCATCCTGTAGATGGAGGGTGCCTACTCTTACTGACTCGCTCCAGTACACAACCGGCGGGCGACGGCGGGCGGGCGGCCGGCGGCACGGGCCCGAGCACATGCACGCACGCACACAGTATGCTTCCAAAACAAAAATAACAGAGAACAAAAAAACTCTACCAAAACTTGATTTCTCCACCGTTTTCGCATGGATTTGAACCAAATAAAAACATAGAATCTCTAGATAACAACCTTAGGGACCTAGAGGAGCAAGGAATTGATTGAATCTCACCGGAGGTGATGAATTCGCCGACGAACGGAGCTCCGGCCGAAATGACAAAAACCCGAAATTCGCCTTCCAAACTTGAGGGATCCAAAAATCGATTGAAGGGTTAGATTCTAGACTCATTCACGGTCACAAGGAACCAAGTAACACGAAGAATGACCCACCGTGGAGAGATCTACGGCCACGAACGCGAAGAACACCGAAACGGCGACCCGGCGTTGGTTTTCTTGATCTCACGGGCGCAAGACTGGAAGAGGCTAAAGGAGACTCATACCACCGGGACGGGGGTTTTTATACGGAGAGAATGGAAGTGGAATCACGCGGAACGGAGTTGAAACGACCGAGTTATGAGCATTTATGTCCATTTCGGTTTTTGACCATTCGTGCAAATTCCTGCGAGATTAGCGGCTCATCAAGGTGGGGAATGGCAAGAGGGCGTTGATACGGATCCAACGGAACCGGCCGTGATCAATTTGGAGTTACGTGGAGGAAGAAATGATGATTTAAAGAGAGAGGACCTCCATTGGAGAGGGCTTGAAGCTCCTCTCTGTTCTTCATGGCTAGAGGTTGAAGAAGGGTCCTGTAGCGCCACGTGGCACTCCCTCATTGGCCCTTATTTACGCGAATAAACCGCCCTAGAGAAAAATTAGGAAAATGGTCTAAAAATTCCTAGAGCCATTTTAGAATATTTGGGACCCAATAAAATTGGTTTCGCCGAATTTGGATGAAATTTGTGGAATTAAATATTCAGATGCGGATTGCGGGCATTAAACAAAAGCCGCGCGAGATAAAATAGAAGCGAAGGCCCAAAAATCCGGGGAATGATTCCTAAAATCATTTTTGAATATTTGGGACATAATTGAAGTGGTTTTGGTATTTTTGGAGCATTTTTGGACTCGGGTGAAATTTTCGGGTACCGACGGGAAGCTGGAAATTCGGATTTTCGACCGGAAGGGAATTAAATCCCGATTTTGGATGGGAAAGGATGCCAGGTTAATATAAACACCAGAGAAACTCCAATTTTTTTGAATTTAATTACTTTAAATTAGATTTTTCTCCAGAAAGCAAAACTGCGGATGTTACACCCCCCTCATGGGCCGAAAACTCCCCCACCATTGGCCCACTTCATCCCCCTAGGGCCCAATTTAGCTCCCGCTAGGCCCAAACTCCCCCGAAGAGGCCCAAACACACGGAAAAGCCAAAAAACACGATATAAAATCATACCGAAAAGCTGAAATCTATAATATCACATTTCGTAATGTCACAGTTATTCAGCAACTAATGGATGAGCAGTGGGATGTTTGGGGGGCTGATCTACAGAGGTTGACGATGCCTCCACAAACACCTCCTCGAGCAGTATCCTCATCGACCAGAGCGGTCGAGCAGATAACTTCACTTATTGAATAGCTCTTGGTTAAGCATTACTTCAGTAGATTTTTGTCCATCATGACTTTCTGTTGCAGACTTTACCACTAGTTGCTGACCCGCCGACCTCCACTGGGCCGATTGAAGCAGCAACCGTCTGGACCAAACCGGCTCGGGCTCTGGCTCGGCCTCCGGCTCTAACACCCTCTCCTCTGGGTCCTCCTCATCGAGCTCCATCTCGACCTCTAGATCTCTGGCATAGAGAGCCTCCTCGAGCTCCTCGATCCTTGGAGCAGCGAAGGGTCGAGTCTCCTGCAGGCTGAACTCAGCAGCCTCCAAGGCGCTGTACACCGCCTGCAGCCCTGGACGGTTTGATCCATCACCTCCTCCTGAGTAGCAGCGAACCTGGCGAGGTGCACAATAGCTGCATCACTCTCCAGATCAATCTAACCTCCAGCAGCTCCTCTCTCCTGGGGGTGAAGACGAAACAGAGTATCCCGTAACTCGTCGGCATAGGCATGGCCAATCCTCCGAAGTGCCAGGCGTGCATACTCCTGAATCCCAGCCTCAAACGTAGCCCTCCTCACCGTGATGTTGGTTGGACGGCTGGCCCTGGCATTCTCCCGGGCATAGACAGTGATTGTCGTGGTCATGCCCCGAACTACACCGTTAACCATCCAAGTGCTGGCCCTGTAGATAGGCCTGTCGAAGCCTCCTAACACCTGAAGCTTCCTCCACAGCTCCGCAGCGTAGCCTCCAGTGCGATCTTTGAAAGTGTGGATCCTCCTCATCTGTCAACAACAGATCTCGTCAAATCTCAATTTTTAAAAGATTCAAAAGTAACAAAAAAAATTAGCATGGGTATGAAGTAAGAGAGAGAAGGTAAGTCAATATTTCATTAACATTCTTGCGCTGGTTTTAAATTTTAGAAACTAATTTTCATCTTCCCCGGAACCGGCCAGTCTAACTAGGGTCAAATCCTACAGTCAGTATGGCTCTGATACCACCTCTGTCGGGACCCGAATGTGCAAATCCGGACTCTCTGTGTATTCTACACTAGTCCAGAATCATACACATTGGAAATAGTAATAAAGTACTTCAAACACTTAAATAAACTGGTTGGACGACCTTATGGTCACCTTACAATAATAGTCTGCCACGCAGGGCTTACAATATTGAAATAAACATGAATATAGCAGAGGAAATGAATACTCGATGAACCCATCACTTTGCTGCGGGCAACTAACAAGATTGGTTCCCTAATTCTCTGGTTTCTCCCGGAAATCTTCCTCCCAAGAAGGTGTATACTCCTCCACTGGTGATTTGTTGATAGCAAGGGGTGAGTACACACAGCACTCAGCAAGTCATGCACAAAATGTTGTTCTATTACTACATGCGTGGTTTCTTCCAAAGGAGTGGTTTAATTGGTTACTTTGCATTAAACAGCTTTCTAAATATATTAACTCGAACGGAAAGTCTCCCCGTGGCCGTCACATGCTGATACAGAGCGTATGAATTGAGATGTACGCTTGACCATAAAATAATACATTTCCGATAAATGTTGGTGTGGCTGTTGCATGAGTGAGCCTGAACGATGGAGACACGTCCGAACGTTTCTTTACATGTGGCCAGCCGCTGTAGCCCCCCCCCCCCCCCCCCTCTCTACTAACTGTAGCGACTTCCAATCCATGCTATACTAGCAGTAAGTTGATACAACATTGCAATGACCAGGGCGGACATCGCCATAGTCGGCACGAGAATTCACCATGTCTTGCCTGTAACATTAAGCCCTTTCACTACTACATAACACCAAATAGGAGTCGGTCTATTAGTGTTGGTTTTTTTGGAACCGACACAGTAAAGTTTTTTGTGTCAGTTCTAAAACCCAAATCGAGGACAAGACTATTTGTATCGGTTTGTAATTGCAACCGACACTAATAGTTAATTATTAGTGTCGGTTTGTTATTAAAACCGAAACAAATATTATTTGTGTCGGTTTGTCATTACAACCGACACTAATAAATTTTCATTTGTACCAGTTCTATTTACAAACCGACACAAATATGTTTTCGGATTATTAGTGTCGGTTTGTAAATAGAACCGACACTAATAAGTAGTATTTGTGTCGGTTCCATTTACCAACCGACACTAATAATCCCACCTATAACTACCAGTTCAGCTCGCAGCTCCTGCTCCATTCCCGATCGGTCGTCACCTACCTCATCCCAACTGCAAACCAGCGCTTGGTGCTTTTTCCTCCATATTTTATTTGATGCATTTTTGAGTGTTTGTACTCCCTCTAAGTGTTTCAAGGTGAGTAAATTGTTCTCCTCTCTTAATTTGTGGTTATCTAGATGCAATTTAATGTTTAGATTTAGTACAATGAATATTAATTTATATGAGCTCAAATTATGGTTTAGATTGATTTTGTTTTTATTGATCTAACATTTTATAGATGTTGAATTTATTACCTAGCTCTATTAGATTTACTTTTGCGTAGTTTTATATAATATGGATTAAAATTATGTCCATCTACTATTGTTAGCTAATTAACTATTATCAAACATATATTAAATTTCAGTAAGTATTGATTTGTAGTGATCTAGTTAAAATTTAATGTTTATATCTAGTTCAATTAAGGTTAATTTATATGTTTTTTATTGATCTAGCATTTTGTAGATGATGAATTTATTACCTAGCTCCATTAGATGCACTTTTGTCTAGCTTTATGTAATATAGATTAAAATTATGTCCATCCACTATTGTTAGTTAATTAATTATTATCAAACATATATTAAATTAAATTTTAATAAGCATTGATTTATGCTGATTTAATTGAAATTTAATACGTACATCTAGCTCAATTAAGGTTAATTTATATGTGGTTCAAATTAAAGGTTTGTTTTTAGTTTGTTTTTATTGACCTACCATATTGTAGATGATTAATTTATTTAATTAAGATATTATATTTTAATAAGCATTGATTTGTGGATTCTAGTTGTTATTTAATGTTTAGACCTAGTTCAATTAAGGTTAATTTGATAATCGTTTATATTAATTAATTATAGATGGACCGGAGACGGATGTACAGTGCAGACCGTTACAGTCGAGAATACATCGACGACGTCTCTGCTTTTCTAAGATTCGCCGAGGAGGACAAGGTGCAAAAGAAAAAGGAATACATACATTGTCCATGTATTGATTGCAAGAATGAGAAGATGTTTTCAGATAAAGAGCATAACCACTTGCACTTGATTCGAAGGGTTGTTTTACCTGGCTATACATATTGGACAAGCCACGGTGAACAAGAGTCATACATGAAGGAGATAACGTCATCAACGACGGAGCTAGCAACATGGTAGATGACATCGGTTACGGATCCGATGAGGATAGGTTGCTCGTCGATGATGACAATAATCTGGCTCAGATGTTGTGCGATGCAGAAGGGAACTACACTAGTCAGAGAGAGTTTAATCAATTCCAGCATTTGATGGAGGACTCAGACAAACCTTTGTTCCCGGGTTGCAAGGAGGAATACACAAAATTGCACACTGTGCTTTCACTACTAAAATTGAAGGCAATCAATGGTTGGTCTGACAAGAGTTTCACGACGTTGTTACATCTCTTAGCGGACATGCTTCCAGAGGGAAACGTATTGCCTGAAACCACATATCTTGCAAAGAAGGTTGTATGTCCCTTGGGATTGGAAGTAGAAAGAATACATGCATGTCCAAACAACTGTATATTCTATCGCAAAGAGTATTCAGGCATGCATGTATGTACGGTATGCAAAGCATCGAGATACAAGCGTAAGAGTGATGTCAGCAATGTCATCGAGGTGAAGAAAGGACCTCCTGCTAAAGTGGTATGGTCTTTGCCAGTAATCCCTCGGTTGAAGCGTTTATTTGGAAACAAAAAGCACGCCAAATTGTTGCGATGGCACTCAGAAGAGCGTAAGAGGGATGGAAAGCTGAGACACCCTCCTGATTCTGCCCAGTGGAGAACCATCGATAGGCTCTTCAGGAACAACTTCGAAAATGAACATAGGAATATAAGGTTTGGATTGAGTACAGATGGAATGAATCATTTCAGTAATATGAGTAGCATTCATAGCACTTGTCCCGTGACTCTCTGTATCTACAACCTTCCTCCTTGGTTGTGTATGAAACGAAAGTACATTATGATGTCGCTGCTTATTCAAGGGCCGAGATAACCTGGGAACGATATTGATGTATACCTGCAACCATTGGTGGAAGATCTTCTGATACTATGGAATGAAGGTGTGCAGGTATGGGATGAGTACAAATGAGAGTACTTCACACTATATGCATTATTGTTTTGCACCATCAATGATTTTCCTGCCCTAGGTAACCTATCTGGTCGTACTATAAAAGGAGCCAAAGCCTGTCCACAGTGCTTGGATGAAACAGATAGTGTGTGGCTCAACAACTCAAGAAAAACTGTGTATATGCGTCACCGTAGGTTCCTTCGAAGGAATCACCCCTACCGCAATATGAAGAAACAATGTGACGGAACAAAGGAGAACGGTTTAGCTCCAAGGCCTCGTCGTGGGGAAGAAGTATATGATATGATTAAGGATATTAATGTTGTACTTGGAAAAGGTAGTAAAAATACTTCGAGATCCCGAACTGAGAAGACCACGTGGAAGAAGAGATTGGTACTTTGGGACTTGCCCTATTGGAAAGACTTAGAAGTTCGACACTGCATCGATGTCATGCACGTAAAGAAGAATGTATGTGACAGCTTGATTGGTCTTTTATTGAATATTCCTAGCAAAACCAAGGATGGACTCAAGTCACAAAAGGACCTAGAAGATATGAAAATCAGATCCGAGCTACATCCTCAAGACACCGGGTCAGGCCGACTTTATCTTCCCCCAGCTTGCTACACTCTATCCAAGAAAGAGAGAACAGAACTTTGCAAGTGCTTACATAGTGTGAAAGTTCCGTCCGGTTATTCCGCAAACATCAAAAAACTAGTCTCGATGAAAGATTTGAAGTTAACTGGCATGAATTCTTACGATCGCCATTTGATGATGACACAAATGCTTCCTGTTGCAATTAGAGGTATTTCGCCTGACAAAGTCCGAGAGACAATAATGAGGTTATGTTTCTTCTTTAACGCAATTTCACAGAAGGTCATCGATCTCGTTGGACTATGTGAACTGCAGGATGATGTGGTGAAGACTCTATGCCAACTAGAGATGTATTTTCCTCCATCATTTTTTGATATCATGGTCCATCTCATTGTTCATATTGTGAATGAGATAATGATATGCGGCCCTATATTCTTGCATCAGATGTACCCGTTCGAGAGGTACATGGGTGTTCTGAAGAAATATGTACGTAATCGATCTCGGCCAGAGGGCTGCATTGTAGAAGGTTATGCAACGTAGAGGTTATCGAGTTATGCGTCGATTACATGGACAATGTCGATCCGATTAGTGTGCCTGTATCTCGACATGAGGGCAGGCTAGTCTGAATATGATGTTATCCTGAGCCAATATAAGGGCAAGGCGAAGTCCGTAGGACAAGATATTGTAGAAAGACTGAAATTCGAGATGGGGAAGCCTCTTGTGACCGAAAAAATGTTGAATACCCTAACAATGATGATGCAAAGATTGCACAAGTGGTACATAGAGCGGTCCAACCAGGATGTGCTGCCGAAGTCGATATGTGGAATTTATAAAGAAGAGCATTTTCACCATGAGGGGAGTGGCTACTTCCTGGTTGAATTCGATAACTTGCACAACATGTACTACCAGGATGCCCTTGACGTGTCTCTTTTGAGATGCTGGATACTGTAAGTGTGAACTTCATAAATCGTTGTCTACATTAATGTAATATCGATAAATGTAATGTCAAACTTCTTTATTATGTAGGTACGAGACTATTGAACTAAGAAAAACCCCAACAGTTCGTGTGGGATTCCTCGACCCGGGATTAGTGTCCGAACCTCAAGTCCAAAGAACACCAAATGATGTCGAGGATTACATCTATAAGGTTCTCATTAAACTTCAAGACAAGGACATGATACTTTTTCCCTACAACTTCAAGTAAGTGGTTCGCTAGCTAGTTAGATCACTCGATGTTGTTCCTTACTCTTATTGCGATGTTAGCACTGATTTCATATGGCATATTACCTATGTATGTAGATTCCATTGGATACTCTTTGCCATTACACTAGAGAAAAGCAAAATAGTTATACTGGATCCCCTAAACAAAGATAAAGAACTTTACAAGGACATGACATATATATTCCAAAATGCCTTCAAAAGATACTGTCAAAAGTCCATGAGATACCGCCCATACCAAAAGCACTTCTCAATACGTACTGATTTCCCGGTACGCACATATCATTGCAGTTTATTTATTTTGCAGTGTAACAAACAGTTGCAATGCACAAATTTATGTGGGTATTTTGTCTGCCATTACATGTGGGTACTCTTAGGTTCTATCTGGAACATAATGTGTCTCCGTCCCACTCCGATTGATATATGTAAAATGATGACGTAGTGTGAAATGATGTTCAATCATTGGAGTCTTCTGTACTAATGTGAAGTTCATGCACTCTTGGATCCGAAAGGAGTCTTGTGTTATTTCATGCGCTGGTTATGTGTTATTTAATGCTTCTATATAGACTGGTTTGCTGTCCTCTACAAATGCAACAATGAATCATGGCACGAGTGCCTTGATGTGCAGGGTAATTCTTTTTGTGCTTTAATAGTTTATTTTGTATACTGAATTATTGCATTGCCTCATTTTTTTATTTGAATATCTTACAACGAGGTACATTTGTTTTGATGCCTTGTAAGCATATTGAATATATCTCAAAGATGAACTTTCTGTGAAATCTTGATCATCACAGCATTTGTGGACGTTGTGCATTCGAGTAATGGGACAATGCACTGGGCAGCAGATGATAATAGTACGAAGAATGGTAATTTAAAGAACTCAAGAATAAACAGAAGGGGGGAGAATAAGAATGCATCAATCATCCCTTCACATCTTATGAAGACCGACATATCAGGCCTAAAGGAAGAAACCCTAGTATTTGCAAACATGATGTTCTGTATCCTTTCTTGGCATATTCTTTACTACCTACACTTCTGTGTGGAAGGGCAAAGAACTATATATGCATTTACTGCACACTGTAAATTTGACATGGTTCCTTATCATACTTAGATTTTGTTAACATTCCTCCATCATATAATCTTGAATATTTTCATGAATACACTTTATCAAGTTATTGTTGAATCATTCTTCTTGATTTCTCGCAGATAAGGATCTCGCGACATTATATTTCAAATATCTCTGTGCTCAAGAAGAATTAGCTAAACATGAATAGCAATATTACCGTTCCTCCAAGTTGATTTATTGTTTACTAGTGTTTTCATAACTGATGCAATGTACTAATTGGTTTAAGTTCTGTATTGAACTTTTGCAATTGGAATAATAATGTACTCTTTACTGATTTGATGTTTGGAATTTTGTGGTTTGGATTTGATTGGATTTTCAATTTTGACATTTGTACACATTTTGTGTTCACTGTTTCCACCTGATATTTGGTCTAGTTGCATATTACTGTTGGTAACATATCAATGCACCTGATATTTGGATATATATATATATATATATATATATATAAACTGCATTTTTGGCTAGCCTCAGGAATACTGCTAGCCATGCCCTCTTGATATCATATAAAATGCAGTTTTTTTATTTTTTTGGTGTTGAATTATTTGTGTCGGTTTTTAGTAGAAACCGACACTGATATGCCTATTTGTGTCGGTTTGTGTTTCTAACCGACACTATATGTGCATATTTGTGTGAACGTGTCAGACCAACACTGATAGGTGAATATTTGTGTCGATTTGTGTGTAAACCGACACTGACATATCCGTGTTTGTGTCGGTTTGTGTTTCGAGCCGACACTGATATGTGACTATTTGTGTCGGTTTGTGTATAGAACTGACACTGATATGTACATATTTGTGTCGGGTTGTGTTTCAAACCGACACTGATATGTGACTATTTGTGTCGGTTCATGTGTAGAACCGACACTGATAATTTTATTTGTGTCGGTCTTTAAACCGACACTTGTAATTCATGATTATTGCTGCCGGTACGTCTGTGTCGGTTGGAAAACCAACACTAATGTTGGTTTCGAACCGACACAGATAATCATATCTGTAGTAGTGTTTCGTTCTGTTGGTTGATCGGACAGGCTTATGTTGGTCACGCCGGGCCGAATCCAAGTTCTACTGCCCTAGGCCAACCAGATTAATAGAGAAAAACTACAACATAATGTGACACATCTCAGTGTCCATCTCTCCTATCTCGCTATCTCATCCTCACAAGATAATGTGACACTCGCCCAGTCAATCAGCTACTCGTTGTCACTGAGCCCATAGCACAGCAGCGCGAGGGCGCAACTCCTCCACGCGTCACGCGCTCCCTCGCTCCAACCCTCCACGTGTCACACGCTGGTGGAGAACGCGTGGATTGAGAAATTCAGTTGACCGTAAAATAAGATTTCCACTCTTCTCCCCCGCTAGCTGCAGATCTGGACCCGTGTTCTAGGTTTCTGCGACACAGGTAGAGATGGCAATCGGGTGGGTATCTTCGGATACAAATATCTCAGATCCAAATCCGAAACTCAAACTCATGCCGTCCACCCAAACTCACTAAACTTATCGGGCACAGATCTGTACCCACGTCCAAATCCGATGGGTACTCGATACCCAATGGGTACCCATACCCGCTATGACTGTGCTCATAGCTTATTCAATAAAGGGCTCAAATAACTCCTATATTATCTCAATTTAACGATAAACATATAATTAAATGTCACTATAAAAATAGAAGTTCAAGTAATAAAATGTTGTTCATATTTTATTTATAAAAACTAGTGAATGACTGAGGATTAAGGTTTTATTTTTCAATTTATATATTATAAAAATGGGCTCATATGTCATAGAATACACATCGGGTACCCATGGGTACAAATTGGCACATATGCCCATCTTATAGTCTTATCGGATACCCAAACAAAAAAAACCTATGGGTATAAAGTGCTACCCGCACCCATCCTTAATTATAGGGTCAGGTACCTATGGCCTATGGGTACCTAAACTTAAACTCATGGATAAAACTGTCATTCCTATGCGCCAGCAGTTTTTTTGGTGCGAATATAATTAAGGATCAGAGCACAATTTTGTGAACGCTGATTCTAGCCAGATCAAAATTCGATTCAGTAGAAACTCCCTTATCTGTCGCAAAATTGGACTTCAGAAGAAACAACCGCATGCAGACCCCATGGCCAATAAAATCATTTAGGTACCTCCCTGCTGACTATATATATTGAACGACACGAGCATCCCAGGCCTCGGCTCTCTCCAAGGATGCCTGGAAAACGGCCTCTTTGGATATTTAGAGGCCTATTCAGGCTTGTAGTCATCCCAAAAAGGTATGCTATGTGCGCCTCTATCAAAGAGGCCGGAGGGGTTTATCCCTATATGTAGAGGCAGTTCTCGCGTGTGCTATGTGCGAAGAAGAGCTCAGGCCTTGGTTGGGAATCGATCCAATATAAAGGCCCAAATCGAATGCAGACTACACTGTTCAGGGCTCGTAGAGGCCTGGTTTTCCAGGGCATCCTTGGGTTCAGCCTAACCACGGGATTAACGGAACCTCCTCCTCTATTAATTAGTTGATTGGAAGGACACATGTCACAAACTAATTGGCCCTGCACAGTGTTAATTACGAGCAGGGACCCTGCATTTGAGCTTAATTTACTTGCCGAGCAGCAGTTGATAGAAAAAAAAAATGGTGTGCATGCAGTACGTACGTGACAACTACTACCTAGTAATTTGTTGGGTTGGTACGTTTGATATGTACTCCCATAAATATACTCAGAGCATGTATACCCTTTTAACATTTGAAGTAGATATTAAGGCAGACACATCACATTTTTCTTCGAAAAACATTGTTGGCTATTTTTATTTTAACTTTTAGCATCACCTATAATGTTGAAGTAAGATATTTAGCTACGAAACGTTCAAGTATTCTGACCTTAGCATAAGCTCCTAAGCTTTGCTTCGTTACCCTGCAATCTAGGTTTAGCAATTACTCCTCCATATATTGCCATCCTTGCTAAGAATTTTCTCTGAGCTTTAGCTTTAGCATTATATTGTCTTAGTAAGTTAGATATGCACGTGCTCTTACCATGCGCTGGGATTCGGGCACCGCGGTACACGTACGTGGAAGTATACTCCATAAATAGAAGTTGTTAACTGGTTCTTTTTAATTAGGAATTTATTATCAACTAAATAGAGGTAGAAAGTGTTAGACAACCTCGCTATCGAATAGTCCGGGGTTGCCTAATAGATCTAAACTGGAGAATAGAGAGAGAGGGAGAGAGACACAATATGAGGAGGAACTGCTCTGCTTTATTATTCTCATTGCTTGTGTATACAAAGGGGTAGCCCCTGCCTCCTATATATAGCGGTTCTGCTAGAGATAAGGAAGAGTCCATATAGGATACGTCAATCGGTTTCCTAACACTCCCCCTTGGACTCTTCACTGCGAGATGCATATGCCTCATTAAAACTCCATAAAAACCCAGTGGGAAAAAATAATTGGAGAAAGAGTACATAGCACACGCTTCTTTGTGTTGCACGGATTGCCTCATCAAAAACCTTATGTAAGAAAACTTCAATGAAAAACTTACTTAAGGAAAAGAGTACAATCCACCCAAACTTCAATGTTAATCTTCAAGATTCACGTTGGGTACTCAAACTTCATGTTCAAGATTTATGTAGGAGTATGTGAAAATTCTCCCCCTAAAATCTGCACTTCTCTAAGTCTCATCATCCCGATTCCTCTAACACATCTTCCAAAGGAAGATGCCGGGAGTGACTTAGTGAATAAATCTGCGAGATTTTCACACGACTTAGTATGCAGTATTTTTATCTCGTTCATCTTATGCAATTCATGAGCATAAAAGAACTTGGGGTTGATATGCTTTGTGAGGTTACTCTTCACATATCCCATTTGCACTTGAGCAACACAAGCTGCATTATCTTCATAGATAATGGTAGGGGTTTGTTCCATGTTCAAACCACATGACTTCTGGATGTGGTGAACCATTCTTCGAAGCCATGCACATTCTCGAGAGGCTTCATACAAGGCAATTATTTCTGAGTGGATTGTCGACGTCGAGACAAGAGTCTGCTTTGATGACTTCTACGAAATTGCTGTTCCACCGCAAAGGAAAACATACCGGTTTGTGACTTTTCGGTATGAGGTCCGATAGGTACCCAGCATCGGCATAGCCAACCAAATTCAATTCATTGTTCCTTCTATAGAACAAACCGAGATCTTTGCTTCCTTAGAGGTAATGGAAGACGTCCTTAACCCCATTCCAATGCCTTTTGGTGGGTTACGCCTTTGCAGTGCTAGCAAATTCACTACGACGCAATGTCCGCCTAGTGCTATTCGCAAGGTACATGAGTGCCCCAATTGCACTCAAAAATAGGAATTCCGCTCCCGGGACTTCCTCCCCCTCTTCTCTAGGCACATGCGGGTCTAGGTGCCTTGGAGTGACCTTGAGCCATTGGGGTCTTTGCGGGGTATGCCTTCTCAAAACCAAATCTCTCCAACACTTTCTGCGTGTAGGAAGATTGGTGTACCAAGATTCCGCCTTGGACATGTTCAAGCTGCAAGCCTAAACAGAACTTGGTTTTACCCAAGTCTTTCATTTCAAATTCAGACTTCAAGTATGTGCATGCTTCTTTAATTTCTTCATCCGTCCCAATGATGTTCAAGTCATCTACATAGACGGAGATTATACAAAATCCATTCGGGGATCGTTGTATAAACACACATGGACAATCTTCATTTGTTAGTGTAGCCTTTCTTGCAAAGAAAGTCACTCAAGCGATTGTACCACATTCTTCCCGACTGCTTCAGCCCATACAGTGATTTCTCCAATTTCACACTGTATAGGTTTCTGTTTGCTCTGTCTTGGTTCGGGATAGGGATACCTTCCGGTACTTTCATGTATATCTCCGAATTCAAGTTTCCATACAAATATGCTGTGACAACATCCATTAGCTTCATTCTCAACTTCAAATTGACTACCATTGAGATCAAGTATCTAAAGGTAATTCCACCCATGACCGGAGAATAGGTTTCTTCATAATCAACCCTAGGACGTTGAGTGAAACCTTGAACAACAAGCCTTGCAATGGTTGTTGCTCTTTTCATAGATTCTTCTATTATTACAAAATTTATGGCCATTTCGTCATGGTGTGCTTCATGCACTTCTACTTGCTCTTCATTGCTATTTCCCATTCCAGGAGCAAGTTCCTTTAGTTTTTCTCCGCCAATGTGTGCGCACACATTATTTCTGGCGGTTTCTTCCAATTGAAGATTCAAATATGGAATTGCCTTTTCCACAGGCTTCTTTCCAGTGCCAGGTCTCAACTGGCTCCCCTTCTTGCTTTGGGGCATTTTTGTGATTGGCTATAGTAAGTCCTCTTGTCCATTTTTCCCCAAACGTCTCTGGGTACTTTGGGTTTGAGAAGCCAGATTTCCTGTTCTTTTTCTTTGAGGCCTCTGAACAGGATGAGGGATACCTTCTGCTTTCTTTGGTATTTCCACCCTCTCTGGTGCATTTCTTGCTGGTATATGCCACTTAGCCATGCTCTTCAGATCACAAAAATGATCAGGCAGTTCATTTGCTAAATTCTGCAAATCGATTGTCTTCTTGACTTCATGATTTGCTTCATTAGTGCGAGGGTCATGCACGGGGATCCCAATGGAATGCCATATGATTTCCCGGCATTTTCATCCAATGATTCATTTCCTCCCCCTAATGACGGGAAAGCGATCCTCGTCAAAAAAAATTGCAATCAGCGAATTTGGGTCAGATGCAAATCTCGATCGTGGGTTCCAAATACCTGATTATGGATGCATTCTCATAACCAACGTATATCCCAGACTTGCGGAGAGGGCCCATTGCACTTCGCTGTGGGGGTGGTATAGGTGCATATACCATTCATTCAAATCTTCAGGATGACCCATTGCACTAGTTGCATAGTTGAATGGATGTTGTAGGCGCACGGTCTATAATTGATGAGTCTTCTTGCGTGCATGATCACGTGTCCCCAACAGGTGTTGGGCAAGTTACAACTCTGCAAGAGTGGTCGGTCTATGAGCTTAATCCTCTTTGTTAGTGCTTCAGGTAGTCCATTTTGCGTATGGACGTGCGGTACAGAGTGCTCAACAGTTATTCCAGTTGCTGTGCAATAATCATCAAATGCCTTGGAAGTAAATTCGCTGGCATTGTCCATTCGAATGGACTTCACGCGATGATCAGGAAAAGTATTCTTAATTCTGATGATCTGCGAGATCAACTTTGTGAATGTATGATTCCTTGTTGACAGCAAATATGTATGCGACCATTTCGAGGAAGCATCAATGAGCACCATAAAGTACCGAAACTGCCCCGATAATGGCTGAATCGGGCCGCAAATATCCCCCTGAATGCGTTCCAGGAATGCAGGGATTTCATGTTGCACTTTCATAATAGAGGGCTTAGTTATTAATTTCCCGGTGGCACATGCATGGCACACAAAATTTTCGTGATTTGGGAAATTTTTTAACATTAATGCCATGACCTTGTGAGTTGTTAACTATATTTCTCATAATTCTAAGACCAAGATGACCTAAATATACAATGCCATAAAGAAAATAATCCAGAGCTTCTTAAAGAAGTATACACTGCGTGTGCATTGATTCTCGTGTAGTACAGCCCAGATTCATACGAGGGATATTTTTCTAATACCATTTTTCATACTCCGCGTGCTTCATAATGCACAAATGCTCTTTGCCATTTTTTTAATTGATTTCTACGTGAAAATCCATTGGCGCGGATATCTTTGAAACTTAAGAGAGTGCGAGTTGATTCAGGGTACAAGGAGGCTTCATCAATTACCAAAGTTGTACCCATTGGCAATATAATTGTGGCTCTTCCTGAGCCTATTATATGCGTATCGCTTCTTGCGATTTTCATAATCTTTCCAGCGTTCTTCGTGATCGTCTAGAAGTATTTCGACTCTCTTAAGATGGTATTTGCTGTGCCACTATCAACAATACATATCACCTCCATTGGGCGCTACACAATATCTTAAATGACAAAAAATATAATTCTAATCATATAGTGGCAAAGTAATTCAAACATTGCTTAAAGAATACTGGAATAAAGAATAAATTGCAATTCTATTCATGAGAAAAGAAAATGTATGCTCTTCGAGAGCTTACAATTCATTATTCAAAATTCATTAACAACCATCGCTCAGAGCTCGCAAACTTCAAAGTAACCCAATCTTCTTTGTGCTTGGAGCAAGATGGTGGACTTGAGTTTCTCGAACTGCTTCTGAAGTGCAGTCCGTAACTCAAGTGTATTCACCTCAGTCATGTATTCATTCTTCATAGTGGCTGAAAAGTGATACCTGGGGAGTACAAAATTTGATCGTTTTGCTCGGCAGTAGGTTACTTGTCCTTCGAGGACCCTAAACTGATGGCAATACAGAGCTTCTTGCTCATAAATACGATCTTCACATTTGATGCCCATATGAGATAGTTCTGACCATTTGGGCCAGTTTTTCAAAACTCACATATAACAATGCCAGGTATTTACATATTCATAGGATTCTTTCATTAGATTACTTCGTGTAATCTAATAAAGAGTGGTTGCAAGATTCATAAATGCATAATTAAATTCTCATGAATTTCCAGCAAACTAAAAGAAAGCAATAATTTCAAGATTTATAAATACAAGATTCATAGATGCAAGATTCATAAGTGCGAGATTTATAAATGTAGGATTCATAAGTACAAGATTCATAAATATAAGCTTCATAAATACAGAATTCATAAATACATAATTCATAACTGCAAGATTCATATATACATAGATTCATAAATATTCAGAAATACAACTACGTGAATGTAGGTGATCGGCTTCGTGCAAACGATCAGATTCATATGCACGATCGGCTTCGTGCGATCGGTTTTAACGCGGCTTCATGCGCGTGGTGCATTCAGTTCCATGCGCGTCGGCCTTCCTGGCGCGACGGTGGCCGCTTCGTGCGACGTGCTTGAATTTTCAATGAATTATATTCAAGTAATAAATACAATACATGGAACAGAATAAACAATAACTGCATAATTCATAAATTCAGAATAAACAATAATTGCACAATTCATAAATTCATAAATGCGAAAAATAATTTCTCATGGATTTTCGGTATTCTAAAACAGGGCAATTATTGCAAAATTCATGCAAAATATTCATAAATACAGAAAATAAGGCTATGGAAAATTAAAAACAGAGCCATAAAATTTTCTGAAATTTTCTAGTATTTTTCAGGATTTTTTTTATTATTTTTATTCAATTTTCTGAATTTTTTATTCAATATTCAGAAAAGAATAATAAAAGGGATGAAGAAATTGGTTTACCCCTTTGCCCTCCCGTGCTCGATGGTTTTCAAAGTCAAAAGGAAGGCTCTAGACTTCATCTCCAAAAAGTAATGGACTTCATGTCCAAAGATCCATGCGGTTTGGTCTTGGGTCTCTTGGCTACCAGAGGCTGCAGCGTTGGTGCCGACCACCCACGCGCGATAGCGTTGCCCATGCGGAGTCAGGGTGGCGCTGTGCGCTGAAGCGGCAGCCCTGCTGGTTGTGCGGCGCGTCTGGCGATCTAGGCGGAGCGTAGGCCGGCCGCTGAAGCAGATCGGCAGGAAAGCAACCCCGGCCATGGAGTTGCTGGGCGACGGCAGCTGCCTGCTGCCACCCCAGTGTCAGGAGCGAATAGACCAGCGGAGGCGGCGATGCTGCGATAGACAGCGACTTCAAGCGTGACAGCGACTTCGAGCCGCACCGGGACGGCGGTTCAGCCGGGATCGATGGCTTGTCGCCGGGGTGGCACTTTGTGCGCACATCGGGCGATGGTGAGCTAGCAGCTTCGGGGCGCCGGCAGGCTCGGCGGAGTCCGGCGGTCACGGTATGGAGGTCTGCGGTGCTTCGTGCACGATAGCGCGGCGGCGGCACGCGGAGTGGCGGCAAGCGGCGATGGGACCTGCGAGGCCGACAGGGCCAAGCGCTTGCGGCGGGACCGAGGTGTCGGACCCCGGAATAACACCTCCGAAATCCTATGTGTATTCCGTACTAGTCTAGGAAATGCTAGTACACACAGTAGAAATGAAACCATAGCATATCCAGCGTTCTTTATTAAAGATAAATATTCAAAGTTACAAATGAAATGGCGCGCAGGCCAACGAATAAATGAAAGCAGCGGAAATGAAGATTAAATAGTAGAGCCCAATTAATTTGCCACAGGCAATCGACTGGGGGCGCAGCCTAGTCCAACTGTTCCTCACCATCGTGATACTCCTCCTCTGAAGTGGTAAATTAAGCAAGGGTGAGTACAAACGTACTCAGCAAACCACACCGGAAATGCAATATAAATGTACGGGTAATCAAATGATGGCAATATGGTTTGTTTAAGCATAAAGCAACAGTTTAATAACATTTTCAATAAATTTTAGAAGGCATACTTTATTTCCGAAAATCAAATCTATACAATTTTAACTCAGGAATCTCTCCTGGAATTGGCTAAGTTATACCCATGATGGCCTCCCTCCATCCAACATTATTTTTCGAAAATCAAATTTTAATTTACCAAAGTCTAATCTGAAAATGGCTTGCTCGGCATGCCCATAACCGCGGGCGCGGCTAATCGATTAGTTTGACACTCTGCAGAGGTTGTACAACTTTACCCACAAGACATAATATTTCCCTTTTATGTCAACACACTTCCTTTGGTGAGTGACAGAGAAGATTATGACAAGGCCCCAGTAATAAATCATACATGTAGTCATGCCCGCTAAGGTTTCACCGCTGAAAGACTCCCTCTAATCAGAAGCCCCCTCTTGCGCCAGAGTGGCAGCATCTCGCTTTCACCACACTACTACCACCATATGGCATGACTGTCCATGAAATGATTTAATAAGGATAACCAGGTCTATCCCATTCCAGACTCGTGGTAGTACGGTTAGGCTTTACATTCAGCGAAGCTCAGACCGGTCCTTAATTGACTAGGAGAGACTGTCCACCAACCCAGAACCATGACCTCACCACTTTCCAACCAATTCTCGCCTGGTCTAAGTCATTTTCATTTTAACCATACTAATCTTCACATTGCTACTAACATTGATCACTATAAGTTTCCAAATGAACATGATAACATTTTGGCATAAAGTTCCCCAAAATTCCCTAAGTTAAGTCCTATGCATGGCTAAGCAATGTCTAACTATTACCATAGTCATAAATCATATTTTTACTAAGGTTACAAGGGTATCGGAATTCAAATGTCAAAGGTCGCATGTCGAAATTGGATTTAACTATCATTTAAAACTAGGTCGAAAATTAATGTTTATAATAAATAAGCATGCAATAATTGTAAATACAACATACAAGTTCATAAAACTGGGAGCAACATGGTCAAGGGGGTGACTTGCCTGGATCGACGAGTTGCTGCTCGAAATCGTCGTTCGGGAACTCCTCGGACTCTCCGTAATCTACGCGCGAAAAACAACCAAATTCGAATAAGACTCAAACGAATACAAATAAACCCAAATTGAATTTCAAACTGGCTCTAAATTGAAGTTTGGGATTTCTAAAGAATTTAGGAAGAAGAACGGAGCCAATCAGAGTTCGAACGGGCGAAAACGGGCTCCCGGAAGTTTAAAAACAAATAAAACGGGCTTTTCTGGATTTTTCGGAATTTTTAAATCATTTTTAAAATAAAAACCGGATTTATTGCGTCATGCTGACGTCAGCAGCCAAATTCGGTTTTTGGATTTATTTTAAAACGAAATTTCGATTTATGACGTCATAAATTCCTTTTTTTTTTGCTTTTCTCCTCTCTTCGGATGACAGTGGGACCGGGCCCAGACGCAGTCCCGTGGACCAAGTCCACGCGTGGCGTGGACCACGCCAGCGATGCCTGTCGGGGGCACCCAGCACGGGTCAAGGCGACAAGGCAGCCGGCAGGCGGCGGCAGACCGGCGCGCGGGCGAGCGAGGCGGCGCGCGGCGCGAGCCGAGGAGGCCGAGGGAGGCGGCGGCGCGGCGTGGTATTGGCGCGCCGGAGCCGGAGGAGACGGCAGCGGCGTGGCGGCTCGGGAGAAGGAGAGCGGAGGGAGAGAGAGGCACGGAGAGGAGGGGGTCCCGAGGGCTTTAAATAGGGGCGGAGGCGCGGCACGCGTAACGGCCGCTGGATTTTCGCGCGCGGCCGGGCGCTGGAGGACGGCGGCGGTTATGGGACGCGGGCGCGAGAAGGCGGCGAGGCCGTTGGCGGCGCGGGCGCTGGATGCGGGGAGGAGCAAGGAGCCGGGCGTGACAGAGGTGCCATGGCGAGGCACGGCAGGGCGCTGCGGGGGCCCGTGAGGTGTGGCGACATCGGGCGACACGGCAACTTCGGCGGTGCGGTGGCGTGGCTTCGAGCCTGCCGGGCTTCGAGCGCACGGCGTGGCCGGCGGCGGCTTCGTGCCGTTCGGTACTGTAGCTTCTTAGCTGATTTGAGGAGCGTTGGCTTCGTGCCAATCTTGCTCCTTATATTGTAGATGCATAGCAATCTATACTGTAATCTCCAATGTAGCTTCGTGCTACGTAGGTTAGATGCATTGTTGTTTCATGTTTCTTGTAGATGCATTCATGTATGTGTGATGGCTTCCTGCCGATCCGTAGGTACGTGCTACAACACATTAGATTGTAGAACAGAAAAAAAGGGCTTCGTGCCAATCTTAATTGATGTACTGTAGATGCATAGTATCTGTAATTTCTTGAATCGTGGCTTCATGCCATGCGATCTGTACCGTAGCTACATGCCACGTAACGAGTACAGAAAGCGTTGCGTAGATTAGATACAAAATACAGACGAGCGATTGGATTCAATTCCTCGATTCTTACCGATTCTCAATCTATTTTTCGGTAGGCTATCGCGTAGGATAGAGTCGCGTAGGACTTTTCTTTCGGCAATCCTGAGTGGAAGCCGGTTTGATGGCGAGTTGATTGCAGATCGGATCGGGCGATCAATCGCCGGTAATAGACGTTCGTTGTCGTCGACGATCCTTCACTTCTTGTCTTTTTCTCACCTTTCAATCTTTCTCCGGTAGAGCTTCGTGCTGATAACGTGTTAGACAACCTCGCTATCGAATAGTCCGGGGTTGCCTAATAGATCTAAACTGGAGAATAGAGAGAGAGGGAGAGAGACACAATATGAGGAGGAACTGCTCTGCTTTATTATTCTCATTGCTTGTGTATACAAAGG
This sequence comes from Rhipidocladum racemiflorum, assembly GCA_036346355.1. NCBI lineage: Eukaryota > Viridiplantae > Streptophyta > Magnoliopsida > Poales > Poaceae > Rhipidocladum > Rhipidocladum racemiflorum. The sequence goes on from CM070590.1 coordinate 17,779,053, forward strand.
GGTAGCCCCTGCCTCCTATATATAGCTGTTCTGCTAGAGATAAGTAAGAGTCCATATAGGATACGTCAATCGGTTTCCTAACAGAAAGTACATACACTTAGGAGTACAAAGTATATCTCTCTCTATATATATACATACACTGGGAGGAGACGAACTTCATATATATATATAATCCCTCCGCGCTTATAATAGGTGTTATTTATCGCTAATTTTATCTTGAACCGATATTCCATCTCAAAACACGCAGCTCGATCGACACAACAAATAAAAAAGATGTTACGGATCCACGAAACGTGGAGCCGCTAAAACCGTTTTATTGCTTATAGATAATTTTGGAATCTTTATATAAATAATAAAGCCTGACGACGGCACGGGCTAAGAGAGGAGCAAACCCTAAATTCTTGACTCGTTGGCGGCGACTGCGGCCGGCGCGCTATCGACTACGTACGTACGTATTCTGCTTTCTTCACCCTCACCTCTTAGATCATCTGCACTCCAATTCGACTGCATGCCCAGCACGAGGAACGTTGGCGCTCTGGACGGCCGGCCGGCCGCCGTGTGCTACCAGCTAGTTGATGCGGCGACAGAGGGCCGGCCGGCGGCGACGAAAAGCACAACTTGTACACAACCACTACACCGCGCGCACGCCTCCTAAATGCTCCAGAGTTCCATTGGTCTATGTACTTGTGTTTTCTCTTTCTTCGTCTTGCAAGGGAACTCAGGTGATTAGTACGTCTTCCAATAGATTTTTAATTGCGTTTTCTTGAGCGGACAACCGAAGTTTCATATTTCATATCTGTTGTTGATATGTATCACTCTGGTGCTTAGACTTCTGCGCGCATTGCCCATATATTTCGATTTGTTTCCAGTCGGACGGCCAGAATTCATTTTGCACCTAGTTGCACAAATACATCTCTTTCTACTAAATACCACCCTTCGTCATTAGAAAGTTTTTATCATCCTTAAAAAATATTAAAATTTAGTACTTTTCGGTGCTACTCAATGAATAGCTCGTTGAAAGATAAACGTCGGTTGACTTGACGCTAACTAGCCCCGTATCTCTACTATTCTAAAGCAGCACTTGGTGGCAGTGGTCCGTTTTTCCCACGTCATTAATTGCCGCTTAATTGCCCTGCTTAATTGCCCTACGCAAGAAACGAAGCGTTGCTTTAATTAGCTAGCTTTCGCAAAAAACGAAGCGTTAAAGATAGATGTTTGATTTTGTGAAATAATTTTTTTTATTTTTTAATCTTTATTTTTCGTTATCAATTTTGTTTTTCGTAGCAACGCACGGCCATGTAACTAGTGATACTCTATATTTTAGTTCGTCGGAGATATGGCGCTAGCAGCCATGAATACAACGGCGGCGGAGAAAGAGAAGGCGATCGACGATTGGCTACCGATCACATCGTCGAGGAACGCCAAGTGGTGGTACTCCGCTTTCCACAACGTCACCGCCATGGTCGGCGCCGGCGTGCTCAGCCTGCCCTACGCCATGTCCGAGCTCGGATGGTACGCATTAATGTTAATCTCTTTTTCTCTCTATCTCTCAATCGTAATTCTTTATGTTTTAAAATGGTATTTCCGATTTTTTTTTTTTTGTTTAAGCACGTACCAAATGCAAGATGCATAGATATTGATATGTTTATTTCTACGTATACCCCTCATGAGGAACGGGAGTTGATTGAGCATAAGTGCAAATAAGAGAGTTAGGCGTTTTGTTCTTTTCATACAATCTTTTCCTCAATTTTGTTGCATAGAGCCGCAAAAAGATTGTTCCATTGCAAGCATGCATATGTTGTGTACAGACAGATAACTTGCCCTACAAAAAAATTAGTTTTGATTTGGTTGGTAGGGAAGGGATGAGCTAGTGCTTTGCAACACTGAAGCTATCTAGCCATAACGAAACACTGCCAGAGTTGAACCGTCAGGGAGTAGTGTTAAGCTTAATAGTTACCAGAAATATGATTTGTTTAAGTTGTGATATGGGATTCATTTTTGCAATTCATCATCTTTTCTTCTAATTTCCAATATAAGTATAAACCCATATATTAAACCGGTTTTAGCTTGACGAATCTAATTCGTGATTCGCGGGGCTATAGAGAATCCGTAACTATGGTTAACCTATCTCATCATAACGAAACATTTGACTCAATGCATGAGTACTGCCTGTTGTGATTTTCATATTGCGCAAACTAACAACGAGAGTTTATTTATAATCTGCGTGGATCCAATGGCTTTAAAGGTGACATGGCACAGTTAGGAGGTAGCTTTTACGGTCATTTTAGAAATTAAGAATGATTTGTTATTAGCATATATAAAAAATAACAAGCTCGTTTTTTTACATTTAAGGGGTCCTGGCGTGGCGGCGATGATTCTGTCGTGGGTCATCACCCTCTACACACTGTGGCAGATGGTGGAGATGCACGAGTGCGTCCCCGGCAAGCGCTTCGACCGCTACCATGAGCTCGGCCAGCACGCCTTCGGCGAGAAGCTGGGCCTCTGGATCGTCGTGCCGCAGCAGCTCATTGTCGAGGTCGGTGTCTGCATCGTCTACATGGTCACCGGCGGCAAGTCGCTCCAGAAGTTCCACGACGTCGTCTGCCCAGACTGCAAGCCCATCCGGACCACCTACTTCATCATGATCTTCGGCTCTATCCACTTTGTCCTCTCCCAGCTCCCCAACTTCAACTCCATCACCGGCGTCTCCCTCGCCGCCGCAGTCATGTCCCTCAGGTACCAATGTACCATACCTTGATCTATATCAACTAGTTCAATTTTGCTCTAGGCGCAAAGCATTCTGCATCACGTATCTGATGCCTTAGCGAGATTAGTTCATGCATGTAAGTAACACGAATGCATGTGCAGCTACTCGACGATCGCGTGGGTGGCGTCGCTGGAGAAGGGGCGGCACGCGAACGTGGACTACAGCATGACGGCGTCGACGTCGGTAGGCCGGTCGTTCAACTTCCTGAGTGCTCTGGGCGATGTTGCGTTCGCGTATGCCGGGCACAACGTGGTGTTGGAAATCCAGGCCACCATCCCGTCGACGCCAGAGAAGCCGTCCAAGAAGCCCATGTGGCTCGGAGTCGTGGTCGCCTACCTCGTCGTCGCTATCTGCTACCTCCCCGTCGCCTTCGTCGGCTACTACACCTTCGGAAACGCTGTCGACGACAATATCCTCATGACCCTCGAGAAGCCGCGCTGGCTCATCGCCGCCGCCAACATGTTCGTCGTCGTCCACGTCATCGGCAGCTACCAGGTACATACGTATATATAAATGTACATGCATGCATACCTATTATGATCATGTACGCGAAGCAGCGTAATAATCTCTACATTTTTAGATATTATTTTTAGACAACTTTTTAAAACTCTAATCGCTAATAAACAAAGTATTTTGATTTTTCACGTGAAAATGATTTTGCTAGATTTGTCATAAATATACGTTCCTATCATTATATTTTTAGTAATTTTCACTAATATAAAAAGTAATGGCAAACGTGCGTACTATTGGAGACCTTGCCCATTGAAGTTTGCACGTGCATGCATGCAGATATATGCGATGCCGGTGTTCGACATGCTCGAGACCTTCCTGGTGAAGCAGCTTCGATTCAAGCCTGGGTTGCCTCTTCGTTTGATCGCACGCTCGCTCTACGTCGGTGCGTAACACATTTAATCACAGCGTGTTTACAGTCTAATAAAGCTATATACATCACAATGCTCATCTTTGCTCTTATTTATTTGTACAGCACTCACCATGCTGGTTGGCATCGCCATCCCATTCTTCGGTGGATTGCTAGGGTTCTTCGGTGGCTTTGCGTTTGCCCCAACAACCTACTTCGTGAGCTTCTTCTTTACCAGTTCTTACCGTATACTGTCTAGTACCATATAAGTTGCTTCGTCCCATTAACTGGATTGGAGTTGTTTCTACAGCTTCCTTGCATTATGTGGTTGCGCATCAAGAAGCCAAAGAAGTTTGGCAGCTCCTGGTGCATCAACTGGGTAAGTCATTATTTGTGCATAATTTGCCTTTCGTCTTTTTGTAAGTTACGACGTACGGACACGCGCGCGCAATAGAACACACTATGCACACGTACATCTTGATGGCTTGCAATAATGGATCGATATTCACAAGTCACAATTCCAATTGATGTTTTTTTATTGGCTGGCAGTTCTGCATAATTATCGGCGTGCTTCTATCGGTGCTGGCGCCTGTCGGAGGTCTCCGGTCGATCATCGTCAACGCCAAGACCTACAAGTTCTTCTCGTGATCTGCTGGAACACATACTAAAAGAAGTCTAGCTAGTAAATTAGGTGAAGACATTAGATGTATAGTGTTCTAATTAATTAGGGGAAGACATTCAATGCATAGTGTTAATTAGTTCTATTTAGGTCAAAGACAATATCCCTATGCCATTTTATGTGTTTGAACTCAATCGGTGTGTGATAATTAAGTCGATCAATGCTAAAAGTGAATCGTCATATATTAAGCCTTTATTTGTCAACTATTAGGGGTGGCAATGGGGACCCGTTCCCCGATCCCCGGCGGGGAATTCCTCTATTAGGGGACGGGTATGGGAAGAAATCGTTCCCCGCGGGGATGGAAACAGGGAAAATGATTCCCCCATCGAGGATGGCGGGGACGGGGACGGGGAATTTCTTTCCCCGCGGGGACCCGGTTTGGGACCCGAATTTAGTTTAGTCCAATTTAATTGTTAGATTGCAAACATATTCCCTAGCCCATCATAATCACATTTTCATAAACGGGACAACATAATTTTCAATGAATGCATGCATTCTTTTTTTCCTTGCCTGTTGATATAATTTTAGAGTTAAAATGGCTATAAGAGCTCTTATCTTGTGTGAACTTTTCGCGGGGATGGGTCCCCGACGGGGCCCCGATACCCGAATGGGGATGGGGACGGGGGGATTTTCTCCCCCGAGACGGGGAACGGGGACGGGTACAGGGAAAATTTCATGTCGCGGGGACGGGGATGGGGAGGCACTTCCCGGCGGGGAATGCCCCCGTTGCCACCCCTATCAACTATTATTATTTTTTTCAAATTTATCTGTAGGTAGTTGCTACTATATAGTAGCACTATTCATCATGTGGTATGGCATTCTTTAAATATTCTCTTGTTAGTATTCCTATACAGACATTTTCTTTTTGACATTCCTACGGCGCCTTCATCCTGAAAATGCACGACAACTTCTGAGCTGTCATGTGGCCTTGAACATGCAAATTAAAATTTGCGTACACTGTCGGCATGTGTAACCCATGTTACAAATAATAGATAGAATTCTTACGATTATATGGCCAGAAAAAACAGCTATATGTGCTGAAATCTACTCAACAAACGTATCCTTTAGAAATTAAAGAACCATAGAACTTGCAGATCTACAAATCTGTCCGGAAAAAAAGGTATTCTACAGGTTTGCCGTCCGCTGAAAAATTCTTTGAAATCAAGGGAGGATTATGGCCCTGTTTGGAACAGTTTCAGTTGACTTCTGTCCTTTGTAATAGAAGCTGTTAGCTTTTTCGTAGCCAGAAGCCAGCCTATTTGTCTGACTCATTAAATGTGTGAACCTACCAGCTTATATACACTCGGCTGTGACCTGGGAACTTGTCTCCGATCATGATGGTAGCGGTCCCTAATAGAACATAGCGATCCCCGAACACACAATATCATATTAGATGAATTTTTGTAGTCGCCGTGTGTTTATCCCTTTTATTCATGATATCATATTGAACTCAAGGCAAGATACATGCCATCCTATAGTAGCTCAATCCTTCATTCTATCTTGTAGTAGATTATACACATGTAGTTCACTCTTCAACCACATTCGGAATGTTCATGCACTTCCCTAATCCAATCATATCGAGAGATCCAGAGATATCACTCTCATTAAAAAGAAGGGGCAAATCTTATCTTGATCGCTCTTTTCTATGTTTCATAGTAAACCTGAAAGCTACCGTTCTGACTTCCCAATTGCAGAGTAGCGTCTTGCAACTTTAAAGTAAATTCTATTGCACATGTGCAAAAAGAAATGACGATCTCAGTCTAAAGATTCTATATACATTATATATGAGACCAAGCCGATAACACTTAGAAATATAATAATTCATACGTGCTCGAGCATTGGACTCAACAAGCTTGACCATGCATGCTCTAGCAACGGCATAAATGGAGCTGCAGCCGGTGTTTCGGTAAATAATGCCAGCACTTACTTTAATAGTGTCGGAGCGGGACAGTGCAACACCAAACCACGTCGATTTTCCCATGTCCCACCGGAGGCCAGGGTTCAAAAAATCGACGAAAATCGTTCGATTTTCGCGATTTTCGGCCATATCGCCGCGGCCCGATATCAAAAACCGGTCGGTAAACCGATCCAATTCAAAAAAATTCGAAAATTCGAAAAAATTTACGTGTCAAAAACCGGTCGAAAATCGGTGGAAATCGGTCGATTTTCGCCGAAAATCGTCGAAAATCGCTACAAAAATCGATCGCACAAAAAAGTTCAACAAGGTCGTCGATTTTCCACACGAAATCGTCGATTTTCCACGAGAAATCGTCGATTTTCCACGAAAACCGGTCGATTTTCCACGAAAATCGACGATTTTTGATTTTTTTTTTGAAAAAATTTGGTTTTTGAATTCATCCGATTTTTAACGATTTTCGACTCGATTTTTGCGATTATCGAAAATCACTGTTCATGCGAAAATCGCACGAAACGATTTAGTGAACCCTGCCGGAGGCGCGTACCACCATGGGCCCATGACTTGGCGCCTCGCTTGCTTCTTGAGTTCTTTCTCCTCTCCACCTTTGACCTACATTACTATAAAAATATACATCACAATCAATTTTTTTTTATCATCATAGTCAATTTTAATAGAGATACAAAATTTTTAGACAATGATGAGGAAGTGCTATCACAGTTGGTTTTTATCCGATAGTGGTAATATAATCATTGTGATGACGGGATCATCACAATCGGTTCTAAAAAACAACCTCAAATTACAGATTACAGTACATTCACAACATAAGCATATCACATTCACAATATCTAACACATAACATTCGCAATACATGATATTTTTACATATCACAAAACATTCACAACACAAGCATATTACATTCACAGTACACATATCACATTCTCATGATATAATATTGTTTACAATATATAAACTAGTAGGAGCCTTTCAGGTCTCTAAACCTACCATCCTCCATTATAACTTTTGTTCAGTACCACTAGCATATGTGGTTTCGTAATTTGTTGAGATCTTTATTGTCTAGACTCTTGAGGAGATATTAAGGTTCTGTAAAATAGAAAGTAGTGCTCTAATTTAAGTTTTAAAATTTATATGTCAAAGGCTGAGTGTATTATACATGTATATATATCTTAGGGAAAAGGTGCGCGTTGTTGACCAGGATCAACATGTGATGCATGATGTAGAAACCGCACAGGTCGTAGCACCCCTGTTGATGACACTATGAACAAAGAAAATCAAATTAGGAGATGAAGAATGGTGTCAAAAAAAATAACCAGCAAAGCACCTAGATGTAATTTCTGATTTCTGGAGGGCCTACTCACAAAGCTAGTGATGTGGCATAGATAGGAGGGTGTCGGGACCTGAATGTGCAAACCCAGACCCTCGGTATATTCCACACTAGTCCAGGCTCACGCTAGTGCACACCATCTCAACATAGATGAATATCACAATCATACACGGTGGAATAATAATTAAAGTCTTTAATTAATATAAAACCTGTTGAGTTAACCTTATGGTCAACTTACAAAAGTACACCTCGCAGGGCTAAGTCTCAATGAATAAACTTGCAGCGAAAAATAAAGAAGACTCGTGCAGCCACTTAATATGCCACAGGCAACTGACTGGGCTCGCTCCTTAGTTCGTAGGCTCCTCCTGGTACTCCTCCTCCAGCGCTGGTGTTGATTCTTCCTTAGCTGATGTTTTTGTTGTTGCAAGGGGTGAGTACTTAAAGTACTCAGCAAGTCATGCACAGAATGCACACTAATACTACATGCATGGCTTATTCCAAATGACAGGCTATTTGGTTGTTTTGCATTAAACATCATTCACAAATAATCATAATAGATTGAAAAGCAGCAAAGCAATAATAATAATAAATTTCACAATTACTTCTCAAGTAAAGCATTTCTCAACCTTAAACAAGTTCATCATTTCCAAACCATGATATCCACCATTCCAAGTTTATTTTTATGAAAGTCTAACCCTTGACTGTAATCCCCGAGCAATGTTCAATACCGTGGCCTCGGCTATTCGAATAGGTTGTACACTCTACAGAGGTTATACACTTTTTCCACAAGATACAATCAAACACCACCAAGCCAAGTGACCGTAACAAAGCCTTTACAATGCTCTTTCTAGACCCGATACTACCCGCTAAGGTTTCAACACTGAAGGGACTGGTTACCACACTCAGGGCCCCCCTCTTGCGTCATGTGAGTCAACCTGGGTCTCACACCACCACGATAGTACCGAAATATAGACATCACAAATTAATCAGCTAATTCTATCCCATTCCAGACTTGTGGTTGTATGATAGACACAATTCAAATTCTTGCAAGGCTAAGTTCTTAATGTGACCAAGGCAGGACTTCCAGAAAAGTCCACAATATTCAAATCATTAAAAACCAAATGCGACCGCCCAAATGCCACACCTGGCCCATCATAAACATTCTTGCCACTTACCTCAGTCGAAATCATTTTATCACCTGGTTGATTACCATGCACCACGTGCCATCATCAACATCAATAACACATGTCACATCTTTATAAACTCGTTCCAAATCTTATTAAGTCAAGATTAATTTCAACATTCTAAAATTATAACAATAACATGATGCATGGCTAAGCAGGCTATTTACGATCTAATTAACCAGTGTTGGCAAAGGATTATTGTCCAACTATTATTCCACAATCTAGGGTGACAATTGATTCATGGTATACAATTATTATAGACAAGGTGGCATACAACAAATAGGTCGCATATCTAATTCCCAAAATTAATTGAAATCATTTTAATTAAACTAGCATGCAATAATTTAAATCAACATAAAGTTTAAATGTAGGATCAATATGGTCAAAGCATAACTTACCTTGGAAAAGGTCTTAATTAGGTTCTGGACCTTCTTCTTGAGTCAACACCTCTCCTTCGAAGCCTTCAGGCAATTCAACGTCTACGCGAAACGGATAAATAAACAATAAATAACTAAAAACAGAGAGCAACTTAAGTCCAAAAATTAAATAAAATTTACCATTAAATAGATCTCAATTTTACAAATTTTTAGAAACTAGAATCACCCCAATCGAAATTCAAACACAAAAGTTATAGTGATTTGAAGTTTGAAAATACATTTAAAAGAAATATGTACATGTATAATGACGTCATCATGACGTCAGCGCTGGCAGGTGGGTCCCGCTGCTGATGTCACGGCTGACTTCAGCGACGACCGTGGCTCGGGCGGCGAAGCCTCGGAACCCGCGCACACGTGGCGGCGTTCGGTTGGCTGGCGCTGCGACGCAATCCGAACTGTCAATTCAAAATCCGACGGCCGAGATTCATTTAGATCTACGCTACTCAAAATGATCCTATCCGCACGATCGAAGTTGGACAGCTCGGATTGAATCTGGCTTTCCACGGCGAAGGAACTACGTGGATAGTCTCGGCGGATGCCACATGGCTTGGTCTAAGCCTTCGGATCTAAATCGGACGGCCATGAATAGATCTAATCCGAGTTTAATCGAATCAATCTAAACCATTCACTCTAGATCTAACGGCCTAAGTCAATCCAATCTACGGTACAGTAAAGCACTTACGCGGCTAAATCTACACCCTACGCTCTAGATCCAATGGTCTACATTGATTTGATCTAAAGTGTTAGACTACAACTACGTGGCATAATCTGGACCGTTAAGTCTAGATCTAACGGTTTAGATCTAATCTAATGGAATCCGTGAAACAACTACGTGGACTAACCTGGGTCACACGATGCAGATCGGACGGTCGACGTTGATTGCGAGCTTCCGGCGAAGTCTGATGAAGAAGTTCCACCGACGCCAAGGAAGACGACCAACACAACGGTGTTTTGTGCAGTTCCCGGTGAAGTGAAATATCACTCCGAATGCGCTTCGACGCGCTCTCTCCGAAATTGGGTTCCACGTGGTGGAAGTACGCTCAACGACGGCGGAACTCGCGAAGAACCGAAGCGACGACGCACGGACTACGACGAGCAATTGATGGCAGGCGGCGGCAACTCTGGCAGCGCGGACTAGGGCATGGGGTGCAACGCGAAATGGCTAACACGGGAGTGCATGCGGCGCATTAAATAGCAGCCCCGGGAGGCATGCCCTACGCGGAAACGGTGGAGGCCGACGAAGTTTGAATCGAGGTCGGTGAGGTCTACGCGGCACAATCCTAAGCGTCCACGTGGTGAGATCCTACGGCTCCGCGCACGTGGAAACGTGGATGACTCGTTGTCGTTGGATCGAGATCGAACGGTTTGGGCAAAAAGGGTTAGGGTTAGGTTAGCGGTTCGGGTCGGGTTAGCTGTTAGGCTAACGGGTCTTGACCCGTTAGGGTTTCTCTGGATTTTCTTTTTGTTTTTAATATTCAAAATACTTGTGGAAATTCAAGTAAAGCGAGAAAATACCAAAAATATCAGAAAAATTCTGGAAAATACTTTGAGACATTTTAGACTCAAATAAAGTATCTCTAACAAAATTTTATATGAAATTTTTAAATATTTTAATAATTTAATACCAGACTCAATTCAAATTAAATCCAAATAAATTCCAAAAAATCCTAAAAATTCAAATAACTCAATAAATTCAATAAAAGCTAAAATTGGGATGTTACAAAGGGCTCCAAATTGTTCCAATTTAAAGAGAGTAGGGTTTAAACAGAATGGAAAGTTTACAACTATTTCAGAGAAACAGAAATGAAAGCACTTTTTTGGAAATGAAAACGGCAAATACCGGTATGGAAATGAAAACGAAAAATGTTTGCCGGAAACGAAAATGGAAATCAGTTCCGATGGAAACAAAAATTCGTATAAATGAAATCGGAAATTCTGACAAAATATTTCGTGAAGGAAAATGAGCTTTGGCCCAAAAAGGAGAATGTAGAATTAACATTTATTTTTTGAATTGAAATAATTTTAGTAATACAAATAAATTTATAGAAAAATGTTAAATAGAGTTCAAAAATTCTGAAAAAATTCTAAAAAATACTTTGGACCATTTTGAACCTAGGAAATTTATTTTCAGCATAATTTTGGTTTTATTTTTTATGAATAAATTAATTTTATAAATCTAAAAATAATAAAACGGCATTTATAAACTCCAGAAAATCCATGATAACTATCAAAAAATCATAAATGAAAAATGAACAATAATATATAAATTTTAGAGTATTACATCTTTGTAGTTAGAGGAGTAAGAGGATGTCAATGATAATGATATGGAGGAACACATGATGTTCTGATCCGAGGGGACAAATAGCAAGTCTTCAGTTGACAAACTTGAGAAAAAACTTCCTAGTGAAACTAGTTAACATAACATTATTCTACTGTTCGCCTTAGAGGTAGAATGAATTGCATTATTTTTATGGTCATGTATATTGTGATCATGTACTATGTTCTTGTAGAATTTTTTACTTTTGTTTCCGTATCCACTCTGTTCCCTTCCGCATCCGTTTTCGTCTGTATCCGTTTCCAGTGTTTTCGATTTCGTTCCCGTTACTAATAAAAAAAAATATATGAAAACGAAAAGAGAACAACTATTTACCGACCATTTCTATTCCTTTTTCATCCCTAAAAGCGAGCAGTTATTAAGCAGTTTAGTCTTTAGGTTTAGTAATCCCAGTAAAATTTTACTGTTATGGATAACAATATGCTTTCAGTAATGCGTATATATATAAAAAAAGAATAAGTGATCTTGAAAAGTCACGATGATACCGAACGGAGCCGTAGCAGCTGTACAGTCTGTAGGATGCAAATGTTTAGAGTACAACGCATCGCAACTTCAAGGTACGTACATGCATGTCTCTAACAGCCTGTGTGTGCTAGTGCTGATAGCTCTTTTTACAACTAGGAAAATACGCGGCGGTGTGCGCCGCGTGAACGGAAAATAAATTTGAGTTTTTTTGGAGAAAAAACGGACAATGGAAATATTTTCCCCTGGGAAAACGAAGAAAAATGGGACACGAAAACATGTTTTTCTGGGAAAACGAAAAGCTTTTTTTGGAGAAAAAACAGACCACGAAAACTTTTTTTCGAGAAAATGAGAAAAAACGGACCACAAAAATATTTTCTCGGGTAAAAACCGCGGTGCACGACGGAAGAAATACGCGCGGCCCTCCGGCCGGGAATCCTCCGAGTTATAATGGAGGTATGATTCCCCGGGATCCGAAGAAAAATCGGAATACGAAAACATTTTTTCGGCAAAAACGGAGAAATGATGAACGAAAAACGCATTTACGTTTTTTCTGAGAACAAATGGACAACGAAAACGTTTTTTTCGGGGTCTCGAGAAAAAACGGAGAAACAAAAACATTTTTTCCAACAAAAACGGAGAAACGACGAATGAAAAACAAATTTGCATTTTTTTCTGAGGGAAAACGGTTATCAAAAACATTTTTTCCATGCCCCAGGGGAAAAACGAACAACGAAAAATATTTTTCAAACAAAAACGGAGAAACGACGAACGAAAAATGAATTTCCATTTCTTTTTTGAGAAAAAATAGATAACGAAATTTTTTTCCCATGCTCCGGAGGAAAAATGGACAACGGAAACATTTTTTCCGGGCAAAACGGAGAAAAGACTTGAATCTATATTTTTTTTAGAAAAAACGGACAACGAAAATATTTTTCCCATGCTCCGGAGGAAAAACGTACCACGAAAACATTTTTTCGGGTAAAACGGAGAACTCCAGAGAAAAAATGAACAACGAAAACATTTTTTGCAAGCAAAACAGGGAAATGACTTGAATTATTTTTCCCATGCTCTGGAGGAAAAACAGACAACGAAATTATTTTTTCCGGGCAAAACGAAGAAATGACTTGAATCTACAACGAAAACATTTTTCCCATGCTCCGGAGGAAAAAGGACCACGAAAACATTTTTTCCGGGTAAAACGGAGAACTCCGGAGAATAAAAGGACAATGAAAACATTTTTTTGCGGGCAAAACGGAGAAAGTACTTGAATCCTTTTTTTTTTTGAGGAAAAACGGGCAACGAAAACATTTTTCCCATGCTCCGGAGAAAAAGCCTCCGGCGGGAATCCTCCGAGTTATAATGAAGGTTTGATTCCCCGGGATCCGAAGAAAAATCGGAATACGAAAACATTTTTTCGGCAAAAACGGAGAAATGATGAACGAAAAACACATTTACGTTTTTTCTGAGAAAAAATGGACAACGAAAACGTTTTTCCCGGGATCTCGATAAAAAAGCGGATAACGAAAATATTTTTTCCAACAAAAACGGAGAAACTATGAACGAAAAACGAATTTGCTTCTTTTTCTGAAGGAAAACGGTTATCGAAAACATTTTTCCTATGCTCCAGAGGAAAAACGAACAACGAAAAATATTTTTCCAACAAAAACGGAGAAATGACGAATGAAAAACGAATTTTCATTTCTTTTTTGAGAAAAAACAGACAACGAAATTTTTTCCCCATGCTCCGGAGGAAAAACAGACAACTGAAACTTTTTTTCCGGGCAAAACGGAGAAAGGCCTTGAATCTATATATTTTTTTGAGAAAAAACGGACAACAAAAATATTTGTCCAATGCTCTGGAGGAAAAACGTACTGTCGGTGTTTCGTGCACCGGCAATACGAATTTATGGTCGGATGGGGTCGCGCGCTCCCTCTCCCCGAATGGTCGACTCGAGGAGTCAGAAGATGTATACTGGTTCGGGCCGAATGTCCCTACTCCATCAGGCGGTGTGAATGTATTGATCTTTGGGAGACGGACAGGGGTGTACATAGCAGGCGACGGCTCACGTCCGATCCCCTTTGAGGTTTTCGCTAGGGAGTCGAGGCTACCTAGGAGATCAAGCTTTCCCTTTTCTCCGCGCCTCCCTTCGGCCCCGCCTCCTTATATAGACTGAGGAGGCAGCTTTACACGGGAGTTGTGTAGACTACCAGGAGAGGGGTCCGTATGTCTTGAGGTCTGGCTGTTTTGTCCTGCGCCAACTCCCCGCCTGGTCCCGAGGTAGGGTTGGTGGCTCACGCACGCTTTGGCACATCTGCCAGGGTGGCGTGTTATGCGGTGCTCTGTCACCTCGGTGACTTTAATGGCGCTTGACTTTGCTTAGGCCTCGGAGTGGGCGCATCTCCATGCGTGTGCCGTGCGACGGATCGGGGCTTGACTTCTTCGCGTGGTTTCTTCCGATAACCTTGGGAAGGAGCCGCACCCTGGGCACGGATGTCAGGACGCCACGTTAAAGGCCCGACATCGCGTGGCCCCGGCTTGTGCGCCGGGCGGAGCTTGAGCTGATATTAGCGGCGCCGCAGGCCGACCGCTTGGAAACTGTGAGTCCGCCGACCGCCGTGGTCGGCCTCAAGACGTCGGCTCGCTCCTTTGCGCCCAAGTACCTTTCGCGGTGTGTCGACTCGTCAGGATAGGTCAGCCTGCTTCGCGGCTTCCGGTTGATGGGGGTACCCATGGTATGGGTACTGCACAAGAGCCCCCGGAGCGAGTCGGAGAGCCGCCGGGGTTTAACTCGGGCGGCGAGAACCGCCGACCGGAGGTCGGTGGCTGCCTGGAGCCGTGCTACCAGAAAGAGCTCCTGCAAGGCTGAAGAGGCAGGTGTAGCCTCTGCGCCCCGAAAGCGGTCGTGGAGCCGGCCGGGGTTTACCTGGCCAGTGCGGCCACTGACCCGAGGTCGGCGACGCTTTGGTCGGGGCCGCTTTGCTCGGTCAAGCCTGCTCAGAGCCTCGGGGCAAGGAGCACCGCGCTGGTATGTAGCTCTCGAGCCCCGAGAAGCGTCGGGGAGCTGGCCTGGGTTTACCCTGCCACAGAGTCGCCGACCCGAGGTCGGCAGAGGCCCAGGGTCGCGGATCGCTGGGAGTCGCGCTAGCCTGAGAAGAGCCCGGCGCGAGCGCACCCGGTGGGTGTAGTTCTAGCCCTCCAGCGGTCGTGGAGCCGGCCGGGGTTTCCTCGTCGGCCGGTATGCGGCCGCGACTCGAGGTCGGGCGACGCTTTGGTCGGGCCGCTTGTCTGGCCAAGTTCGCTCCAAAGAGCCTCGGCGCAAGGCTGAAGCGCACTCCGGCGAGCTCTGTGCCCCGAGCGGTCGTGGAGCCGGCCGGGGGTTTCTGGCCGGTGCGGCCCGACTTAGGTCGGCGACGCTTTTGGTCGGGCCGCTTGTCGGGTCAAGCCTGCCCAAAGAGCTCGTGCGCGCTGAAGCGCCACCGGCATGAGTTCTGCTTCCCCGAAAGCTGGTCGGGAGCCCGGTCGGGTTTTACCCGCCGGATTTCGCAGCCACGGTACGCGGGTCCTAGAGTCGTGAGCTGACGCTGCCATTACCTTCGGCTTTGAACGCTGCGGTGCGCGTATGCGAAGCTACTATCCGTGATCCGAGTGGAACTCTGGCGATCCCTCGAGGGGTTCGCTTCCAAGCGCGACGAGTTCTCTGCCAGGCGCGCCCGACTACGGGGCGTTTCCATAAAATCCTTTCTTACTCGATCCCTGCCTGATCGCTGTCGTCTGGCCGACCGAAGCGCGCTGGCCGCTACTCATCGATGAGTTCCGCGGAGAGTGTGAGGTGTATGGTCTCTGACGCTGAAGTCACGCTGGATTGGTCGTCTGGCCGACCTAACCGAGGCTCCTCCGGGGCTCATCATCGCGACTCGCCGCTTCTTTACGCGGCGGGCGGTTGCTCCACCTGGCCGATTCGCCTTCAGAACTCCACAAAGCATGGTGCCGGCTCCTGGCAGCCTATAGGCGGCTCTCCCGAGGTCGGGGCGCCCAGGGGCCGCTTATACCTTTCCCGCTGGGCGCCTTGGCTCCATCGTGAATCGGGCGCAGGCTCGGGCGATGTCGCAGGCGCGCCGGGCGCGAGGCGGCCATCCCGCTTGAGCAGCGACGCGCAGCTGGGATTTAAATGGATCGCGGGCATCGCTATCGGGAACGGACGAGCGGCAAAGTGACGGTTTTATGCATCGCTGATTCGCGCGAGAGGCGCTGATTTCGCGCCGAGGCGCTGCCTCGTTTCGCCTCGAGCCTATAAAGGAAGCGAGGGTGGCGTGGTAGGCGCCAAGCCTTCGCTCGGCGCGCTCGCAAAAAGGAAAAAGGGAGGAAGAAAACGAGGAAGAAGAGGAGTCTCCCGCTTCGCCGCCTGCTGCCCCTCGCTTCTTCGCATTGGAGATGTCGCTGCACTCCGCACTCGCCGGGCGGTCGCTATCTCTTGCCTGGAGAGGAAGGAGTTCCTTCCTCCGCGCTCGAGTCCGCTGGCGAAGTTCCGGCCGACGGGCCGGGACTTTAACTTGGGGACGGCGAGATAGTCTCATGCCCTTCTACGAACGGGGCTTTGACTTCCACTCCACCCGCTCGCCGGGGTTGCTGCACTATTACTGGGAGGTTCATCATTCGAACTCGAATGGAGTCCTCCACATTGCGGTCTTCATGACGCTGCGGTGAGGCCTTCCTCGGGATCGAACCCCACTGGGGCTCGCGCCACTTCTTCTTCGCGAGGTCACATCGACACCACCTCCTCGAGCTCGATGATTCAATCACAAGAACCACCGCGAAGCCGCTTCCACGCCGACTTGAAGTCAGCCGACGCCCAACCGGGGTGGCATAGCGAGTGGTTCTATGTCCGAATCCTCAAAGCTAGTCAAAGGCTCCCGGCTTCAGGGGAATCTTCCGGTCGCATCCTTGTTGGACCCGGGGCCTCCATACAAGAAGGACCGAAGAAGGTGGACGCGATCTCGAGAAGCTCGCGACCTGAAGCGCGGGCCTGGACAGCAAGGTGGTCTCAAGACGTTTCATGGAGAGGCGATCCAACCTTCAAGGACTCCGGCGCCCCATGTTTGAGCATGGGGACCGACTCGCAAGGTCGCCGGAGCGGAGCTTCTCGCCGGAGATCTCGCTGTCCGCAGCCTATCACGGAGACACCGAACCGCCGGGCGAGGCGCTCAAGGCCGCTTCTGCCAAGCAGAATCCGCAGAACTGGCACGCCCGACGGCTGCTCGCTTGCTTTGTCGGCCTCGCTCGCCTACCCGAGCGTGCCCGTAGGGGCCTGATCGATCTCCCGCCCTTGTGCCGGGGAAAAGGAGTTGAGGGCGGCCGCGCCCGAAAGGAGAGCAGGACGCCGCCCCGCTAGCGAAAAAGAGGCCACCAAGACGCGGAAGAGAAAGAGCGCGCGACCGAGCTGCGCAGGAGGTCTCTGAGGAGACTCAAGAGACCTCGAGTGAGGGTGACGAGGAGTCTTGTCGCAGGTGGAGAAGAAGTTGCTGGGCGATTGCGAGCCGCGACGCGGTCCTGGGCCAAGGGGCCGCGACATGCTCTCCAAGAGACTGCGGCGCAGGTTTTATCCTCGCGAAGCGCTGGTCCCGCCGCCTCGGGTCCGGCAAAGAGGGCACGCTATGCTTCGGCTGTTCGCTTCCTCCCGTAGTTTACTTGCGCAATTCCTCCGTGCCGACTTTTTCTCGAATTCCCGACCGATCGCCAGACGCAGGCCTCACTAGCCGAGGGCGCCGAGTCTACCGGTGGTGAGGAATCGCCCTCTCGGTCCCGCTCGCGGGCGCGGTGGTTGTCGGGAGCGGGATCGCTCGGATGCGCCTCCTCGCTGAGGGGCCTGGCTGGCGCAGGGGACGCCGCCCGAGGGGGACGATCTCGCCGCCGCCGGATGTGAGCGCGCGGCGTAAGCCCCGCCGGCGCAGCCTTCGCGTGCCGCCGACTCGCTGAGGGACGGCGGAGTTCTCGCCGTCCCGCTTTTCCTCGCGCCGATCGCGGAGGCCGGGCCACAGCCCGCGGCTGGGAACATCGGGATTCACGGCGCTTGTAACGCCGGCGACGAGATTCGCCACCGCCGCCGGGCCGCCGCCGCCTACCGGCGGTCCGGTGTCGCTGATGGCGACAACCGACCGCCGCAGCGCTCTGGCTTCGGCGGGGAAATCAAGTCGTGGCTGGCCGATCGCCGCTGATTTGGCCCGGTCCCGACCTCGGCCGTGGTCCTGCTCGTTTCGACGACGACGCAGTAACGCCGCGGATTGGGACGCCTGAGGATGACATGGAAGGATCCACGCCGAACTTACCCTTGTTGTTGACGCCGCCCAAGGCGAGGAAGTCCATTGCTCAGGAGTCCCGCCGCCGTGACCGTAAGTTTGATTCGGGATTTTTCTTGTGCATCTTCTTGACCGGAAAAGGAGACCGACCGCGGTACTGCAGCGCTTGACATCCCGAAAGCGGTGGCAAGTCAAAGTTCCTCCCGCACTTGCTCACCGGGGAGTGCCATAGGGCGAGCTGCCTCGACGCCGGAGGGCGCTTGTCACCGAGCAAGGGAAGGGTCAGCTCGCTGGTTCAGTCGGGAGGTCGGCCTTACGGGAGGCTCAGCTGACGTATGGAGTCGCTGGCCATCGAGGGAGAGAGGGCCAGTCATCTCGGCGGATGCCGGCGCCAAGACTTCCGCAGCCAAGCAGGCAAATACACCGCCTGCCGGAGGCCGCCTCTATCGGGAGGAATGCGAGTCGACCGCAGTGAGGCCGACACAAAGGCCGAGCGATCTCGCCGGTGAGCTCGCGACGACGTTTAAGCGAGCTTGCCGACCGCGCTTACGGCCGACCGGGAAACGCGTACAAGGCCGAGGAGGAACTTCGCGCCAAGGAGGCTTCCGTGTCGTGAGTAGCTTAGTCTTCCGGTCATCGCGCGAAGGCCCTCGACGCAAGCTGGCCCCTCGCAGATTCGCGAAACCTTACCGACGCTACCGGAGTCGCTGGCGGCAGCGGCATTTGAGGCACGAGACGCGCGGCCGAGTCGCGCGACTCGGCCCTTTTGAGTAAGCGGTCCGGGCGGAGACGGATGCGGCCGACACGACGCCCACCGACGATCTCTCCACGCAAGCGCCCAGGTTGTCTGCGGACCGGTCGTTCGGCTTATCGCCCTGGGGCCGCCATCCCCGCCATGCTTGGGTGGATCCTCGAAAGGCCGAGAGGCGCGGTGGCGGAAGCGGCGGTGTTTACGCCGTGCTCTGGTCAACACCGCTCTATTACGACTGCCGACCTTGAGGCTGGTTTGGAGCGCGCCGCCGGCCGACCGGCGATGAAGAGGTCGACGCTGCTCATGGCCCGGCCGATCCGCAGCCCAAGAGATTGTTTACCGCCGACCCGCCAACAAATTCCTCCGCCGAAAGGGGGAGGAGGATTAGTTTTTTCTTCCGCTTGCTTTTTTGGCAATGTATGTAATGAATGAATTGCTCCTAGTCGAGCTCGACGGCCGCTTTTAAGTTACTCGCCTGCCTCATCCCGTGTTTCTTTTATGAATTTGGGCAATTTTTCAACCGTGAGCTACGGGGTCCACAGGGTGCCCCCGAGCGAGGGCGCTGCACCGTGATTCATGCGAAGAGGATACATGGGGAGGGCGAGCTGCCCGAGCGATTGCGCCAAGGAGGTGTTGAGTCGAACCACCTCCTTCGCTAAGCTTCTGGCTGTTGAAATCTAACCTAAGTGGGGTGTTCACCGTCAGAGTGTTTCTTGCTCTGGGGCTTGTTTCTCCGCAGAGTGCTACTGGCCGGAGGCCATGGGGCGAGGCCGAGTACTTTGAGCCGAGGGAAATAGTCGCGAGGTAGATAGCCTGGCCTACGGAGGGCGCTTAGGTTAGCGACCGCGACGCTTTTAAATGATGGTTCGGTTGGTTCGGGCGTAAGTCGAGTATCTGGCCAACCTATATCGAAGGTCGATCCGACCGCCGCCGCCTTCGCTGTGTAGCCTCTTGCACAAAGTGCTACTGAACCGTGACTGGGCGTAATGTAGCATTTTGGTTTTGAGGAGGTTACTTTAGAGGGGAGCCTTGGCCGGAGGGTAACCGCGTTATCGATTTAAGTCGGCCCCGAGGTCATGCAGTCCCCGAGTGGTGCGGGGATCGAGGGTAGCCGCCACGCCGCTTGAGTTCGTGGTGGGTGTGCGATTTTTTCCAAAAGGAATTTTCTCGCTTTCGGAGATAAGGGTGGATTAACTCGCCTTGAGGACTGCGCTGATTTTGGAGCCGACGCTGGCGCTGTCAACCGCTGCCAGTGCGGACTCCCAAGGCGCTTCGCTTTCAAGCCTTCAGATGCCTTGGCGACTTGGGGCGCTTCAACTTGGCCGCGGGTTATAAAGGAGAGGCGCTAAGGCGCCCGTTCCATGCGCCCATGGCGACCACAATGCTCGCCTTCACGAGGAGGTGGTTGCCCATCTTCCCAATGGCCTGCCGCTTTTCTTCGCGAAACGGCGCGCGGGCGATCGGTCCGATCCCTGGCCGAATGTTCAGGGAGTGCTCGCCACTCCTCCTTCGGACTCGCATGTCCGAGGTCTCCAAGCCGAAGACATCTCTGGCTTGCTTGGAGGAAGTCGACGAGCGCCTTCCTATTTGGTGGTGAGGGCCTCCGATCCGCACGGTCTTGGGGATCTTCGGATCAACAAATGATTCTCCTTCGTGTCCTCCGCGACTTGAAAGAGCTAGTCCCCGACTTGGCTGAGCTCTGGGGTGGATCCGGGCCTTCCCCGAGCCGGGCGAGCTCGCGTGCGATCACGAGGCCGCCGCACCGCTTCGCCGCAGCTGTAGGCGAGCTGAAAGATGTGGCCACTGATGACTCGCGGCCCCGGCATCTTCAAATTTGAGGTAGGTGTAATTGGGGACCGCCATGAACTTCGCAGAGCACGGCCGCCCCAAAATGGCGTGGTAGGAGCTCGGGAAGTCCACAACCTCGAAGTGAGGTTTTCGTGCGAAGTTGTCCTGCTCCCAAAGGTGACGGGCAGCCGACTTGCCCGGGGGTGGGCCTGCTGGCCTGCACGACGCCATGGAAGGGCGCCTTGCTCGGCCGAGGGAGGGCTGAGCGAGGGACTCCTCAGGGCATCCAAGGTCTCAATATACATGATGTTGAGATCGCCGCCGCCCATGAGTACCTTGGTCAAAGCGCCTGCCCTCACGATGGGGTCGACGACAGCGGATAGCGCCCGGGGTGGATGGTCGGGGTCATCCTGGTCAAGGCGATCGGCACTCCGACCACCTCAGGTAGGGGCACGCGAGTAGCCGTAGGACTCTCGTGGGCGAAGCCACTGCCGCTGTCGCAGCACTACCCAAGATCATGAGACATTACCCGCCGAGTTGTGGGAACTCGCTTGGCCGCTCATCGCCTTTGTCCCGCTGCCGGGCGCCGGTCGCGCTTTTTTCCCTTACCTCGCTGACGCCGTGGGGTTTCCGAGAGAAACCGCCTGACTTCGCAGTCCTCCGAGCATTTGTGGCTTGACGGATAGTCGTGGTTCTGCACGGACTATCCATCGCCGACCTGCCGTTTCGCCTGGCCGAGTCGGTTTAGCCGGGCGACTATTCGGCTTTCGCGCCCTGGCTTCCTTCCGCTTTCTTGTCCGGCGGGAGGGGACGCCGCCCCGAGGCTTGCCTTGTGGGCCGCCTTCCTTTCAAGATGGCCCCCTGACGGCCTCACGAGGCGTGGTTGGTGGCGATGCAAGAGCTCCTTGGTGGTCCGGCTTCAGCACAAACCCAACTTAGACTGTGAGCCTCGTGACGTGGTGCCGAGATGAACGCCGACGACGCCGGGCGCCGCGATGCTCCGGGAGCTCATTGCATTGCTGGGAGAAGGGCGGATGTAGTCCCCGAGGGTCTCCCCTACGGCCGCTGCAGCCTCTGTGTCCCGTGAGCTGCCGTATGCTTGTATGTGCCTTGGAAATTTCCGACTAAAAGGTTCGGCCAGTCGGCCTACCGCCGATGGTATTCATGGCAGTACTGAGCCATGCTCGAGCCGAGTCCGCAAGATAGATGGGGAGGCATCGATAACGTAAGGAGTCGTCTGTCGCCCCCACCGACAGCGAGCTTCTGCAGAGTCCTTCAACTGCGTACATCGCTGGTAGCCCCTCGTACTTGGCTATGTTGGTCGTGGCCCTGAATCTGACCGAAGTCGGCGTTGATACGGGGCGTGAACGACGCGCCCAGGACCGCCGAATCCCTGGCTCGATGGTCGCGCCGCCGCCGCTATCGGGCGACGCAGGGTGTGCCGCCGCTGGTAGCTCTCCTTCGCTACCGAGGGTGGTGCGGAGATCATACTTGTCCCCAGCGATGGCGCACCGTGGGTGTATGATGCCTGGGAGTTCGTGGGGCGGGCCGCCTACCGGGCTCCGCCGCCCCTGAGGGGGAGGGCCCAGCGGCCCGAGGCTCGCTCGCCGGAACTAGAGAACCTTGGGCGTGCCGAACGACAAGACGCCTCACCACCCTCGGCTCTCCGTAGGTGGCCTTTTGCTTCAGTTCGCTGGCTCAGCAGCCCTCGGAGCAGCATTGCCGCAGCCGTAATGTTCGTTGGCGTGAGGGAAGAACGGAAGGCCGTCGCTTCTCACCCAATTGCCGATGCACTGACAAGGCGCGCGCGCCGAGGCTGGTGGTGGGCTACCGAGGTTAACACGGGCGCCCAGCCGTCGCACTTTATCGAGCTCGCCGGCTTCTAGCTCTCGCCGCCGGAGGTCAGCGGTTGCCAGGTGTTGGCGTCGCCTTCCCGCCGATCTCCCGCCGCGCTTCGCCGCTACGAGGAGGGTCCCGATGGTAGCTGGGTGGAGGATGGCTCCGCACTGACCATATTGCAATCAAGTGGCGTAGGCTCCTTCGAGGGGCACACTCCTTTGCTCCGGAGCGCAGAGCCGTGGCAGAGGAACTGCCGCAGGTCGTGGAGGGAAGCCGCCAGAATCGCCATGGCCACGAAGTTGTGAGCTCGTGGAGGGTGGTTCCGCCGCCGCGCCACGGCTGTGATGCGTTGTGAGCAACGCCGGCCAAGACGTTGGCCGCTCGCGGCTTATGCGGGGCCTCGAGGCCGAGGTTACCGAGGACGCCGCCATCGTGATCCAGGCTTGGCTGAGGGCGTCCGGTCCCTTGACAGCAGTGGACGGTGACAAGCCTCCTCGCCAGAGGGGATGAAATCGAGGGCGCCGAACGGATCCACCGACACGGGCAAACGAGGGAGGAAGCCATCAGTGAGGAGAATGGGAATCAAGATGAAGATGTCGGTGAAGACGCCGAGACTTCTACCTGGCGCGCCAACCGCTTGTTTCCTCGGTAACCGGCAATATTTAATTTATGGTCGGATGGGGTCGCGCCTCCTCTCGAATGGTCGACTCGAGGAGTCGAAGATGTATACCGTTCGGGCCGAATGTCCCTACTCCAGGCGGTGAATGTATTGATCTTTGGGAGACTGACAGGGTGGTAAAGTAGGCGACTGGCCGGCCGTCCGATCCCCTTGAGGTTTTCGCAGGAGTCGAGGCTACCTAGAGACTCAAGTTTCCTTTTTTTCCGCGCCTCCTTCTCTGGCCCCGCCTCCTTATATAGATCGGAGGAGGCTTACACGGGAGTTGTGTAGACTACGCAGGAGAGGGGTCTGCATGTCTTGAGGTCTGCTTCTGTTTTGTCCGGCCAACCCCCGCCTGTCCCGAGGTAGGGTTGGTGGCCTGCGGGCGCATGGGCTTTGGCGTGACATCACAGGGTGGCGTGTTATGTGGGTGCTCTTTGTCACTTCTTGGTGACTTTAATGGCGCTGACTTTGCTTAGGCCTTGGGAGTGGGCGCGATTCCTCTCATGTGTGCCAAAGCACGTGACTGGGGCTTGACTTCTTCTGGCTCTTTCCGACAACCTTGGGAAGGAGCCGCACCCCTGGTACGGACAGTCGACGCCGCACAAGGCAACCGCTCGATCGGGCGTGGCCTCCCGGTCAGTGCGCGGCGGAGCTTGAGCTGATATTAGCGCGGCCGGTGCGCCGACCGCTTGGAACCAGAGTCCGCCGACCGCCCTGGTCGCCCGCACAAAGCCCGGCTCGCCTTGCGCTCAAGTACCTTTCGTGGTGCCGACTGCCGTGATAGGTCAGCCCGCTCGCTTCCGCGGCCGGGGTACCCATGGTATGGGTACTCGTCACGTACCACGAGAGCATTTTTTCCAGGTAAAACGGAGAACTCCGGAGAAAAAACGGACAACGAAAACATTTTTTGCGGGCAAAACGGGGAAAGGACTTGAATTATTTTGCCATGCTCTGGAGGAAAAACGGACAACGAAAACATTTTTTCTGGGCAAAATGGAGAAAGAACTTGAATCTATATATCTTTTTTGTGAAAAAAGGATAACGAAAACATTATTCCCATGCTCCAGAGGAAAAACGGACAACGAAAACATTTTTTCCGGGTAAAACGGAGAACTCCGGAGAAAAAACGGACAACGAAAACATTTTTTGCGGGCAAAACGGGGAAATGACTTGAATTATTTTTCCCATGCTCTGGAGGAAAAACGGAAAACGAAAACATTTTTTCCAGGCAAAACGGAGAAAGGACTTGAATTTATATTTTTTTTTGAGAAAAAAGGACAATGAAAACATTTTTCCCATGCACCGGAGGAAAAACGGACCACGAAAACATTTTTTCCGTGTAAAACGGAGAACTCTGGAGGAAAAACGGACAACGAACATATTTTTTGCGGGCAAAACGGAGAAAGGACTTGAATCCTTTTTTTTTTTTGAGGAAAAATGGGCAACGAAAACATTTTTCCCATGCTCCGGAGAAAAAACGGACCACAAAAACATTTTTTCGGGTAAAACGGAGAAAAGACTTGAACATAAAATGCGAGGACCTAGTTGTTGTTTTTTTTTTACCTTTTCGCTATCCCGAAAAATTAGAAAAGAGTTCGTTCGCGATTTGTATTAAATGGGAGCCTCGTTCCGTAAAACGGCGAACGGGGGACTTAAACGCGAATCGAAAAAATTAATCTTCC
Source organism: Rhipidocladum racemiflorum (assembly GCA_036346355.1). NCBI lineage: Eukaryota > Viridiplantae > Streptophyta > Magnoliopsida > Poales > Poaceae > Rhipidocladum > Rhipidocladum racemiflorum. The sequence continues at coordinate 17,804,054 of CM070590.1, forward strand.
CACACAGAAAATCACGAAGGACCTATCCGAAAATCTACAGGGATCTATCCATAATTTTGGAAAAATAGAGGGTTTTTTTGCAAAATTCCGAGCTGCCAGGTGAACACTCTCCGGTGCTGGGAAACCTCCCAGATATAATACAGTTATAATACGTTAGATTAGATGGATCGTCAATTTTTTCGATTTTAAATAACTAGTTAGCATTTATTTATATTTTATTTGTAGTAGAGTGATAGAAATATTTTTAATAAATTAATTATTAAATCTGATTTCTACCATTACCGTATACTACCGGTATAATTATAATATACCGTAAAATTTCTCGTATAATATGCTTTGCTTGGGTCTGGAAGGAGAATCTAATGCTCACATCCTTGACAGAAACAGCTGTTTCATCACGGCCGCTGCTTCACTTTCAGATCTCAGCCCATAGCATTCACCTGTCTGGCTACTCTAAAAAAACAATCAGGTTGTCTTCTATGATGTGGAACTCTGTTACGGAGTGGTTGCTTGTTACCGGGTAAATGAATTCCCTAGAAATCTCACATGAAAAAAAAGGGAAACTTCTGTTGTTACGGCTATTTTCTCAGATTCAGTGTGAAAATTTATGCATTGGATATGTGGCATAAATCTTTAGACTTTTTTCCCAACTCGATCTCTAATCTCTATTTCTTTCCCCAACTCGATCTCTAATATTTTTCGAAACATGTACTATTACTCGGTAAATGTGTAGAGTGTTAAACTCGACAAAAGAAGGTTGGTATCTCTAATAATTTTCGGAACATGGTCATTTCTCCGTTTTTCCTGGGAAAAATATTTTCGTCAACACAAATATGTGTATAGCTCTATCGCTAGACATTTTTTCTAAATCGATCTCTATTATCTAGACTTTTTTCCCCAACTCGATTTCTAATATTTTTTTGAAATATGTATTATTACTCGGTGAACGCATAAAGTGCTAAACTCGACAAAAGAAGGTTAACATCTCTAATAATTTTCGGAATATGTATTATTAACCGGTTAACGCATAGAGTGTTAAACTCGACAAAAAAATGGATCAAATTTCGCACGGCGCGGCAAGGTGCGCGAATCTATCTAGTTACATACATATAGCGTGTGGGATTGGAGGCCTCGTAGCGTGTCCACGTCAGCACCATGGCGTTGAGGCTCTCCGAGAAATACGAAATTATGGATAGATCTTTCCACCGTTTTTTTTGTAAAAAGGACCTGTAGTTCTATATATTTGCGAACAGGTCCGCCATTGGTATTTTTGCAATTGCGAATTGATCCTTCCGCTATTTTTTCTCAATCAATAAACCCCGTGGTTACACAAATTCATCGATGGTTCATAGCCAGCAAATTTTTACAAAAAAAAAACACCACAAAGAAAACCAAAATTACATTTTTTTTAAACAAAAATTTAGCCTAATTTTTTTCGTGCGTCACTGTAATTATGCAAATTTATCGATGGTTCATAACCAGCCATTTTTCACAAAAAAAAACACAATCGAGAAAACCGAAATTATATTTTTCTCAAACAAAAATTCAGCCCAATTTTTTCGCGCATCACAACAACCGAAATTACAAATAAATCCTTCCACCGTTCTTCCTCTAAAAAGAACCGTGGTCATGCAAAATTAGCAAGTTTTTTTAAAAAAACACGAACAAATCCTCCACTGAATTTTTCAACAAACCCTGTGGTTATGCAAATTCGTCGATGGCTCATAGCCAACCATTTTTTTACAACAAACGGCACCGAGAAAACCGAAATTACGTTTTTCCAAAATAAAAATTCATCCCAATTTTTACTGCGTGGCACGAAAATCGAAATTATGAATAAATCTTTTCACTATTTCCCCCCAAAAGAACCATGATTACGCAAAATTAGCTAGTTTCTTTTAAAAAAACGCAAACAAGTCCTCCACCGAATTTATTTTAATAAAGAACCTCGTGGTTATGCAAATTCCATGACGACTCATAGCCAGCCAATTTTTATAAAGAACACCACCAAGAAAATAAAAATTACGTTTTCTGCAAAAAAAAATTTACGCGACGCGGCATTGCATACTACTTGACCTAGTAAAACTGATATGTGATCTTATATCCTATTTGTGGTCCTTACCTTGGATGTGCTTTTCCAAGTTATACACATTTTCATTTTTTATGAGAAAAATTTTCCACTTAAGTCTCCAACGAGTTCGACGTATCATTTTTCATTTTCTTTTCCTTTTTTTTAAAAAAAATGGTGAAATTATCATCTGATTGACTGTTCTACTGTACTTTATTACATCATTACTTATGCCCATCTCGACAATGGAGAAGTTAGTGAAGTGATCAAAGTATCAAGACTATCCTGACTCTAAAACATAAATAAATAAATAAATAAACACCGTCCAACACTGTTAAAACAAAACAAACAAACAAGAAAAAGGAAAAACCAAACTCCTCCATTGCATAGCGCGCACTACTAGGAGATTGGCCTTTCAAAGGACAAAGTATTACCCATCTTGTTGCTAAATCGATTAATTAACACCATAATCATATAATTATTAAGGTCAATCGAAAGAACACAATAATTGACCGGAGAGATAGAAAGAGATTACTATTTTACGGGTGCCCGCGCGTGAGCGGCAGCATCTGCCATCCGTTTTCTGGTTGAACTGATCTCAAGCATCTATATGAGCGCACGTAGGGCTAGAGCAAGGCTTCAAATTTCGGTTTTGGATCATATCTCGGCGGAAAACAAAATTCAAAATCCAAAAATTTCAGATAAAATCTGGATGAAATCCAAAAAGCAAAATTCAAATCCGTTTTTTTGGACCGGGATTTTTGAGATCTCAGCAAATTTCAATCAAACAAAAAATAGTTCAAATCAAGTTAAAAAAATTTTAAATTTTAAATTAATGTTCTCTAAAATTTTTAGATGATGATTAATCCTGAGAAATTTTTAAAAATTCTGATAGTACTACTGTCGTAATAACACTACTATATGAATGTACACCACAATCAATTCTTTTTCATCATCATAATTAATTTTAGTGGCGATACAAAGTCATTAGACAGTGATAACGGAAAGCTATCCTAGTCGGTTTTAACCCAACAATGATTATATTCTATCACTATCGGTTCTTTTAAAAGGACCGACTGTGTTAACGTTCTTTTGAAAGGACCGACAGTGATAGAATATAATCACCATTGGTTCTTATAAGCAACCGACAGTGATAGAATATAATCACTATTGGTTCTTATAAGCAACTGTCGGGACCCCGAATTTGCAAATCCGGACCCTCTGTGTATTCAGCACTAGTCCAGGAACACGCTAGTGCACACAGTCTTAACATCGGTAAATATCACAATCATACCACTCGATACTAATAAAGTACTTTATTTAAATAGTCAAACTGGTTACTTGACCTTATGGTCAAGTTACAAATCTGCGCCTCATGAGGCGAAAACTTATTAAGAGAGAAATAGTAGCAATGAAAATCAAATAACCGTGACGCCATCCAAGATACCACAGCAACCGATCGGGCTCGCTTCCCTAAGTAGACGGTTCCTCTTGGAGCTCCTCCTCCAAAGCCGTGTAGTCTCCTCTTCAACTGGTGTTGTATTGTGGCAAGGGTGAGTACTTGGTACTCAAGAAGTCATGCACGTAATGCAGCTAATATACTACATGCATGGCTTAATACAAAGGAATAGCTCAAGGTATATTTGCGATGCTTGACATTTGACAAGTAGTATAAGTAGATTCGAAAGCAGTAGAAACAAGTAAAGCATAAATAACTTTTCAAGGAGTTTCATAAACATCTTTCCCATCCTAATCCACATTTCCAACAACATTATTATTAATCCAACCCAACCTTTCAAATCCAAGTTATTTTTGAGAAAATCTAACCCTTGACTGTAATTCCCGAGCGATGTCCAATACCGCGGACACGGCTATTCGAATAGATTCTACACTCTGCAGAGGTTATGCACTTTACCCACAAGATACAGTCAAACACCACAAAGGCGAGTTCCCGTAACAAAGTCTTTCGGAAACCTCTAACAATACAAGTGGTCCTCCCCGGTTATTGCGCACTAACCCTTCCCTTAGCTAAGGCGAAGTCTAGGCCAATCAACCGTTAGATGGGTACCTAGCCTCAGCCCCGGTACGCTCCCCCGTACAACTTACACAAAGGGTGTAGTTGACCTCCTGAGGTCCCACAGGTACGTTATTAGCAACTTAGTCAACTAGGTCCGTCCCATTACAGACATGTGGTTGCACGTTAGACCCAGTTCAAAGGCTTGCAAGGTTAAGTCCTTAGGGTGACCAGGGCAAGACTACCCGAAGAACCAAATCAACATCCCCAATGCCACAACCAGCCCACCTGATCATTCTTGCCACATGCCCTGGTCAAAAACTATTTATCAAACCCCAGTTGATTACCATGCACCACGTGCCATCAACATCACATGATACCTTTCCAAAACAGGTTCAATATATCATTAAGTCAATATTAACATTTGATTATCCAAAATCATGTCATGAGCACGTAGCAGGTCTAAGCAGTATACTACAACGGTCTAAAACCCATGTTGGCAATTTAATAATGTCCAACTAGTAAATCACAACTAGGGTGACAAGGGTCATGGCACATATTTAAGTAATCAAGGTGTCATACAGCAAATTGGTATTTATCTAATTCCCCAAATTTCAATAAAGTATTTTCTAATTGAACTAGCATGCAATAGGTTAAATCAAAATAGATTTCGAAATAGGATCAACATGGTTAAAGCACAACTTGCCTTCAAAAAGTACTTGCTCTTGGTCTTGAGTTGGATCCTGAGTCAATACTTCTCCTTCGAATCCTTCCGGCACTTCAACGTCTACTCGTAAAGCGTGCAAATAGCAAATACACAAATAAACAATAGGCAAAAAGTGTCCAAACATCCAAATAAAATCCATAAACAGAGAGAACATAATTTTATGAATTTTTAGAAACTTGAATCGTCAAATTTGGAGTTAAAATGCAAAAGTTATGATTATTTAAAGTTTAAATAATCAATTAAATAATTTTACAGAGAAAAACTTTAGTCCAAAAATTAAATAAAATTCATATTTAGGTAGGTCTCAATTTTATACAAATTTAGAAATTTGAATCACTCAAATCGGAGTTGAAACGCAAAAGTTATAAGCGTTTGAAGTTTGAAACAAAATCTAAAATCATTATTTCGAATTAATAAATCATTTTCTTTTTCGAAAATTAATTATTGCGTCAGCCTGGACACGTGGCAACACGGGATTGGTCTGCTGACGTCAGCCGGTCCATGGACTCGGTCCACGCTCGGTTTGGGTCTACCGTGGACCTGGTCCACGGCTCACGCGTGAGGCCAGCGGTGGGTCCCTCGGGTAGCGTCATTCTTGGCGTCGGCGGGGCTCGGCCAGTCTTTGGCAGTGGGACCATTGTGGCGTCATTGTTGACGCGTCGGCGCTCGGGACGGCCCGTTGACATCTTGAGCCCGCCATGGCGTCGGCGTGACGTCATGGTGCGATTTGGCCGCGGCCCGACATGCGGGCCCAGCGTGTCGGCGTCCACGACGCACGCCAGCGTGGGCGGCCCGACCGCGACGGTCGACCTCCACTGGGCGCGTGGCGCAATCTCGATCGTTGGTTTGAAAATCAACGGCCCGTATTGAATCTGGATCTCACGCGTTTGGGTTAACGCGTTTGATCTCGACCGTTGGATCTAGATCTAACTACCGAGATTGGATCTAGGATTTTCAACATGGAAACTCACCGGTGACGTGGCGTGATCTCGACCGTTGGATGGCGATCGGACGGTGGTGGAGCTCGAACGACGGCGATGGCTTGCGCGGCATCAAGCTTCACCGGAGTCGAGGACGGCGACCATGGCAACGGCGTTGCGGGCCCCTCCGCGAAGTGAGAGGTAGCTCGGGTGCGCCGACGCGAGGAGTCCTGGATCTGGGCACAACGGGCGGAGAACGACGGAGATGACCGCAATCGGCAAAGAACCACGGTGGAGGAAGAGGCAACTCCGGCGAGCGATTGCGGCTCAACGGCGGCTCGGCGGCGTTGTCTAGGGCTACTGGTGCGCAATGAAGCGGCGATCCGACACGGGTGGCGGCGCAATAAATAGGGCCCTCGGCGTCAGTGAAACGCGCGAACTGCGTGGTCCTCTCCGTTCGCGGCGAGTCCGGCGGCGACACTGTTAGGGTGATCGTGGCACGCAGACACCGCTGGATCGAGATCCAACGGTCGCGAAGTTTGGGTCCGGTCGGACTCGCGAGCCGGGCCGCCTCGGCCGCTCAGGCTCGGTGACGTGGCTCAATCGTGGCCGTTGGATCAAGATCCAACGGTCACGCGGGTAGGGCGCGGCCGAGTGGGTTCGGTCGAGTCACGTGACTCGGGTCGGACGCGAACTCGGGTCTGACTCTGCTCGATCGGATGAACAAGATTTGACCCGACTTGATTTTCCAGCGATTTAATATTTAAAATAATTCCCAGTAATTCATTTAAATCATTAAAAATAGCAAAAGACTCAGAAAAATTCCAGAAAAATTCTGGAAAATATTTTGGATCATTTTGGACTCAAATAAAATATTTCCAACAAAATTTTATTTGCAAAGTTTAATTCTTTAATTATTTCAAAATGGAATAAATTCAAATAAATTCCAAATAAATCCAAATAAATTCCAAAAAATTCCAAAAATTCACCAAAGTGCCAAATCACACATGAATTTAAGAAAAGCAAAATTTTGGGGTGTTACAGCAACCGACAGTGATAACAACACCATCATTGTCGGTTCTTATATTGATGATGCCATTATCAATGTCGATTCCATATAAGAACCGATAATGATAATTGTGTCATCACAGTCGGTTCTGTGTTGTGGTCAGTTCATTTAGTTTTTTAAACACACAATTCTTTAAGCACATATAGTACACACATATCACATTGATAATATCAAATACAATATCATATAACATTCAAACATATCACATTAAATATACATCACATTCACGTCAATATTGTTTACGAACATATAGACTAGTAAGAGCCTGTCGGGTCTCTAAATCTACAATCCTCCACTGTAACTTCTGTCTAGTACTACTGGGATATGTGGTCTCATAATTTCTTGAGATCTTTGTTGCTTAGGCTCTTCAGGGGATATTAAGATCCTGCAAAATAGAAAGTAGTGCACTAATATATTTAAGTTTTAAAATTTGATTGTAAAAGGCTGACAGTATTATACATGTAAACATGTATCACATTAAATTGACAGTAGTGCAATAATCAGTTCTATATCTTAGGGAAAAGTTGTGAGCCGTTGACTAGGATCAGCATGTGACGCATTACATAAAAGCCGCACAGGTCTTCGCACCCCTGTTGATGACACTGTGAACAAAGAAACTTAAATTAGGAGACGAATAATAGATGTCAAAAAAAAAATCCTACGCTAGACACTTGTACCTTGAAGTGCTTCCACTCCAGCTGGTCGCTTCGTTTGCCATTGTGTCACCCAGCTTCAGCAACGTAAGACAATAAAGTCCTACATACATTGGAGAGATGCCATTGAGGCAAAAAAAATCTAACGTAGTTATACTTAAAGTGTTAGGTTAGAGGAATGTACTTATTTCTATAAAAACAGGCTTGATCGCGTAGGCCATTGGTCTCTTCTCGAGCGAGTTAAAAGTGTAGACTTTATTTTCACTCAAAACAACCATGAGTAGAACCCAATGATTGCTTATTAAACGGTACGCAGTGCAAGAAAATAAATTCATATAAGGTTTAAGTGCGTACATATAATTTAAGGGTAAAGTAGTACTTACTCCTCGTGGTACAGGAAAATAATGAAGTCTTTTTCGCCTTAGCATGCAATGCCTGCTTCATTTAGTTGACAAGGAACTCCGATTGAAACCTAGCTATGGTCGCAGACACCATCTCAGGGTTAATAAACCCGACAAGATGTCGACCCATCATGGTTTGCTGCCTCATTATCCTGCAACTCGTGTTAATTGTTAAAAAACATAATACAAAATCCTATAACAGTTATAGGGATGAGCATGGTGTGATACTCACAGCATCCAGAATTGTACAGTAGAAATATCGATGGCTTTCAGGCTGTACAAAAAGAACAGATCCTCAAAACTCACTGGGAATGTCCCATCCTCCTTGCGATGGAATTGCCCCTCTCGATACCTTACATTGAAATTGACATGAGGATTGGCCTCATGCGCCTTGTCAATGTATCATCCATGCAATAAGCGAGTGCACATGCCTGAAACATTCAATTTGTTGCTTGGGACAAGGGGCTTTCTATGTACGAACCCCTTAGAATCTTTAGGGGGGCTCTGTGGCCTCTGAAAACTTTGCCATCTTCATAGAAGGATTCTCCAAGCTCTCCTGTGGATCTTTTGTTAGTGTGCTAGTACTCCTTTTGTGCACCAGCTCTGCACTCTGTTTAGGAGTAGGGATAAGTTGCAAGTGCAGGTGCAGGAGTAAGAGAAACTACAACAGCAGGAGCAGGGTAGAAGCAGGAGGAGGTGTAGCAGCAGCAGGTGGAGGATGGTGGAGACGATCTGCGCGGTCAAGGGGTTTGGAACCACAAGCTAACTGTCAGAGGTTTTCTTCATACTTGCTAATACCCAGTTGCATGCTCGCTTCTCACATATATGGGAGTAAGGCATCGCCGTCCCAGAGTTCACACACTCCTCGCCTAGTCGCGCCCAATCTACCTTCTTCCCTACATAGCCGCCGGAATCAATGTTGTGTGCATGTGTGTTCTGCCTCTGTACAACGATGTCTTCTCTCTCAGCTCCGAAGCCTCAAGTGTACTCCTCATCCTTGTGAACTCCTCCTAAACCTTGAGAGTCACAAACGAATACTTCTGGAAGGGAGTATGGCTTTTCATCACGTACTCAATATGCATGGTAACCTTGAATTGTCTCAAAGACACACTCATTCTCTGCAAGGTGTACCTTCTCGCATTAATTTCATATTCCTCTGGTAGAATTCATTTTCCCTTAACTTCGTCCCACAGCCGGTTTCCTGCTCAATGCTGACTTCCTTCCTCCAGTTCTTAACTGTGATCAGCACTCTCTCCCTCACCAATCGGCCAAGAAAAGAGGAGTAGTGCCCCTTGTACTTGCCAGAACCCGTGCAAACCCTTGTGGCATCAAAGTGGAGAACCTGCGGAGTTCTTCCTGTGGCCCCTTTATTCGGTCCTCGACCCTTTCTGACCTTACTCAGAGGCACCTCAGTAGCACTTTCTTCTCTCTCTGGCGTTGAGCTGGTACTCTCTTTCTTTGAGATATTTTGAATATATATATATATATACACACACACACACATATATCAAACCTGAACTTCATGAGAGAATGCAATTCATATATTTGTCATGGTCATATATTTCACATGAGAGAAAGCATATTGTAGTAAATTAATAGATTAAGGGATAATTGATACCATATAATTGTACTAGCTAACAGATTAATGGGTGATCTTAAAAAAACGTCTATCTATTGGCCAATTAAGTACATACCAATGATGACTCCTAAGCACTAATTAGGTTAGGTCCTAATCCCATTCGAGGATATATGATTCGGGCAAGTTCCTAGGCTGTTGTACAACTCTAGAGAATATTTTGGTAGCATCTCCTCGTTGTTCTCCAAATACACATCGCGATAACAGATCAAGATGATGTGTATCCAGAGAACACCAGGGAGATGCTGCTAAAATTTCCTCTAGAGTTGTACAACAGCTTAGGAACTTGGCCGAACCATATATCTTCGAACTATAAAAAAAAACGTGGACAATTCGAGACTGATTATTTATAAATCTGCCATTTTAACATATTTATAAATAAGCACCCTTGAACAAGAGATGCATAGTGTCGGTGTTTCGTGCACCGGCAATAAGAATTTTCGGTTAGTGGGGTTTGCGCGTTCCCTCTCCTCGAATGGCTTGACTCAATAAGCCCAAGACGTATACTGGTTCGGGCCGAACGTCCCTACTCCAGTTTGTGAGATGGGTGTATATTGCTGTAACACCCCAATTTTTGCTTTTCATGAAATTAGATGTTATTTTACACTCTGGTGAATTTTTGGAATTTTCTGGAATTTATTTGGATTTATTTGGACTTGATTTGAAATTACCCCCTTTTGAAATAATTAAAGAATCCAAAGTTGCAAATAAAATTTTGCTGGAAATATTTTATTTGAGTCCCAAATGGCCTAAAATATTTTCTAGAATTTTTCTGGAATTTTTCTGAGTATTTTGCTATTTTTCTGGATTTATTTGAATTTTCTACTAATTAATTGATTATTTAATCACTGGAAAAACCGAGTTGGTTTTACTGTTCATGTGACCGAGCCCGAGTCGGACTCGAGTCCGAGTCCGACCCGAAACCGACCGCGTCACCCGGTCGAGCCGAACCCAGTCGGCCGAAACCCTAACGTCGCAACCGTTGGATCACGATCCAACGGCTGAGCTTGAACCACGTCGCCCGATCCCGAGTCCGACCGAGCCAACCACGTCGCCCGAGCCGGACCCGAGCCCAAACCCCGCAACCGTTGGATCGAGATCCAACGGCCCGCGTGGAGCCACGTCACCTAATCTGAATCCTCGCCGGACTCCACCGCCGCCCGCGTGTGGGCCTCGGTCTCCGCGCTTTTCACGGAAGCCGAGGCCACTATTTATACCGCCGCCGCCGCCACCGAGAAGCCGACTCCCGTGCGCACCCGTACCCCTAACCCTCCACGCCTGAGTCGCCGCCGTTCGGCCGCACGAGCTCGCCGTAGTTGGAGGAGCCGTCCGCCGCGGTTAACTCCAGATTCCGCCGCCGTCCGTCGCTCTCCGCCGCGGCTGAGCCCAGTCCCGAGACCCCCAGGCCGAGGCGCATCCGAAGGGAGAACCCACTTCGCCGGAGAAGCCAGCAAACGCCGGCGCGTTGGACGTCTTCCTCCTCTCCGGCCAAGCCACCGCCGCCGCGCGCCATCGACGCCGAAGCTCGAGCATACCGTCCGATCAAGATCCGACCGCCAAGGTGAGACCACGTTTCCCCGGGACCCGTAGAAACCAGATTAGATCTGGACCGTTGGATCAAGATCCAATGGCCCACGTTCGTCCACGTCACCCCGTAGCGAATCCACGTTACGGTTTTAGATTCAATCCCAACCGTTGGATCTAGATCCAACAGCATAGGGTGCGCCACGTGTCGCGCGCCGGGACATGCCACGCCACCCTCGGTGAGGCGAAAACCCAATCCAATCTGGACCGTCCGATCCGAATCGAACGGCCCAGATTAGCCGCGTTGAATCGCAACGTGCGGCATTGGATCCAATCGGAACCGTTGATTTTCAAATCAACGGTCCAGATCGCGCCACGTGGCCGGGAGGCCGACCGTCGCGATCGGTAGCGGTCGGCGCGCTGCGTGGAGTGCGTGCCGACGCGGGGCCCGCGTGTCAGTGGTGCCCCATGTCAGTCGCACCCGCGTTGGCGTGAGCTCGGGTCGCTGACAGAATTGGCCCACATGTCAGTGACATGTGGAGTCGTGCGCCAGGTCCACCGTGGACCCGAGCCGCGCGTGGGCCGTGTCCATGGACCAGGACACGTGGCAGCACCCGGGTGGTGCCACGTGGCCGATGACGTCATGCTAACGTCATCGGTGGGTTCGGCCGGCGCTGACGTCAGCAAGCCCACGTGGACCAATCCGGTGCTGACACGTGTCACTGCTGACGCAATAAATCATTTTCCGAAAAAGAAATAATTTATTTAATTCGGTTTAATGAATTCAAATATGCTTTTAAACTTCAAACGCTTATAACTTTTGCAATTTAACTCCGATTTGTGTGATTCAAATTTCTAAATTTGTATAAAATTGAGTTCTACCCAATGGTAAATTTTATTTAATTTTTGGACCAAAGTTTTTCTCTATAATATTATTTAATTGACTATTTAAACTTTAAACGCTTGTAACTTTTGCGTTTTAACTCCGATTTCGCCGATTCAAATTCCTAAAAATTCATAAAATTATGCTCTCTCTGTTTATGGACTTCATTTGGATGTTTGGACACTTTTGTCTACTGTTTTATTCATTTATTGCTATTTACACGCGTTACGAGTAGACGTTGAAGTGCCCGAAGGCTTCGAAGGTGAAGTGTTGACCCAGGAGCCAGCTCAGGACCAAGATCAAGTACTTTTTGAAGGCAAGTTGTGCTTTGACCATGTTGATCCCATCTTGAAATTAATTTGATTTAAATTATTGCATGCTAGTTCAATTAGAAAATGCTTTAATTAGTTTTGGGAGATTAGTTAATTGCCTAGTTGCTGTATGCCACCTTGACATAAAGAATTGTATGCCATGAACCCTTGTCACCCTAGTTGAGGATTAAATAGTTGGACATTAAATTGCCGACATGGGGATCTAGATCGTTGTAGTATATTGCTTAGACCTGCTACGTGCTCATGACATGGTTTTGGACAATCAAATGTTAATATTGATTTAATGATATATTGAACCTGTTTTGGAAAAGGTATCATGTGTTGTGATGTTGATGGCACGTGGTGCATGGTAATCAACTAGGGTTTTGATAAATAGATTTGGACCGGGGCATGTGGCAAGAAATGATCGGGTGGGCCAGTTGTGGCATCGGGAGTGATGGTTTGGTTCTTCGGGTAGTCTTGCCCTGGTCAACCTAAGGACTTAACCTTGCAAGCCTTTGAACTGAGTTAATCGTGCAACCACATGACTGGAATGGGACGGTGCTAGTTGAGTAAGTTACTAATAACTTGCATGTGATACCTCGGGCGTCAACTACACCCTTTGTGTAGCTTAAAGGGGGAGCGTACCTGTAACACCCCAAAATTTTGCTTTTCTTAAATTCATGTGTGATTTGGCACTTTGGTGAATTTTTGGAATTTTCTGGAATTTATTTGGATTTATTTGGGATTTATTTGAATTTATTCCATTTTGAAATAATTAAAGAATTTAATTTTTGCAAATAAAATTTTGTTGGAAATATTTTATTTGAGTCCAAAATGATCCAAAATATTTTCCAGAATTTTTCTGGAATTTTTCTGAGTCTTTTGCTATTTTTAATGAATTAAATGAATTACTGGGAATTATTTTAAATATTAAATCGCTGGAAAATGCGAGTGGGTTTGTACTGTTCATCCGACCGAGCCCGAGTCGAACCCGAGCTCGAGTCCGACCCGAACCCAACTCGAACCACGTTTGAACCCAACCGAGCCGGCCGAAACCCTAGCTCTGCGACCGTTGGATCAAGATCCAACGGCCCGCGTGGGTCAGCGTCGCCGTGGGTGACCGAGTAGATGCGTAGCGCCAGATCGAATCGGAACCGTGGATCATGACACGTGTACGGCTCCTGTGCATCGTGCTCGTTCCAATTTCCCCGGCGAGACTGTTCATCTCCGCCGCCGTGTTGGATTCGGAAACCTAGCCTATTTAAAGAGTGGATCGGTGCCCGAGGATCGCCTCCTCACGCCGGTCCCGAAACCTAGCTCGCGCCGCTTAGGATCCCCACCGTCTAGCCGCTATTGCTCGGCCAAGTCAAGAACAGCCGCAGTGTGTTCTTCGTTCTCTCCGCCGCAAACCGGTAGCCGCTCCGTCGAAACCGAAGACGGATTTGGACTCCCAGAGCAGGGCGAACCTGGCGCACACTTCATCTCACCGAATCGCTAAGAAACGCCGCTTGCGAAGGTCGTCTCCTTCCTCTCCGGCCAAACCAGCGCCAGCATCGCCATCACCGCTTCGAAGCTCGGATAGCCGTCGGATCTTCATCCAACGGTCCAGGTTAGCCACGTGCGCCCCAACCTCAGAGAACCCAGGTTAGATCTCAACCGTTGGATCAAAATCCAACGGCCCTCGTTCGCCCACGCCATCGCAACGAAATCCACGCTTGCGGTGGATTGATCCAATCTCAACCGCTCGATCCGAATCGAACGGCTCGGATCGTGCCACGTAGCCAGGCCACCGCATCCGCGTGGAGGCGTGCGGCCCGACGAGCGGGCCCGCATGTCGGCGACCGTCGCCGTGTACCGGATCCACCGTGGACCCCGTCGCCGTGGACCCGATCCATGGACCGAGACACGTGGCGACACGGGACATGCCACGTGGCATGATGACGTCATCTTGGCGTCATCACGGACCTGCTCGGTGCCGACGCCAGCAGTCACTGTGGACCAATCACAGGATGACACGTGTCCATGCCGACGCAATAATTAATTTCCAAAAGAAAATGATTTATTAATTCGAAATATTGATTCAAATTTAGATTCAAATTTCAAACGCTTATAACTTTTGTGTTTCAACTCCGATTTGAGTGATTCAAATTTCTAAATTTGTATAAAATTCAGATCTACTCAAATATGAATTTTATTTAATTTTTGGACTAAAGTTTTTCTCTGTAATATTATTTAATTGATTATTTAAACTTTAATAAATCATAACTTTTGCATTTTAACTCCGATTTGAACGATTCCAGTTCCTAAAAATCCAGAAAATTATGTTCTCTCTGTTTATGGATTTTATTTGGAGTTTTGGGATGTTTTTGCCTATTGTTTATTTGTGTATTGCTATTTGCACGCTTTACGAGTAGACGTTGAAGTGCCGGAAGGATTCGAAGGAGAAGTGTTGACTCAGGATCCAACTCAAGACCAAGAACAAGTACTCTTTGAAGGCAAGTTATGCTTTGACCATATTGATCCCATTTTGAAACCTATTTTGATTTAAACTATTGCATGCTAGTTCAATTAGAAAAATACTTGGTTTAAACATGGGGGTTAGATAAGTACCAATTTGCTGTATGACACCTTGATTATTTAAGTATGTGCCATGACCCTTGTCACCCTAGTTGTGGATTACTAGTTGGACATTATTAAATTGCCAACATGGGTTTTAGACCGTTGTAGTGTATTGCTTAGACCTGCTACGTGCTCATGACATGATTTTGGACAATCAAATGCTAATATTGACTTAATGATATATTGAACCTGTTTTGGAAAAGTATCATGTGATGTTGATGGCACGTGGTGCATGGTAATCAACTGGGGTTTGATAAACAGTTTTCGACCGGGGCATGTGGCAAAGAGTAATCAGGTGGGCCAGTTGTGGCATTGGGAGTGTTGTTTTGGTTCTTTGGGTAGTCTTGCCCTGGTCACTCTAAGGACTTAACCTTGCAAGCCTTTGAACTGGGTCATACTTGCAACCACATGGCTGGAATGGGACGGCCCTAGTTGACTAAGTCGCTAAGGACTCACTTGTGGAGCCTCAGGGTGTCAATTACACCGTTTGTGTGATTGTGCGGGGAGCGTGTCGTGGTCGTGGGCCGATACCCATCTAACGGTGTGTTGGTCCCATACTTCGCCTTGGCTAAAGGAAGGGATGGTGTAGAGCACGAACCTGAGAGGACCACCTGTGTTGTTTGAGGCTTCCAAAGGCTTTGTTACTGAACTCGCCTTTGTGGTGTTTGACTGTATCTTGTGGGTAAAGTGCATAACCTCTGCAGAGTGTAGAATCTATTTAAATAGCCGAGTCCACTGATCGACAATGCTCGGGGATTACAGTCAAGGGTTAGATTTTCTCAAAAATAACTTTGGTTTGAAAGGTGGGTTGGTTTAGTAATGAAGATGATGGAAATGTGGTTTAGGATGGGGAAAATGTTTATTAAACTTCTTGAAAAGTTATTTATGCTTTACTTGTTTCTACTGCTTTCAAATCTATTTATGATACTTGTCAAATGCTGTTTACTGCAAATATACCTTGAGCTATTCCTTTGTACCAAGTCATGCATATAGTATATTAGCTTGCATTCTGTGCACGACTTGCTGGGTACCAAGTACTCACCCTTGCCTCAACACAACACCAGTTGAAGAGGAGACTACGCCAGCTTCGGAGGAGAAATTCCAAGAGGATCCGTCTACTTAGGGATGCGAGCCCAGTCAGTTGCCTGTGGTATACTGGATGGCGCCACGAAGCTATTTGATTTTCCGCTGCTATTATTTTTCTCAGAATAAGTTTCGCCTTGCGAGGCATACATTTTGTAACTTGGCCATAAGGTCGAGTAACCACTTTGGTTATTTAAATAAAGTACTTTGATAATATCGAATGGTATGATTGTGATATTTACCAATGTTAAGACTGTGTGCACTAGCGTGTTCCTGGACTAGTGCTGAATACACAGAGGGTCCGGATTTGCAAATTCGGGGTCCCGACAGTACCGATGCGATGGCATGGTACCCGTCCAACGGTATGTCGGTCCCATACTTCGCCTTTGTTAAGGGAAGGGATGGTGTAGGGCAGAAACCGGAAAGATTCACTTGCGTAGTTAGCCGTTTCCGAAAGGCTTTGTTACGACCACTCGCCTCCGTGGTGTTTGGCTGTATCTTGTGGGTAAAGTGCATAATCTCTGCAGAGTGAAAAATCTATTCGAATAGCCGTGTCCGCGGTATTGGACATTGCTCGGGGATTACAGTCAAGGGTTAGACTTTCGTGAAAACAACTTGGACTTGGAAGGTTTGGTTTGGTTAATAGATGATGTTGATGGAAATGTGGACTAGGAATGGGGAAGATGTTTATTTAACTCCTGGGAAAAGTTATTGATGTTATACTTGTTTCTACTGCTTTCGAATCTACTTATGGTACTTGTTAAATGCTGTTTACTGCAAATATACCTTGAGCTATTCCTTTGTACTAAGCCATGCATGTAGTATATTAGCTGCATTCTGTGCATAACTTGCTGAGTACCAAGTACTCACCCTTGCCACAATACAACACCAGTTGAGGAAGAGTCTACACCAGCTTTGGAGGAGGAGCTCCAAGAGGAAACGTCTAACTAGGGAGCGAGCCCAGTCAGTTGCCTGTGGTATACTGGATGGCACCACGATGTTATCATACTTTTTCCGCTGCTATTATTTCTCTTTTAATAAGTTTCGCCCTGCGAGGCGTATATTTGTAACTTGACCTTAAGGTCAAGCAACCAGTTTGATTATCTAATTAAGGTACTTTATTATTATCGAGTGGTATGATTGTGATATTTACCAATGTTGAGACTGTGTGCACTAGCGTGATCCTGGACTAGTGCTGAATACACAGAGGGTCCGGATTTGCAAATTCGGGTCCCGACAATTGCTTCTGGGAGCAAATGGACACGGGGTGTTACAAGTGAGGGAGTGTTTCTCTTGTTCGTCCGACCGGTCTTTTGTTCGGTCGGGGGCCTTCCTTTTTCTCTATTTTTCGCTGCCTCTCTTCTCCCCGGGGCCCTGTCTTTCCTTATATAGGTGTAAGTGGCAGGTTACATGGGAGTTTGAAATGAAAAAAGAAGGGGTACTATATGCCTTGGAGTCTGTTCTTCTGTCTTGTCGTCTAGGAGTCTGGCCTTCTGTCTTGTCGCCTGCCAGGCCTCTACTTCCTCACGAACTGGGCTGGTAGACTCGCCTGAGGGGGGTCGGTAGCTGCCCCAGTCGGAGTGGTGACGTATTGCCTCGTTCCTTCGTCCGGTGCTTGCATCATCACGTTTGACCCTTGGTGCTGCCTCGGGAGAGAGCGTCTCGCTCTGCTGCGAACCAGGATGATGGGATTGGTGCTTGACTTTTTGGTGGGTCTTCTGGCGTCCTCAGGAAGGGGCCGCCAGCATTGGTACGGACTTCAGGGGCCTACACACCCGTTGGGCAGTTGGCCAAACTCCAATGAGGGACTCGGTGTCCCGACTGCTAGTGGAGGCGATCTCGGTTGGGTCGGAGCCACGGGCGTTCTAACCAAGCGGGGTCGGGTCACGCCGAGTCCCCCGACCCAGGGAGGCGGAGCCATCCGAGTGATCGAACTCGAGGGGTCGGAGTACTCGAGACCCAGCTCAAGTCGGGCCAGGCTCCTTTCGGGGCCCATGGGCCCTTTGTCGGCGCTGGGCTTTTAAGAAGCAGCCCGCTCATTGTTTCGGGCTGCTGGGGGTACCCTTGGTATGTGTACTCGTCAGTAGCCCCCGAGCGTGTCAAGCTAGAGGCGGTCGGGGGTTTGCATGTCGATGTTGGCCCGACCGAGTGCGTGTGGGCGCCCCCGGCCGATCTTCTGAGCCCAGGTGCGCGCGAGCGCACCCGGTGGGTGTAGCCCCCGAGCCCTCGAGAGGCTCAGGGAGCCGGTTGCGGGGTGAGCTTGCCAACGTAGGCTCCACTGAGTGCGTGCGGGCGCTTCCGGCCGGTCTTCTTGGCCCGGGTGCGCGCGAGCGCACTTGGTGGGTGTAGCCCCCGAGGCCCCGAGCGGCTCGAGGAGCCGGTCGGGGGGTAACCTTATTGACGCAGGCGGGCTGAATCTCTTCGACTCCGTCGGATCAGGGTCTTTGTAGCATACTGCTTCCTCGTCAGGCTCCCTGTTTATCGAGGGCGTCCGTTTCGTCAGGGCGGCGCCGAACCCGCTTGGTGGATCGGTTTTTCGCCGCGCCGATCTCAGCCTTCAGTGCGAACCTATGCTCCATTTGTCGCCTCGGGACCGTGGTGGCTCAATTAATTGGGCGACTGCGCGAGCGGCTATGCGGCCGGACCCGTGGGGTGGCATGACGCTTCAACCGAGGTGACGTCTCTTCATCTGCCGCCGCCGCGATTCAATGCACAGCGGGGAGAGCGGAAAGGTACCGGCGCGCGTTATCGAGGCAGCGTCTGCTCGGGTTTTATGGCCTCGTACGTGTGATAAGTAGGGTGCGGGGTGTGCGGGAATGATTACGCCTGATCGTTGGCACCCGCTCCCTCGCCTTTTTGCTTGTTGGCCTCCTACGCCGCCCCGAGGCTCTCCGAAAAATTGATGGCGAGCGGAGGCGACGGTCCTGGCGGCGACCGGCAAGGTGGCAAGCGCCCAGCGGATGATGCCCCTCCGGATCAGGACCCGAAGAGGCCCCGCGTCGCCTTCGGGTTGGCCTCAACTATCTCAACTTTTTGACAAGTTCGGTTTTCCTCTTGGCTGATGTTGGCCTGTTCTTCGTTGTTTTTTCTCTCCTCAGCGGTTCTGTCTCGAGCTTGATCCCGCCCCCGGCCCCGCCGCCGGCTCAGGGAGGCGACCCGGGGGTAAGGGCCCGTGCGGCCCGTCTGTCGGCGGCGCTGGCGGGTTTGCAAGCCTCCCTGAGTGTTCAAGCCGCCATGGTCTCCGCCCAGGAGGCAGAGCTGGTAGCACAGCGAGCCAGGGCCCAGGCTGCTGAGGCAGAGCTCGTCAGGGCTCGCGCGGAACTCCTCGCCATGCTTCGCCCTGCCTACGAGAGCGTGGCGAGGAGCCTTGAGCCGCTCGGGGGTGAGGCTGGGCGAGCCTCTGGAGCGTACTGCCGCGCAGTATGCTTTCCACCTTACCCGGGTGGCGGATGCTCTGGCGGGCGTGGCCGATTGGTTGCGCGTGGACGCCTCCAGCGGCAGCTCTGAGGACGACGTTTCCCCTTGAAGGTCCTTGGGACGACCGCTGCAAGAAGAAAACTATATTATTGTATTTCGTCCCCTTCCCGCCTTTCCTTTGAACGGTATAATTAGTATATATCATGGTGGTCGGTCGTGGCGTTCGCCCCGGCTTTACTTTATTGTGTTCTTTGTGTTTTGGCAATGGCTGTTGGAGGGGCGGCTGCCGCGTTAGGGTTGCCTGATTGTGGGAGCGCTAGTGTTTTTTCGAGGAAAGTGTGTGGGAGAGTGCAATTTTCTGCCGGTCGGGCCGTCGTTGGGGCGCGCCTCTAACCGAGTGTGCTCAGAGCAGGTTCGCGGGCGCTTCGCGGTACGGGCTGCTTGCGTACGTTCGCACGGGAAAGGAGTGCTCTTGACTAGTTTGTTCGATCGTTCCGCTCGGGTACTGCCTCTGCGGGGCGCCGCTTCGCAACCGTGGCCGCTGGGGCGTAGGCCGTAGCTCCCGAGTTGAGAGGGGTACCGCTAGGGAAGGTCGAACAGTCAGTCGGGTTACCAGCCCGTGCGGACGTACGGTGAGGCTTGCGAGTGTCCGTAGCGCGAAGTGTTTCTCTGGTGTTTCTAGCTGGGAAGGAGTGTTTCCGGCTGGCCATGGAATACCCCCCTTATGCAATTCCTTTCACCGCGGGGCAGGGCCGCGTGGCTGGTCGGAACACCGATCCGCGCAAACGCATGTTCGCAAACCATTGCGGAAACGTATCCCTGGGTCTCCAAATGCCAAGTCGGTCGGGGGGTCGTGTCGACTGACCTCACCGACACGGGTGTCCGGATGCTTTTAGTTAAGTTCCGGTACCCGAGTGCTCGTTTTACGTTGTAGCCGGACGTTGTTCGTAGGGCTTGTTTTACGCCGGAGCTAGGCGGGGGGGGGGCATCCATCCCGAGTCCTCATCTGGTGAGGCTGTCTGCAGGAGGAGTAGCCGCTGTCTGTCCCACGTATACGCCCCGTACGTAGGTGTGGGACCTGGAGGGGGTGAGCGGACATGCGTTTACCAATCGTTGGCTTGAACGCCGTGCTCGTGTGAGCCAATAACGGGTAGTCCGAGTAGGTCCTGGAGATCCCTCCGCAAGGGGGATCTTTGCCAGTAGACGATCCCCAGCGTGGGTGTCTGGCCCACTGGGGGCTTCCCATTAGAAACCTTTCTTTACTCGATCCCGTATCGGTCCCCAGGTCGTCCGCCGACCAAGGGCGCAGCTGGCTGCCGCCCATCGATGGGTTCCGTGGGAGAGTGCGAAGTATGGTCTCAGACACGAGTAGGGACGATTGGGTCGTCTGTCGACCCAACTTGTGGCCCCCTGAGGGCTCACCCCGTCCTCGCCCCTCACTCAATTTCCCTCTGGGGCGGATCTAACTCTGCTTGGCGTGCCGGCCTTCGGAGCCCACAGCGTTAGGGTGGTCCTCGGGCTGGAGCCTTTGAGCTTTCTTGATGCCCCAAGGCCGAAGCGGCCCAGCGGGCCTTGCGTACCTGTTGAAGGAAGTCGACCCATACCCACCGGCGGAGGCCACAGAGTTGCGGGCGACGTGGCCCAATGTGGCGCCCTAGGTGCGGGCCATCCTGTCGGTGTTTAAAACATAGTGGGGTATTGGAACCATCGTCACTTACCGGTGGCTCGGTAGTGGGTTGTCAGGCGTGACCGGCGGTTCGTGCGGCGCTTCGCCCAAAGCGGTAGCGTTAAGCTTGGCGTCTGTTGGGTTCGCGTCCACCCAGCTTGCGTCCATTAGCCTCTATAAGTTCGGGGTAGCAGGCTCTGAGACCGGCGCTCGCATATGCTTTTTCTCGTCTTGTCGCCTGCTCCTGCTAAAGAAGAGGCCGAGAGAGGCGAAGAGGAGAACTATTTTGGGAAAGAGTCTGCTTGCCTGTCTTTTAGTTATGGGGGGATGTCGTGGCCGGCGTGCTCCATCCAGTCAAGCCGCGCGCTCGGTTTGGAGAAGAAAGTGTTGGGGAACGCGGTATGCTACACTAGCACAAAATAAAATTTCTACCGCAAACCAGAAAAGATACTCGCAAGAAGGGGATCATAAATCTATTACCATTAGACGCGCAGTTGCGGAATCCTCCGCACGTCGTTGTAGTGGATTGTTCTCGGCGCAGATCATCCTCGCCGTGGATCGTCCTCGCCACGGATCGTCCTCTCCACGCCGCAGTAGCAGCAGCGTCACCACAGCAGTCCACACGTCCGGGGATGGAACGTCGTGCGTCGGTGTGCAAGCACCGGGTCGCTCGGCAGGGGCAACGAGAGGAGGTGGCTAGGGTTTCTGGCGAAACACCTCTAAACCGCACGAAAGTCTGTTCTGCGTCTAGCCTCCTCCCCTCCTTATATAGCCACGAGGTGAAACCCTAGGCAGTCAGGGCCCATCTACGCGCTAAGCCCACGAGGTCCATTAATTACGGATCCAATCCGAATTAATGCGTCCCACTGCTAAGTGTGTGACCAGAGGTTCATGCGCATTTGGACATGGATTCGGAAAACCCTTTTTCTAATCCAATAGTCGTAGCGGCTCCTTGCAGAGCATGCCAACTCCCAAACGCATATGATTAAAAATCTTGATGTAATAATCCCTTTGCCAAACTATATGAAGATCGAACTCAAGGCGAGAAGCATGTCATCCTTTGATAGTTCAATCCATCTCTCGTATCCGTGATATATTAATAAGTTGTGATTGACTTCTCAATCACGGCATGGCCATGCACTTCCTTAATCATATCACACGAGTGGCCTAGACATATATCTCCGTTACATTGGAGTGGCAAATTCCATCTTGACTGCTCACTTCCCTCTGCATGTTTCATAGTAAACATGAAAGCTACCTTTATAACTATCCGGTTAGGAAATAGTGTTTGGTAACCCCAAGGTAAACTATTACACATGTAGAGAATATGACAATCTCAGGTCTAAGGATCATACATCTACTATGTATGAGATACACTGATGACACATAAGAATGTAACATTCTCGCAGTGTCCCATTGTGGGTCTATCTAACACATGTTCTTCAACATGCGTCCACAATGTATTGATGATATCTCCATATCCCATGATCTATGAAACATGATCATCGAACAATACATGTGCTGATCTATTCATCGTTGTCCTATACGATGATATCTGATCAGAGATATTTATCGAATTATATCAATAAGTAAAGAGCTTCGTAAACAAGTCACACACTTGTTGATCAAAATAATGATATACATTCATTGCACCAATAATCATATTATTATTCATAAACATAGTCATGTTACAATCATCCATATGATTGCCTCAAGGGCATAACACTAACAGAAAGGTTTCCTCCCCCCGCGGGGGGAGCTACGGTGGATGGTACTGACGGGGGCCAAAATCCCCACACCGAGCGACAGGGAGATCGTGGTACCCACTTTTTTCTTCGAGCGCGGCTTCGGGCTCCCCCTCCATTCGTTCGTCCGCTGGCTGCTGCACTTCTATAGGGTGGAGGTGCACCATCTGAACCCCAACGACGTGCTCCACATTGCGGTCTTCATCACGCTATGTGAAGCCTTTCTGGGGATCGAACTTCATTGGGGGCTCTGGAGGCACTTGTTTCAGGTGCGGCTGTGGAAGGACAAGCCGTCGAACGATGCCGCGCCCTTGGGTGGCACAATCCTCCAGTTACGATCCCACCGCGCGGCGGACTATATTGAAGTGAAGTTGCCGTCGTCGAACCGGGGATGGTACCCCGAGTGCTTCTACGTTCAGAACTTGGGGGCAGTGCTCCGGCCTTCTCCGGCAGACTCCTTGAAACGAGGCCCCAATGGAGCTGGGGTCCCGAAAAAAGGGAGAAGAAAAGGGTGGCGATGGTCATCGAGCGGATCAGGGTCTTGCAGACATAGGGCTTGATAGGTGACGTCATCGTGCGCGCATTTATGGGAATGCGCATCCAACCTCTCATGGATCGGGTGCGCCCTATGTTCGAATACTCTGGGGCATCTGATAGCATGAGGATGGTCGAGACGGAGCTCCCAGCGTCGGAGCTCGAAGCTCGGGTCTTCGCTGTCATCGGGGTAGGGGCCACTGAGGCGGCGAGCGGTGTCCCTGCACTGTTCTCAGCGAGCAACCCGCCGAACCTGGTGAGTCGGACGATCCCCTTCTTTTTGGGTTTCTCTGCTCCTTCCTTTAGCCCTTGTAGGTGGTTGTTTTAAGCGTGAGCTTGCAGGGGCTCGGCGGGATGGTCTCCCGGGCCGAGCTGCCAGGGGAGAAGGAACCGAGGACCGCCGCCCGCGTGGCTTCCGAACAGCGCGACTCCATCCGCAAGAAGCGGAAGGAGGAGAGGTGGAAGAGGAGGGTGGCAGAGAAGAAACAGGAGCACGCGGCGCGGGCCGCGCGGGGTGAGGAAGTTTCCGACCCGACTTCCGGCGAGTGGGACAGTCAGGAGTCGACCTCGAGCTGCAGCGGTGAGAGCGACGGATGTGACCCAGGCAGCGCACTTGCTACCGTGCTGTCGTTGGGCGGCAGCCTGGCTGAAGGCGTCGTCCAGATCGTGGGCGTCGTTGCACCTCAGGCAGAGGTACCGCCGGCGAGGGCGTCCTTGGGGAGACGGAGGGCCACCACGCCCCCTCGCGGGGGGTCGTCGAAGAGGGCGCGACGGCAATGGCCCCGCTTGTTGCAGTAGGCGTCCCTTTACTTCGGAAATACCTTTAGTTCTAGCTAGCTCCCGCGCAACTCTCTTACTGACCCTTGCGTGCAGAATCTACACCCAGGTGACCTTGGAGGTGACGAGCCCGACCGCGGCAACAAGAGTGCTGGCGCTTCTGCTGCCTCCGGTGGGGGTCGAAATTATTGAGGTCGGGGACGACGAACCCGTGCGGCCAGTTTTGGAGGTGCTGCCGGCATTGCCCGCGGCGTCTGCAATGACAATGGGGGAAACAGAGTTGGCGAGCGGACCAGTGCGCGGGGATCCATCGGCCTCTATCGCCGAGCCGGCAGTTCTCCCGGGGGTTGGAGGAGGCGAAGAAGATCTCCTGTCATCGCCGCCGGGTGGGCCGCCAGCCGGGGCCACCCGACTGTCGGGAGAAGCGCCGCCACCGTTGCTTGAGGACGTGCCACTGGAGGCGGCGGCCCAAGAGCCAGCGGTGGTAGCGTCCATTCCCCCGGGGGCTCTTCGAGAGCGCGAGTCGCTGGGGCGGTCGCGTCGGAGGCTGCTTTGGCCCCACCGCTCGTGCTTACCTGGCCAGCCGACAACCTGTCCGGGGGGCCGTCGTTCGTGCCGGATGACGCGGCGGAGTACGAGGAGTGGGAGGCCCTTTAGGAGGGCGCACGGGGCCTCAAGGGGGAGGTCGAACAGATCCATAAGGGTCTGACCCTCGCCCTTGAGTCCTCCAGCATGGCACTGGGTTCCATCACCGGAGGACTCCACCCTACTGGATCGGTAAGGCTATTCATCTCGCCTTTTTCGGAGGGTTTCGGGGTCGAGTAATCGGATCGCACTTTGCAGCATTTGCAGACTCGGTCCGTGGAGAAGTCCAGGTTCCTCCGTCAATTGTTTGGCAGGAGGGAGGCTACAGAGGCGGAGTGCGAGCGCCTAGTGGCACTGGCGCGCGACGCACGAGAGGCCCTGGACGTCGAGCGGAGGAAGACAGCCTTGGGCGACCAGAGGCTGGATGTGCTCGCGAAACTTTTGGAGGAGGCGCGGCTGATGACCCGAACCTTGGAAGGGGAGGCATCCGAGGCCAAATCTTCCCTGGAGGTGGCGAATGATGCCAAAGCCTCTGCTATCTCCGCGGAGGCGTCCGCTCGGTCGGAGGCAGCTCATCTTCGGGGCGAGCTTAGCTCGGCACGAGCGGAGGTCGACCGGCTGCGCTCCGAGCGGAATACCGCTCGAGAGGAAATGGCTTCGGCGAGGAAACTTGCCGAGGCCGCTGAGAAAAGTCTTTGCGACATGGAAACTTCCGTAGCCGGTAGGTTACCCCATTCTCTGATCTCGCAATCGTGGTCAGAGGGGTGGAGCTTTCTGACGTGGTCTTGCATTCGCAGAGCTGCAGAAGAACTTGGCCGATGCTGCAGACACACGGAGGTTGGCGGTGGAGGCGCGTGACATGGCAACCACGGCGTGGGACGTGGCTCTGGTGGCCCAGCAGCAGGCGGAAGGGGATCGGTCCGGGCTAGCCGCCAAACTGGCGACTCTTCGGGAGGTCAGGTAGGGCGTCTGTGACCGGGTGCGCAGGCTTACCACGGGCCCGAGCTCCCTTCCCACCGTACTGGCGGGGGTGCCAGAGCACGTCGAGGCCTCGATGAGTGAGGCTTTCATGCAAGGTGCTTCGGCGGCGCTGGTCAACGCCGTATCCTTCTACGACGGCATCGACCTCGAGATGATCAGCAGCGGGATTGCCGAGAACAGGACCGAGGAAGAGATCGACGAGTTCGAGTCCCGAGTCGATCCTTACGCCCGGGTGATCGCCGGGAATATCTCGCCGCGCAGCATCCTCCATGGGGAGCATGAAGGGAATTTGTTTTTGCTTTTCGTTTTTGTGGTGCAAAGAACTTGGTAAATGAACTTTGATCTCCGTCGATCAGAACTAGCTGTTGTCGTGTCGCTCAGTGTTGAGAGAACATGGGAAAAGACTTAAGCCAAGACCGCTCTCTTTGTAAAAAAGGAGTATTTCCGACCGACCATAGAGCACTTCCCGTGGGTACTTGCCTCTGCGGAGCGCCGCTTCGCAACCATGGCCGCTGGGGCGTAGGCCGTAGCTCCTGAGTTGAGTGGGGTACTGCGGGGTAGGATCAAATGGCCGGTTGGGTTACCGACCTGTGTAAGCACACAAGCAGCCCCCGAGTGATGCGTGGGGACTGGTTAGCAGTCGCCACGCAACACTTAGAACTCGGAGGGGAGATAAAGAGACGTGACGAAATGAAAGAGTTAGGGGGATGGGGTCGCCTTAACTTTTTGGCGTCCGTGCTTTGGTTGGAATTGGTGCAGGGCGCATCTGCTTCTGAGCCCCGCCTTTACTCGAGCCTCTTCGTTCTCCATGCCTTGGGGTATAAAAGGGGGTGGCGGAGGCGTTAGCGATGCAGCCACCTTCCTTCTCTTCTTCTCATCATCTTCAGTAGTTTCCCTCTGCCTCTTGATGGCCGGTCGGCCGCCATTTGACCGGCCGCCCTCCTTCGATTACAAGGAGGCATGGAGGCAGATCGTAGCGGATGTTGAGGAGGTCTTGGTTAGGCAGGACACGGAGCTGGTCGACGCGCTCATCCGGGCTGTCCCCCGTCTTCACGAGATGAGGGGGGCTTTGATCGAGGCGGTCGTCCGCAGACGCCGGGAAGCGGGTGGATGGGGGTGATGGCACAGGATCCTTCGCTCCCTCCAATGTAAATACTTTTGATGAAATGAAGTTTTCTTTTCGGCGAAAAATTGCCCGCTGTTCTTCTTGCTCTTGCCTCTTTTGCTTGCGAATTGACACTCAACGACCGTAGCCTTTTAGGGACCGTGGGGGTCAGGCGTGAGTCGGAGAGTTCGTATTTTTAGCGCAAAGTGTGAGGAAGCGAATGTGAACTTCAATACAAGATGTTTCTAGGGATAAAACTTTCTCAACTTCTCTATATTCCACGCGTTGGGGAGGACGTTGCCCTCGGCATCCTTTAGACGGAAGGTGCCGGGTCGGAGGACCTCCACGACGGTGAAGGGGCCCTCTCACGGTGGTGAGAGCTTGTGTCTGTCTTTATTGTATTGTACTTGACGCAAGACTAAATCGCCAACACTGAACGACCGGCCGCGGATCTGACGACAGTGGTAGCGTCGCAGGGCTTGCTGGTACTTGGCCGATCGCAGGACCGCCACGTCACGTGCTTCGTCGAGTTGGTCGATGGCGTCTTGCTGAGAGTTAAGTCCTTGGGTGACGTCGAAGGCTCGTAGTCTCGGGGCGCCATACTCCAGGTCGGTGGGCAAAACGGCTTCGGCGCCGAACACCATGAAGAACGGTGTGAACCCGGTCGATCGGGTGGGCGTGGTTCGTAGGCTCCAAAGAACAGAGGGCAACTCGGTCGCCCATCGCCCTGCGAACCTCTTCAGTCGACTGAAGATCCGTGGCTTGAGTCCTTGGAGGATCATGCCGTTGGCCCGTTCTGCTTGGCCGTTGGCGCGGGGATGCGCTGCCGCCCAGTCGACGCGGATGTTGAAGTCATCGCAGAACTCGAGGAACTCCTTCCCCGTGAACTGCGTCCCGTTGTCGGTGATGATGGAGTTCGGGACTCCGAAGCGGTAGACGATGTCGCGGAAGAAATTTGCCGCTTGCGCGAAAGTGATGG
Source organism: Rhipidocladum racemiflorum (assembly GCA_036346355.1). Lineage (NCBI taxonomy): Eukaryota > Viridiplantae > Streptophyta > Magnoliopsida > Poales > Poaceae > Rhipidocladum > Rhipidocladum racemiflorum. Next base: position 17,831,754 of record CM070590.1, read on the forward strand.
TTGCGAGCGGCTTGGCCTCTATCCATTTGGTGAAATTATCCACCGCGACAAGCAGATGAGTGAAGCCCCCGGGCGCCTTCCTGAAGGGTCCGACCAGGTCGAGTCCCCAGACCGCGAACGGCCACGTGATGGGGATTGTCTGTAGGGCTTGCGCCGGAAGGTGCGTCTGGCGAGTGAAGAACTGGCATCCTTCACAAGTTCGCACGACTTGTTCGGCGTCGGCCACGGCAGTTGGCCAGTAGAAACCTTGTCGAAAGGCTTTACCTACGAGTGACTGTGGTGCAGCGTGGTGTCCGCAGGTCCCGCCGTGGACGTCGAGCATCAAGTGTCTCCCTTGGTCGGCTGGGATGCACCTTTGGAGGATCCCGGAAGGGCTCCTCTTGTACAAATCCTTGTCGACCAGGACAAAGGATTTGGCCCGCCATGCGAGGCATCGAGCCTCGGTCGGGTCGGCGGGGAGTGACCCGTCCGTCTATCGGTTGACGAAGGGCTGTCGCCATTTGGAGTCGACTAAGAGCACGTTACGGTCCGGCCCAGGCGGGTCCGACGGACGGGGCGGTCGCTTTTAGGGGGTCGGATGTGGCCTCAACGGTCGAGTCCAGCCGGATGGATTGTTTGTGGAGGTTGGAGATGAAGATCCCAGATGGAACTGGACCTTTACTGGAACCGAGGTTGGCCAAGGAATCGGCCTCACCATTGTACCGTCTGTAGCTGTGGTGGAGCTCGAAACCTTTGAACCTTTCCTCGAGCTTGCGTACATCCAGGCAGTAGGTTACCATTCGGGGGTCGTGAGGCTCCGTGGCCTTCATGACTTGGTCGACGACAAGCTTTGAGTCTCCGTGCAGGTAGAGTCCCCGGGCGCCGAGGTCGGCAGCGATCCGGAGACCGTTGACCAAAGCCTCGTACTCGGCGACATTGTTGGTCGCATCGAAGAGCAGTCGGATAGCGTATTGGAGCTTGTTCCCGAGCGGAGAAACAATGACAACCCCAGCACCTGCTCCGTTCTTGGTGTAGGATCCGTCGAAATACATCGTCAAGTACTCGGGGTCTTCGAGCGCTGGTGGAGTCTGAGCCTCGGTCCACTCGGCGACGAAATCGGCTAGGACCTGTGACTTAATCGCCGTCCTAGGGACGAACGATACGTTAAGGCCGTTAAGCTCGAGTGCCCACTTAGCAATCCTTTCGGTGGCTTCGCGGTTGTGAATGATCTCCCCGAGTGGAGTTGAGGTCACCACCGACACCGAGTGCCGATCGAAGTAATGTGCAAACTTCATCTTCGTGATGAGCACCGCGTAGAGTAGCTTCTGCACCTGCGGGTACCGAACCTTGGTCTCGAAGAGCACCTCGCTGATGAAGTAGACCGACTGTTGTACCTTGAGCACTCGGCCCTCTTCTGCTCGTTCTACGACGAGGGCCACGTTGACGACCTGAGTGGTGGCAGCAATGTAGAGGAGCAGTGTTTCCCCTAACGTTGGGGCGACCAGCACTGGGGGTGAGGTCAGGAACGCCTTCAGTCGACTGAGGGCTTCCTGGGCTTCTTGCGTCTAGCTGAACTGGTCGGACTTCTTGAGCAGCTTGTAGAGCGGCATTCCATGTTCGCCGAGACGGGACACGAAACGGCTCAACGCTGCAAGGCATCCCGTAAGCCTCTGAACTCCCTTCAGGTCGCCAATCGGGCCCATCTTCATGATTGCCGAGATCTTCTCTCGATTGGCCTCGATGCCGCGCTCGAAAACGATGAAGCCGAGCAGCTTTCCTTTGGGGACCCCAAAGACGCACTTGTCGGGGTTGAGTTTTATGCGGAATCGTCGGAGGTTTGCAAATGTTTCCTCTAGGTCGGTGACGAGCTCGTCACCCTTCCTAGTCTTGACGACAATGTTGTCGACGTATGCTTCGATGTTACGGCCAATTTGGTCGGAAAAGCACGTCTGCATACACCGTTGGTATGTTGCACCCGCGTTTTTCAGACCAAACGGCATCGTGACGTAACAAAACGAACCATGCGGGGTAATAAAAGTGGTCGCGAGCTGGTCAGACTCTTTCATCGCGATCTGGTGATAGCCTGAGTAAGCATCTAGAAACGACAAGGATTCGCACCCTGCGGTGGAGTCGACAACTTGGTCGATTCGGGGCAATGGGAACGGATCTTTAGGACATGCCTTGTTCAGGCTCGTGTAATCAATACACATTCTCCATTTCCCATTTTTCTTTTTTACAAGAATAGGGTTTGCTAACCACTCGGGGTGGCGCACCTCTCTTACAAACCCTGCGGCCAAAAGTTTGGCAATCTCCTCCCTAATGGCCTTGCGTTTTTCTACGTCGAAACGGCGCAGGCGCTGGGCGACTGGCTTCGAGCCTGGTCGGACATTCAAGGAGTGCTCGGCGACCTCCCTCGGGATTCCTGGCATGTCTGAGGGCTTCCATGCGAAGACGTCCCGGTTGGCTCGGAGGAAGTCGACGAGCGCGCTTTCCTATTTGGCGGGGAGCGTGGCTCCAACCCGCACAGTCTTCGCGGGATCGTCAGGATCGACCCCGACCTCCTTCGTATCCTCGGTGGACTTGAAGGAGCTTGTCCCCGACTTGCCGGCGCCGGGGGCAGACTCGGGGACCCTCTCTCGAAGGTCGGAGAGCTCGGTGGATGCAATGACCGCCGATGCTAACTCGCAACTGCTTCATTCGCAGTTGTAAGCGAGCTGGAAAGATGAGGCCACGGTGATCACCCCCCGTGGCCCAGGCATCTTCAGCTTCAGATAGGTGTAACTGGGAATTGCCATGAACTTGGCGTAGCACGGCCTTCCCAGAATGGCGTGGTAGGAGCCGGGAAAGTCCACCACCTCGAACGTGAGGGTCTCGGTGCGGAAGTTCTCAGGGCTCCTGAAGGTAACGGGCAGGTCGACCTGCCCGAGCGGATGGGCCTGTTGGCCAGGGACGACGCCGTGGAAAGGGGCCTTGCTCGGTCGGAGACTCGAGCGAGGGATTCCCAGGGCGTCGAGGGTCTCAACATACAGGATGTTGAGGCCACTGCCGCTGTCCATCAGCACCTTGGTTAGGCGCTTTGTCCCCATGACGGGGTCGACGACGAGCGGGTAGCGTCCCGGATGCAGGACGTGGTCGGGGTGGTCGGTTCGATCAAACTGATCGGGGACTCGGACCACCGAAGGTAGCCGGGTACGGCGGGGTCCACCAGATGGAGGGTCCCTGATCTGGATGCCTGGTCCTCCACTGCCTCTACCTCTGCCCGCAGCCCTTTTTGTTCTTGTTCCTGTCGGAGTCTGCCTTGGCCTTTTGGCGCCTACCACGGCAGGTCTCACGGGCTGAGAGCCACCTTGACTGGGATCCATTGATCTAAGGACAAGAGCGGAATCGGTTAAGCTTACAAGAGGAACAAACTTGGTTTGGTTTTCAATCTGTTTACATCGGAAGTTCCGATTTTATATCGGAAGTTCCGACATGAGGTCGGAAGTTCCGATGTTTTCGATCGGAATGTCCGATGTCTACGGATTTCAACCAACACAAAATTTCTTCCAAACCAACCGATACAAAGAGATGAAACTTGACGAGAAAGAACCAAAGGAATGGATGAACAAGTTCACCAAAACGATTTCTCAAAAAGATGCCCTAGATTCAAGAGGAAAGAATTGAGCCCTAGGGTTTACCTCACGAAGAACGAGGAGAAATCGCACGGAGAGGAGGGTCCTCTTCAAGATGGAGTCCTTCCCAAGCGAAGATCGGAAGTTCCGAGAGGTCGGAAACTCCGATAACGGCACAAAGACGAAAAGGGAAGGAGAGGCAAAGAGACACGAAGAAGAGGACAAAAGAAAGTGAAAGGGTACGGTCGCTTTCTTAAGTGCGGAGGAGACATCGGAAGTTCCGATATGACATCGGAAGTTCCGATGTGGAAAAACTGCCAGACATCGGATATTCCGATGATTGGATCGGATGTTCCGATGTGTTGATTTTTCCAGCAAACAGAGAAAGAAACAAGGAATTGAGTGAAGTCTGAAAACTCTGAGTCATGTGAACTTAAGGAGGATCATTCCACTTGTCATCAGTAAGCATCCAAGCAATCAAAACTATGATTACAAGTGAATTGATCCGAGATCAAGATCCAACTGAAACACTTTTGAAATTCACTCAATAACTTTTTCAAACATTTTATTTCGAAATTGAGCTAATTTGCAGCAGTCAATGAGTGCAATCTTTCAAGACACATTCCGATAGTCTAGGATGTTTAGCTCACTTCTAAGCTCGCAAAAGCGCTTCTCATCTAGAGGTTTGGTAAAGATATCGGCCAATTGTTTTTCGGTTCTCACATAGGTAATATCTATGTCTCCCTTAAGAGAGTGATCTCTAAGGAAGTGGTGTCGGATATCTATGTGCTTGGTCCGAGAGTGTTGAACGGGATTGTTGGCTATCTTGATCGCACTCTCATTGTCACATAAGAGTGGTACCTTTTCCATACAAAAACCAAAATCCTTCAAGGTTTGCCTCATCCATAACAATTGTGCACAACAACTTCCTGCGGCAATGTATTCCGCTTCTTGTGGATAAAGCAACTGAATTTTGTTTCTTTGAGGACCAAGACACTAGTGATCTACCTAGAAATTGACAAGTCCCCGAAGTGCTTTTTCTATCCACTTTACAACCCGCATAATCAGCATCCGAATAACCAATCAAATCGAATTTTGATCCTTTAGGATACCAAAGCCCTAAACTAGGTGTGTGAACTAGATATCTAAGAATTCTTTTCACGGCTACTAGGTGACACTCTCTCGGAGAGGCTTGAAATCTTGCACACATACACACACTAAGCATAATATCAGGCCTAGATGCACAAAGATAAAGCAATGAACCTATCATGGATCGATATACCTTTTGATCCACGGGATTACCTTCTTCATTTAGACCGAGATGTCCGTTTGTCGTCATGGGTGTATGGATTGGCTTGGCGTTCTCCATGTCAAACTTCTTAAGCATATCTTTGATGTACTTTGTTTGGCATAGGAATGTACCTTCCTTGAGTTGTTTGATTTGAAATCCGAGAAAGAATTTCAATTCACCCATCATAGACATCTCAAATCTCTTCGTCATCAACCTACTAAATTCCTCACAAAAGTCTTTATTAGTAGACCCAAATATAATGTCATCGACATATATTTGGCACACAAATAAATCATTATCAACATATTTTGTGAAGAGAGTAGGGTCGACTTTACCAATTTCGAAACCCTTTTTAATAAGAAAATCCTTAAGGCATTCATACCATGCTCTAGGTGCTTGCTTAAGCCCGTAGAGCGCCTTATGGAGTTTGTATACATGAGTGGGGTTCTTGTGGTCCTCCATTCTCGGTTGCTCAACGTAGACTAATTCGGCGATTGGACCATTTAAGAAAGCACTCTTGACGTCCATTTGATAAAGCTTGAAATCATGGTGAGTAGCAAATGCAACCAATATACGAATTGATTCTAATCTAGCAACAGGAGCATAAGTCTCACCAAAATCCAAACCTTCAATTTGAGTGAATCCTTGAGCTACCAACCGAGCTTTATTTCTTGTGACAACTCCGTTCTCGTCTTGTTTGTTGCGGAAGACCCATTTGGTTCCAATCACGCTTTGATTAGGCCTTTCCACTAGTGACCATACTTTGTTTCTAACGGTTGTTAAGCTCTTCATGCATAGCCATTATCCAATCCGATCTCTTAGTGCATCTTCAACCTTCAAAGGTTCCAAAGTAGACACGAAAGAGTAAAATTCGCAAAAATTAGATACTCTAGAGCGTGTAGTTACCCCTTTTGGATATCACCGAGGATGTTATCGACGGGTGATCTCTTTGGATACTTTGATGCACCCTTGGATGTGGCATTTGAGAGACATGTTGGATTGGTTCTAGGGCTTCATCTTGAACATCCTCCACGAGTTTGCTTGCACTCCCTTGAGAAATGTCTTGACTTTGGCTTGAAGTAGGAGGCTCGACTTGTGTAGATGAATTGTCTTGTTGTACCTTTTCTTGCGGCCTCACTTCTCCTAATGCCATCTTCTTGATTGCTATGCTCGGTTCTTCCTCATTTCCTAGCACATTTAAATCAACTTTCTCTACTTGAGAGGCGTTTGATTCATAAAATTTCACGTCTCTAGCTATTTAAACAAAAACCGAGGTTTTGTTGATAACACGATTAGCGTAGGCATTTGATCCATATCCTAGCAATAACCCTTCATCGACCTTTGGAGCGAATTTGGAGTTCTTAGGCTTCTTGTTTAGGATAAAACATTTACTACCGAAAACTCAAATACGAAATATTTGGTTTGTTACCGGTGAGGAGTTCAGATGCCGTTTTCTTCAATATCTTGTGGAGATATAATCGATTGATGGCATGACAAGCGGTGTTGGCGACTTCCGCCCAAAATTGATCGGAGATCTTGTATTCATCAAGCATTGTCCTTGCCATCTCGATTAAGGTCCTGGTTCTTCCTTTCTACCACTCCATTTTGTTGAGGGGAGTATGGAGCGGAGAACTTCGTGCTTGATTCCTTCTTCATCAAGGAATTCTTCGACTTGAGTATTCTTGAATTCACTTCCATTATCACTTGAATCTTCTTGATCTTCACTCGAATTCATTTTGGGCTCTTCTTGCAAACTTCTTGATTATCCTCATGCGTCTCACTTTTCTCTTGCAAAAAGAACACCCACGTGAAGCGTGAAAAGTCATCAACAATAACTAAACCATACTTGTTACCTCCGATGCTTATATAAGCAACGGGTCCGAAGAGGTCCATGTGTAGAAGCTCCAATGGTTTTGTCGTCGTCATGATGTTCTTCGCGGGATGACGCGCTCCAACTTGCTTTCCGGCTTGACAAGCGCTACAAATCCTATTTTTCTCAAACTCAACATTCGTTAGTCCAATGATGTGATCACCTTTTAGAAGCTTGTCGAGATTTCTCATGCCAACATGGGCTAGCCGGCGATGCCATAACCAACCCATGCTAGACTTTGCCATTAAGCATGTTTGAAGTTTAGCGCTATTTGAGTTGAAATCAACCAAATAGAGCTTACCCTTCAAATATCCTTTAAAAGCAATTGAGGAATTGTCTCTTCTAAAGATGGTCACATCCTCATTAGTAAAAAGACAATTATAGCCCATCTCACAAAGTTGCGACACGGATAACAAATTGTAATTTAAAGATTTGACTAATAGAACATTTGAAATGGAATGATCATTAGAAATAGCAATTTTACCTAATCCCATTACCTCACCTTTACCATTATCTCCAAACACAATATTTTCATATTGTGACCCTTTTCATCAAAAGATGAAAACATTTTCTTTTCTCCTGGTCATATGGTTTGTGCAACCACTATCAAGCACCCAACTTGATCCACCTGAGGTATAATCCTACAAGATCACATTAGACTTTGTTTTTAGGTACCCAAATCCTTTTGGGTCCTTGCATGTTAGTGATCAACACTTTTGGTACCCACACCTTCTTCTTACTCTTTTCACTAGAGTTGTGGGCACCGACAAAATGAGCAATCACTTTACCACGGTGATTTCTCTTCAACATGTAAGAAGCAAAGTGAATAGAATGAGATGCGTGATGTTGAAGATGCTTCTTAGATTCTTGCCGGTCTTGATGACTTGTGTGGTGGTCAATGGTTGCTTGTCATTTCCTTTGACAAACTTGATGCATTCCTTACCTTTTACCACCACACGGTCATTTCTTTTGCATTCATTCTTATCATATCCTAGCCCTTCTTTGTTTTTGTTTCCTCGACCATTTATGGTCTTATATAAGGCATCCTTGGATTGATAAGTTTTCATGCAACCGTATCTTACCAAGGCACTTAATCTCTCGTTTTCGCTTTTTAATACTTGCACAAATTGAGAGTTAGTAGTACAAGCATTAATATCAACATTATAGCAACGAGAGCAACCATTGCTAGTGGAAGGAATAGATGCCAAAGATGAATCAACAATTGGAGGATCAATATCATTAAGAGATTCAATTTGCACTTCAAGAGCTTGAAGATTGTTTTCAAGACTTATGATATTTTCTTGAAGTGACTCATTTGACCCCTTAAGTATTTCAATTGAATTATTAGCCAAATCAAGCTTTTTGGTTAACAATTCAATAGTCTCCTTTTCTTTAGTGAGGATCTTCTCGAGAGCAAGAGTTTTCTTCTTTTCACAAATTAGCAACTCTTCTTGCTTCTCGAGAGTCTCCTCTTGGCTATCTATTCTTTTCAATAGCTTATGAATCTTAGCAATAGCCGATTTGCTCAAATCACAAAATAGAGCATCATCATTATCATCATCGCTTTCTAATTCACTATCGCTACTTGGGGTTTGGTTTTAGCCATTACCTTGCGCCCTTTGGCCATAAGACAAATAGGCGCGTCGTGGTCGGAGTCGTTGTCGCTCAATTCCCCGAATAGCGACTTTGTCGGTGGAGTGGCTTCTATGGCGAGGGTGGCGACTCCTTCATCATCGGTGTCGGAGTCGAGTCGTTTGAATCCCATTCTTCTCCAATGTGAGCTCGCCAGTACTTTTTCTTGTAAGTCTTGTTCTTCTTGAGCGGCTCACTTTTCTTGTTCTCACTTTGGTTGTTCTTCTTCTTTGGACAATCGGCGATGAAGTGTCCAACTTCACCGCACTCATAGCAAGCCCTCTTTGTGTTTGTTCTTCTTCTTGATTTGTCGTTGTAGTTCTTCTTGTACTTGCTTGACCCATCATACTTGAGGAACTTTTTGAATTTCCTTACAAATAGAGCCAAGTCTTCTTCGTCTTCGCTTTCATCTTCCTCTTCATCACTTGAGGTTGATTCTTCCTTTTTGCTTGCCTTCAAGGCTATTTGCTTCGGTCTTGAGCTCGAGCTTTGCTTGGCAAGGTTCTTTACTTCTTTTGCTTCTTCTTCCATGAGCTCATGTGAAAGAATTCTTCCAAGCACGTCATTTGGAGTGAGCCTTTTGAAATCCTTTCGCTCTCGTATAAGAGTTACGAGAGTCGAATTCCTTGGAGCAAATGCTCTCAACATTCTTTTTACCACGACGTGGTCCGTCATATCCTTGCTTCCAAGCCCTCTTATCTTGTTTACGAGGATCATCAAGCGGTCATACATTTGTTGCGGAGTCTCATCATCATTCATAACGAATCTCCCCAACTTGCCTTCTAGCAATTCAATCTTTGACTCCCTTACACTTGATGTACCCTCATGTGCAACTTGGAGTGTGTCCCATATCTCTTTGGCTTCTTCCAAGCCATCCACTTTGTTGAATTCCTCGGGACTCAACGCTCCAAGCAACACGCTTGCGGCTTGAGCATTGCGGTGGATGTTTTGCTCTTGTTCCGGCGTGAGCTCCATATCGTCTTCCGACATATCTAAACCTGTGCAAACAATCTTCCAAACACCGATGGAGTGACATCAAATGCATTTTCATCTTGTGCCTCCAAGCGGAATAGTACGTGCCATCGAAAAATGGTGCACGCCTGAGGGCACAAAGGATATAGGAATGCGAAGAGGAAGTATTTAATTTTTCGTAATTAAAAGGAATTTGAGCTCCCTGCGATGACGTTGAGGTGTCACCTTCCTTGGTCTTCGTGGGAGTTCCATGTCCGGCCTTTGGACTACTTTCTTCCCCCGACACGACAACCTTCAATCCGGTGTTGGCCATCATGTTCCTTCAAGCGGTTAGGCCTTCGAGAAGGTTCGGCTCTGATACCAATTGAAAAGATGAGAAAGTTGCCTAGAGGGGGGGGTGAATAGGCAATTTAAAATTTAAACTAAATTTGTCGCAATGAAAGAGTATCGAACTTCCTATTGGATCGGAACTTCCGATATAATCGGAACTTCCGATACCAGGTCGGAATGTCCGATAGACTTTAGACACGAACAATTAATAACTGAGAGTAAAGAGCATTGAATGCAATCCAAGAACGATATTCCAACTAAACAAGGAGACAAGCTAAAGCAAAGTAACGTAAAGACACGGATTTGATCCCGGAGTTCGGATTCTTGAGGGAATCCTACGTCTCCGTTGAGGAGGCTCCAAAGAGCCGGGTCTTTTCCAACCCTTTCCTCCCAAACCTCTGTCACACTTGAGGCTTGGTTCCACTATTTGGTTCCTTTCCTTTCGGAGGCGGAGCTGGCCTTTACAAACTTCTCACGGCGTCCCACAATCCCTGGGAGCTCGTGAGCAACTCCTAGCCGTCTAGGAGTCCTTCAACCTCCAAGAGAAACAAATGCACGGGGAAATGATCTTGGAGGAACACTCTTATGCTCAAGATGGAAGACACTTGCTTTTCACTCTAGCTCCAAATCTCACTTCTAGTCCTCACTCCTTGGATGATCCCTAAGATCAAAGAGGAGGGCTCAAAAGTAGACTAGAGAGGGCTCAAGGTGCACTAGAGTTCTGCCAAAGAGAGTGTGTAACCCTCAAATGAGAGAGGGGTGGGGTATTTATAATTTCTTGCAAAAACTAGCCGTTATACACCCACTCAGCTGCATATCGGAACTTCCGATATCAACATCGGAATGTCCGATATGCACAAATAATCAGAACTCGAGCGCACTACAACTGTCAAACAAGATGCATCGGAACTTCCGATGTCAACATCGGAACTTCCGATGTTCCCAGAAAAAGGCCCTTGATAAAATGCTTCTAAGTCCATATCGGACTGTCCGATATATACATCGGAACTTCCGATACCAATATCGGAATGTCCGATCTAATATATCGGAGTGTCCGATAATTCCAGAGAGCTCCCCTTTTTCGGTTTGAACACATCGGAACTTCCGATGTCAAATACCGGAACTTCCGATCTTTACAGAGAGCACCCTAGAAAGCTTTACAACGTATCGGAACTTCCGATCGTAAATATCGGAACTTCCGATACATCTTCCACGTACCGGACTGAAGCAGGCATGCACATCGGAATGTCCGGTCATATCGGAACTTCCGATATAATATCGGAATGTCCGACTTGAACTTTGATAAAAACACATTCCGGTGCATGCGCGATAACTTAGGGTCTCAATAAGAGTTAAAGTAGCATTCATCTGAGCATAGAGACTATCCTAGATCATTTACGATGCATCCCTCTTAATAGTACGGCATTCCTACGACACAAAGCATAGAAAGTAAAAGCGTAATGCCATTTTCCTCGCGTAATATTGTTTGAGGGTATCCATCGCACGTCGACGATCTCACATTGAACCTTTTACCTGCTCATAAGCTCATTGAAGACATTAGTCTCTTTAATCGCTTGTCATTAATCGACCAAAACCAATTTTGAGGGCCTAGATGCACTTTCAGGTCCCGAGCCATCGGGGCTTGGACCGTGGTCGTCGCGTCGTCCGCTGTCCACCATTTGCGACTGTGCTGCCGAGTCGGCAGCTCTTCTTCGCGCCTCGAGAGTGACGCGGAGGTCACGATTGTCCCCCAGGCGGTGGTGCATCGGGGTTCGTGACGCCTGGGGTCGCTTGAGATGTGGCGCCGTCTTCGTTGGGCTCGGTTGGCCCCGTGAGGAAGGGCGATCTGGGCGGCTTGAAGTCGCGCCCGAGTGGTGGGAGCCGGAGCCCTGCGCGTGCTGCACGGCAGCACGTTCCATCAGCTCCCGGAGGTTTTGGTACACGACTTTGGCCTCCGGGTCCGTCGGCTCTGGAAGCCCACGGAGCAGCATCGCAGCCACGGCGACATTTTGGCTCGCATGGGGGAAGAATGGGAGACCGTCCATCCCCTCGGTGAGCTGGTGTTGTACCTGGCGCGCGCGTGCGCGTGCGCCGGATACAAGTGGCGGATCGAGCTGACGCGGCTCCAGGTCTGCCTGGAGCTTGTCGAGCTCAGCCTTGCGGGCCTCGAGCTCCTCGCGCTGCCGCTGATCTCAGCGCGGCGAGCCTGGAGGCGTGCGGTGCTTTCACGCCGGTCCTCGTCGTCCTGCATTCCGGCGCGCGGGATGAGAGTTCCGGGGGTCGCGGGGGTGGCAGAAGCGTCCGCCACACGCGCCATGTTGCACTCACGGGAGTGCAGCCAGCGCGGGTTGTGCTCCCTATCGGAGCTGGAGCCACGGCTGGAGGAGTTCTCCAGCAAGTCGTGGAGGGAGGTCGGCACATAGCTGGTCATTGCCACGAGCTGAGAATCCGCGAAGGGCGGGGTTCGGTTAGTGGGGGTCGCGCGTTCCCTCTCCTCGAATGGCCTGACTCAATAAGCCCAAGACGTATACTGGTTCGGGCCAAACGTCCCTACTCCAGTTTGTGAGATGGGTGTATATTGCTTCTGGGAGCAAATGGACACGGGGTGTTACAAGTGAGGCAGTGTTTCTCGTGTTCGTCCGACCGGTCTTTTGTTCGGTCGGGGGCCTTCCTTTTTCTCTGTTTTTCGCTGCCTCTCTTCTCCCCGGGGCCCTGCCTTTCCTTATATAGGTGGAAGCGGCAGGTTACATGGGAGTTTGAAATGAAAAAAAGAAGGGGTACTATATGCCTTGGAGTCTGTTCTTCTGTCTTGTCGTCTAGGAGTCTGGCCTTCTGTCTTGTCGCCTGCCAGGCCTCTGCTTCCTCACGAACTGGGCTGGTAGGCTCGCCTGAGGGGGGTCGGTAGCTGCCCTAGTCGAAGGGGTGACGTATTGCCTCGTTCCTTCGTTCGGCGCTTGCATCATCACGTTTGACCCTTGGTGCTGCCTCGGGAGAGAGCGTCTCGCTCTGCTGCGAACTAGGATGATGGGATTGGTGCTTGACTTTTTGGTGGGTCTTCTGGCGTCCTCGGGAAGGGGCCGCCTGCTCTGGTACGGACGTTAGGGGCCTACACGCCCGTTGGGCAGTTGGCCAAACTCCAGTGAGGGACTCGGTGTCCCGACTGCTGGTGGAGGCGATCTCGGTTGGGTCGGAGCCATGGGCGTTCTGACCAAGCGGGGTCGGGTCACGCCGAGTCCCCCGACCCGGGGAGGCGGAGCCATCCGAGTGCTCAGACTCGAGGGGTCGGAGTACTCGAGACCCTGCTCAAGTCGGGCCAGGCTCCTTTCGGGGCCCATGGGCCCTTTGTCGGCGCTGGGCTTTTAAGAAGCAGCCCGCTCGTTGTTCCGGGCTGCTGGGGGTACCCATGGTATGTGTACTCGTCACATAGGTTATGCAACCTAAACTCTAATATTGATCATATTAATTATAGCAACAATCATGATATGTAAAGTAAAAACCATTGTATAAATGATAGTAAGAGCAAGCATGTAACACTTATCCCAGATAACAATATGATGAGAATTACATAATTCAAAGATAGCAATATTGACATAATTAAAGAGATAAAGCATATCATAAAATTAATGCCAACTACATAATGAATCATGTCTACTAAAACAAATTAATATATAATTGATTGATATTGCTATGTATAACCAGCTTGATAACTTCCTAAAATAATTTTAGTATGGATACTGCAAAACTGTAGAGTTACAGATGACATCCATTGTGGATACTGCAAACGTATTGTATTAAAGTGGTTTGAAAAGCCCATAATGTTCTTACTTAACAAGGTGGCAGCCACTGCGCCCTCCTCTTTCACATGAGAAGCTATCTAATATCTAGTTTCCTACCTCCTCTTTCACATGATAAGCTAAACCAAGGGACATCAATGAAAAACTGTTTGCTTCATGATCTGACTTGCCACCTCCAACGAAGCAAAAAGTCTAGGAAAAAAATATTACTTCAAAAGAAATAACAGAATAGCTAGATGCAGGGCAGGTGTTCTTGCATTCGACATAGTTGTTGTTGCTTGATGAAATTTAGTTGTGTATAGGATCTTCACAATAATACCCACCATATCATATCAGTGAATGCGTGGAGTCACTTCAGATCTCAGGCTATCATTAAGTAGGTATGTCCAACATGTTTTCCCTTATGTAGAAATATGACATGATGTGTGGTTCCAAATTTCCAGACTCAGATCTAAGATTCTTAGGTTGATTGACAGCTGTGGTACAACTTTGGAAATCAACAATGTAGTAGTAGCAGGTCAGAAGGTATAGCTTCCATTTGTGCTAAAATAGTGAAGCGTGCAGTATGTTATGATGGATGTAATGCAGGATATGTGCAATTTGCCGATTGCAAAACCCCATTAAGATATATGATTGAAAGCCTAATAAAATTAATAGTAGCCTATTGAATTTTGTGTTGTCAGCTCTATCAATGAAGGGTATTCCTTGCTATCAGTGATCTTCCTCTCATGAAAATGATGTGATACGGCAACTTGTTGGCAAGTCACCTACTACTCATTTATACATGAATGGACGGACTGCAAAGGGCATGTAAGTGAAATGTGTTTAAGACACAAAACGGGAGAAGAAAAAAGATGATTGTCTCAAGTCTTGATTGATTGATTCATATGGGTAGATCATTCATAATTAAACCTTGGATACCCATTGTCTCAGTTACTATCCTAACACGCTCTATCACTTGTAGATTTTCAGAAATCATGAAAGTCTTATTGGAATCAAATAGTCCATTACATCCTGTATTGGCTAGTTCATCTTTGGAAAACATGAGGTGCTTTTTGGTTAACAGATCAATGACAAGTGTTTATACTTTACAGTCCTTCGGGCAGCAACCTCAGCCAGAGACTTCAGAGTTCAGCAGGAAGGCAAAGTCGGCAGCAAAGAGGCTCCAGGCAGCAGGTGACAGGTAGCAAAAGGGTGGTCGTTCCTTTTACTGAAGGTCTGGCAGGAGACTTCACCCGTTCCTGTCAAGTAACAGACAACCAGTCCCTACGCTCTGTGGACATCATCTCTCAGGCCCCGTCCTTCAGGGAGTTGGTCCCAAGAGAGAGAACCAGATCACCGCCTAAAAGAAGCCCTGTTCCCACTCCTCAGCCCCTTGTCGGGCCCCTCGAGATTCCTACGAGCGTCACCCCTAGGCCTGACTTGCCAGGGCAGGAGAAAATCCAGGGTTCGGAGAGCAGAGTGAAAGTGCTCAGCGAGGAAAATTTGCAGGATGACTTAATGTTCCTTGACAACCCCGCGGAGACGGAGCAGGTCGCTTCAAATTTGGACCCGATGGTTGAAGAGCATTTACAGGGATCCCAACCTTTCTGCACCCAGTTGGAAACTTGCCAAAAGATTCAATCTTCTTCTGACTTCCTTTCAAGGATAGTGAAAGAACCCCCCCAACCTCTCCTTCCGGAGGTGGATCCTTCTGCCTCGCTTTGCAAGCCACATAGGCTTACCTTCCAGCGAAGAAGCGTGCGGTTAGCAAGCAAGTCCTGCCCCAAACTCACAGCTACAGAAAAGGCGCAACTCCAGTTGGCAAAGAAGCTGGGTTTAGCTCCGGGCAGTACCTCTCTAGATGAAAATGACCTTCGCAGGTACTTGGCAGTGTATGACAAACCTTTGGCGCCTGAAGTCCTGCAGGCGTTCGCGCAGCTTGCGGGTTTGCAAGGAAAAGTGGATTTGGCCTCCGCTGCTGGAGCCAGCACCTGGGAGGTGCTGCCGGCTTGAAGACTGGCCTATTGGTTGTAGCACCTGTCTTGCTTTTGTTGTCGGCTGTCAAGATCATGTCCGGCCCTTTTGTTGTTCTTAGTAGGCTGTTGTCCCTCTGTTTCTGGCGTGCCTCCGTTGTGTCTCGTGCGCGTCATGCTGTTTCCCGTCACCTTGTTGTCGCCCCCTCTGTGTTTCTTCTGAGTCGGGTCCAGGTTGGCTCTGTTGGTATGTGGTTAGCGTTTTCTATCTGTAGACCCTCATTTACCTTGAAAATCAAGTGCTGGTGGTTGTTTGTCTGGTTTGCCTGGTCGTTTGGCGTGGCTTCTTTGTTTGTGCTCTTTCTGCTGTGTGGCGTTCTCTCGCCGGCCGTTCCCACCCCTTCCACAGGTAAGCGCTTCAGGAACAGGTTCGTCCTTCGTACAGGTGTAGTTTGCCCCTCAAAATGACCGCGGATTGTCGCATCCTATGCTGGAATGTTCGGGGTTTAAACGCCCCCGCTAGACGAGCAGTTGTCAGGAGCCTCGTCTTTGACACAAAGGCTACAATAGTTTGTTTACAGGAAACCAAATTGCAGGATCGGATCAGCACTAGTCAAAGAGACTTTAGGTCCAGAATTTGGCTGCACTTTCGGCTTCCTGCCGCGGAGGGAACCAGAGGAGGGATCCTCCTAGCGAGTTCAGATGCATCTGCTACATGTCCAATTTTTCCAGCACAGAGAACACGTTGACAGCAAAGGTTACCTCTACGTCGGATGGAAGCTCTTGGGCTTGTACAGGGGTGTATGGCCCTCAGTTGGAAACTGACAAGCTGAACTTCTTGCTTGAAATAATGAATTTACAGGCGTTGCTTCCACAGGAGTGGCTTCTTCTAGGAGATTTCAACATGATCTATAGGGCTGTGGATAAAAGTAATGCAATTCTAAATAGAAGGTTGATGCAGGCCTTTAGAGCCATGCTTAATGCAACGCAGTTAAAGGAAGTAGAGCTAACTGGAAGGAAATTCACTTGGACAAGTGGAACGCTCAACCCCACCCTAACTAGGATCGACAGAGCGTTTGCCTCAAAAGATTGGGATCTCCGGCACCCCAACTGCGTCCTCCAGGCTTTGTCTTCTCTAATTTCAGATCATTGCCCACTACTGCTATTCAACCCAGTCCAGCAAAAGTCGAAGGCCTTCAGGTTTGAAGAATTCTGGCCAAGGTTGCCTGGCTTCCTTCAGGTGGTCCAAGCTACTTGGGAAAAACCGGTTTTTTCCCAGGATATGTGCCGGCGCTTTCACATCAAGCTCTCCAGAACCGCCAAAGCCCTCAGGTTGTGGAGTCGGGGACTGATGGGAGACCTTCGTCTCCAAATGGCGATAGCAGCGGAGATTATCTGCCAATTGGACAGAGTGCAGGAAGAGAGAGCCCTAACTCAAGATGAGTTAGATTTCAAGGGGAAACTGAAGTGCAGACTGTTAGGTCTTGCGGCAATCCAGAGAATTCGGTTTAAACAGAGATCCTGCCTCAACTTCATCAGGGAAGGAGATGCAAATACTAAGTTTTTCCACTTAAAGACAATTGCTCGGAAGCGTAAGCAATTCATAGCCGCTCTGCACACGGAGCAGGGAGTAGTCTCTACAGCTGAAGACAAACAGGAGGAGATCTTCCTTTTCTACAGCAAACTTCTGGGCGTGGTTCACAGAAGAGAGGCAACTCTCAATTGGTCCCTTCTTCATGGGCCAGAAGTAAACCTGCTCAGCTTGGAGCAGCCGTTTACTTTACAGGAGCTTAAAGATGTGATTGACTCCTCCCCGTCAAAAGCGCCCGGACCAGATGGTTTCATAGGTCTCTTCTACAAGGTTTGCTGGGACCTTGTGAAAGAAGATTTAATGGCGGTGGTGCATCACTTCTTCAACCTAAAGGGAGGGGGATTACACCTTTTAAATGAAGCTTGTGTGGTGTTAATTCCTAAGAAGCAGGTTTGCAACACAGTCTCAGATTACAGGCCGATCAGTCTCATACACAGCGTGGGAAAAATTCTTTCCAAACTTCTAGCAAACAGGTTGGCGCCTTTCCTCCAGTCCCTGATTTCTGCTAATCAAAACGCCTTCATCAAGAACAGAACTATCCATGATAGCTTCCTACTCACCAAAAGCCTCATCTCGGATCTTCATTCCAAAAAAGTGCCTTCGCTTTTTGTCAAATTGGACATCGCAAAAGCTTTTGACTCGGTGAGTTGGGAATACCTTCTGGAGATGCTAGAGCATTTCGGCTTTGGACAGAGATGGAGGAATTGGATTACCTCGCTCTTAGCAGCTTCCTCTTCTAGGTTTCTTCTGAATGGCATCCCAGGCAAAAAGGTAATTCACAGGAGAGGGCTCAGACAGGGAGATCCGCTATCGCCTTTGCTCTTCATTTTGGCCCTTGAGCCACTTCAGAGGGTTTTTGTAGCTGCTTCGCAGCTACAGTTATTTAAGCAGGTAGGGCGTCGTCCGGCGCACCTGTGTACTTCCATGTACGCGGATGATGTGGCTCTTTTCCTCAATCTCGACCCTAAGAAGCACGGTTGTTGCATGGAGTTATACAGCCTTCTGGTCAAAGCGACAGGCTTAGAGTTAATGTCCAAAAACTGAAATTTACCCCATCCGCTGTGAGTACACCGACTTGGGACCGGTCCTACAGAGTTCCACGCTGTTTTAAAGTCTTTCCTGCCAGTACACAGGATTGCCACTACGACCCATCGGCCTCAGAAATCGATCGGCAACCCCTGCTGGACAAAGTTGCAAGCAGATTGGCAGGTTGGAAAGGTGCTCTGCTTTCCAAAGCAGGCAGGCTCATCTTGGTTGATGCAGTTCTGTCGGCGTTGCCGACCTACCACTTGACTGTTTTCACAGGATCTGCGTGGGTGCTAAAAAATTTAGACAGGTTGCGAAGAAATTTCCTCTGGAGAGGAGACCTAAACTGTAAGGGAGGACACTGCCTTGTAAATTGGAAGAAATTATGCAGGCCTAAATCCCTAGGGGGCTTGGGGGTCAAACAACTGGAGGCTTTTGGCAGGGCGCTACGTCTGAGGTGGCTCTGGTACGCATGGAAGGACTCAAACAGGTTGTGGAAAGACATGTCGATTCCGTGTTCAGATTCGGATTTGGCCCTCTTTGAGGCTAGCACCTCCATACAGGTAGGGAATGGAGAAGTGGCAAGATTTTGGACTTCCAAATGGCTCCATGGCTTGGCCCCGTGCAACATTGCACCGCAGTGCTTTAGTCTTGTGCGAAGGAAAACTGCCACAGTCAAGCACAGTCTCTCAAACAACAATTGGATGATTCCGCTTAGGAATATATCCACAGGGGCCCAATTACAGGAATTCTTGACCCTTTGGGGCCTCTTACAGGAAATACACTTGCATTCGGACAGTTCTGATGTGATAACTTGGAGGTGGACCCAAGATGGTCATTACTCAGCAAAATCAGCTTACAGGGTGTAGTTCCTTGGGACCTTCCCTGAACATAATTTCTCTCGAATTTGGAAGGCTAAAACCCAAAATAAATGTAGGTTCTTTGCGTGGCTACTGATTCTTAACAGGTTGCAAACTGCTGATAATTTGGCTTTGAGGGGTTGGCCAAATAGCCCAGTGTGCTCCCTTTGTGGTTCTGGGGAGGACTCCGCTGATCATCTCATGTTGTCTTGCCCGTTCGCCAAGCAGGTGTGGTCCCTCTTTTTGGTCAAGATGAAACTCCAGCACCTCCTCCAAGCGGGACCTCATACAGGGCAAAGCTTCACGAGTTGGTGGCAAGCAATCCGGTTGCTTACCCCCAAAGAAAGTTGTAGGAGTTTGGATGGGCGTTTAATCTTTGTCTGTTGGAATATTTGGAAAGAGCGTAACGCTCGGATTTTCAATAACAAGTACTCTACAAAGGCCGATAAGAGTTCATCAAAGCGATCCAAGATTCCTCAAATTTCCAGGTGGCGGTGAGAGATATGGCTCAGGAGTAGTCCCTTAGTCTTTTGTAGGGGCCGTTGGCCCTTGGGGCTGTAGGGGTGTTGTTGGGTTTCTTCCTACGGGGACTCCCAGTTTTCGGTCCCCGTTTTGTTGTACTCTGAACTTCTTTCTCCTTAATTAATTGGCAGAGCTCCTGCCTTTTATTCAAAAAAATACTTTACAGTCCTGATATTTTTTGGATCAGATAGAAACAATACCTAAATGTGCCCATAATTCTTATTAAAATCCACATTCAGTAAAGAGATGCCATATGTATAAGTGTTATCCCCATCATGAACAAGTTGCTGCATGTGCAAACTTGTCTTTGGTTAAAACAAAACGAGAAAGATCTTACGTTTCAAGGTAGCACTATTGTTCCATAATCAAATTGTGTATGGTTGTGGTCTTTGTAGAAGCCTGTAAATTCACTTGTACTATAATCAGCTCACCTTTTGAAGAAAACCACAAATGAGGAGAAATCTCCTCAAGCTAGAGTTTCAACTTTACCCTCAAACCACCATCTCCTCGTTAATTTCATAATTTCTCATCCATATTGGTTTCAACGATAGCACTAATGACAAGTAGCACATTCATCAAATCAAAATTGAATTTTTTAATGCAAAATTAAAGAGATTTGAATGAATGATAACCTTTTGAAAAAAAACCCACAAATGTGGAAAAATCTCCTCAAGGGCTTTAACTTACCCTCTTAACACACATCCTGAAGGATCTCATATTTCCTCACCCAAGTCTAAGATTCAAGTAGAGTATTGTCGGGGATTGGAATACTTTCCATAAAGACCATTCTACCATGATAGCCAACGTTAGCCAACCATCAATACCCTTGGACGATGTTCCCAAGGAGAGACCTCGAGGGACTCAGTGCTCGACCAAGAGCGCCAATGCTCGAACCACTAGCACTCTTGCTCGCCTTTGAGCGATCATGCTCGGCAACGATCATCCATGGTCGGGGACGACCAGACGACCAAGTCAAGGCCAAGCGAGTACTCGGGGGATGGTCGAAGATCGTGTCCATCCCACAAACAGGAAATTGGCGACAAAAGCGCTAGGATCTAGGGTAGTTACGCCCGAAGTGGAAACGTGGTGGAAATTAAGGCTTCAGTTATGGACGCAGTAAAATCGGAAATAGGCGCATTATTTGGAAACAGTTACCAAAGCATCTTGTATATAAATCTGCCGGGTAGAAAGGGGGAGGGGAGATCTTTTTGAGTTAGCTCTGACGCGTTAGCACGCAAAGGCTCGTCGTACAGAGATCCAATCAATAACGCAAACCACTGGAGTAGAGTTGTTATCTCCTCAGCGAGAGGCCCGAACCAGTATAATTCACGTGTTCTCATTCTGAGTGTCCACACACCTCGCTGCATCGTCTGGACGTTAGCCCTTCACGGGGGAAGGGGCTTAAGTTGATCCTTCATTCAACAAGTAAGTTCGGCGGGGGTCTGTTCCCCAATCGTCGACAAATATATTCTGTTTTTTTTGGGGCGACGACTGTTTTTTTGGCTCTAGAATACCAATAGATGAGAGTTCATCCCGAGGGTATATAAAACCTAGCGAGTCCCACATCTGTGTCGATTCTAGCTAAGAACCGACTGTGATGAGGAGCCCCCTCATCTGTGTTGGTTCTAGAAAAGAACCAACTGTGATAAGGGATCCCCCTCATCTGTGTTGGTTCTAGCTAAGAATCGACGGTGATGAGGGCTCCCTCATCTGTGTCTGTTCTAGAAATGAATTGACTGAGATAAGGGACCCCCCTTATCTATGTCGGTTCTAGCTAAGGACCGATGGTCCCCCTTATCTGTGTCTGTTCTAGCTAAGAACCGACACAGATGAGGGAGCCCTCATCACCGTCGGTTCTAGAAAAGAACCGTTTGTGATGACTCCGTTTCAAAATTTTACAGATTACATACACATATCACAATCAATTTTTTTCTCAAAAGTTGGGAGCCAACACAGATGAAGCGATAGTGTTGTATGAGATTACTTGTCGGACCCCGGAATAACACCTCCGAAATCCTCTGTGTATTCTGTACTAGTCCAGGAATTGCTAGTACACACAGTAGAAATGAAACCACAGCATATCCAGCGTTCTTTATTAATAATAAATATTCAAGGTTTACAAATGAAATGGCGCGCAGGCCGACAAATAAATGAACGAATAAATAAAGCAGCGGAAATGAAGATTAAAAGATAGAGCCCAATTAATTTGCCACAGGCAATCGACTGGGACGCGGCCTAGTCCAACTGGTCCTCACCATCGTGATACTCCTCCTCTGAATTGGTAAATTAAACAAGGGTGAGTACATACGTACTCAGCAAATCACACCGGAAATGCAATATAAATGTACGGATAATCAAGGATGGCAATATGGTTTATTTGCATAAAGCATCAGTTTAATAACATTTTCAACAATTTTAAAAAGGCATACTTTATTCCAAAATCAAATCTATACAGTTTTAACTCAGGAATCTCTCCTGGATTTGGCTAAGTTTTACCCATGATGGACTCCCTACATCCAACATTATTTTCCGAAAATCAAATTTTAAATTACCAAAGTCTAATCTGAAAATGGCTTGCTCGGCATGCCCATAACCGCGGGTGCGGCTAATCGATTAGTTTGACACTCTGCAGAGGTTGTACAACTTTACCCACAAGACATAATATTTCGCTTTTATGTCAACACACTTCCTTTGGTGAGTGACAGAGAAAATTATGACAAGGCCCCAATATTAAATCATACATGTAGTCATGCCCGCTAAGGTTTCACCGCTGAAAGACTCCCTCTATTCAGAAGCCCCCTCTTGCGCCAAAGTGGCAAATCACGCTTTCACCACACCACTACCCCCATATAGCATGACTGGTCCATGAAATGATTGAATATGGCTAGCCAGTCCTGTCCCATTCCGCACTGTGGTAGTACTGCGGTTAGGCTTTACATTCAGCGAAACTCAGACCGGTCCTTAATCGACTAGGCGAGACTTTCCACAAACCCAAAACCATGACCTTCCCACTTTCCAACCAATTCTCGCCCGGTCTAAGTCATTTTCATTTTAACCATACTAATCTCCACATTGATACTAACATTGATCACTATAAGTTTCCAATTGAATATGATATCATTTTGGCATAAAGTTCCCCAAAATTTCCTAAGTTCAGTTCTATGCATGGCTAAGCAATGTCTAACTATTACCATAGTCATAACTCATATTTTTACTAAGGTTACAAGGGTATCGGAATTCAAATGTCAAAGGTCGCATATCGGAATTGGTTTTAACTATCATTTAAAACTAGGTCGGAAATTAATGTCTATAATAAATAAGCATGCAATAATTTAAATTCAACATACAAGTTCATAAACTGGGAGCAATATGATCAAGGGGGTGTGACTTGCCTGGTTCGACGAGTTGCTGCTCGAAATCGTCGTTCGGGAACTCCTCGGTCTCTCCGTAATCTACGCGTGAAAAACAACCAAATTCGAATAAGACTCAAACGAATACAAACAAACACAAATTGAATTTCAAACTAGCTCTAAACTGAAGTTTGAGATTTTCAATGAATTTAGGAAGAAGAACGGAGCCAAACGGAGTTCGAACGGGAGAAGACGGGCTCCCGGAAATTTAAAACGATTAAAACGGAGTTTTCTGGAATTTTTAAATCATTTTTAAAAGAAAATCCAATTTTACTGCGTCATGCTGACGTCAGCAGTCCAATCGGATTTTTGGATTTATTTTAAAAACAAAAACCCGATTTATGACGTCATCGATGACGTCATAAATATTTTTTTTTGAAATTCCTTTTTTTTCTTTTAAATCGACAGGGCCCTCGCCTGCGGATCGGGTCCACGCTACGACTGCGCATCGCCTAAGGCGCACGCACGGGCGCAAACGTAGCGAGGCGAGTGAGGGCTGGGGCGCGAGCTGCCAGCGACGAGTGAGGGCGGCGCAAGTGGCGCGAGGCGGTGGCGCAGTGGCGGAGCGAGGAGGCCGGCGGCTCAGTATGAGCGGCCACAGCGCAATGCGCCGAGCGAGGACGAGGGCGGCGGCAAGCGGCGCAAGGCCGAGGAGAGAGGGTAGAGGAGGAGAGGGGGAGGGCACGGGAGAGGAAGGGGGTCCCGGGGGGGTTGCTTTATAGGGGCGAGGCGGGGCGGACGCGGCTGACCCGGGCGGCGGTTGCGCGGTGGCGGCGGGAGAAGAGCAGGGCGTCACATTACTGTAACACTTTAAAATTTTTTTATCTGGCTAGCTAAGATTTAGAATCTTGGAGGGTCAAAATCCAAGATTTTATTGGAATTTTGAACCTTGGACGAGAGAGCCTCCTGTGGCTTTGTGCCTCCAATGGCTGCTACTTCCTTATTCGATCGCCCAATCGTCGCTTCCCGCGGTGGCCACTGTAAGCTGCCATACTACCACCCTACTTTCCCGCCACGTCCAAGCCGCACCGCCGTCCCTTCTCCTGCCAATTCACGCTCATCGCTCTGGCCACGGCCTCTACTCTAGACACTCCCTTCTCCTATGACATGTATAAATAGTCGTTGTCTATAGTACCATCTATATTATATATAAACTATAAATTATTTATATAGAACCCACACAATTTATGCACACAACACACAATTTATGCACACAACACAGATACAATAGTAAAAAAGAAACTTACAGACGACCTGTTTCTATTCTTCATACTCTCTAATCCATATCATCAGAAATCTACTTCTTACTCTTCTCGTGCTTTCTCGTTCACATTATCTTAAATCTTTTGAAAAAAAAAAGCAAAATCATTTTTCATTCACGCGCAGATTACATATAATTAGCTCGGCTAATAAGCGCGGCGCATGCCGTGCGTGTGAACGAAAAATGATTTTGCTTTTTTTTTTCCGGAGAAAAAATAGGCCTAAATGTATTTTTCAAATTTTTTGAGGCTAGAGAAATCTTAGAGACCGAGATGGGGAAAAAATACACATTGCGTTTTTTTTTTCTGGAAAAAAATAGACCTAGGCCAATAAGCGTGGCGCATGCTACTCGCGTGAACGAAAAATGATTTCGTGTTTTTTTTCCAAAGAAAAAAATAGACATAGATGTATTTTTAAAAATTTTTGAGGCTCGAGAAATCTTAGAGACCGAGCCGGGGAAAAAGCACATATTTCTGTTGCCGAAAATATTTTTTTAGAGAAAATGGAGAAAGAACTTAGATGTAAAAACCAATGACCTGGTTGCTATATTTTTGGACCTCACTGCTATTCCGAAAAAGTAGAAAAAGGCTCGTTCGCAATTTGTATTTAACGAGAGCATCTTTGCGTAAAGTAACAAACGGGTGATCTAAACGCAAACCGGGAAAATTTTTCTTTCCCTTGTAAAAAATCGTAAAAGACCTATTTGTAAATTCACATCAGTAATTTGAAGAAACAGAGGAACTTGCGACACGTGGGGGGCTCTGCAGCCTTCTCTCCTCCGGAGCTTAATATACGAAATACGAAGTATTCGCTGTACATGCTCTTCGTTGATCTGTTGTTGCGAAGAACCGAAGACTACCCAAGAGCACCTTTTATTCGTGTAAATACCCACAACAACGGTCGTACGTACCAGCAGAGGCCTTTTATTACAAGTAATGACATGACGATAAGTAATTGCTGTCCCAAAAGCCTCCAAATAATTGCTCGTAGTTAGCCCCGTTCCACGAGCTCTCCGCCCTGATTAACAAGTCACCTAGATTCTTTCCTTCCGAATAGTTTACTCCACTTTGCTTCGGATCACGATCTCTTCTTCTCCCTCCTCGAGCTCGAGGAGGGCCGGCTTCTTGTATCTTGTGTCTTGTTCTCCCCACCCCACCGACAACCACTACTGCGTGTCCACGACCTCGCGCACCAACCCAATCATTCCAACTTGAGCAGCTTCTTCCATGCTTTCTTCCTCCCCTTTCTTTCTTTCCATCAATCTTTTCCGGTTCGTTGCATTGAGGCTTGGGTTGGCGCCGGTGGATTCAGGTAGTTGCTATTTTTTTTTTCACCATTTCCTTTCTTTCACTTGTTTGGTGGTTGCAGTTGTTGACGCGTTTACTTTGGTTTGGCCATGGCCCCTTTTTTCTTGATTGTTAACTAGTTTGATTGATGGCTATCAATTGTATCCGCATTTTTGGGTTTGATTTGATTGATGCTTACGTTCCTTTGATGCAGCACTTTGGAATTAACCGCCTTCTTTTTTGGTACTGAAATTGGTTTAGGTTTTGTACTAAATCATCTCCCTTTTCCCCTTCTTTTTGTTTTTGGTACAGCATTTGGATGTCCTAACTTATTAGCTTGAGGTATTTTTTTTTTTTTTGCATTTAATCCGCATTCAATACAGTCGTACTGAGGCATCTTGGGGTTGTTGCTTGTTAGTTTGTTGTGTTTTGCTTCTAGCTAGTACTGCATTTGGGTGTTATTGTGGATAAAGTTCCTGCCCTTTCGTCCCCCAAAAGTCCCATTTTTCCTTCGTATGGTTTCTTGATGCCTTTCTTTTGGGGGCTGTTCTTTCAGACTGGTTGGACTGCGTTTAATCGGAGTGGACTCTCCTTTTCCTCTGGTAAAAATCGGGACTTTGAGAGGAGTGCTTGCCATATTTTGGTCAAAGTCATCTGTTTTCTCAGATCTCATGCCCCTAGCATTTTCTTCCCTTTATTTTTCTTTAGTTTTTTATTATAATGTTGCTGTATTTTGGGATTTGAGATGCATGTATCTCTTCTCTTTCTTGCGACAATCATCTTTTTTTTTTTCTTTAAATGCAGTTTTAGGGGTGGTTTTATATTTTTTTAGCTCCTTGATCATCTTGTGTTTTTCCTGTGATACTGAGGAGAGTTTTCAGAATTTGACACACTTTAAAATTCGCATTTCGGAATTTGACACTCTGGCCCACTGTCATACACACAGACGGTCCCATATGTCATCCAAATAAGCCGAAAGGCCTGCGAATTGAGTGTCAAATTCTGAAATTACACGATACTGAGTAAGGAACTATGCATATAGTATCGCACAAATATGTTATGTGCCCATTATAATTGAAATCTTTATCTTTTATGGCGCCTACGTGATGCCATGAGCTGTATCTATGGAATATAGTTTGACTGAATTCTTCACTCCTCCATCATTGCAATAAATTTGCATGGTGGTGATATATTTTAATGTGATAGATGCTCATCTCGTTTCACTTGATCTCCATTTACTTCCTCTGTTTGCTGGATGTGCTGTAGGACTTGGTGCTCATGATTCTTAAATTTCACTTAAGTTAGCTGCTTTTCTTCTTTTGTTAGTACTAGGTTAACTGATTAACCCCCTTACTAATTGCAGGAACTTTGCTTCCACTGAACTTAATGTTATCGCTTGATTTGATGCATAATTGAGAGTGAACCGCAGAGAGGCTGTGGTCTTCATCCTGTATTCAAGTTGTCAAGCACTACACATAACCTCGGTTTGTATCCAGTGCTGCAGCAATGGTACTAGGCCTCCGAACCAAGACGAAGAAGGATGCTGCCTTCCATGTAGACTTCAATATCCTCATCCAGGAAATCAGCCCATGGCCCCCTTCTGAATCCCTCAAGTCTTTGCGCTCTGTGGTCCTCTTTTGGGAAAATGGCGAGCGCAATTCAGGGAAGACAAACACTATTTCACCTTCAATCGGGTCAGGTTCCACATCAGGGAAGATCGAATTCAATGAGTTCATAAGCATACAAGCTGTTTTTCAGAAGGAGGGGTCATCCAAGAGCGGAAAGTGGCAGAATAATCTGCTTGAGTTGAATTTGTATGAACCAAGGAGGGATAAGCTGAAGGGACAGCATTTGGGGACTGCAACACTAGACTTGGCTGAGCATGCAATGTTTCATGAGGACACCAGTGTTCCTGTGCCTCTTAACTCCAAGAGGAGTCTAAGAAACAATGCACAGCCCATGGTTTACCTTCGAATCCAGCCTTTGGATGGGGATACCTCGAGTGTTTCCTCAAGAGGTGCATTATCAAAAGAGGCATCACTTGATAAGGATCCAAAGGAATTGATGTCGGCAACAATGAGTGAGGACTACACTGAAGATACTGAGTTTGCTTCCTTTACTGATGATGATGAGGAGGAAGCTCCCCCGTACCGCTCGGATGGGAATGTGCATACAGGTAGTGATAGAACTCAGGATTCTCTCAAGGTAAAAGCAAAACACCATCTTTATATGTGGAATGGGCTCCTGTCTGCTCATCTTACTTTGAAAAGTTATTTTACACCATAAGTGAAGAAACCTTTTTTTCTTAAACAATTGTAATAAACTGGAAGCATTGGGCAGGGTATAGGGAGTTGTTACTGTTAGACAATATCCTGTTATGCTTTGTATAGATATTGCCTAATATAGGCTTTCCCTTTACCCTCATGTACATATATATATACTGGTCCATTGGTCTCATTTTGAATACAAGTGCTATTCATAACATGGTTTCAGAGCCAATCTAGGATTACCTTTCTTTCTAGCGTTGCACTTGCTCCGCCGTCTTCCCCGCACGCATATCTCGGCCAGAGCCTCGACTCTTCTCGTCGATCTTCTCAGCCTTGTCTTGGTCTGGCTTCGGTTCTATTGTCGGCCACCGAGTTACCAATCTGACTCACCCGTGCCTTCGCCGACGCTTCCCGTGCACCAGACTGCTGCTCGACGCCCTTCTCTGCGCCACGCAGCCGCCTACATCCTTTCGGCCAACCTCAGGCCTCGGGGATCGTGCTTCTCTCACTGATCAGCGTACAGCTGAGACTCCCATGGAGCTCAATGTTCACCTTCGATCTACTGATGGTAAACCTCTTGAGGATCCTACTCGCTATCGCTATCTTGTTGGGAGTCTTGTTTATCTTAGTGTCACTCGCCCTAACATTTCGTATGCAGTCCATATATTGAGTCAGTTTGTTTCTGCCCCCACTCAGCTCCACTACAGTCATCTTCTTCGTGTTCTACGATATCTTCGTGGAACTATCTCTCACCGTCTTTTCTTTCCATGCTCCAGCTCTTTACGGCTCCAGGCATACTCTGATGCAACCTGGGCTAGTGATCACTCTGATCGTCGATCTCTTTCTGCTTACTGTGTTTTTCTTGGTGGTTCTCTCATTGCTTGGAAAACTAAGAAGCAGACAGCGGTTTCTCGTTCGAGTGCTGAGGCTGAGTTGCGAGCTATGGCTACTTTGACAGCAGAGGTTACTTGGCTACGATGGTTACTTGGGGATTTTGGTGTTTCTGTTTCTACACCGACTCCTCTTTTATCTGACAGTACGGGTGCTATCAGCATTGCTCGAGATTCAGTGAAGCATGAACTCACCAAGCATATTGGTGTTGATGCTTCTTATATGTGGTCACAGGTACAGGATCAGGTTGTGGCTCTTCAGTATGTGTCTTCAGAGCTTCAATTGGCAGATTTCTTCGCGAAGACATAAACTAGAGCTTATCATAACTTTTTTCTCTCCAAACTCAGTGTTGTAGATCCACCATGAGTTTGAGGGGGGGGGGGGGGGGGTTAGACAGCATCCTGTTATGCCTTGTATAGATATTGTTTAATATAGGCTTTCCTTTTATACCATCATGTACATGTATATATACTTGTCCATTGGTCTTATGTTGAATACAAGTGCTATTCATAACAGTTACTACTATCATGTTTCCATCACATTTCTAAAATGTGGCTGATATAAAAAGGGATTATTCAATCTTCGATTTTTTACACTGTTCCTCGCAAGGCAAGCCATAACTGTTGGAATGGTTGATTGGATAGTCCATACCTTGTCTCTTCGTTTACTTTATTCTGTCGTGTAAACACCATGCTAACACAACTGGAGTTTCACGTGCATCGATCCATTCTTAGTAGTTTCAGTAAAAATAGTAACGGCATAATTCAGCTCTTTTGTTCATTTTCTCCCATAACAACACATATGCTCTTAATGTTTTTGTCCTCTAATTAAACTTAAGGGTCTTCTTATTTGCATCATCTGAATCTAGTTTGAAATTTTATAGGGGAAGGATGTCAGGATAGTTGTTAATGAAGGTGCCAGCTTATCATTGGATTCCCAGCGTGAAGTGCCATCTTCCAGTACAAATGTGAGGAGTGAGGAAGTTGAAAAGTATCCAATTCAACTCCAAAAGTCAAATGGTCATCCAGGGAATACGTCTCTTTTATCAGATTTTCCCGGAGAACAAACTCCATTTATTCCATCACATAGTGCTCTTATAACTGGTCGTAAAATGTCATTTGCTTATGGTATGACCGAGTCCAACCAAAGACAGTTTGGGGAGAGAACTTATAGCACTTTAACTAGTCATAGAGCAAAGAATATGAGGTTCAGTATGAGAGCTCCAGATGTTAATGGAAGCGTCATAAATAAGAAAGTTGATTCCCAAAAGGAGGAACTGAAGGAAGTTGATTCCCAAGATATCTTCATCTCTCCTGATGCTAAGGCCAGTGCTGATGATGGACCGCAAGCTCAGGTGCCGATACGCATTTCAAATAATCGAAATGACAGCAAAGTTCGAGAACTAGAACTTAGGGTTGAGTTGCTTGAAACAGAACTGCGAGAAGCTGCTGCTGCTGAGATAGGCCTTTATTCTGTGGTTGCCGAACATGGCAGCTCAACAAACAAAGTCCATACACCGGCACGAAGGCTCTCTAGGCATTTTATTCATGCGTTAAAAAACTGGTCGAGGGATAAGATGGGAACTGCAGCAAGGAGTGCTTCCTCTGGGCTGGTTTTGGTTGCAAAAGCTTGTGGATATGATGTTGCAAGGTGCATGGGATTCCCTCTTTATGTTCAAACCTTCATATTCTAAGGAATGCCTACTTTTTTGAGGGTGGAATAATTGGCCGTGACTTGATAAATTTTTGCATGCTTGACTTTAGTCCGTCATCATTATGTTAGAGCAGTTGATGAACTTTCTAATGTATTGTTTTATCCGTATTCTGACATAATTTTTCCAATCAGGTTGAGCTTCTGGCTTTCAAACTGTGTGGTGCTGCGAGCAATTGTTACCGAAACTTCTAACCAATCAGACACCGGAAATGGCATCAATTCTACTGATTATAATTCCAAAACAACACCCAGAAGAAATTCTGCATCAATGTGGGAATCGCTTAATCGGAAGAAAGGAAAATTTCTTTCCCCTGAGTTTGATAACTGGAAAGATATTGACACGTTTATAGCTGCACTAAAGAAGATTGAATCATGGATATTCTCACGGATTGTTGAATCCATTTGGTGGCAGGTTTGTTTCCTTGTTAGTGTAAATCCTTTGTTGCATGTACCTTTATTTATAGGATTTTGTTAAACTTGGTGCACTACAAATCTTTTGTTGCAGACATTCACACCACATATGCAATCTGCTCATATAATCAGTGAATCAAAGACTAGTTCAAATGCAAAGAAATGTTATGGAAGGAATACTGTTGTGGGCAATCAGCAACAAGCAACCTTATCAATAGACATATGGAAGAAGGCTTTCAAAGAAGCATCGGAAAAACTTTGCCCAGTAAGGGCAGCTGGACATGAGTGTGGGTGTCTACCTATCTCAGCCAAATTGGTGAGCTTCATATGATTGATCAATAACTCGAATATGCTCATATTTTTCCCAAAGTAGGTATAGAAATATATAGTTACACATTTCTAGCATGAAAAGACACCTGTGCTTTTTTGTTCTCACATTGATATTAACTTGATGGTCTATTGAAGCTGTTACTGGCATTTTCCATGAGATTTTTCTTTTTAGGAGTGCCATAAACTGTAGCCTTTTTTTTTTACTCACTGTGAGCATTATGATTGTTGTAAATGTTACAAACCGGATACAAGCATAGTTTGACCCTTAACTTTTCATGATGTAAGACTTGTCTATGCATTTTACACGTTCACCAGATGCGCTTTCCTAATATAGTTTCTGTTCTCTGTGCATTCTACGCTTCCAGATGTGCTTTTCCTAAAATTGTTTCTGTTGTTTATTTGTACATTTCACCTTAAATTATTTTATTTGTGAATTTTTTTATGTTCAGTGCAACTGCATCTTGGTTCAAGCTTTAGGCACTGAGAATAAGAAAATATGGACTACAAATCGTTTAGACTTGTACTAATTCCCAACGGTATTTCCTTTTGATAGGTGATGGAGCAATGCATAGCTAGATTGGATGTTGCAATGTTCAATGCTATTTTACGTGAGTCAGATGATGAGATTCCAACAGACCCCATGTCTGACCCAATAACTGATCCTAAGGTTCTTCCCATCCCATCCGGGAAGTTTAGCTTCGGTGCCGGGGTCCAACTGAAAAATGCTGTAAGTACAATCATGCTCATTGTGTGGTTACACTACTCACACCAGTGGAATGTACTTATATTATCTTTCACTTGTTATCGAGAGCACCAACCGATATCTTCTCTGGTGGTGCTAGATTGGCAGCTGGTCCAGATGTCTTACTGACTTGTTTGGTATGGATATGGATGACTATCCAGAAGTTGAGAATGGGGATGGTGAAAATGGCATTGCTGACACCCTCAAGCCATTCTATCTCCTAAATGCATTGAGTGATCTCCTAATGCTCCCGAAGGATGCCCTCATGGAAACCAGTACCAGGAAAGAGGCATGAGCTCCTATCTTGTTCGGAAAGAAAAAGTTCATTATTTTAATAATGAATTATCAATATGAACTATTTAGTTCTTTCTGATCAATTTGAAGTTATTTTCCTATTTCTAATAGTAATACTATCATATCATTTTTCACAGCTTTGTCCTACCTTTAGTTCATCAATCATCAAGAGCATCCTCGATGGCTTTGTATCGGATGAATTTTGTCCAGACCCAATTCAAGGTTCTTTGCTTCAAGCACTAGAATTGGAGGTTAGTTTATTCAATTTCTGGGTGCATTGATAATACAGGACTTATGTTGGTAACGAGCCCAGATACTAGAAAGTTTAAGAACATAACATGCTTGATTGTCTAGAATGTTTCAAAACCTTAAGACATGAAGTTAATTCCATGACTAAGGGGTATAAACCCGTCCTGTTCCTGTTTTGGGTGTAATAAGAAAACTAGGCAGTTACTGAGAGAGAATTGTTGTTATACAACACCTGAGTATTATTATTTTTTTTAAAAAAAATGCAAATTCGGCATTAACTTATATCATTGACGAACGCACATGTTTTTCAGTGATGTACCACCGAAACACAAAAACAATTTCCTTTTTTGTAAAGCTAAATATGAAAATTGACTTTTTGAAAAAAAAAATGTGAAAAATGGAAACTGGATGTCATTTCTAACGAGGTAATTCCGTTTTGTATAAGATTGTCATTTCAAGTTCTAGGTTGCTAATTTCACGAGGAAACCACAACTAGGTATTTACCAACATTGGAAGTGTATGTAACAAACTACAATTTGAGCAAAATATAGGCTGTTTGATGCAATTTACAGAGTATTGGACCATCATAAATCAGTCAGCGATCTTTCCTGCTGTTAGGACCATCTGGAGGGCAATGGCAAGGGCATCCGAGCGGTCCCATGCACCGCATCGCCCATCTTGTACCCTTACCCTGCATCCGGGGCAATATTAAGCATCATTGGTGATCCTAGGAGGAGTGGGTCGGCGATCCTTCGCAAGTCCAACACGAGCGACGACGAGCTCGACGAGCTGAGCTCGCCACTGACCTTCGTCTCCAAGGCGTCATCGAATCCGCTCGCCAAGTTGAAGCAGATCAGCAGCTCAGGCACGGCGAGGTACAGGCTCCTCCATGAGGTGTGGAAGTTGGATGACCAGTAGTGACCGGTTCTTGCCTCTTATGTCTCGACCTTACGTATATATATCTTTACTACTATAAAGCAGCACTTGGTGGCAGTGGTCCGTTCTTCCCGCGTCATTAATTGCCGCTTAATTGCTCTGCTTAATTGCCCTCCTTAATTGCCCTACGCAAGAAACGAAGCGTTGCTTTAATTAGCCAGCTTTCGCAAGAAACGAAGCGTTAAAGATAGATATTTGATCTTGTGAAATAATTTTTTTATTTTTTAATCTTTATTTTTCGTTATCAATTTTATTTTTCGTAGCAACGCACATGCATGTAACTAGTATATATATACATAGCTATGTTTTTCCCGTATGATTCCAGCTCGTTCGTAGTCTAATAACTTTGTGTGTGTTTTCTCACAAGCATGACCAGATGGGGGAAGAAACTACCAAGGGTTGAGTTCCAATGACTTTGGTGCATTCGGATGTAATAATGTTGTATGCTGTAATCTTGCTTCAATGTCGTACTCGTACGAGCTCCCCCTAGATTGTGTGATTTCTGCGTCTGCGCGATCTCAACCGTTCATTCCGGATCATCGCACATGGAAGGGGAACCCGTTTCTGAATCCCAGTCTTGCTGCTAGAGCGGAGGCCCATTGTCAGCACGGCCGCACAGTGCGCATCTTTAGTCCCATACCGTTTTCCTAAGGTGGCCGCGGCTGATTTATATGGTTGGAGGGAGGCGAGCGAGCCGAGGGTGAAGTGTGGCATAGGGGGAGGAGCACCCACGTAACAAACGCACCACGTGCGGCTATAACCCTAAACCGTACCGCACTCCCCCTTCCCCTGTGGGGTTGAGCTGCAGGCTGGCGCACGAATCTTGACGTGCATATGAAGGCTTGTTCTTCCGGTGCTTTGGCCTTGATAATACAAGCACCGATGCCTTGCGTGGGTTGCCCCTCCTGACAGGGTGGTGGGCACCTGAGCGATCAGAGCCCCTATATATCCCCCTAGTAGCCCTCTTTTTCTATTTTTGCCCGTCTTTTTCTTTGGTGCAACAAAGTGAAATGCAAATAGATTTTTTTATATATATACTTTTATAGATTTTTATAGGTAAGGGATTTTATAGAATTTGATATTGCTATTTTATAGCCAAATTACCATCTCCAACCATATCCCAGAGTTTCATTCCCTTTCCACACTCGAAGGAATCCTTTCCTGCATTCCTTCCTTCCCAAAGAATGCACTCCAACAGATTCCCTTCCCCATTCCCTTCCCTTCCCAGAATTACCTAACTTTTCCTCATCCCCTCTCATCCTACCCTTCATTTCTATATATTGGGGAGGGTGCATTCATCAGGTTAGTCACCAACAACCCATTTGCAAACTCACAATGAGTCAGTCCATTTCTTCATCAAGTGATGAACAATCCTTTACTGATGATGAGGACTCTCTTCTCATAGCAATCGCAGAGGAGGAAGAGATGCAAGCGCGAGGTAACAACCGTCGACGGGGATCGGTTCGAGGCCATGCGATCATCGATCGAGGTCACGCTGAAGGGGCGGCTCGGCTTTATCATGATTACTTCTCTTCCTCCCCAGTGTACGGTGACGCTTTATTCAGGCGGAGGTAACAAAGCACTAGTCCGAACAAATTTTCAAATGGGTTCTTGTAAAGTTTCGGAATGTGTAAGTCGTTTCGCATATGCAGGTTTCGGATGAGCCGCTCCCTTTTTTTGCGCATAGCGAATGCTGTCGAAGGACACGACCCTTGGTTCCAGCAAAGTAGGGATGCTACCGGGAAGCTTGGTTTGGCACCTCTTCAGAAAGTAACAGCCGCTCTCCGTCAACTAGCCTACGGTGTTGCAGCTGACGCTGTGGACAAGTACCTCCGTATTGGGGAAAGTACGGCCATTCTATCTCTCAAAAAGTTCGTGAAGGCCGTGGTCGAGGTGTTGGGGGACGAATATCTTCGTCCTCCTAATGCAGAAGACATTACCAGACTCCTAGTTGTTGGTGAGCACAGGGGTTTCCCTGGAATGCTAGGTAGCATCGATTGCATGCATTGGACCTGGAAAAACTGCCCGAAAGCATGGCAAGGGGCTTTCACAGGGCATACTCGAAAGCCTTCCATAGTTCTCGAGGCGGTTGCTTCGTATGACCTGTGGATTTGGCATGCTTTTTTCGGGATGCCAGGAAGCTTGAACGATATTAATGTGTTGCACCGTTCTAACCTATTTTCTAGGGAAAATGACGGTACAAATCGAGGTAAAGTACATCGTCAATGGCAATCAGTACGACATGGGGTACTACCTCGCGGATGGCATTTACCCTGAGTGGGCTACCTTTGTTAAGGCGATTTCAGCGCCTATGGGCAACAAGAGGGTCTACTTCTCGCAGATGCATTCCAGCTAGGAAGGATGTTGAGAGAGCATTTGGAGTGCTCCAGGCTAGGTTTGCCATTGTGAGGGGCCCCGGCCGCTGTTGGGAGCAGAGTACTTTAAGGCATATAATGACTGCATGTATTATTTTGCATAACATGATCGTGGATGACGAGAGGAATGGACCACCGCAGGAAATCAACTTCGACTATATGGGTACTCCCGTCGTGACAGCCGCAGCACCCAACGGGTCGGTATTGCATTGCATAGAAGCAACTCAAAGGCGGAGGGATCGCCAACAGCACCATCGGTTGCAGGCAGATCTGGTAGAGAACCTTTGGGCACGCCATGGGGGTTAATGCGAGTGTGAAATGAGAAAGAAGTTAAGTTGTGTGTAATGTTAGTGCTTAAATTGTGTGCAATAAAGATGTCAAATTGTGTTCAAGCGGACTGCATGACAATCCTGTAGGAAATTCGTGTATAATGGGTCCATTGTTTCCTCCCCCCTACATGCATATACAGTTAAGGAAGTGATGCAGCCCGTGATAACATACCAAGATTCACATACATGCACAAAGAAATCGTAGTATATACATGCACAAAGAAATCGTAGAAGGGTAGTTTAAATACCAGTAGCACTGATAACAAGCATGCTAAAATGAGTACAGGTAGTACCAACATGGTTTTGTCGGCAAATGAGTACCAACATCGTTTTGTCGGGAAATGAGTACCAACATGACAAGTCTGCAACATAACCACATAGTTCCAACATTACGAAAATAGTACAGGCCCAATGACAAACTAGTTATTTATCCATTTCCCGAAGACTCGTGATAATCTTACGCTGACGACTCTCATAGTACTCACGAAGCAATCCGGTACACGCGTTCAAGTCGATCTTCATAACCCTTTCATTCTCCGCTTCTTTCGACATGGCCAATTTTTCACGCTGTATTTCTACCATAGCAGACCTGGACTCATTCAACTTGTCGAAGTGCTCAGAGTACACACCAACTAATGACGCACTAGACGAACCACCTCGCTTCCTGGCCGCCTTTGCAGCCTCCCGGCCTATTGGCCTGGCCCCCTCTTGAGAGGAAGCTTGTGATGACAAGTCGACAGGAGTGTTGTTCGACCCGTCATGCGTTGGACCACCTCCGACCGTTTTCTGCTTCTTGAGGGACATGTGCGAGGACCACTTCGGATGATCACCAAGAGCACCCAAAGAATGATGGAACGCGAAAGGCTTGCCCTCAATGTCTTGGTACATCGTTGAGGCTTGTGCCATCTGTTAAAAGTAAGATGAATGATTTCATTAAGACTACAACAACTACTGAAATGTAAACTGCAGCAAGGAAATGAACATCATTAATGAATATTACCCTCTCTCGCTCAGTTGTACCACTTTGATGCAAAGCATCGGTCTGGTTGAGGTACCCCGCAAATTTGCTTACACACTCATTTATCAAAGACCAGTGGTTAACCATTGCCTTCATGGACTTTGCATTGCATTCCGCAGTGTTGTACGCATTGTAATATTCTGCAATTCGGGTCCAGTAGCTCTCCGATGATTGGTCCTTCCCAACAATGGGGTCTTGGCTCACATTCAACCAGGCGGAGACAAGTAAGTTATCCTCTAGCGCAGTCCACTTTGTCCTCTCTGTTTTGCAGCGTTGTTTCTTCCCCTTCGAACCAACTGATGCCCTAGGACGGTTTTTCTTTGATGAAAGGGCAATAACCTCATCCAACTCGGCCATACTCCGATCCAAATCAGCCGGGAGTGCTGTGTTCAGCCCTGATGGTGCAGACGACCACGGGAGTTCAATTGAGTCGTCCTGTAGGAAATTCGTGTATAATGGGTCCATTGTTTCCTCCCCCCTACAAATAGGAAACGAGTGAATATAGTTTCATTAGACTAAACAATATATAGCAGTGCACTAAAAACAATAAATAGCAGTATAGAGCAAATCCTGAGCATGTATAGCCTTGCGTTACACTGAAAACAATTTATAAGTGCATGGACATGAAAATAGGGTGCAAATCCTGGGCAGGTCGTTGACAATTTCTGTACCGCAAGGCCATAGAAATGCATATATATACATGTACCGAGTGAATAAAGTTCCATTGCGTATCATTTCCTATTCCGACTGCGGTATGTCCAAGACCTGCCCAGGATTTGCTACATGCTAAGTCATGGCACTCATAGACCCTTACAGACCGATGATACATTGATACTGAAACATATCTCCAACTGTACTACATGTATATATATGCATTTCTATAGCTCGGTACAGAAGATTCAAACAAAAAAACAATTCCACCATACACTTTGATACTTCAAGATACTGAACTTTTCATTTGTAGCCACCGATGACTGAATATTGAACTGTCCACTAGGGACTTGTGGGAATATGAGTGCCATGTCTTAGCAGAAATTTGTGATGCCATAAGAATATATAACTCATGAACAGAAGGAAGGCGGAAAAAAAAATCACCATTCTGCTCTCCAAAGAATCAGCAGAGCAAGGGATGATTCAAGATATATAATGGTTTCAAATTTTTGTTTGCTGTCCAATTGACACAGTTTCTCAAATTTTGTTTTGCATATATCCTAGGCAGATGTCTGCTAATATTGAGTCTGAAATTAGGTTCAGGGCTTCAATTTCATTGATGCATCAGAACAAATTTTGAGAAAAGTTGTTACACAAATGAATGTCAACTGTGTGATAAGTAATAATTTTAAAATTTGTTTTCCATATATATTACTATAGTACTGAGAGCCTGAGAATTGAAATTTTTGTTAGAAGAAAGTTCAAAAGAGCATAAATGATTAACCCAATGCATCCAAGAACTCATTAATTAGCACACAACTGTAAATTAAAACTCAAGCATGTAGCTTTCAGGCAAATGAAAAAAGAAATCTGATTGGAGTGGCTGACAATATACTAATATACCATGTACATCACGATTGCAGCAGAACACACGGCCAGGAACAGTGAGATAATTGTGTAAGAATTATTCAACATAATTGGTACATTATGATTCGTAACTCAACACCATTGTCAGCCATGCTACACGAGGGTGCTACTACACCTCATAGCAGAACAGTTTCAATTGAAGACAAATTCATAATGTACCAAACCAAATTCATGCAGCAGTTCACACAGTACTAAATTAAAACTCAAGCTTAGAGGTATCAAGCCAAATTCAGTCACTGTTGTTTTCAATTGCTTATCATTACGAAAGCATGTACATTACCAACATGAATCCAACCGACTGTCGAGATGCTTGTATAGATGGAAGCATCAAGGTTACAACGATAGGGCAGAAATACAAATACAAAAGTCATGACCAACGTGCAACCAACAATACATCTAGGTAAGGTGCCACGAACGATCGGACTCCACAGACCAATCGCTAATTGGGGAGCTACTTGGGGAGTACTTCTGGCTATCTTCATCCGAATGAGCTATGCCAGCCTCTTGAGCGGCCTCGACATCTTCACTTTCTACGTCGACACCGCCAGGAGGTGATATCTCAAATTCTAGCGTGTGCAACGACATCTCCTTTAGGCTCTCGGCTATGGCCTCGACATGTACTAGAGCCATGTTTAGGTCGACGGCCCAAGTATCATCAGTCGCACTGAAGTTATCAGCAACCACCTTCAAGAGGTCGTCTGCCTTTGCCTCGATCATTTCTCGCATCTTCGAGATCACTGTCCGAAGTCTCTGGGCCTCCATCTATACAACGACATCAACACGAATAGGTGATCAAGATTCCTACACAAATCCTGACTCCTACACAGAAGCTAAACTTGAGCAGATATACCTCAGCAAACAAGTTCAGCTTTTCACCTAAACCATACCACTCATCTAGAACAGACCATTTGTATATATCGGCTTGGCTATATCTGCTTGAAAGCGAACGTCACCTAAATGAAGTTATCTGCTTCACAAGTGATTCTACATTTTTACTCACCCAATTCCGCATCTCCCATCTGTACAACAACCCAAATCCGTATCTCCCAAATGTCCCCGGCGCAAAGGTGAGATTATTCCGAAATCCGCATCTCCCATCACAAATCCGCATCTCCCAAATGTAGAACAACCCAAATCCGCATCTCCCATCACAACAACTACCCAAATGGAAACCCAAATCCAAATCGAAGCCAA
Source organism: Rhipidocladum racemiflorum (assembly GCA_036346355.1). Classification (NCBI taxonomy): domain Eukaryota; kingdom Viridiplantae; phylum Streptophyta; class Magnoliopsida; order Poales; family Poaceae; genus Rhipidocladum; species Rhipidocladum racemiflorum. The sequence goes on from CM070590.1 coordinate 17,871,470, forward strand.
ATCCCCTGGTTCTTCGATACCCATTGCAAGCCAAATGCCCTACTCTATCACAGATCCAATCCCAGTCGGTGCCGGGTGAAAAGGGGGGTACCTGCCGCCGGGAAAGCCGCTGGAGTCGTCGTCGTCTCCGCTGCCTGCAGCTGCCTTGCTGAGTTCCGGATCCTCCTGAACGCGCGAACACCAGGCCGTTGGTCCTCCGCGCTGCGGGACTGGCCGAAGGGAAGGGAGAGAGGAACCCGCGCACACGGGATTCTCTTTCCTATCGCGAGCTTCTCCCGTCCGCGACGGGACACCGTTGGAGCCCTCTTCGGCTACCCCTCGTGCTCGCTTTCCCATCGCAACGGGGAAGGGATGCGGGAGGGGAGAGCGTTGGAGATGGTCTAAATCCATCTCTTTATTTTCCCCGTCTTTTTCTTTAGTGAAATGCATGAGTTTTTTTATATATATACCTTTATAGATTTTTACAGGTAAGGGATTTTAAAGAATTTGATATTGCTATTTTATAGCCAAATTACATTCTGACATCCTCAGCCTGCTAAACATGGTTGTAGACCGAGCATACGAATTAACGGTCCGGATTATTTTTTGGTGAACATCAGTGTTTCATTCCACCGCCTAGCAACTGAAGATTCTATGCGTATGTGAGGAGGGAAAAAAAGAGAGAATTTTCCTTAAATAATGACCACAATTTTCTTTTTCTTGGATTTGGTTTCCACACAATTGCTTTTTTGTGTAGAACAAATTGATTTAAAACTTTGTGGCACGGTGGATTTACGTTGTGCCAATGTTGTGTTTTTTTTTTAATTTGAAAATTTCAATAACCATTTCTTCCTAAAAAAAAGGACCATTCACATAGTGTTTGGAGAAAGATGCACGGGAGCACGTTGGTAGAAGCATTTAGAATTCCTGATTCTCTTTGTTGATTGATCGTTAATGGTTTTCTGTCTACTAGAGGTTAATACTTGACCAAGAGGATGGCTATTCCGTGGGTGTCCGCCAGGGTTAACAAAACCGAAACCGAAAAAACCGATGGAAAATCGAAATTGGAAATTCGAAAATATCGAGCTAAAAATCGCTAGAAAATCGTTAGAAACCGAAAAGTTTCAAAACCGAGCATTTGAACAAAAAACATTCAAAACAAATTTAAAAAAACGAAAACCATTCGGTTTTCTCGAAAACCCATCGGTTTTCTCGAAAAACCGCTCGGCGAGTTGAACCTTTTGGACGATCGGTTTCTTGAGCGGTTTTCATCGGTTTTCTCGAAATACCGCTCGGTTTACATAGCATAAATTTTTTTAAATTTTTTGAATTGTTTTTTGAACTGGACCGGTTTACCGGTTGGTTTTATATTTCGGTGGGGCTCGAAATCTCGAAAACCGAACGAAAATCGCGAAAATCAGTGGATGCCCGGTTCGTCATCAATCACACACATGCATCTGAGGAGCTCCTCGCCTCACCTCCGCTTTAAACACGAGAATCCTTCACCCTTCAACTAAAAAAAAAATCAACCACGGAATTTCAACATTCAGCTCAAAATTTCGAGCTTTCAACACGCAAATTCACCTTTCAACACAAAGATAATCAAAATAAACCCCAGCTTTCAGCCAAGAATCCCCGGTTCCAACTCAAGATCTGGAAGCTTTCACCTGAGAGCAACGGTGGCCGTGAGCTTGCAGCCGACGAGACAATGGGTGCGGCAGTGCCCAGGCAGCAAGCGGTTAGGGCTTGGGGAGGGAGAAAAATAGGGATACCGCATAGGGAGGACGAACGGTGGCCTCTCCGACGGCTGAACCGGCGTGGTGGGGAGGAACACGAGGCGAGTAGACCTGGGAGTTGGGCCGGGCCGGGCGCCCGGGCTGGCCCAGCCCGGGCACGATGGGCTTCGGGCCAACACAAGCAGGCCCGGTCCGGCCCGAAAAGGAAGACGGGCCTGGCCGGGCCGGGCCGAGAGGCGTTTTACGGGGCCCAGCTCGGCCCGAAAGCACGGCTGGCCAGAGTCGGGCCGGCCCGGACCTGGCCCTGAACTAATTACAAACGATCGGAACCATTTTTGTGCTATCTTTTGTATTTATGCTTCATTTTTAGGTTTTCTTTTAATGTTTGGAATGGCAAGATATTTTATATAGTGATATTAAGTAAATATTTTTTGTTATTTGCATGTGTACTCACGTAAATGATCAACTTCTATCACAGCCCACGGGCCTCCAGGCCGCTCGGGCCGGGCCGGCCCGAACCCGGCCCATGTAGTCGGGCCGGACCGGGCCGGACCGCCCAACGGGCCTCATTTCTAGGCCCGGCCCGAACCGAGTCGGGCCGTGTCGGGCCGCTCGGAAAAAGCCCGGCCCAACTCCCAGGTCTAGAGGCGAGACAGAGGCAAAGACGGTCACAAGTCCAATCTAGCAGACGCGTTCTCACCGGCGCGCTTGACGATCGGAGGGTCAAGATGCTTAGACGGCGAATATGGGAATTTTAAAAAATATATAATATACTCTTTAAATAATTTTACAAAAATAAAACGCCAAATTTTATTTTTTAAAAAATATACCCATGTCGCCATTTCAAATGGCTACAGATATAAAGTCGTCAAATGAAATAGCGATAGAATTTCTGTCACCAATTTGAAATAGCTACAGATGAACAGTCGCTAGTTGGATTAGCGACAAAAGTTTCTGTCGCTAATTAAATAGGTGACAGATGTATTTTTTGCCGTTTATTGAACTAACCGACGTATATTTAGTCGCAGATTTGTTTGGTCAACGCTAAAGCTTCTGACCCTATTCAAATTGGCAATAGAACCATGCCGCCACTTTATTTGGCGATAGAAAGCCTGTCATTAATTTACTCGCGATAGAACTTCTGTCATCAATTGAAATGACGATAAAGCTTATGTCGCCAATTGAAATGATGATTGTAGGTATATTTTTGTAATTTTTTTTGATGTATTATTTTTATAAAATCACGAAAACACTTTATTATTTCAAAAAAAAAAAAAAATCATGGATATGGTTTCCATGGGATAGCTTTCCCGTGGATGTCCACATAGTAGCAAAATCGTTTGATTTAAGGTTGAATCTACTAGAAAATATTGGGATTTTGAATACAGCAAGGCCCATTAGGATAAGATGCTTTTTACTCTTATCAAAATATACATCGAACTAGTATCAAAAGATACCAACAAAAAAAAAGGGCAAAGACAGTGGTACATCATGGTACCTCCCATTACTAATATTGCGTTACTGCATACCATTGAATTACTCCTATACGACATGCACACACGCTTGTGTACAAGGCATACATGTATTGCACTTAGTCAAGGAAATTGACAATGCAAGATTTAGTATGGCACGTACAGTATAACAATCTACGGGCTTTAGCTTGCATAAAACCGAACAAGCACTTCATTTCAGTGAGTCATTCTTTCATTGTGCAATCAGTGTCATGAACCGAGACGAGGATCTGGACTACTGATTCCATTGTAGGCCTTTTCTTCGTATCTTCTTCCAAGCATGAGACAGCCAACTTGACCAAAGTTCTTGCTTGCATGTAGTTGTATTGGCCACACAGTCTGTGATCTGCAAACTCTGCCATCCACAACACCCCGTCGCCGTCCAATTTATCAGCAAGCATGGAAGCAAGATTCCTGAGCACCACGGGCACCTGCTGATCCACACCCATAGCCAGGTCAAAAATTCGCGTTCCAGACACGAGTTCAAGAAGCACAACTCCATAGCTATAAACATCGGCTTTTGCTGTGATCGGCGAGCCAGAGACCCACTCGGGAGCAATGTAGCCCACGGTTCCTCGCACCCGCGATACATTCCGATCTGACCCACCTCTAGTCTACTGAGCAGCTTCGCCAACCCAAAATCGGTGATCTTAGGCTCTAAGTTTTGGTCCAGCAGTATGTTCTCTGGCTTCACATTGCAGTGGACGACCCACTCCAGGCACTCATGGTGAAGATAAGCCAATCCCTTAGCAACACCTAAAGCAACTGCAAATCTTTGTTCCCACTGTAACAGGATGCTGTTTCTGAACAGGGCATTGGCCAATGATCCATTCTCAACATACTCAGAAACCAGCATCCTGTAGGAGCTTTCGGAGCAGAATCCCCATATCCTGACAAGATTCATATGATTGATCCTCCCAATTACACACAGCTCAGCTTGGAACTCTTCCTCACCTTGACTTACATTTTCTAGCCTCTTCACAGCCACCACCCTTTCGTCATCCAAGGTCCCCTTGTAGACGATCCCTGAGCCTCCCCTCCCGAGCTCATCTTTAAATTTTTGAGTTACCTTGACCAGCTCTTTGTAACTATATCTTCGGAAATGGTTAGTCATAACCTTCAGTCCCTCCTGGATTGCACATGCTTCCGGTGATCTCAGCTCCCTCCTCAGAACAAAGAACCATGCAAACACGGTAAAGAAAACTTCGATAACGAAAAATGCACCGATAAACCCATAGAAGTAAAGCCATTTTAACCCCCCCTCACTGGCATTATGCACATATGGGAATGGCTGGATGGGTGTTTTTCTCGCTTGATCACACTGAATATGACGCGGTGCAGGGTCAAGCACATTGGATTGGGGAACAGAGGCATTTGAAGTGGTCACACTCTTCGGCACTTTGAGATACATTGCGCGAGCGGTTGGTGTCGGGAAAGACCTTCCATTGAAAAGGAAAGATTTTGGAAAGCATGACCCTGGACCTCCTTGGTATTGGAAGCCTTTACATGTGCGATCCTTCCTGCAGATGTCCTGGCAATCCTTCAAAGATACTCCGCTACGATGCTGCTGATCAAATCCCCAAAAATCGGTGTTTGGAAGTTGCAAAAACTCCACTGGTTGTGCAGCACCGCGTGTGATGTCAAACACAGCACTGCAACCTTGGGTCCAGTTTGCAGGGTTGCTCATGTTATAGCCTGGTGGGCAAGAACATCTCGGTGTAGGTGCGTAGTGACAGATCCCATTCGGACCACATAAACCATGGATTCTACACGGTTGATACATAGCAATCCAAGAAACAGACCATGTTCCCATCGAGCTATTCAAGCTGTAGACTCTGAGATTGCCGTCACCATCAAGCGTGAGCCTTCTCTTAATCCCAGAACCTTCATCAGAAGCAACAAATGGCTGTTGGCTTGGGAAATCACTTGAAGAAAATTTCCCGGAATCATCAAGAGCACCCGACCTACTACTGTTAAAACGACTCCTGTTATTCTGGTAGATTTCAATATCAGGGTCCGGCCAGTATGTGTCAAAAACATTAGGATCATCATACATAAGTGACAATATTGACTGATCGCTGAAACGAAAGACGTAGCGACCAGGAACATGTAATTCGGTGGTAGAGACCAGCTCAGTAGTATCAGTGATGTGCTGAGTCGGCAGCAAAGTATCCGTAGGTGAGTCAAAACTTTGCCACACAATATTATCACTCAAGTTCTTCACAACAAGATTTCCATTATCCAAGAGCTGAGCATACCTAACATTTGTGAAGACACCATCAGCTTGCCACACGGTCGTACCGTCGTAGTCCGTGAGAACCATGCTGCCATCCTTCCGCAAGGCCATTGCTGACCTCTTGGAGTGCACTGGGTGACCTCGGTTCGCGGTCCAGACAACGGTCTTATCAGATGAATTTGAGTACCATATTGAGAATGTGAAGGCATTTTGGTAGATCTTGTAGAAGCCACATGAGAAAGTGCCATCTGAGGATTGCAGGATGTCGGTTTCGTAGGCTTCCACTTTGAGAGAGGATTTCAGCGGTAAACTGGAGAGAGAAACGGTACCCGAGAGTAGAGCAAGCAGGGATTCATGGCTACGCAGATGGTTTGAGCTGATGAGCGCAATCGCTTCCGCGCGCTACTCTTTATATTTAGTCTCGTTATCTCTAAGTTGGTGGCAGTGGTGAGTTCTACCCACGTCATTAATTACCCTACTTAATTGCCCTGCTTAATTGCCCTACGCAAAAAACGAAGCGTTACTTTAATTAGCCAGCTTTCTCGCAAGAAATGAAGCGTTAAAGATAGATGTTTGATCTTGTGAAATAATTTTTTTATTTTTTAATCTTTATTTTTCGTTATCAATTTTGTTTTTCGTAACAATGCACGGGCATGTAACTAGTGTATGTCTATTCAGGAGGAGTAATGTTCCCAATTAAGTTCTGTGGACTGCACCACCCATCTTGTTAGACATTTCTCTTCACGCAATAATGACTTTGACATGCACCAGTCCCACTAGATAACGGGCGGTCCGAGCTAGACGTTCTGAAGAGGTGCATATCCTGTGCACATAAAGATTATATGCACATATGCAATAATTAAATCCGAGCCGTTCAGATCTCATCCAACGGTAGCTTCATCAGGGAGGTAATTGCAAAATATGCACAAATTTGCAATTACCACCCCGATAGAGTCAGCGTTGGATGAGATCTGGACGGCTCGGATTTAATTATTGCATATGTGCATAGGATATGTATGTGCACATGATATGTAGCCTTCTGAAGAATACTGCTGCCACAAATAGTTATAGTAGGATAGGCCTCTAAAACACAATTTAATCATTAATTTTTATTATAACATATTTATAAAATTTAATAAAACTATGATATTGTAAAAGTACTTTTCGAGACAAATCCACTCTTATAATTTTGATGCATTCAATTTAAATATTTTAAAAGATATTGATAATTAAATTTTTAAAAATTTAACTATATCTATATCGAAACAATAACTATTCAATAGCTATTTGCGAGCGGAGGCAGTACCCAAGTAGGTAAGCATGGATATTTTGGACCGATCAATCAGAGCGATGAACTGAGGTTCAAACTATCCGTCGTGGGTCCCCTCCTGTAACCTGACTGATGGTGCATTGCGATTAGGGGTGAAACCGGGTCGGATACGGGCGGATATTGCTCGTCCCGTATCCTAACCCATATTTTTTTTTTCCGGATTCGGAGTCGGATAGGGATGTCCCGGATACGGATACAAATTTGGATTACTCAGGATTCGAATACGGAGCGGATACCTGACGGATTCGGATCGAGATCGGATATCATAATCGGATAGTAGTATAATACATAATTGTGTATGTAAAAGAAAGAATGAAGCATTAACCTTACAACATTAGCTTCAAGTCATAATTATTTCAACGTAGGATAATAGTATAGTTAGAGGTGCAAATGGGTCGGATACAAGGAGAGAGATCGAGACATAAAGAAAACAGAGAACAATGAGAGCTCTTCCATCAAACTTAACCTTACGGAATAAATTCCTGGAGATATTAAATAGTGTTGAATTGTCACATTCTGACAAACTGAAGACAGACTTCTCTCATAATGAGGATTACTCGGATTTATTTGCTATGCTTCAATTTAGCGACTCAACTAATTCCAGTAATTTGAATAGAAAAGAAGTTTATCAAATAAGTTGAACAAATCAATTTAGGTAAAAGCATTATGTCATCACTCTATTTGTTTGTTGATAGATTTGTTGAAGTTCACTCTTAATAACAAAGTAGTGTTTTTTAGTGCCAATATCAAACAACTACTCTATCTATTCAATAATGAACCAAATTAATGGAAGAATAACTAATTTTATTCGGATATTCGGGTCGGATATTTACCGGATATCGGGTCGGATATTGCTCTTCCCATATCCTAACCCATATTTCATGAGATTTTTCGGATACGGATCGGATATTGCTCTTCCCATATCCTAACCCATATTACACCGGATTTTCCGGATACGGATACGGATAACATCGGTACGGATTTTAAACGGATTCGGTATCGGATCAGGCGGATATTTCCTGTCCCGTTTTCACCCCTAATTGCGATGACTTCTCTTGACTTGACATTGCAAGCAAGTAAATTATGGTTTTCTACAACCTCACACCACCAACGCAACTGTGTAAGGATCAGACCAGTATCTATCGGCATGGCTGCCATCCAGCAGCGACATGGACTTCGAGGCTTGTGTATTTAGCGCCCAGGCACAGATATTTTTCCTCCTGAGCCATCAATGATATACTTGTCGGAAAACTATGTTTCTTATGAAACTCTAGTGTAGGCTATAAATAGAAGATAGGGGTCTTCCATTGTACACAAACAATTAGAAATAAAGAATCAATTTCTTCTCATACTCTATGTCTCTCTTTCTCTCTGTTCTCCATTTTATATCTGTTCGGAAACTCCGGACTACTCGGTAGTGAGGTTTCTTAACACGTTATCAGCACGAAGCTCTATCGGCGAGACAGATTGAAAAGTGAGAAAATGTGAGATTCGGGGGATTGAATCTAATCGCTCGTTCTATGCATGCATCTAATCTACGATACGCAATGATTTTTGCAGTCTGTGGCATGAAGTCACATGGTATGGAGCAACAGTGCAGGACCCTAATCTACAATACATGGTCCTCCGCCGAAACACCAAAGCCGTTGCCAGGCACCGAACTGCCCGATGCCGCCGGCCAGCCCTCTCTCCCGCGCGACCGTCGTCGGCCACGAAGCACCGACCGTCGGCCACGAAGCACCGACTGTCGGCCGCTCGAAGCACCGATCGTCGGCCGGTCTATTCGGCCATGAAGAACCGCCGGCATCCCCGTCGCCCCGACGCACGAAGCGCCGCTCCCCGGAAGATGTACACAGCCTCGCCAGTAGCCGCCGGCCTCCGGCCCAACGCCCGAAGCGTTGCCACCATTGGCTGGCTCCGCGCACGAACCAACTGGCCTCATCCCCGCGCGCCCTCAATCGTCGGCGACGCCTCGGCTCCCGTAGCAACCTATCGGCCTCACCATGCGCCGCCGCCCGGCCTGCATCCGGCTACAGCCACCCACAGTTAGGGGTGAAAACAGATCGTATACGGACGGATAGTAGCTCTATCATATTTGTTTTTATATTTTTTATCGGATGCGGATACGTATACGGATAGTCCGAATACGAATACGAATACGGATAATATCAAATATAGATACGAATCGAATCGGATACGGTTACGAATATTTATCGGAACATGATAACCACTTAGATTGTACATAAAAAATCAACGAAAACACATAACTAGTTGATTTGATGAAAATATTATTGAAAATTGAACAAATATAAATATTTTCATTCACTTAGACAATAGTTAGATACCATGTCGCAAACAAAATTATGTAAGACTTAGTTCATCACGCACATACGATTAGTTCATCATACATGTAGATCAAAACATAAAGCTCATAGATACAAATGAAAGCAAACATAGAACATACTAAAAGTTTGATAATACTTAACTACATGTCTCTAGAAAACATATATAACACTTACATGTAATGACCCAAGATTTGTATTCTTTATTAAATTATGTTTAAAAATAATAAATTATATATTTTATGAGTTTTTATGAATTTTTAGCTACTTATTTAAAATATTTTCCTATTAAGGACAACAATTTTTGAATTTTTTTGAAAATAAAAAATCTGATAAAATCTTGAAAATAATTTTTTTAAATTATAGACTATATCAAGAATTTTTTTCAAAAAAATTAGTAATTTTTGGAGCTAGTTTCCCAATTTTAATAATTGAAACTTGATTTATGGAGTAATTAAATTAGAAAATGATTTTAAAATTTAGAAACCTTTTTGGGCCAAATGAGTTGCTTGGTCCAGCCCACATGTATATCCGGATATCCGACCCATCACTATCCGGATTATCCGAATCCATATCCTTATCCGACGGATAGTGAGCTATCGAATCTGTATCTGTATCCGAAAAAATATCTGTATCCGTATCTGATCCGATACTATCCAACAAATATCCAATCCGACAAAATATGTATCCGAAAATTATCCAGATCGGTCGGAAACTATCCGATCTGTTTTCATCCCTACCCACAGTCGCCGCCCCGCACCCGGTCGTTGCTGCACCCCATGCTAGTCGGCCCGACGCGCTGCTGGCTCAAAACCGACACTGCCGCCTTGGCTGACGCCGGCCACCGGTGCCCTGACCTTCGCCGGACGGCCCGCCACCGGTAGCCCACACACTAAGCTCGCACATCCCGCGCTCCATCGACGCCTGGCCTCCCTGCCACGCACGCAGTTAGACCGCCGGCCGTCGCCACCGGCCGCCCCGTCGCCGCCGCCGAGATTGCTTGCCGGGCTGCTTGACTGGAAGTCCAAAGGAGGCGTCCGGATTGAATCCAGCTTTGAATTGAATCAGCCATGGGGAAGCGAATTTACATCTTTGCCCCCGCTGAATTTTTATTCCTTTTCAATTTTTCTTTCCTTTTCCAAAAATTAATTAAAAATAACAGAAAAATTCTAAAAATTCCCAGAAAATTCTAGAAAAATATTGGGCTCTGGTTTTAATATTCCTTATCCATCTTTTCTCCATTTATAAATATTTGTATGTATTTTTGTAATTATTACTTTGTTTAGATTACTTGAAATTCATGAGAATTTATTTTTCTGCATTTTGTGAATTTTGCAACCACATTCTATTAGATTACACGTAGTAATCTAATGACGGAATTTTTGTAAACATGCAGATGTTTGGTATTGTGAACCGTGAGTTTGAAGAACTGCCCTGCATGGCCAGAACTACCTCATTTGGGCATCAGACGTCAAGATCGTACTTGGGGGCAAGAAGCTCTGAGTTGCCATCGGCTTAGGATCCTCGAAGGATGCGTAGCCTACCGCCAAGCAACACGATCAAGCTTTGCAACTCCTCAGGCACCACCTTTCATCCACCTTGAAGAATGAATATATGGCTGAGGAGAGTGTACTTAAGTTATGGATTACACTCCAGAAGCGGTTCGAGAAACTCAAGTACACAATCTTGCCCCAAGCACAGCAAGATTGGGTTCGCCTGAGGTTTGCAGACTACAAAACAGTGGCCGAGTACAATTCTACCTTACACATAATTTGTACCAATCTTTCCCTATGTGGTAAGAAGATCACTGATGAGGAGAAGATTGAGAAAACTCTCTCCACTTTTTACCCTAATGGTATCCAGAGTGCTCGCAGCTATCGTCCAGACGCATACAAGGAGTATAACAAACTGATTGATGTTATGCAAGTTGCTGAGTCACCAGATGATGTTCTTCGCAAGAACTTCGTCTCACAGCCACCTGGAAGAGGCATTGTTAGCTATTAGGTGAAAAAGCCCACTCACAGGAAGATGAGCAAGATGGGTGTAAAAGAGAGATATCAGGCCAAGGGAAAGTCCAAAGCCCAAGAGAAGAAGGATGACAAGGAGAAGCCACACGCGAAGCCGTATGGACAGAAAAACCAAACGTGCTTCAAGTGTGGCACTTGGGGACATTGGTCAAATATATGCTAGAAATCCAAGGAAGTGATCAATGCATATCAGGCCAAGAAGAAGGCCAAAGAAAATGCACCAACAGAGGTGCACTTCGCCAAGGCTGTCTTTAGAAGCTCTGAATTATTTTCTTTATGGCATTGTAGATTAGGCCATCCTGGTCTTAGAATGATGAGAAATATAGTTAACAACTTGCAAGGTCATGGCATTATTGTTAAAAATTTCCCGAATTATTAAGATTTTGTGTGCCTTGCATGTGCCACTGGGAAATTAATAACTAAACACTCTGTTATGAAAGTGCAACATGAAATCCCTGCATTCCTGCAACACATCTAGGGGATATTTGCGGCCCGATTCATCCCTTATCAGGGCCGTTTCGGTACATCATGGTGCTCATTGATGCTTCCTCGAAATGGTCGCATGTATGCTTGCTGTCAACAAGAAACCATGCATTTGCAAAGCTGATCTCGTAGATCATCAAAATTAATAATGCATTTCCCGATCATCGTGTGAAGTCTATTCGAATGGACAATGCCAGCGAATTTACTTCCAAGGTATTTGATGATTATTGCACATCAATTGGAATAACCGTTGAGCACTCTGTACCGCACGTCCTTACGCAAAATGGACTAGCCGAAGCACTAATAAAGAGGATCAAGTTTATAGCATAGCCACTCTTGTTGGGTTGTAACTTGCCCATCACTTGTTGGGGACACGCAGTTCGGCATGCTGTAGCGCTCATCAATTTTAGACCATCGACCTACAACATCCATTCACCTATGCAATTAGTGCAAGGGGTCATCCTAAAGATTTCCCATCGTACAAGGTTTGGTTGTATGGTATATGTACCTATACCACCTCCACAGTGAACTGCAATGGGTCCTCTCTACAAGTCTGGGATATACATTGGTTATGAGAGTGCATCCATAATCAAGTATTTGGAACCCATGACTAGAGACTTGCATACAACCCGATTCGCTGATTGCATAATCAAGAAGTCTAGAAGATAATTGATTTGCAAAATTAGCAAATGAACTGCCTAATCATTTTTGTGATCTGAAAAGCATGGTTAAGTCGCATGTATCTGCAAGAAATGCGCCGGAGAGGGTTGAAATACAAAGAAAGCAAAAGGTATCCCTCATCTTGTTCAGAGGCCTCAAAGAAAAGAACAGAAAATCTGGCCTCTCAAACCCAAAGTACCCAAAGACGTTTGGGAAAACTGGGCAAGAGGACTTACCACAGCCAATCACGAAAATGTCCTAAACCAACAAGGGGAGCCAATTGAGACCTTGCACTGGAAAGAAGTCTATGGAAAATGCAATTCCAGATTTGAATCTTCCATTGCAGGAAGCCACCAGAAACAATGTATGCACACACATGGGCGATGAAAAACTAAAGAAACTTGCTCCTGCGATGGGAAATAGCAGTGATGAGCAAGTAGAAGTGCATGAAGTACCCCATCACAAAATGGCCATAAATTTTTGTAACAATAGGAGAATCTATGAATAGAGCAACAACCAATGTTGATACATACTTTGCAAAGAAGATTGCCACAATTATTTATCATGATCCCGAGACTGCATCTCTCGCATAATGCAAGAAAAGGCTAGATTGGAAAGAATAGAATAAGGCAATCACCGCAGAGTTAGTCTCTCTGAACAAAAGAGAGGTGTTTGGGCCTGTGTGCCGCACTCCTTCCCATATAAACCCCATAGGTCACAAATGAGTTTTTGTTCGTAAGAGAAATAAAAATAATGAAGTTGTAAGTGAAAGTGCATCTAGGCCCCCTAATTTGTTTTGGATGATTAATGCTAAACGATTAAAGAAACTAATATGTCCAACAAGTTTATGAACAGATAAAAGCCCCAAGAAAAGATGATCTACGGCCATTGGATACCCTCAAAATGGATTGAGTAAGAAAAACGACAGCATGTGTATGTATTTTAATTTCTTGAGTCATAGAAATGCCGTACTACTAAGAAGGATGCATTGAAGTTTGTCTAGAGATAGTCTTTATGCTCAGATGAATGATGGTTAGTCACTTGAGAGGTACAAAGTCACCACACTTGCATCGAAATGTGTTTGCTTTTAAGTTCTTATCGGATATTCCGATGTCAGATCGAAGTTCCGATGTCTCAGACATTCCGATGTGTAGCTATGCACGAGTCCGAAGCCTTTAGGAGGGGTCGGATATTCCGATATTTCACATCGGAAGTTTCGATGCCTATTGTTTTCATTTAGGGTACTCTCTGTTGAGATTGGAAGTTCCGATATTTCACATCGGAAGTTCCGATACGTGTTATCTTGAAAAAGGGTGCTCTCTGTCGAGTTCGGACTGTCCGATGTTTCAAGTCGGAAGTTCTGAAGTGGCTGAATTCCAGTTTGGGAACTCTCTGTGTGTTTCAGATGTTCCGATACCTCAATCGGACATTCCGATGTTTACTTGGAAAGTTTTTGTCGAGTTCTCTCTCAGTGAGCTTCGAAAGTTCCGATAGCGAAATCGGAAGTTTCGATGCATCTAGTTTTCGACCGTTGAGGCCTTCCAAGTTCTGGAAGATTGCATGCATCGGAAGTTCCGAAGTCTGGTTTGGATATTTCGATGTGTGGCTGAGTGCGGGTATAACGGCTAGTTTTGAGCCAAACCTATAAATACCCCCTACCCTCTTCATTTGAGGGTTACACACTTGCTTTGGCAGAACTTTTAAGCATCTTGAGCACATTCTAGAGCATACTTGAGCACTCCTCCTTGACCTTAGTGATCATCTAAAGAGTGAGGATTTGAAGTGTGATTGCGAGCTAGACAAGAGTCAATCATTCATCTTGAGCACTAGAAAGCTTCTCCAAGATCAATACTTCGTGCATTTGTTACTCTTGGAGGTTGAAGGACTCCTAGATGGCTAGGCGTCGCTCACGAGCTCCCGAAGGTTGTGGGAAGCCGTGAGAAGTTTGTGAAGGCTCGTTTCGCCTCCGAAAGGGAAGGAACGAATAGTGGAACCAAACTTCAAGTGTGATGAGGTTTGGGAGGAAAGGGTTGGAAAAGACCCGGCTCTTTGTGAGCCTCCTCAAAGGAGACGTAAGATCCCCTCAAGGATCCGAACTCCGGGAAACAAATTCTTGTCCCTTGTGTTTATGCTTTATTATTGATGCCTCTCAAGTCTTGTAAACTTACTTATTCGTGCATTCTAGTAGACTAGAACAAGCCTTTAGTTTGGTAGTCTTAATTTCAGTTCTCTTTTCAGTACTGATCGGATATTCCGATACCATACCGGAAGTTCCGATATTATCAGAAGTTCCGATATTGGATCGGAAAGTCCGACACCTTTTCCGCTGCAACAAATTTCATTCGAATTTTTTAAATAGCCTATTCACCCCCCTTCTAGGCAATTATCACATCTTTTAAATTGGTATCAGAGCCTAACCTTCTCGAAGGCTTAACCGCTTGAAGGGAACGAGATGGCTAATACGGGGTTGAAGGTGGTCGTGTCGGATGAGCAGAATAGTTCGAAGGCCGGAGATGGAACACCCGGCAAGAGCAAAGAAGAGGCAACCTCTACATCAACACGGGGAGTTCAAGTTCCTTTCAATTACAAAAAATTGAACACTTCCTCTTCACATTCTTATATTACCGTGCCCTCCGGACGTGCACCATTTTTTGATGGTACATATTATTCCGCTTGGAGGCACAAAATGAAAATGCACCTAATGTCTCTCCATCCAAGTGTTTGAAAAATTGTTTGCACATGTTTGGATATACCGGAAGAAGACATGGAGCTCACACCGGAACAAGAGCAAAATATTCACCAGAATGCACAAGCCGCAAGTGTGTTGCTTGGAGCACTAATTCCCGAGGAATTCAACAAGGTTGATGGCTTGGAAGAAGCTAAAGTGATATGGGACATGCTCCAAGTTGCTCATGAAGGGACATCAAGCGTGAGAGAGTCAAAGATTGAGTTAATTGAAGGAAAGTTAGGGAGGTTCGTCATGAATGATGACGTGACTCCGCAACAAATGTATGATCGCTTGATGATCCTTGTCAACAAGATCCGAGGACTTGGAAGCAAAGACATAGCGGATCATGTGGTGGTCAGGAGGATGTTAAGAGCCTTTGCGACAAGGAATTCGACTCTCGTAACACTCATACAAGAGCGAAAAGATTTCAAAAGGCTCACACCTAATGACGTGCTTGGAAGAATCCTCTCACATGAGCTCATGGAGGAAGAGGCAAAAGAAGTGAAGAATCTTGCCAAGCAAAACTCAAGATCCAAGTCAAAGGAGATTGCATTGAAGGCAACCAAGAAAGATGATATAAGCTCAAGTGATGACGACGAAGATGATAGCGAGGATGAGGAAGACTTGGCCCTATTTGTGAGAAAATTCAAAAAATTCCTTAAGTATGACGGGTCAAGCAAGTACAAAAGGAACTACAACGACAAATAAAAAAGAAGAAGAAACATGAAGATGGCTTGCTATGAGTGCGGTGAAATTGGACACTTTATCGCCGATTGTCCGAAAAAGAAGAACAATCCCAATGAGCACAAGAAGGGTGAGCCATACAAGAAGAACAAGGCTCACAAGAAGAAGAACTCGGGGCGAGCCCACATTGGCGAAGAATGGGACTCCAACGACTCCGACTCCGACACCGACGATGAAGCAGTCGCCACCGTTGCCATTGAAGCCGTTCATCCAACAAAGTCACTCTTCGGCGACATGAGCGACACCGACACCGACAACGACACACCCATTTGCCTTATGGAAAAAGGGCGCAAGGTAATGACTAAACCGAAACATTCAAGTAGCGATAGTGAAATTGAGAGTAGTGGTGATGAAGATTGTGAAATCATGTGCTGAAAAATTGGCTTAGAACTGACTTAGAATTGGGTTTGCAAAATGTGCTTGTGCATGTGTTTGACAATTTGACAAGAAACAGTAAGTTTCTCTTTGCGCCGGACTAATTTTCAAGTTCCAGAGAGTTGGACGTTTACGCTGGACCGATTGTGTTTCAGTCCGTTGTGAACGTGTTTTTGCTGGTCTGATTTCTCGAAGAGACAGAGTGTTGGACGTTTGCATTGGACCAACTTTTTGGTCCCCCGTGAACATGTATTTGAGGCCTTTTGCATCGGACCAAGTTTTTCAAGTAACCGAGGTTTTGACGTGTACGTCGAACCATTTCTTTTGGTCCGCCGTAAACGTGATTTTGATGTTTTTTCACGGATCGCTTTTCTTTCAAAAGCGAAGAAGTTGTACATGTACGCCGGACCGTTTTCTTTGGTCCGTCGTGAATGGTTTTTCTAGGGTTTTGAGACCTGTGTGCGTCGGACCGAATTTTTGGTCCGGCGTGAATGGCTTTTGCTTAATTAGGGTTTTGAGCGATTTGGAATTGATTTTTGGATTTGAATTTGAGATTATGAAATTTGTGAGAATTTCATGATGCTTGTTTTGAAGTGGAATTTATGCAATGCTCGTGTGAGTATTTGCATGGACTAATGTTGAGTCAAGTCGAGGACTTGTGCTCGAAATCGTTTTGTGGTTTGTTCATGTGCAGGTATTGCTCGAGGGCGAATGTGGTCGATGACGGGACCGGAACTAGGTTCATGGAGGAACTGAGGTTCAGGATTAGGTTCAGGAGGAACTGAGGTCTTGGTGGTCAAGGATGTCATGCGAGACGTTCGAGCTAAGAGAATGGTGCACATGAAGAATGGTTAGTCACGTGAGTATGGCAGGTGGCTATACGCGTGCAAAGTGTTAGTCACGTGAGTAGGTAGGGTTGCCATGCGCGTGCAAGAGTTGTACACGGCCAGGTTGGGCCAAGTGGAGTTGTGTTGAATACATACTCCTTCTAGGATTAGGAGTGGGACTCCTTCTAGGATTAGGAGTAGGAATTGTATTCAGGACTCCTTGTGGTTGCTCCTTTAAATAGGAGGGGTTGTCTCCTGTTTATTAAGCATCAACCCAGACATTGAAAGCTTAGAGCTTTGTTTTAGGGTTTGTACTCTTTTGATGGGAGTACTTTAGACAAAAGAAATAAAGATCAATTCTTCCATATCCTAGCGTGCTACAGTAACCACATTGCTACAGTGTTTTCTGTTTTGGTTCTTATTTGCATGCTTATTCTAATTGTAGATTGGTTTTTGATCTTTGAGTTTCATCTTGATTTGATCCATCAAAAACCTTTCTAGGGTATTGATTTAGAGTTTCTCAAAGTCTAGTTTATTAATCTTTTGAAGATCTTGTTTAATCTCGAAGTTTTGATTAGATTGATTTTCGTCAAGTTCTGGAACAGCAAGCTTGCGAAGCTCATAACTTTTGATCCATAAGTCCGATCTAGTTGATTTTTTTGTGTTCGATTTTTATTGGAATCTAGTTTCTTGTGTTCAAATGTTAGATCGATCTAACGGTTGGATCTCTGAGAATTCGCTTTTTACCAAACCTCTGTCATTCTATTTTTGTCGAATACGAGGCAATTATTTGGTTCTGTTTTGGGGTGAACTTTTAGTAGATTGAAAATTTGGTTTTAGCTTCCGCACAATCATTCACCCCCCCTCTGATTGCTATATTTGTTTACTTCGATCCTACAAAGATGATGCTTTGTTTAGTGACTTGAACAAATCAATCATTACCAAAATAAACAAGCTAATGAAAAGAATACATAGCCAAGAGGAGACTCTCGAGAAGCAAGATTACTTGCTTATCCTCGAAAAGAAGACAAATCTTGCTCTCGAGAAGCTTCTTGCAAAAGAGAAGGAGAAGATTGAATTGTTAACCAAAAATCTTGACTTGGCTAACAACTCAATTACCATGCTTAAGAGTACAAATGAGTCACTTCAAAAGAATGTCTTAAGTTTGGAAAACAATCTCAAAGCTCTTGAAGTGCAAATTGAATCTCTTAATGATCTTGCCTCTCCAATTATTGATACATCAACGGCTTCTATTCCTTCCACTAGCAATGGTTGCTCTCGTTGCTATAATGTCAATATTAATGCTTGCGCTACTAACTCTCAATTCATGCAAGTATTAAAAGGCGAGAACGAGAGACTAAGCGCTTTGGTAAGATATGATTGCATCAAAACTTATCAATCCAAGTATGCCCTATACAAGACCATCAATGGTTGAGGAAACAAAAACAAGGAAGGGCTAGGATATGATAAGTATGAGAGCAAATGAAATGATCGTGTGGTGGTAAAAGGTAAGGAATGCATTAAGTTTGTCAAAGGAAATGACAAACAACCATTGACCACCACACATGTCAACAAGCCCGTGCAAGAACCAAAGAAGCATCCTCAACATCATGCATCTCACTCTATTCATTATGCTTCTTTTGTTTTGGAGAGAAACGACCGTGGTAAAGTGGTTGCTCTTCATGTCGGTGACCACAATTCCAATGAAATGGCTAAGAAAAAGGTGTGGGTACTGAAAGTTTTGATCACTAACATGCTAGGACCCAAAAGGATTTGGGTACCTAAAAACAAGACATAATGTGTTCTTTGTAGGATTATACCTCCAGTGGATCAAGTTGGGTGCTTGATAGTGGTTGCACAAACCACATGACCGGAGAGAAAAATATGTTCTCTTCCTTTGATGAAAAAGGGTCACAATATGAAAATATCGTGTTTGGTGATAATGGTAAAGGTGAGGTTATGGGACTAGGTAAAATCGCTATCTCAAATGATCATTCTATCTCCAATGTCTTGCTAGTTAAATCACTGAATTACAATTTGCTATATGTGTCGTAACTTTGCGAGATGGGTTATAATTGCTTATTTACTAATGTGGATGTGACTGTCTTTAGAAGAGACGATTCCTTAATTGCCTTCAAAGGATATTTGAAGGGCAAGCTCTATTTGGTTGGTTTCAACTCAAATAGCGCTAAACTTCAAACATGTTTAATGGCAAAGTCTAGCATGGGTTGGTTGTGGCATCGCCGACTAGCCCATGTTGGCATAAGAAATCTCGATAAGCTTCTCAAAGGAGATCACATCATTGGACTAACAAATGTTAAATTTGAGAAAAATAGGATTTGTAGCGCTTGTCAAGCCGGAAAACAAGTTGGAGCGCGACATCCCGCCAAAAACGTCATGACCACGACAAGACCTTTGGAACTTCTACACATGGATCTCTTCGGACCCGTTGCTTATATAAGTATCGGAGGTAACAAATACGGTTTGGTTATTGTCGATGATTTTTCTCGCTTCACGTGGGTGTTCTTTTTGCAAGAGAAAAGTGAGACTCAAGGCATAATTAAGAAGTTCGCAAGAAGAGCCCAAAATGAGTTCGAGTTGAAGATCAAGAAAATTCGAATCGACAATGGAAGCGAATTAAAGAATACTCAAGTCGAAGAGTTTCTTGATGAAGAAGGGATAAAGCACGAGTTCTCATCTCCCTACCCCCCTCAACAAAACGGCGTCATGGAAAGGAAAAATCGGACATTGATCGAGATGGCAAGGACGATGCTTGATGAGTACAAAATCTCGGATCATTTTTGGGCGGAAGCCGTCAACACCGCATGCCACGCGATCAACCGATTGTACCACCACAAGATCTTGAAGAAGACGGCATACGAACTCCTCACCGGCAACAAACCAAATGTCTCATATTTTAGAGTCTTTGGTAGTAAATGTTTCATCCTAAACATGAAGCCAAAGAACTCCAAATTTGCCCCCAAGATCGATGAAGGCTTCTTGCTTGGATATGGATCAAATGACTACGCCTATCGTGTTTTCAACAAAACCACGGGTTGTGTTGAAATATCGAGGGACGTAACATTTGATGAATCTAACGGCACTCAAGTGGAGCAAATTGATTTGAATGTGTTAGAAAATGAAGAAGTGCCAATCATCGTGATCAAGAGAATGGCAATAGGTGAAGTGAGGCCACAAGAAAGTGAGCATCAACACAACTCATCAACTCAAGTGGAGTCACCCACCTCAACTCAAGAACAAGAAGCACCTCAAGATAGCTCAAGCAAACTCATGGAGGACGATCAAATTGAAGACATCGAGCCAATTCAACAAACATCCCAAATGCCACATCCAAGGGTGCATCAAAGTGTCCAAAGAGACCACCCCGTCGACAACTTCCTTGGTGATATACAAAAAGGGGTAACTACACGATCAAGAGTAGCTAACTTTTGCGAATTTTACTCTTTTGTGTCTACTTTGGAACCTTTAAAGGTGGAAGATGCATTAAAGGATCCGGATTGGGTGATGGCGATGCATGAAGAGCTCAACAACTTCGTTAGGAACAAAGTATGATCATTGGTGGAAAGGCCCAATCAAAACGTGATTGGAACCAAATGGGTCCTCCGCAACAAACAAGATGAAAACAGAGTTGTCACAAGAAACAAAGCACGGTTGGTAGCTCAAGGATACACTCAAATCGAAGGTTCAGATTTTGGTGAGACTTATGCTCCAGTTGCTAGATTAGAGTCAATTTGTATATTGGTTGCATTTGCTACTCACCATGATTTCAAGCTTTTTCAAATGGACGTCAAGAGTGCTTTCCTTAATGGTCCAATCGCCGAACTAGTATATGTTGAGCAACCGCCGGGAATGGAGGATCACAAGAACCCTACACACGTGTATAAACTCCATAAGGCGCTCTACAGGTTTGAGCAAGCACCTAGAGCATGGTATGAATGCCTTAAGGATTTTCTTATTAAAAAGGGTTTCGCAATTAGTAAAGCCGACCCTACTCTCTTCACCAAATATGTTGATGATGATTTATCTGCGTGCCAAATATATGTCGATGACATTATATTTGGTTCTACTAATAAAAACTTTTGTGAAGAGTTTAGTAGGTTAATGACAAAAAGGTTCAAGATGTCGATGATGGGTGAGTTGAAATTCTTCCTTGGATTTCAAATCAAACAACTCAAGGAAGGGACGTTCTTATGTCAAACGAAGTACATCAAGAACATGCTCAAGAAGTTTGACATGGAGAAAGCCAAGCCAATCCACACACCCATGGCGACCCACAGACATCTCGGCCTAAATGAGGAAGGTAATCCAGTGGACAAAAGGTATATCGGTCCATGATATGCTCATTGCTTTATCTTTGTGCATCTAGGCCCGATATTATGCTTAGTGTCTGCATGTGTGCAAGATATCAAGCCTCTCCGAAAGAGTGTCAGTTAGTAGCCGTGAAAAGAATTCTTAGATATCTAGTTCACAAACCAAGTCTAGTCCCTGACATCTAGTCCCCGAGGCTCAAGTCTCTCCTACTTGCCGAAGAGGACCTTGAGCCTTGAGATCTTAGGAGGGGAACGTTCCTCTGGTCTCCACCAGCCCCCAAGGTGGCATCTCGACCTTCGATTTGTCATCAGCTCGGCGCCGTATCGGTGCCCTGGCCTCAACCTAGAGCTCCCAGGTCTCGTTACTGTGACACCCCATAATGTGACATTTTAGAATTCGACATTTTGGTATGACTTTATAGCGTGTTTTTAGGCCATTTCCGGGTGTTTGGGCCTCTCTAGGGGACTTTGGGCCTTGGGGGTTGAGTTGGGCCTCCGGTGGAAGGGTTTGGGCCCAAGGGGGGACTTTTGGGCAGCCAAACCTAGCCCTCACCCCTTGGTGTGCCCCCCACTCCCCTCTCCCTCAACCCTAGCCGCTACCCACCCCTCTCCCCCCCATGCGCCTCCCCCATTGCCTCCCCTAGCCGCCACCTTGCTCCTTCCTCCCCACCACCTCTAGCCGGCCCTAGGCGAGCTCCACCCCACCCCTTTCTTCCACGCTCTTCCACGCCGTTGCCCTCGCCATTGGGGAGCTCCACAACGAGAGGATCCGGCGGGATTGGCGCGTGGAGGAAGATCGGGCGATCGAGAGGCGTGTTTGTCGGTTCTTCGTTCGTTGGGCGAAGGTATGGCTAGAGGTAATCCTTGGAGATGGTCTAGGTGATGTGCTATAGGTTGTTTTGGTGTCGTTAGATCAAGAGGTGGTGCTGTGATTGGATAGATTTGATGAAAACTAGAGCTTGCGTAGTGTTCTGCTTCGGGCAGATTGGGCACACGACCTAGGGTTTGAGTTTTCGCAATTTTAGAGTCAGATTTTGGTCGGCCTCCTGTTGAGAAAGTTGTAGATAGCTTCAATACCTTTAATTGGACACCAAGAACGTCCAATTCTGCCCAGCCTTTTGAAAGATATGATCATTTTACCGAGTGTGTTCAAATCTGTGACGTAATTGGGACAGAACGTAATGTTTTGTAGATTAGACAATTTTAGAGGCCGAATCAGCTTTTCTCAATACTTAGAAAAAGCTAGGAAATTCCTAAGCTTCGCGATGATGTACTCGTTTACTTGATTTGGAGTCTTAGAACTGAAGTTATGCTAGTTTGAAACTTGCTGTCCCGGGGGACAGATTATGTGTTTTTCGGCTTTGGGAGTAGTTTGCGAAGTCGAGGTAGATGAGCGATGGTGTACTGTTTTGTGGGCACGTTTTGAATTTGTGGTATCTATGTGCAGGTGGTGTGACCCCGGGAGTGCCCTCATCCTCTCGCCAATCCGTCGCCCGCGGTTAAGGCAAGTGTATTGGAATGGGTAATGTGTTGTATGTTGCTTGTCTTGATTAGATGCAAATTATTTTCATGATATGCTATCTTGCCATGACTAGTGTTTGCCCATGATATGATGAAAATGGTATGTTATGATGCTATGCAATGATTAATTGTTTATGTTTATGGCATATGTTGCATACATGGCATGAAAACTGGCCCGGTCGGTGAGAACGTCATAACTAGTCTGGTAAGGCCGGTGAGAAAGTTATGACTAATTCGTAGCGCCATTGAGTAAGACCTACCTCGTGATTCCATCCACGTGGTGAGTGGAAGCGAGGATTAGTCACCCTCCATCTACGGGATGGAAGGGGAAAGAGGGTGCACGCCAACGGGTGTGCACTCAGCAATACCGGTATGTGCTTCGAGGAGACATGTGCATTGCATACATGATGATGATAATGAAATGTGTACAATGAGATTGGGACATGGTTATGATGTTGTATATGAAAATTATGACTTGATCATGATGTTAAGTATGGTATGTATCGATGTTGGCATTGATTTGTTCTTATGATCCATTGCAATATGCTTGCTGAGTGATGAACTCACGCTTGTGTTTCATGTTGTTTTTAGGTACCATGAAACTGGCATGCGGGAGAGGGCATTAGCTACACTTCCACACGTAGCTCCACACTTATAGACAATTTAATCGTTTGAAGTCATGATAATAAGAATAGTGCCATGAATCTTGGTGTATGGTTAAATTATGTGCTTGATTTCCTCAATTGCTTCGTTTTAGTTTGAGGAGTGGTTGGACTTGGTATTATTGATTTAAGATGTTGCTATATCCATTGTTAATATTGTTTTAGATGTCTCATATCTTGCTATATCTTGTCATAGTATTGTTGTTGCTTCGATCATGGAAAAACAAAGGAGATGCTGCCGAAATTTTTGGTTTTAGCAGTTACTCCTTTGCTGTAATTTATCTTTATTTGTGGTAATTAGATGTTGTTTAGTCTATGTTTGGTAACATTCAGGCATACTAGATGCCGGGGTGTTACAGTTACTTAGGACTGAGCGGTGGGGGCGGTCCAAGTCCTTCCATACCGTCCCACTCCTCCTAGCGCACCTTTTGAGGTATAATAACTCCAGCCATTAGAAATCGGGACCTTATGTATACCAGGCCACTTCGTCTTCCCAGAAAAAAGGCCCCAATTCTTCTCCGACCTCGCAACCTCCATCGAAACCGCTCCCTTCCCTGTCCAAACCTTCCTTCTCTCCCGGCCAAGACCTCGCAAGCTCCCATGGCCAAGTTCGGGAGGAGTTCGCTATCTTTGTCGAGGATGAAGGAGCTTGTGAGGACCCCCTCTTCCTATACCGTACTGTACGCCGTCTACTGTAGCGTATAGCACCGTATAGCAACAGGAAGCCTCGACACCGAAGATCTGAACCTAAAAATTCGATCGACGGGATCGAACCCTTAGCTTCGGACGGTGCTCAGACGCATCCGATCATCGATCCCTGGATCAAGAGCTCCAAGATCGCTTACAAACAACACTAGTACCAAGGCACGTAAGTATAAACTACTATAATTTACATAACTGGTTTTAAACCTTGAACATTTTTATTACAGAAACAAAAAGAAGTAAAGCGACAGCGGAAACAAAAGAAAGACAACCAGCGAATGGCCTCGACCACCCCACAAAGCATCGACCGGAGGGAGGGACTACGGCCGCAACACTCGCGTAAAAGGGGCTCGCCATCATCCGACATCATCATTACCTTCCTCTCGTGGAAAAGGGTTAGCGACAACGGTGAGTACACGTATGTACTCGCAAGACTTTAGTGTATGGAAATATAAATAAATGCAGGCTGATTCAACAGATAAAGCTTCTACACCGGGTTAATTGCGTAAAATTTGGATTTAAAATAGTTCATCTAAAAGTAATACATAATTTGAAAGACAGCAGCTTGAATAAAACATATTTACAAGATAATGAATAATCGAAGCTCCACAATTGCCACCATCCATGGTCGCGAATCGATACGAATCGACATCCATACATACTCATAATCCCATCGAGAATCATATACACATATCCACAATTCCATCAAGTACCATTCCACCACATACTTTATACCGACTCGAAATAGATTTTCATTTTCAAAACCAAACCAAATCTCTATACTTGATATGATTAGAGAAGATTGCTCATAACCGTGAGCACGGCTAATCGATTAGAATTATTTGATACTCGCAGAGTTTGCGCACTTTACCCAAACACAACTCAGACTTGCATCCTCGTCATCCAGGGTACACGCGATACACGAGGTATCCGATATACAAGAATGATCTATTCTTTCCCATCGTTGAGGTTATAGCCACACCCCAAAGACCGGTGACGACAAATCCACTACTATGGCGATAAGAGGCCAACCACCACTCAGCGTGCCACGGAATACTCATCGTGACGACGGCGAATTGTTGGCCGCGGCATTACCCCATAGCAAGGCGTACACCGTTGTATCAACAAACATGAACTGGAGCGATTCCCTGCTGCAAAAGTACAAGCGCACACACGAAGGCGCATACGGCGGGTCGTGAGGACACACACACCGCGCTTGACTGCTCAACACAGGGAAAAGGTCCACTCTTCGGCCTACCAATAGGCATGGCTATCCCCTCACACTTCAAGTACTAGAATAGGCTGCCCCATCCCAGCATTGCGCGGTTGCACGGTGTTCAATTCAAAAACCGTCACAAGTTCGGTCCTTATATTTTTGCCTAGTGACTCAAGCGGGGAACTCCACTTAACTCGCCAACCAATCGCCACCATGTTTAACTAGCACATATTATACCTCCCGCCAAGTCTAATTACCAACTAGACACTTCACATTTTTATCAATATACCTTTACGATTCACATTTCCAAAACTTTTCCAAAACCAATTACATTTATCATAATTTTGAGCATTTGGTAAGGACTGACTTTGCTCACCTCTATTGCAGTGTCTAAGCGTATGCAATTACTAAATCGTTTATACCTAAGTGACATTTTATTAAATTGTCTAACCCTACTAAGGTTATCAATGATCTCGTGGAATTAAATTGAGGGAAACCACCAAATCAGGGTATATCTACCATTCCCACAAACTAGCAATTTCATCGAATATAAACAATGCATATGGTTTGAGAAATCAAAGTAGACATCATGAAATATAGGTTTCAAGATGGTCAAAGGAGGTGCTTGCCTTGTTGTTGCACTTCGGTGATGTCCAGGGATGATGCTCGGGTTGTTCGAGGCTTAAGCCCGACTCGCTAGCCTCTAATCGGTCAAAGCAACAGAAACGACAGAAAGAAACACAACTTAGCAAAAGAAAGTTTTAAATGCACCATGAAGTGCATGCAATACACAAGAATGAAGTACGACCAAGAAACCCTCAAGAAACGACGACTCGGACAACACAACACGACGGACAGAAACCTAACCCGGACGGTCGGGTTTTGCATCCGACAATCCGGATAGGCCGGACACTCCGGACCGTTTCGCCCGGATACTCCGGTCCTAGGGCGTGTGGTCCAACTCGACGAGGAGACGGAGACCTTACCACTTCCTACAACTTCACCGCGACCCGATCTACGACTTTCGTACACCTAGCGAACCAGAAGGAGTTCCGAACTAGCCGATTCTACGAGAAAACGCCGCTAACCCGCCAAACCTCTAACTCACACCAACAACTTCTTAAATCGACATTACTACTACCCGATCTACCACTCTAGCATACCACATTCACTAATCCAAATCCCATTTTCAACCCTAGAACCACTACACCCAAAACCCTAGAATCCAAGTTCAACCCTAGCCTCCCAAATCCAAACCTAAGTCCTAATCCCACCATGAACGACTCTAGAACCCAAGAATCCCGCGAATCAAACCCTAAGAGAAAAGCTTACCTCCAAGGAAGATGGAGGAGGAGCAACGCCGGGTGGAGGATGGGGAATGACGGCTTGGGGAGGAGCACACCGAGATGGAGGAGTCACCGGGGAGGGTCACCGGCCGGTGGCTCATTTGGAGAGGAGCTCGGGTGGTGGAGAGAACACCAAGGAAGTGGGGAAACCAAAGTAGAAGAAGAAAGAATGGAAGGGAGCCACGAAATGGGACTTTTATACAAAACCCCACGCCAATACGGACTCTCGGACTCAACCCGAGACTCCGGGTTGGGGTCTTGATAACACTAACCCGACACTCCGGACATTGGTCCGACACTCGGGTTGGACCTTCGGCCAGCCCAATCCGGACACTCCGACTTTGTCCGACATTCGGGTTGGATCCGATACTCCGACATCCCGAACTTTTGAACTTGGGCCTTGACGGCTAAAGCTTCCAGGTTGATTACTAATTGTCCCAAAGTATTTTGGAAGTTAATAGGGTCACAGGCACTTGCCCAACCTAATTCGAATTTACTTATGAGCGAAATTACTTAAGTTGAAGGGTTCTTTCGATCCCAAGCAAGTATGTTCACTCAAGACACGAAAATACACAAGCACAAAGGTATTATTGAACAGCGTTTGAGTACAAATGTACAGTGGCTTGAGTATAGAAATACTGATATTACAGTCTACCCCCTTACAAAAATCTCGCCCTCGAGATTGCTAATTCTCTCGAAGAAATTCGGGTATTCTGCTGAATATGGTCTTCACGCTCCCACGTGGCTTCATCTTACGAATGGTTGCTCCATCGACCTTGAGCATCTTGATAACCTGATCGCGAGTGTGACGCCAAATTGTCTCGAGAATACGGACTGGATACTCTCGATACGAAAGATCAGGCTGCAAATCAAGATGGTCCAATTGGGTAACTTCCGATGGAACCCGAAGACTCTTCTTCAATTGGGACACGTGGAACACATCGTGAATGTCCGAAAGATGTGGCGGTAGCTCAAGCCGATAAGCCACAACACCAACCTTCTCAAAAATCCGGAACGGACCGATGTATCGCGGGGCTAGCTTCCCGCGGACTTGAAATCTGCGAGTACCGCGGAGTGGTGAGACCTTGAGATAAACAAAGTCACCCACCTCAAAACTCAACTCGCGGCGTCGACGATCAGCATAGCTCTTCTGACGAGGCGAGCTTCTCTCGGCCGGTCTCGAATCAAGCTAACTTGCCTTTCAGCCTCTTCAATCATGGCTGGCCCGAAGAATTGCCTCTCACCAACCTCGGACCAAAACAAAGGGTGTTCTCGCACTTCTTGCCATAAAGAGCCTCGAAAGGCGACATCTCAAGACCGACTTGATGATCGTTGTTGTAGGAGAACTCAGCAAATGGCAAGCATTTCTCCCACGACTTGTCAGAGCACAAAGACACAAGCCCTTAGCATGTCTTCAAGGATTTGGTTTGCCCTTTCCGTCTGGTCCGTCAGTTTGGGGATGGTAAGTCAGATCAAGGATAGCTTAGTGCCAAGAATGGACTGCAAACTCTCCCAAAATCTGGAGGTGAATCACGAACCACGGTCGAGATTATGACTTTTGGAACTCCATGGAGCCGAACAATATTCTCGCAAATAGAGTTCCGCTTAGCTTGGCCTGCACAGGTGGTATGAACTGGAATGAAATGAGCTACCTTGGTCGACGGTCAATGATCACCCAAATAGAGTCGTGACCGGTGGAGGACCTTGGTAGACCGGTAATGAAATCCATCCCAATCTCTTCCCACTTCCACTCAGGGATCTGCAATGGCTGAAGTAATCCGGCTGGCCTTTGATGTTCAGCCTTGACACGCCGGGCACACATCACAATGCGCCACATGAGCCGCGATCTCCTTCTTCATACCGCCACCGTAATTGCTGCGAAGGTCCCGTACATCTTGGTGCTGCCAGGATGGACAGAGAGAGGAGTATCATGAGCTTACGACAGATCAACCCCTTGATCTCAACATTATCAGGGACATACACCTGCTGCCCATGCAAGATCAGCCCATTGGACTTCACAGAAAAACCTGGAGATGCGCCATTTTCAGTCAACTGGCGTCTAATCTCAATCACAGCATCATCTTGTAGTTGAGCTGCCTGAATCTGAGACTCTAGAGTGGGTTGTACGGCTAAAGCAGAAACGTAACCATACTCAACCACTTCTAGATTGAGCTTCTGAAACTCTTCAACCAGCTGAGACTGGCCAATGACACCCAAGGCATTCATCAGGTGCAGCTTGCATCGAGGGCATCTGCAACCACATTCGCCTTGCCAGGATGGTAATGAATACCCAAATCATAGTCTTTGATCAGCTCTAGCCATCGACGCTGTCTCAAATTCAGATCTGGCTGCGAAAGAAGTACTTTAAGCTTTTGTGGTCGGTGTAGATCTCACATCTGCTTTCCTACGAGATAATGTCGCCACAACTTGAGAGCATGAACAACAATGCAAGCTCCAAATCCTGCGTCGGGTAATTGGCTTCATGAGGCTTTAGCTGTCGAGAAGCATAAGCAACCACTTTGCCCTCCTGCATCAACACACAACCAAGTCCAAGACGGGATGCATCACAATAGACATCGAAGTTCTTGTGAATGTCGAAGGACCAACATCAAAAGTGCAGTGGTGAGTCTATTCTTCACTCCTGAACTGGACTCACAACCAGGTGACCACTCATATTTCTTCTCCTTCTTGAGTAGCGCGACAATGGTTTAGCAATTTTGGAGAAATTCTCGATAAACCGGCGATAGTATCCGGCAAGACCGAGAAAACTCCGAATCTCGGGGACATTGCGGGCTGCTCCCAATTGAGTACGTCTTGTACCTTGCGTGGATCAATCGCTACCCCACCTTCCGACAGACATGCCCCGTAAACTCCACTTGCTTGAGCCAACTCGCACTTATCGAACTTGGCATACAACCGATGCTCGCGAAGCTTGCTAAGCACCATATGCAAGTGAAGTGCGTGCTCATCATCATCCTTAGAGTATATGAGGATGTCATCAATGAACACCACCACAAATCTATCAAGGAACTCCATGAAGAC
Source organism: Rhipidocladum racemiflorum (assembly GCA_036346355.1). NCBI lineage: Eukaryota > Viridiplantae > Streptophyta > Magnoliopsida > Poales > Poaceae > Rhipidocladum > Rhipidocladum racemiflorum. Next base: position 17,901,268 of record CM070590.1, read on the forward strand.
TTTGTTCATCGATTCATGAAGGTGGTGGTGCATTGGTGAGGCCAAACGAAACAACCGTGTACTCGTATTGCAGGCCGTAGCGAGTGGTGAATGCGGTCTTCACGATATCCTCCGGACGGATCTTGAGTTGAAAATAGCCGGATCTCAAGTCTATTTTGGAGAAAACTCGAGCTCGCCTAATTGGTCAAACAAATCATCGATCCGAGGGAGAGGATACTTGTTCTTGATAAAGGACCTCATTCAACGGCCAGGTAATCAACGCACATGCGAAGAGTGCCGCTTTCTTCTTCACAAACAGAATCGGGCTGCCCAGGGAGAAGAAGCGGGATGAATGAACCCTTCTCTAATCGCTCCTTGAGCTGAATCTTCAACTCGATCAGCTCATCGACAGGCATCCTGTACGGACGCTTAGAAATTGGAGAAGTGCCAGGTAAGAGATCGATGATGAACTCCAAATCACGATCAGGTGGCAAACCTGGCAGCTCATCAGGGAACACATCAGGGTACTCACACACCACCGTACTGATCGTCCCCGAATGTAAAGAGCACTGAGCAAAGGCTGCTGCACTGCTGGAACAGAAGAAAAGGTAACAGCAATGCCATCAGGGTTGACTAATGAAACGGATCTCCTGGCACAATCAATATGCCCTCGATGCTTGGACAGCCACCATACCAGAATCACATCAAGACCTGACGTCTCAATGTTGATAAGATCACCCCAAATTCTACCCCATTGATCTCAATTCTAACCCCTGGACTCACAAGCTCGGCGATCAAAAGCGGATCCAGCGAGCGGATCAACAAGTACTTCTCGAGGTACAAAGAACAGACCTCATGCTGAACAACAAACTGTGAAGAAATAAAGGAATGCGACGCTCCAGAGTCAAATAATACTAAGGCGGGTACGGAATGAACAGATAACGTACCCAACACCACATCTGAGCCGCTGCCGCTTCCTTCTGCGGTGGCTACATTCAGCGGCCATGGCCCGGAGCTGAAGCTGCACGGAACCGGGCGCCCTGACGCCACTCCCACGCCCACCAGATCGACTGGGACGGGCCGGTGCACCGAGCCGCTGTCACGCCGCTGCTCGCCGACAGCATCGGCGAAGTGGCCCTTCCGCCGCAGGAGAAGCAAGTGATATGGCCAAATGGATTCGGGACCCCAATCGCTGTCTTGGCGGCTAGGTGATCGCACGAACTCTGGCGTGGCGAGGAGGTAAGCCCTGAGACCTCTGAATCAAGCGGCGCCAAGGCCGGAAGCGATCGAGTGAAGGTGCGGGTCCGGAAGGTCCGCCGCTGACTGGCCGCTGAGCTGCCCACTTGCGCTTGCGGCTCTCCATAAGCGCCTTGGCGCCATCCTCAATGCTAATGGCCTTGCCCACCAAGACCTGCAGGCTAGGAATGTCATGACCGGCGAGCTGGAAACGGATCTCCTCGGTGAGGTGCTCCTTGAACAATGTCACTCTCCTAGCCTCAGTGGTCACCTCATCAGCAACATAGCGTGACAAATGGTTGAAGCGGTGGAGGTAGTCCATCACTGCCATAGACCCTGGCGAAGGTCGTAGAACTCCCGCTTCTTGATCTCGATCAAGCCCGCTGAACATGGAAGGAGCGAAAGGCGCCTTGAACTCTGCCCATGTGGTGACTGATCTGCGCAGGCGAACAGCCCTGGCCGCTCCACCACGGCTGCCCGGTCCCTGGAGGTAGGAGGCGGTGTACTGAACCTTCTCCGCATCGGTGCAACCGACTAACTCCAACTTACCCTCCATGTCGCTAAGCCAATCCTCTGCCTCCATCGGATCTGTAGCTGAAGAAAAGCTCGGCGGTCGAGTTCGCTGGAACTCCGACAACCGAGATCGGCCGCCGCGGCCGTTGCTGCCTCGACAGCTGGACCATCGCTCCATGAGCCGAGTCTGCCGCAACATGAGTGCAGCCATATCGGGAGCAGGAGGAGGTGGAGGGAGCTCCTCACTGGGCATGTAGCCGAGATCAACCCCACCGACCCACCAAGTAGGGACCCGCGATCGTTGGGCCCCCGCTCCCATCAGATCGCCACGCTCCCAAGATCATCAAGCTGGAAGCGCACGAATCTGTTTCTCTTCGGGAGGCATCTGAAATGCACAGCTTGAGTCAACTAATCAGGCAAATCAAGTGCGTAATGATTGATCCCAAAGGATGCACTCATAAACACAAACACACTACAAGCATTCATTCAAAGAAGCATAAGAACCAATTCAAAACCAACTCAGTGGAAACGACAAATAACCCCTAATTACAACCACAAACATCTATCCTTAACCCATTCTTAGCTAAAACCGCATTCCTCTTAATCCTTTTGAACAAGATAGAAGAAGGAAACAAATTTTTGAAATTTGGATTAAGATCAGATTCATTTTGAAGAGTAGATAAGCGAAAAGCTATAGAATGGACAAGAATAGCATTCTACACTTTGAAAATAGAGTTTTGTACTTCAAAATAAATTTTGAGAAGAAAAATCATCCCTAAGTCTAACGTCCAGCTAACTAAGTCCTCCTGCAGTCAATGGCTCGATACCAACGCTGTGAGGACCCCCTCTTCCTATACCGCATCAGACGCCTCATCAGAGCGTATAGCACCGTATAGCAACAGGAAGCCTCGACACCAAGATCTGAACCTAAAAATTCGATCGACGGATCGAACCCTTAGCTTCGGACCGGTGCTCAGACGCATCTCGATCATCGATCCCTGGATCAAGAGCCCGATATCGCGTACCAACAACACGAGTATCAAGGCACGGAAGGATAAACTACGATAATTTACATAATCGGGTGTAAACCTTGAACAAGAGTATTACGTAAAACCAAAAGAAGTAAAGCGACAGCGGAAACAAAAGAAAGACAACCAGCGCTCGGCCCGACCACCCCACAAAGCATCGATCGAGGGAGGGACTACGGCCGCAACACTCGCAGAAAAGGGGCTCGCCATCATCCGACATCATCATTACCTTCCTCTGTGGAAAAAGGGTTAGCGACAACGGTGAGTACACGTATGTACTCGCAAGACTTTAGTGTATGGAAATATAAATAAATGCAGGCTGATTCAACAGATAAAGCTTCTACATCAAGTTAATTGCGAAAATTTGGATTTAAAATAGTTCATCGAAAAGTAATACATAATTTGAAAGACAGCAGCTTGAATAAAACATATTTACAAGATAATGTAATAATCGAGCTCCACAAATGCCACCATCCATGGTCGCAATCGATACGAATCGACATCCATACATACTCATAATCCCATCGAGAATCATATACACATATCCACAATTCCATCAAGTACCATTCCACCACATACTTTATACCGACTCAAAATAGATTTTCATTTTCAAAACCAAACCAAATCTCTATACTTGATATGATTAGAGAAGATTGCTCATAACCGTGAGCACGGCTAATCGATTAGAATTATTTGATACTCTGCAGAGTTTGCGCACTTTACCCAAACACAACTCAGACTTGCATCCCTGTCATCCAGGGTACACGCGATACACGAGGTATCCGATATACAAGAATGATCTATTCTTTCCCATCGTTGAGGTTATAGCCACACCCCAAAGACCGGTGACGACAAATCCACTACTATGGCGATAAGAGGCCAACCACCACTCAGCGCCACGGAATACTCATCGTGACGACGGCGAATTGTTGGCCGCGCATTACCCCATAGCAAGGCGTACACCGTTGTATCAACAAACATGAATCGGAGCGATTCCTCGCTGCAAAAGTACAAGCGCACACACGAAGGCGCATACGGCGGGTCGTGAGGACACACACACGCGCTTTGATCGCTCAACACAGGGAAAAGGTCCACTCTTCGCCTACCAACAGGCATGGCTATCCCCTCACACTTCAAGTACTAGAATAGGCTGCCCCATCCCAGCATTCTTGCGCGGTTGCACGGTGTTCAATTCAAAAACCGTCACAAGTTCGGTCCTTATATTTTTGCCTAGTGACTCAAGCGGGGAACTCCACTTAACTCACCAACCAATCGCCACCATGTTTAACTAGCACATATTATACCTCCCGCCAAGTCTAATTACCAACTAGACACTTCACATTTTTATCAATATACCTTTACGATTCACATTTCCAAAACTTTTCCAAAACCAATTACATTTATCATAATTTTGAGCATTTGGTAAGGACTGACTTTGCTCACCTCTATTGCAGTGTCTAAGCGTATGCAATTACTAAATCGTTTATACCCAAGTGACATTTTATTAAATTGTCTAACCCTACTAAGGTTATCAATGATCTCAGGGAATTAAATTGAGGGAAACCACCAAATCAGGGTATATCTACCATTCCCACAAACTAGCAATTTACTGAATATAAACAATGCATATGGTTTGAGAAATCAAAGTAGACATCGTGGAAATATAGGTTTCAAGATGGTCAAAGGAGGTGCTTGCCTTGTTGTTGCACTTCGTGATGTCCGGATGATGCTCGGGTTGTTCGAGGCGAAGCCCGTCGCGCTAGCCTCTAATCGGTCAAAGCAACAAAAGCAGCAAAGAAATACAACTTAGCAAAAGAAAGTTTTAAATGCACCATGAAGTGCATGCAATACACAAGAATGAAGTACAACCAAGAAACCCTCAAGAAACGACGACTCGGACAACACAACACGGCCGACGAAACAGCCTAACCCGGACAGTCCGGGTTTTGCATCCGGACAGTCCGGATAGGCCGGACACTCCGGACCGTTTCGTCCGGATACTCCGGTCCTAGGGCGTGTGGTCCAACTCGACGAGGAGACGGAGACCTTACCACTTCCTACAACTTCACCGCGACCCGATCTACGACTTTCGTACACCTAGCGAACCGTAAGGAGTTCCGAACTAGCCGATTCTACGAGAAAACGTCGCTAACCCGCCAAACCTCTAACTCACACCAACAACTTCTTAAATCGACATTACTACTACCCGATCTACCACTCTAGCATACCACATTCACTAATCCAAATCCCATTTTCAACCCTAGAACCACTACACCCAAAACCCTAGAATCCAAGTTCAACCCTAGCCTCCCAAATCCAAACCTAAGTCCTAATCCCACCATGAACGACTCTAGAACCCAAGAATCCCGCGAATCAAACCCTAAGAGAAAAGCTTACCTCCAAGGAAGATGGAGGAGGAGCAACGCTGGGTGGAGGATGGGGAATGACGGCTTGGGGAGGAGCACACCGGGGAGGGTCACCGGCCGGTGGCTCGCTGGAGAGGAGCTCGGGGTGGTGGAGAGAACACCAAGGAAGTGGGGAAACCAAAGTAGAAGAAGAAAGAATGGAAGGGAGCCACGAAATGGGACTTTTATACAAAACCCCACGCCAATACCGGACTCTCGGACTCAACCCGAGACTCGGGTTGGGGTCTTGATAACACTAACCGGACACTCGGACATTGGTCCGACACTCGGGTTGGACCGCTTCGGCCAGCCCAATCCGGACACTCGGACTTTGTCCGACATTCCGGTTGGATCCTGATACTCGGACATCCCTGCAACTTTTGAACTTGGGCCTTGACGGCTAAAGCTTCCAGGGTTGATTACTAATTGTCCCAAAGTATTTTGGAAGTTAATAGGGTCACAGGCACTTGCCCAACCTAATTCGAATTTACTTATGAGCGAAATTACTTAAGTTGAAGGGTTCTTTCTGATCCCAAGCAAGTATGTTCACTCAAGACACGGAAATACACAAGCACAGTGTATTATTGAACAGCGTTTGAGTACAAATGTACAGTGGCTTGAGTATAGAAATACTCGGGATATTACAGAGCTCGAGGGAGCGGGGCTGCTGGACCGAATGACGTGGCGACTGCCTGATGGGGAGACTGAGCCACAGCCCCAAGAAGACGAGCTCGTCTGCACCGAGCAGTACTCCCTCTTCGGTCTGCGGACGCTGGAGAGCGATTTCCTGGTTTCGGTCCTTGCTCAATGTGGGATCGAGCTCATCAATCTAGTACCTAATTCTGTTCTTCTTTCCATCCTCTCTCATTTGTGCGAGGGGTTCCTGGGAATTGTCCCCACCCCTTTCCTCTTCTTTCGATTCTTCGCCAGGTTCCGCACCGGGAAGGACCCCGTAGTCGGGTGCCTCTACTTCCGGCTGTGGACAGGCCTCCCTTGGTTCTTCCCCCAGCTCCACGCTCGGGACTCCCTCGGCCCCTGGTCCGAGAGGTGGTTCTACCTGAAGAGGGGTGAGGACGGCACGTTCACGTTCGATGGTACCCCCATCAAGAGTAAGCGCCAGACCCCTGAACCGGGCGCCCTGGAGATAGACCAAGAGGCTATCGCCATGATCCACACCTGCGTCGCACGTGGCTTGACCGGGCAAGCCATTGCCAATGACTTTCTGTGAAACCGGGTGTGCCCTCTGAGGAAGAGTCTTCTCCCGTTCTTCAAGATTGTGGGGGGAGATGACCCCACCCGCGAAGCTCCAACTGGTGAGTCCCTTCTGGTCCGAAAATTGTCGGATTCGAAATGGTCCTTGTCTGACTTTTTTGCTTTATTCCCAGTAGCACCAAAGGAATCCTGGCTCGTAGCCAGGATGACGTAGATGTTCGGGAAGGCCGCCCTTGATTACACCTTGGATGGCCCCGTCCCTAAGAACGTGCTGAGCCGAAGCGCCGAGGTAACATAGATTGATCCGAGACTCGATCTTGGTCCACTCGAGTCAACTATGACCTCTGGGCACGATCGCATGAGAGCCAAGAACTCCTCGAGGCCGCGAGGTGGATGTTACCGCTCCTTGCAACGGGAAAAAGCAAAAAAGCGGTCAAGAGACCACCCCTAGATGACCCGAGCGGAGCTGCCCCAAAGAAATAGCACGTTGAATGAGGGGACCGAATGGTGGTAAAAGTTCCCTTCTTGTTATTGGTTGTTACCCGGGCTGCTCCGCCTTGCACTTTTTTCTTCTCATGACCTCTCCTTTACTCGCGCAGCAGCAACAAGTAGCAGCTGAAGTGAGGGCCTTGAGCCCTCCCGGGGCTCCAGGTCCCCGGACCCGAGGTTCGGGGGCCAGTCCTTCCGTGGTCCTGGGACCCTCTCGAGCTCCAGCGCCTCTGGCTCAAGGCGCCCAGAGGGGAAGCTCTCCGGACCCTCCGAGGCACCATGCCCTAGCGTTCGTCCTCGAGGAGAATGCTCATCACCCAGGTGCGCATACTACCATGCCCTAGTGCTCTTGAAGTTTTCCTTGCTTTGGTTTAGTAATGCTCCCTACTGCAGACACTAGGAGCCCGAGCTTGCTCACAACTGCCCTTGACAATGGTTGTTGTCTAGGGCGAGACTGAGTCCGAGGAGGAAGCCGACTTCCAATCGGTTTGCAGACCGCGACCGCTCAGGGACCAGATCTCCAGTGGATCCCCCAGGAGAGCTCGTCCGGCCTCCCCGAGCCGAGCCGAGCCCTGTCGGCACGAGGGTCGGGGGACCCGTGGCGGTCGAAATCCCACCTCCCCCAAGCGAAGCCATCGCAGAGGACTGGGCGAGAGATGTCCTAGAGGTCGAGATCCTCCAGGCTCGGACCGTCTGGGCGGGCGAGGCCGAGGTCGAGATCCTCCAGGATGGAGCCATCAGGGAGGGCGAGGCCGAGATCATCCCGACCGTCAAAGTCGGGACCCTCCCAGTTGCGGACCCTAGCAGCCCCCTACGCTCAACGAGGACGATCTTCCCCCAACCGGGGCCGCCCTGGGGGGCGCAGCCAAAGATGCCCCAACCCGGGATGCCGAGCCCGACCGGGTCGAGGGCGAAGGCCTTGAGGCTGGACCCGTCCCTAGGCCTGATGAGGAAGACCGGGCAAGCTCTTCTTCTGACCAGGTCAGGAAGGCAAGCCATGATCGGGGCTTTGAGCGGCAGGAGCGTTGGCCCTCACCGTGCCGCCTTCAAAAACCAGCTCAGCCAGTTACGAGTCACCTTACTTCTATTTTCTCCATTCCACCTCCCCCTTAGAGATCTTCACGTGTGTACTTTGTGATTTCTTCATGTCGTGGATCACGTTGCCTAGGGACTCCAAGGTCTCCAAGAGCACGTAGATTCGCTGAGGGCCGTGATAAACCTGGTCGAAGAGCGGGAGACTCGCCTGAAGCAGCTCGAGGAGACCCTTGGGGCCGAGCGACACATGGCCCGACAGAGAATGGAGACAAACTCCACCGAGCTCGCTACTCTTCAAGGTACCATGAGGGCTCTTGAGGTCTCCCACGCCACCGAGCTCAGAGGGGCCGTTGACACCAAGCGTGACCACGCCTACCGAGCTGTTGAGGACGAGTGTGCGAGGTCGTCTTGAGCGCTTGAAGCTGCCCGAGCTGAAGCCACCAAGACCCTCGAAGCCAAGCATGACAAAGCCGCCAAGACCCTTGAGGCGGAGCGAGCGAAGGCGGAGGAGCTTCGGAAGCAACTCGCAGAGCAGGCTGTCGCGCCGGCTAAAGCCTCGGTCGAGCTCGAAGCGAAGGTTGCCGAGCTCGAGGAGAAGCTCGGGCGAGCAGTGAAGACGACCAAGGGCGCCCTAGCTCAACTATAAGAGGAGAGAAGCTATTTTCGCCAGCTCAACCACCGAGACCCTCCACCTACAGGGTGAAGTCACCGAGCTGAGGGCAAGGATTTCTGAACTCAAGCAAGAAAAGCTCGCTCGTGAGATGTCAGACCTGTAGATATGAGTAGGCTAGAACTTTTGTAGTTAAGGCTTTTTAGAACAATGTAATGAAAAATCAAAAGTTTACAAGCGAAGGGTGTGCTCTAATAAAGTCCTTTGTACATCTATGATCGAGCATTCGAGTACTTAGCTATTCGTAGAATAATGTCCCCTTGGCCAGTCCCCAATGTGGCCGAGGTCGTGCGTTGTCGACATCCGGTGCAGTTGACGAAGTCCGTGCATTAGCCCCTGACGTGGTCGAGGTCGTGCGAGACGTCGAGCACAGACGAAGCCTGCGGTCCAGACCCTGATGTGGTTGAGGTCGTGTGGGACGTTGAGCGCAAACGAAGTCCGCAATTCAGCCCCCGATGCGGTCGAGGTCGTGCGGGACGTCGAGCGCAGACGAAGTCCGCGGTCCAGACCCTGATGCGGTCGAGGTCGTGCGGGATGTTAAAATACCAGAATTTCTTCATTCTTTTATTTTCATACCAGAAAGAAATGGACATCTCGATTCATGACATGCATGCACACTCTTCAAGAGCACTCCGGATTAGTCATATCTCCATATATGACTTTCTCACCGACCTGGCTCACCGACTCTTTTATCATTTAACATCTAAAAACGATGTCCTGTTTACTTTTCACCATTCCTTCATCATGTAACAACACTACTGAATAGTCATTCACATGACGACTTCTTCCTCGGTATCACATGAATAAATCTCGAATAACATCGAGAGTTGCGCTAATTCAAATAAACTATGATGGCAGCATAGTTAACAGTAAGGCACCACATCATATCAAAACCGACCAACGATAGATAGCTAAACTCGCAAAACATCGCGTTTTAACCAAAATCAACATTTGGAAAAAGACGTCGGCTCCAAAGTTAAACATCTGCGCAAACAACCGCCATAAATTTTATCAAAAGAGAGGAAAACTCAATCCCAAAAGAAAACTCTTCACTAACCAAATTTACTTATGAAACATTCATAAAAATCCCGACTTGTGAAACATCCGCACACCAGACACATTTTCCAAATGACTCCAACTCTAGCCAAACAGAGTTACACATCAAGGGCTTAACTCAAAAGTTTCCAACACAACCCTTTATGACCATCTGCTTCCTTTTAAAATTAATTCCAAAGATAATTCAGTGCGAACGCGAAAGGGCGCGATCGACTCAAAAACTTTTGGGTTGTAAATCCATACTCATAGCACCGACTAAACAAATTAGCCAAAACCAAATATTTGCACCAATTTCTACGAGTTTTAGGGAAACTCTGAAACACAGCATATGGAACACCTTGACCGAAAACCCTTCAACCAAAATGGCAAACAACCAAACCAGTCCAAAAGCTTTTAAACACAAGCTCAGCATAAAAAGAACCATCTCTAGTACTCCACTACGCTTTCCATTAAAAGACTTCAATAATTACTATCTACTCCCTGAGGAGCCCCAACACAATACAACCAAAAGCTTCACAACAAATTCTTCCTCTAGTTACCATTCCCAACACTTTTAATTAGGGTTTATGATGCTTATCAAAAAGGCACCCAACCAAGACTATATTGACATGATCCCCACGGATCACCGAATCATAATACTTCTTATTCTAAATTTGAAACATAGTACTTCAACAAATCTTTCAGCAAGATCAACATATAAATTTCATACCTCCTATATATATTCACGTCTCGACAACCGAACCTTATTCAATTAAACAACGACTTCAACATGTAAATATTATCTCCACAGGGAAGAATTCGTAAGTGAGACTCTAAGTTATACTTTCATCAAGGATAAAATCATTCATCATGTTAATTATCCAAAGCTCACTCCATCGCAACATGTTAAAATTTTCCTCTATTTTAACCATGGTTTTCCAACGAGTAATCTAAACAGTTACCACCACTACTTAGTCATCAATAACAACAAACGGGCATAATCATTAACCAACAACATTACTTTTAGCTACCCTATACATAGGTGATAACCAAATTACCACCACACAACAAACTCCAACTATTTAAAATAGATTGAATACTAGCATTAACACTGCCCTTAACAACATCATTAAGAATAAGTCTTATGTATTCTCAATTGATATCAATACTAGCATTGTAGGACCCAACTGCATACTTCCAAATACACTAGTAGTTTGCAACAACATAAATAGCAACTCTAATCAACTTCCAAATTAAAGTCACTTGGCAACACGATTAAATTTCTCTATTAATCAATTAGATTAGAGCATCTTTAACAACCAGCAAAGTTTCTTTAATAATAACAGCAGTCTACATCATCTTAATGTTTTAACTATGTATCAGGGTTTAAAACTTTAAACATAATCGGGGGTCATAAGCATTTTTTTATAACAAAGCAACAGATTCTAAGCATGTATATTAACACATTTACTCATTCTCGCTAAGAGTAAACTACAACACTAGTAGTCTATTTATTCTCAAGCTAGAGATGACAACCACATTGAATGGTTTCAACTCACAAATTAACTTAACAATACGTCATCCCAAAAACCACATTGGTACATGCTACATAACATGCTAAGCAACAATTCTTACTAGGGACAAACGATTTCAGTCAAAAGACTACTTACTTTGTTTGCAGCATTTTAGTTTTAAAGCTCATCCCAAATTCATAAGGAAACTTGACTCTCAAAATTGCAATGAGACAAACCCAAACTTGGTCATGCAAAAGGAATTCTCCAAAACACTTTTAAATCTCAAGGACTCCAATAGAGGAAAATGGTTGAAAGACAATTTTCTCGAAAGGGAACCAAGCGCTCAATTAAACCTTTGCAAATAAAACCTTAACACCAATTCCCAAACTTTCACGAAACAAGAAGGGTTCTTCAAAGATGATTTCTTATCCCAGCAAAATAAGGAAATCAAATACCACTTACTCCTACAAAGCCACAGAACTTCAGCCCTGGCAGCCAGGTCTGGCACAACTCCGCAATACTCCTTTAACCTCGGAGAAAGACAAACACAGGAATAAATTGAATGCTTCTTCCCCATAAAGCAACCAACAAACTAGGCATCAAAACTGGAAAGGCAACCAAAAGAAGCGCAACACTAGACTCTTCTTCTTCGTCTTGACCCAAGGGAGATAAAACCACAAATCGCCTATGGATCAATCCGCGAAAATCCAAGACCAAACACTTTTCTTTTGATTTCAATCAACTAAAAACAAAGAAGACCAACCAAAACCGACCGTTAGAACGGTGAAAAAGCATCCGAAGGAAACCACCATCCACTCTTCTATTTGACTCCAGTCAACTACCCGATTAACGACAGAAAGGATAAGCACTCTTCTCCTATAGGGGTTAATAGTTCTTCGGTGATGGCGCTAACCGGCCACACCGTCAAACCTCACCCTTACTATGAAATAAGAGAGGTGACCGAAACCCTTCGGCACCAAAACCCCACTTTTATCACAACAACAGGAACAATTCAATCATTTATCTCATAGACATAGCAACATGCATTATCAAAGGAAGCATTCAACATCATAGCCTAAATACAACATTTAAGCGTAAAGAAACGATACCCATACCCTTTCCTACTGTGCATCCATTGTGTGTCAAATTTTAGATTAGTTATACCACTTTTGCAAGTTTTAATGTTGCTATCCTATGATAAAATTTTAGTTAAAACCTAGGCCATGTTTCTAAGTTATTCCACATCACTTTTTAGATGTATCCTATAGCATGACACTAAAAATACACATTCCAAGGACCTATAGCCCGCTCTGATACCAACTGTAACACCCCGGCATTTAATATGCTCGAATGCTACCAAACATAGACTAAGCAACCTCTAAATACCACAATTACAAGTAAATTACAGCAAAGGAACAAATGCTAATACCGAAAATTTCGGTAGCATCTCCTTTGTTTTTCCATGATTCGGAGCATCAACAAAGTATCACAAGTTATATCATAATGGAAAGCATCTAAAACAGCAATAACATGTGACATAGCAACAATATAAGCCCAGGATAAAGCATTCAACCACTTCATGAGCTAAACGAATCAAATAGTAAGACCAAGCACACAATTAAGCAATTCTCCAAGTTTCATGGAAATACTTTCATTATCATGACTCCAAATGATAACACTGTCTAATTTGTGTGGAGCTACGTGTAGATGTGTAGCTAAACCCTTTTTCCCGCATGCAAGTTTCATGGTACCTAAGAAAAACAACATAAACACAAGCGTGAGTTCATCACTCAGCAAGTATATTGCAATGAAACAAGAAAACACATTCCAATACCTTCATCACCACTTTTCACATACAACATCATACACATCTCATATTCATAGTGTAAGCATATCATTGACATCATCATAAATCATCCTCATATAACATCCTCATATAATGCAATGCAATGCAATGTAATGCAATGCGATGCACATATCTCTTGGAAACTCATACCGGTATGGTTGAGTACACACCCGTCGGTGTGCACTCTCTCCCCCCTTCCATCCCGAAAGATGGAGGGTGCCTACTCCTCGCTTCCCCACACCGCGGTGGATGGAATCACGATATAGGACTTACTCATTGGCTCTCCGGAATAGTCATAACTTTCTCACCGACCTTCCCCGGACTAGTTATGACTTTCTCACCGCCCGGGCCATGTATCTTGCCATGTATGCAAATATGCCAACATCATGAATAACTTGTACATTAACACATGGCATCATCATGGATAACTTGTACATTAACACATGGCATCATCACATAATAAACATATTCATCATATCAATGGCAAACATTAAAGCATGGCATGTGAACATATCATATATTCAAACTTCAATCTCAATCAATCAAACAACCTACAATCGCTATCCATTACAATACACTTGCCTCAACCATGGGCAACGGATTGGCGGGAAGTAGAAGGCACCCCCGGGGTCACACCACCTGCACATAGATACCACACACTCACAATCATGCCCACAAAACAATACGCAAACCCTCATCTACCCCGACATTGCCAACTACTCGCAATAACAAAAAATAGAGGTTCTGTCCCGCCGGGACAGCAGCCTTCCAAAAGGCATAACTTGAGTTCTGGGACACCGAATCAATTAAACGAGTACATCCTCGCGTAGCTTAGGAAATTTCCCAACTTTTTTCTAAGTATATGGAAAGACTGATTCGGACTCTAAAGTTGTTTAATCTACAAAATACCGTGATCTGTTCCAATCACGTCACAGATTTTAACACGCTCGGTAAAACAGCCATAACTTTTAAACGGCTGGGCGGAATTTAAAGTTCTTTATACCCACGGAAAGATATTGAAATTATCTACAACTTATTCGACAGGCGGATGTCCAAATTCGGACTCTGAATTGGCGAAAACCCAAACCCTAGGTCGACTGCTCATACTACCCGAAACAAAGAACGTGGCAACTTCTATATCTAATCCAATCTACTCAATTCCAGCACCACCAATTGATCTAAAAACATGATAATGACCCTTAGAACAGATCCTAGACCAACCCCAAGGAGTCCCATGGTCATACCTTCGCCCGACGCACGAAAACCCAATAGATCTCCTCCCGGATCGCTCCTCGCTCCTCGCTCCTCGCTCCAACGGACGGATCTTCGAGGTGCAGGGGTGGAGGGGCTACCCTAGGGCAGCAAGGGGTGGAGGAGAGGTGGTGGAGAGGTGGTGGAGCAAAGGGGAGCAATGGGGGAGGTGGAGGCGCATGCAAGGGAGAGGGGGAGGTGGGGGTGGCGGCTAGGGCATGGAGGGAGAGGTGGGGGCGCCCAAGGGGCAGGGTGGGGTGCAACAAGGGGGAAGGGGGAGCCCTTTAAACCAGCCCAAATAGGAATCTTAATCCCAAATGGACTCATACTCCATCCCACCAAAGCCCAAAACCCTTTCCCCTAGGCCCAAAACTCCCCGGAAAGGCCCAAACTCCCGGAAACGGCCCGGAAACGCTATTAACCTCCATACCCTATGGTTTTAACCTTAATTCCACATCTCATAATGTTTTTGACCTCAACATTCACATTATGTAATGCCACAATCTCTAATTTCACATTTTATAAAGTCTCGGCATTCCGTAGTGTCACAGCACGGCCATGCTAATATGACTAAGGAGTTAGTCATGGTTTGTATCCATCACACTGTCGAGTGAAGTGGTCGAGCTATCAACAAGGGTGGCGTGCATCTCGCCTTGAGCTCGACTGGTATCGTGAGGCAAAGGGATCGGTATGTGAATGTATCAAGGTTCAGCCAAATACTGATTCTGTGCATTCGAGGATCAATATGTACTACTAGGTGCCGCTGTTGATCAATGAATTGGAAACAGGTTTCCAGATTCATGTCCGACTTGCACTGAACCTAACGGGTCACACACTTAACGAGTTGGAATTGATTAATGGGTTTGTGCGTGGATGAGATCCACGTTGGAGGTAGAACCCTAGCGGGCTAATTTGGCCTACTAGCGTGTCTATAAAAGGTGAGGCCAGGAACAGTGCACGACAAGGATTAGAACCCTCACCACGTTCAGCTGTCGCGCACCCCTCCTGCTCCTCAGAAACCCTAGCTGTGTGGCGAGGTGCTAGCTCACCCCGCACGGCTTTCTTGCTCGATACGTGTGGATACCGGTAAATGTGCTGCTGCACGTCGACGCACTGTTCGGCCACTCTCGGCGTTCGACCTGGACTCAGCAAAACTCGAGAAGCAGTCGTCGAAGGTCAAGATCTGATCGGGAGAGGTTGAGGACCACTCGGCGGAGGTCGAGGACCACTCAGCGGAGGTCGGGAACCACTCGGCGTTGATCGGGAGTGAACGACTACTTCCTCTACGCACGCGTATCTGCTTCCGCTGCATCGGCGCATCAAGGGTAACGACTCATGATCCTCTACTCGCATGTGATCTTGGATGATTCGCGGTAGAAAATTTTGATTTTATGCTCGTGTAGCCTACCCATAACCCAACATCTTGACTTCGACTATGCTATGACAGAGCGTGATAAAGACTGTCACACAATCGCAAGTGCCCCCTGGATCCATAGCGCATGGCATAACACAAAGATATACAAAGATTTTGAAGGCAAACAAGAGCAATCTTTATTGAAAATTGGAGTGAGAGCGTTACACAAAGAACTTTCGGAGTTGGTCGATATTCCATGAGTTTGCGAGCTCCCTGCCATTAGGCATTGCCAGCCGGTAAGCCCCCGTGTGATTTGTTGAGATGACTCTATAAGGGCCCTCCCCTTTGTGAGGATAACTTGTTGGTGTTGGACGAGCTCTAGATTCGTCTTAGAGCCAGGTCCCCAACAAGGAGCTCCCTAGGTCATACCGATCTGACCACATGTCTACGAAGAGTTTGCAGGTAATGCGATGATTGTAACAGCGCTCGGCACCTTACTTCTTCTGCCAGGGTTAGGTCGAGAGATCGTTCTTGCCCGAAGTCGACTTGGTCGACCAAGCTGACCCTAGGAGAGCCTAACATTACCTCCGGAGGCAGGACGGCTTCCATACCGAAAACGAGCCGGAAGGGAGTAGACCCTGTCGCGTGGCTGACCATGGTACGAATCAACCATAGGACGGCGGGATGTTCGTCCACCCAAGACCGACTGTGCTGCTCAAGCCTCTGAGAAACCCGCCTCTTGACGCCTCGAATGATCTGTCTGTTGGCGCGATCCATAGCTCCATTTCTCTGAGGATGGCTCACCGAGGTGTAGCACACCTTGGTTCCCATGCTTTCACAGAATTCTTGGACCAACTCGCTGGTGAATTGCATTCCATTGTCAATCATAATCCTGCATGGGACTCCATACCTGGTCACCATGGATGAATGGAAGAACATGACCGCTGCTTGTGCAATGATCGCGAAACCGACTTCGGCCTCAATCCATTTGGTAAAGGTGTTGATGGCGACAAATATGAATCTTTTCCCGCCGACGGCCTGTGGGAAAGGACCCAGGATATCCATCCCCCAAGTCGAGAAAGGCCAGGCGAGTGGGATGGTATGGAGGGCGTAGGCCGGTTGATGCGACTTCCGAGCATGGAATTGGCAAGTCTGAAAGGTGCAGACTATATCCCATGCGTCTTGGAGTGTTGTTGGCCAGTAGAACCCGGTGCAAAATGCCTTCCCGACCATTGTCCTAAAGGAGGAATGCGCACCACAGAGACCCAAGTGGATATCGTTTAGCAAGAACTTACCCTCCTCCGGGGAGACGCATTTCGACAGGACGCCCGACACGCTTCGATGGTACAGCTGGCCGCCAATGATCTTGTACGAACATGCTTGGCGCTTGATTCTGCTCCTCTCTGTGGGGTCATCTGGTAGCTGACCCCGCTCGAGGTAGTCATAAATCGGTTTGGTCCAGGTCGGGCCCCCTTCGAGAAAGGCTGCCAAGGCCTCCGATTTTGAGATCGAATGGGTTGCTAGGGTCTCGAGGATGGAGTCTGGCAGTATCTCGTCGTCGGGGGATCCGAGCTTGGCCAGGAGGTCAGCGCTGGTGTTGTCCTTTCGAGGTATGTGCCTGACCTCCAGGTCCTGGAACCACTTCTCTGCTTTACGCACCGCCGCGAGGTACTTGCCCATTGAATCCTTCGTCCACTGGTAGTCCTTGTTGTACTGCTTGACGACGAGCTGCGAGTCACCTTTCATGACCAGACGGCGTACCCAACGCCTTGCAGGCTTGGATTCCGGTGAGAAGGGCTTCATACTCTGCCCCACTGTTAGTGGCCGTGAAGCCAAAGTGAATCACGTACCTCAACTTATCTCCCTTGGGTGTGATGATGAGGACGCTGGCCCCTGAGCGTTCGAAGGATTTTGAGCCGTCGAAGTGCATGATCTAGGGCTCCTCCTCATCGACCTCGAGCTTGGGGGACGGCTGTGGGTTTGCTCGACTACGAAGTCCGCCAGCACCTGTGATTTAATGGCTGTGTGCGCCACGAACTTGACGTCGAATTCGGCCAACTCCATGGCCCATTTGGCAATCCGACCTCCAGCCTTCGGGTTCCTTAAGATCTCGCCGAGCGGGAATCTGCTCGGGACGATCAACGAGTGCACCTGGAAGTAGTGCCGGAGCTTGCGTGAAGCCATGAGAAGGGCGTATAGAAGTTTCTGGACCTGGGGGTAGCGTTCCTTCGCTCCGTGAAGCACCTCGCTGATATAGTAGATCGGTTGCTGCTGACCATCTTGCTCGGCGGCCAGAATGGCGCTCACGGTCTGAGATGTAGCCGCAAGGTAAAGCAGCAAGTCCTCGTTCAGCCGTGGAGTCGTGAGCAAGGGTGGGCTCGAGAGGTCAGCCTTTAGCTCGTCAAAAGATTGTTGCGCCTCGGATGTCCACTCAAAGCCCCCCGCGCTTGCGTAATGTCTTGAAGAACAACAACCCGCGCTCGCTGAGTCTTGAGATGAACCGGCTAAGCGCAGCCATGCAGCCGGTGAGGCTTTGCACCTGCTTCACTGATGTCGAGGGTGCCATCCTCTCTATAGCTTCGATCTTCTCTAGGTTTGGGCTGACTCCTGACCCCTTGATCATAAAGCCGAGCACCTTCCCTGAAGCAGCACTGAATACACACTTTTCAGGGTTGAGTTTGATCCCATGCCTGTTTAGGTTGGCAAAGGTCTTAGCGAGGTCTCGGGCGTGGTCGTGTTCGGAGGAACTCTTCACGATGATATCGTCCACGTAGACCTCGAGGTTGCGGTCGATCTAAGGGTCGAAGGTTTTGACCATGAGGTGTTGGAATGTCACGCCTACATTGCGAAGACCGAACGACATGGTCGTGTAACAATACGTTCCAAACGGCGTGATGAAGGCCGTTTTACTCTCATCGTCGACCGCCAACTTGATCTGGTGATAACCAGAGTAGGCGTCCAGGAAGCTCAGCATCTTGGCATTTGCCGTGGAGTTGACGATCTGGTCTATCCGTGGGAGGGGAAAGTTGTCCTTCAGTCATGTCGAGTTTAAGCCCATGTGGTCAACACACATCCTCCACTTCCCACCTTTTTTCTAGACGATCATAGGGTTGGCCAGCCACTTGGAATAGTCGATTTCCCGAATGAAGCTGGCCTTCAGGAGTTTATCCAGGTTCTCCCTTATTACGGCCACTTTCTCGTTTGAGAAGCGGCGCAACTTCTATCGTACGGGCCGCGAGCCGGGCCCCACTTGCAGTTTGTGCTCGATCACCTCCCTCGGGATGCCTGGCATGTCTGCTGGCTCCCAAGTGAATATGTCTTTGTTAGCTCGGAGGAAGGTGATAAGCTTGAGTTCCTATTTGGGATCTAGCTCGGCTACGACGTGGGCGCACCTGCTCGGGTTGTTCTCCTCGAGCTGCACGGCCTTTGTTGTGCTGCTGGGCTGGATTGCTGCCTTCTGTCGAGCGTTCTTCGCGGTCGTCTCCGGGCAGTGGGCGATGGCCGAGAGAGCTAGGGCTTTACTCTCGCACCCATGCACCGCCTTGAGGTCGCCCCGTACCATGATGACGCCGTTGGGTCCCGGAAGTTTCATGCAGCGGTGGCCGTAATGGTTAACTGCCATGAACTTGATCAAGGCTGGGCGCCCGAGAATGGCGTTGTAGGGGAGGTCTACATTAACCACTTTGAAGGTGATCAACTCGGTGCGAAAGATGTTCAAGTCGCCGAAAGTGATAGGCAGGACCACTTGCCCGAGGGGAGTGGTCGAGCCGCCCGGGATGGTCCCGAAGATGGGAATCGCAATGTTCTTGATTTTTGACCGGGGTATATGCATCTGGTCGAGTGTGCTTGCCAGGAGCAGGTTGAGGGAGCTGCCTCCATCGAGCATGACCCGACCGACCATGGTGTTGCTTATGGTTGGGGTCACGACCAGGGCGATCTTGAGATCCTTTGACATGCCCTGGGGGCGTCCTCCCCAGTGAAAGCGATCGTTGTGCCAGCCCATTTGTAGAGCTGGTCGAAGGGTTTTCCGGCGGTGGTGTGGTAGACTGTGCGAGTGGCTCTTTTAAGCTCGCGTCGGGACTGGTACGCTGATGAGCCGTCGAAGATGACATCTATCCGTCGCTCACCCTGTTGGAATTCCAGGTCAAGGCCGTCCAGGTCCTCGCCTGCATTGACCCTGTCGGGATGCTCGCCTTCCTTTGGGAGCGTGGGCATTTCATCGTGCCACCGTAAAAGGTGTCTAGCTTACCCAGCCAAGCCCTGTAATTGCATAAATCGTGGCCATGGGCCCTGTGGAAGGGACAATACCTATTGTCATCGTATTTCAGCCGCTCCCCACCCCCCTGTGGTCGGACATCACCACGCTGAGGTCCAGGTCGGCGACTCCCTAGTTGAGGTAGGCGCGGGGCCTGTTGTGTTCATGGTCGACCTTGATGAGGTCGAGGCTCTCCTTGGGCTGGCCCTCGGGTCTCCATCACTTCGTGCTTGTTGCTCGATGCCGTGAGCACCCGCGGCCGGCCAGCTTTCTTGCGATCCCTTTTCCGTTTGTTAGATGTTGGTGCGGGATCGTTACCTTTGGTATCGGACGGACCAATCGCCCTGGGGTTGGGGATGAGCTTGCCTTGGTCATAGTCGCATTTCCAGCGCACCGCATCGTCCGCGTATCGCTCCACCATATGGAACAGATTGTTGACACTGAGCCTTAGCGTGATCTTCAAGTTTTTAGTGAGGCGCCGATCGCAGACGCCGAATTTAAAGGCTTTGATCACGGCTTCGTCGAAGATACTGGGAATCAAGTTTCGGGTGTGGATGAACCACCACAAAAAGTCGCAAGGGGTTCATTCCTGCCCTGGATAACCCGATTTAGGTCCTTCTCCCTCCTGGCTGCTCGTAGCGACTCCGAAGTTGGATCGTAAGGCGTTCAGGACTTGGCGCCATGATCGGAAAGAACTGGGCTTCTGATTGAATAGCTAGGTATGGGCAGCTCCATCCAACACGGTCGGGAGGTAATTGGCCATTATGGCCTCATCCCCCCCAGCTGTCAGTACCGCCGTCGAGTAGATCGACAGAAACTCGTCGGGGTTTTGGGTCCCATCGAACCGCTTGATTGGAGCGGGTTTGAACCGGACTGGCCAGTGTACCCGACGAAGGTCGTTGGTATACGCCGAGCATCCATAGGCCGGTGCAACATCTCGTCAGGGATAGCTCCGTCGCTAGACTTGGAACTTCGGCTGTCACGATGATCGGGCGCGCGATCGTACCGATCATGACGGTGAGAGCGGGCATCGCCCGGGTAGTATCATAGATGCTCGTGGACCCTACAGCGCCTGGGCGGGGCATTTAGAGACAGGCTCCCAGACGCGGTATTGTTCGAGCGAGTGCTACTGTGACTCGACAGGCGCCGGTTGTTTCCCCAGGTCGCGTTCGGGGAGCTGCGACGCGAGGGTGTCCGGGATACATCCCGGGCTCGACTTCGCGGCGGCGACCAGCGAGAGCGCTGGCGCTTGCACGAGGAGCTACCATTGCTCGTGAGGGAGTGAGATCCAGAGTGTTGGCTCCGACCCCACTGAGGGGGCATTGCCTCGTCGGCGGCCTTATCAAGCTCTTCAACCAGTGCTCGGTCGAAGAGGTCCGACCTTACCCAAGCGGGATCGGTCATGACCCTGGCAATGGCACGCGGTCGTTCGGTGGAGTGAGGGAGCCTGGAAATCCTGGAGGAAGCGTCGATCTCCCCCGCTCCTTCCATCGGAGGGTGTTTATGGCATGGTTGATGGCGACCTGAGCCATCCGACGTGCGTCTTCGGGGGTTTTCGGCTCGTGGTCTTCCGCTTCCGCGTTCGCACTGTGACTGCCTGCCTTAAAGGCGAATTGATCGTGGGGCGGTGGTGACGGGGAGAACAGGGACGTGGAGCCCCAGTGCTAGGGGACCGGGCTTGCCCCCGAGTTCATCGAAAGTCTCCCGGAGCCACGCGCCATTCCCTTGTCTAAGTTGTCGAAGCAACGATGTTCCTCCAGAAGTTCGAAGTCTTCGGGCTCCACGGTGGGCGCCAGCTGTCGACGATCGGGATCATCTAACCGTAGAGATGAAACTTAGGGGTGTGAGAGTAGGGACCCGAGGGCTAGCTTTGCCCTCGGGAGGTCGGTGTCTGTTGTTATTACGATATGAAGAAGAAGAAGACCAAAGATACAAGGAGTTATACTGGTTCGAGCCCCCGAGGTGGGTAATAGCTATACTCCAGTCTTGCCCTGAGGCGGAGAAATTGATTATGCGTGAGTACAAGTAGGTATCTATGGCTTTGTGTGTCATCTTAGGCGTCCGCTATGTACTTATATATAAATTACAAAGTCCCTTCTTTCCGTTATTGGTAATCGGTCAGGAGTAGTTTTCGGAAAGGATGGCCCCACAAACGCCTCAGACGGATCACAACTGCCCCCGGGTCCTACGTGTAGGGGAATGCGGTATGCTACACTAGCACAAATTAAAATTTCTACCGCAAACCAGAAAAGCTACTCGCAAGAAGGGGATCATAGATCTGTTACCACTAGATGCGTAGTTGCGGAATCCTTTGCACGTTGTTGTAGTGGATCGTTCTCGGCGTGGATCGTCCTCGCCGCGGATTGTCCTCTCCACACCGCAGTAGCAGTAGTGTCACCACAGCAGTCCACACGTCCGGGGATGGAACGTCGTGCGTTGGTGTGCAAGCACCGGGTCGCTTGGCAGGGGCAATGAGAGGAGGTGGCTAGGGTTTCTGGTGAAACATCTCTAAATCGCACGAAAGTGTATTCTGCGTCTAGCCTCCTCCCCTCCTTGCATAGCCACGAGGTGAAACCCTAAGCAGTCAGGGCCTATCTACGCGCTAAGCCCACGAGGTCCATTAATTACAGATCCAATCCGAATTAATGCGTCCCAGCCCATTAAGTGTGTGACCCTATAGGTTCATGCGCATTTGGACATGAATTCAGAAAACCCTTTTTCTAATCCAATTGTCGGTAGCGGCTCCTTGCAGAGCATGCCAACTCCCAAACGCATATGATTAAAATACTGATGTAATAATCCCTTTGCCAAACTATATGAAGATCGAACTCAAGGCGAGAAGCATGTCATCCTTTGACAGTTCAATCCATCTCTCAGACCGTGATATATTAATAAGTTGTGATTGACTTCTCAATCACGGCATGGCCATGCACTTCCTTAATCATATCACACGAGTGGCCTAGACATATATCTCCGTTACATTGGAGTGGCAAATTCCATCTTGACTGCTCACTTCCCTCTGCATGTTTCATAGTAAACATGAAAGCTACCTTTATAACTATCTGATTAGGAAATAGTGTTTGGTAACCCCAAAGTAAACTATTACACATGTAGGGAATATGACAATCTCAGGTCTAAGGATCATACATCTACTATGTATGAGATACATTGATGACACATAAGAATGTAACATTCTCGCAGTGTCCCATTATGGGTCTATCTAACACATGTTCTTCAACATGCGTCCACAATGTATTGATGATATCTTCATATCCCATGATCTATGAAACATGATCATCGAACAATACATGTGCTGATCTATTCATCGTTGTCCTATATGATAATATCCGATCAGAGATATTTATCGAATTATATCAATAAGTAAAGAGCTTCATAAACAAGTCACACACTTGTTGACCAAAACAATGATATACATTCATGGACCAAAAATCATATTATTATTCATAAACATAGTCATGTTACAATCATCCATATGATTACCTCAAGGGCATAACACTAACAATCTCCCACTTGCACTTGAGTCAATCAATTAAGTATCTAATACCAATAGACCTCGTGTGCACCTCATGCTTAGGCTATGGTTGTGGCTTTGTCAACGGATTAACCACATTGGCTTCCGTATGTACTTTGCATATCTTCACGTCACCTCTATCCACAATTTCGCGAATAAGGTGAAAGCGTCGGAGTATATGTTTGGACTTCTGATGTGATCTAGACTCTTTTGCTTATGCAATGGCACAACTATTATTACAATAGATGTCCATTGGACTAGAGGCACTAGCGACCACACCAAGCTCTGAGATAAACTTATTTATCCATACAGCTTCTTTTGCGGCATCCGAATCCGCAATGTACTCCGCTTCTGTCGTAGAGTCAGCCACCGTGCTTTGCTTGGAACTCTTCCAACTTACTGCTCCTCCATTTAGTGTAAACACAAAACCAGATTGTGATCGAAAATCATCTTTGTCAGTTTGGAAGCTTGCATCGGTGTAACCTTTTACAACCAGTTCTTCCTCACCTCCAAAGGCTAGGAACATACCCTTAGTTCTTCTCAAGTACTTTATGATGTTTTTCACGGCTATCCAATGACCATCACCGGGATCCGCTTGGTATCTACTTGTGACACTTAGAGCATATGAGACATCTGCGTCTGAGATCATGGCATACATGATAGATCAAATAGCCGAAGCATATGGAATCTTGCTCATCCTGTCTCGCTCATCAATTGTCGAAGGACACTGATTCTTGCTTTGACTGATGCCATGTGACATTGGTATGAAACCTCTCTTAGATTCATGCATATTGAACATTTTCAATACTTTGTCAATGTACGTTTCCTGGCTTAATCCAATAAACATTTTTGATCTATCTCTATAGATCTTTATGCCCAAGATATAACATGCTTCTCTCAAGTCCTTCATTGAGAAACTCCTTTTCAACGAAGTCTTAACGTCTTCAAGCATAGGAATTTCATTTCCGATCAATAATATGTCATCCACATACAAGATCAGAAACACAAGTGCGCTCCCACTAGCCTTCTCATAAACACAAGGCTCTTCTTCATTTTTGATAAAGCCAAATCCTTTGACCACTTCATCAAAACGAATGTTCCAACTCCAAGATGTTTGCTTTAACCCATAAATGGATCTCTGAAGCTTGCATATCTTTTAGCATTTTTAGGATCAACAAAACCCTCTTGGTGTATCATGTATACATCATTAGATAGATTCCCATTAAGGAAAGCTGTCTTGACGTCCATCTGCCATATTTCATAATCGAAATACGCAGCAATTGCTAAAATGATCCGGACAGACTTGAGCATGGCTACCGTTGAAAAAGTTTCATCATAGTCAATTCCTTGAACTTGTTTGAAACCCTTTGCCACCAACCGTGCCTTATAGATCTGAACATTTCCAACTACATATGTCTTCTTCTTGAAAATCCATTTGCATTCTATGGTTTTTACATCATCAGGAGGATCGACCAAGTTCCAAACTTGATTGTCATGCATGGATTGAATTTCGGATCTCATGGCTCCAAGCCATTTTTCGGAGTTTGGGTCCATCATCGCTTCTTTGTAAGTCGTGGGCTCATCTTTGTCCAACAATAATATGTCATGTCCATATCTTATGGGTTCATGATGCGGCCTCCCCGACCTACGTAGGGCTGGTGTCTCTTCCATAGGTTGTACAACACTTTGTACATCTTGTGAAGGTTCAGTGGTAGCTTGAACATATTCATGCGATTCTCGAATTTCATTGAGATGCACATCACTCCCACTGATTTCTTTGGAAAGAAACTCTTTCTCTAAAAAGACACCATTTTGAGCAACAAAAACTTTGTTCTCGTTTCTTTTATAAAAGTAATATCCTTTTGTTTCTTTAGAATACCCCACAAAGAAGCATTTTTCTGATTTAGGTGCGAGTTTATCTGATTGCAAACGTTTTACATAAGCCTCGCATCCCCATATCTTGAGAAATGACAATATGGGACTTCTCCCGGTCCATATCTCATATGGTGTCTTCTCAACGGATTTTGATGGGACCCTATTTAATGTGAACGCAGCTGTATCTAGAGCGAACCCCCAGAAGGATAATGGCAGATCTGTTTAGCTCATCATTGACCGAACCATATCCAATAAAGTTCGATTCCGTCGTTCGGATACGCCATTCCATTGAGGCGTTCCTGGCGGAGTAAGTTGTGGAATGATTCCACATTGCTTTAGATGATCACCAAACTCTTGGCTCAAGTATTCACCACCACGATCTGATCGTAAGTGTTTTATTGATTTGCCAAGTTGATTTTGTACTTCGTTCTGAAACTCTTTGAACCTTTCAAAGGTTTCAGACTTATGCCTCATTAAATAGATATATCCATATCTACTAAAGTCATCAGTAAAAGTTACAAAGCTTGAAACCCACCTCTAGCAATCGAGCTCATTGGTCCACATACATCTGTATGTACTAGGGCCAACAATTCACTCGTCCTCTCACTAAAACCTGTGAAAGGGGTTTTTGTCATCTTGCCAAGTAAACAAGACTCACATGTTTCAAATGATTCAAAATCAAATGAGGTGAGAAGTCCATCACCATAGAGCTTCTTCATGTGCTTCTCATTTATGTGACCCAAGCGACAATGCCATAAAAAGGTAGGGTTCAAATCATTTGGTCGATGCCTTTTGACATTAATGTTATAGACATGTTTTTCTTTGAGTTCAAGGACGTATAACCCATCCACCATGGGACAATGACCATAATACATATCATTCAAAAATATTGAACAAACAAAGTTCTTTATTCTGAATTCATAACCTTTATGTTCCAAACAGGAAGATGAAATAATGTTTCTACTCAAATATTGAACAAAATAACAATTATTAAGTTCTAAAACTAATCTTGAAGGCAAATGCAATGGGTAGGTGCCAACGGCAAGACCAAAGAACTCTTGCTTTATTCCCCACGCGAATATCCACTTCTCCCTTTGCCAAGTCTCTACTCTTTGTCAGCCCCTGCATCGAATTGCAAATGTGAGCAACCGATCTGGTATCATATACACAAGAGCTGGAATAAGAAGTAGTAAGATTAATTTCTATAACATTAATACCTGAAGTGGAAGTCACACTCCCCTTCTTTTATCTCGCTGTACTTCTCAGCCTGCTTCCAATGTCCTGACTTCTTGCAATAGAAGCACTAGGTTTCGGGTTGAGGGCCGATTTTGAGCTTCTGAAGCTTAGTTTTGAGGCTCGTGATCTCATCTTGGGCCTTGCCCTTGCCCTTTACCTTTCCCCAAGCCTTGGCTTTCTTCTTTTTGAAGGCAGTTGTCTTCTGAACTATCATCACATGATTGGGTTTCTTCTTAATGCTTTCCTCGGCAGCCTTGAGCATCCCATGTAGCTCGGTCAGGCTCTTCTCCATGCTATTCATATGAAAATTCATAATGAATGGCTCAAAGCTCTGAGGCAGAGACTAGAGAATTACGTCTGTAGCCAGACCAATGCTAAGGGGAAACTCAAGCTTTTCCAATCTCCTAATGTAGCCAATCATCTTGATTACATGTGGGCTGACCGGACTGCCTTCAGCCAGCTTACAAGCAAACAGAAGCTTTGAGATACCATACCTCTCAGCCCGTCGGTGTGCACTCTCTCCACCCTTCCATCCCGAAAGATGGAGGGTGCCTACTCCTCGCTTCCCCACACCGCGGTGGATGGAATCACGATATAGGACTTACTCATTGGCTCTCCGGAATAGTCATAACTTTCTCACCGACCTTCCCCGGACTAGTTATGACTTTCTCACCGCCCGGGCCATGTATCTTGCCATGTATGCAAATATGCCAACATCATGAATAACTTGTACATTAACACATGGCATCATCATGGATAACTTGTACATTAACACATGGCATCATCACATAATAAACATATTCATCATATCAATGGCAAACATTAAAGCATGGCATGTGAACATATCATATATTCAAACTTCAATCTCAATCAATCAAACAACCTACAATCGCTATCCATTACAATACACTTGCCTCAACCACGGGCAACGGATTGGCGGGAAGTAGAAGGCACCCCCGGGGTCACACCACCTGCACATAGATACCACACACTCACAATCATGCCCACAAAACAGTACGCAAACCCTCATCTACCCCGACATTGCCAACTACTCGCAATAACAAAAAACAGAGGTTCTGTCCCGCCGGGACAGCAGCCTTCCAAAAGGCATAACTTGAGTTCTGGGACACCGAATCAATTAAACGAGTACATCCTCGCGTAGCTTAGGAAATTTCCCAACTTTTTTCTAAGTATATGGAAAGACTGATTCGGACTCTAAAGTTGTTTAATCTACAAAATACCGTGATCTGTTCCAATCACGTCACAGATTTTAACACGCTCGGTAAAAC
This sequence comes from Rhipidocladum racemiflorum, assembly GCA_036346355.1. Classification (NCBI taxonomy): domain Eukaryota; kingdom Viridiplantae; phylum Streptophyta; class Magnoliopsida; order Poales; family Poaceae; genus Rhipidocladum; species Rhipidocladum racemiflorum. The sequence continues at coordinate 17,929,022 of CM070590.1, forward strand.
AGCCATAACTTTTAAACGGCTGAGCGGAATTTAAAGTTCTTTATACCCACGGAAAGATATTGAAATTATCTACAACTTATTCGACAGGCGGATGTCCAAATTCGGACTATAAATTGGCGAAAAACCGAACCCTAGGTCGACTGCTCATGCTGCCCGAAACAGAGAACGTGGCAACTTCTAGATCTAATCCAATCTACTCAATTCCAGCACCACAAATTGATCTAAAAACATGATAATGACCCTTAGAACAGATCCTAGACCAACCCCAAGGAGTCCCATGGTCATACCTTCGCCCGACGCATGAAAACCCAATGGATCTCCCGGATCACTCCTCGCTCCTCGCTCCTCGCTCCTACGGACGGATCTTCGAGGTGCAGGGGTGGAGAGGCTACCCTAGGGCAGCAAGGGGTGGATGAGAGGTGGTGGAGAGGTGGTGGAGCAAAGGGGAGCAATGGGGGAGGTGGAGGCGCATGCAAGGGAGAGGGGGAGGTGGGGGTGGCGGCTAGGGCATGGAGGGAGAGGTGGGGGCGCCCAAGGGGCAGGGTGGGGTGCAACAAGGGGGAAGGGGGAGCCCTTTAAACCAGCCCAAATAGGAATCTTAATCCCAAATGGACTCATACTCCATCCCACCAAAGCCCAAAACCCTTTCCCCTAGGCCCAAAACTCCCCGGAAAGGCCCAAACTCCCGGAAACGGCCCGGAAACGCTATTAACCTCCATACCCTATGGTTTTAACCTTAATTCCACATCTCATAATGTTTTTGACCTCAACATTCACATTATGTAATGCCACAATCTCTAATTTCACATTTTATAAAGTCTCGGCATTCCGTAGTGTCACAGCACGGCCATGCTAATATGACTAAGGAGTTAGTCATGGTTTGTATCCATCACACTGTCGAGTGAAGTGGTCGAGCTATCAACAAGGGTGGCGTGCATCTCGCCTTGAGCTCGACTGGTATCGTGAGGCAAAGGGATCGGTATGTGAATGTATCAAGGTTCAGCCAAATACTGATTCTGTGCATTCGAGGATCAATATGTACTACTAGGTGCCGCTGTTGATCAATGAATTGGAAACAGGTTTCCAGATTCATGTCCGACTTGCACTGAACCTAACGGGTCACACACTTAACGAGTTGGAATTGATTAATGGGTTTGTGCGTGGATGAGATCCACGTTGGAGGTAGAACCCTAGCGGGCTAATTTGGCCTACTAGCGTGTCTATAAAAGGCGAGGCCAGGAACAGTGCACGACAAGGATTAGAACCCTCACCACGTTCAGCTGTCGCGCACCCCTCCTGCTCCTCAGAAACCCTAGCTGTGTGGCGAGGTGCTAGCTCACCCCGCACGGCTTTCTTGCTCGATACGTGTGGATACCGGTAAATGTGCTGCTGCACGTCGACGCACTGTTCGGCCACTCTCGGCGTTCGACCTGGACTCAGCAAAACTCGAGAAGCAGTCGTCGAAGGTCAAGATCTGATCGGGAGAGGTTGAGGACCACTCGGCGGAGGTCGAGGACCACTCAGCGGAGGTCGGGAACCACTCGGCGTTGATCGGGAGTGAACGACTACTTCCTCTACGCACGCGTATCTGCTTCCGCTGCATCGGCGCATCAAGGGTAACGACTCATGATCCTCTACTCGCATGTGATCTTGGATGATTCGCGGTAGAAAATTTTGATTTTATGCTCGTGTAGCCTACCCATAACCCAACATCTTGACTTCGACTATGCTATGACAGAGCGTGATAAAGACTGTCACACAATCGCAAGTGCCCCCTGGATCCATAGCGCATGGCATAACACAAAGATATACAAAGATTTTGAAGGCAAACAAGAGCAATCTTTATTGAAAATTGGAGTGAGAGCGTTACACAAAGAACTTTCGGAGTTGGTCGATATTCCATGAGTTTGCGAGCTCCCTGCCATTAGGCATTGCCAGCCGGTAAGCCCCCGTGTGATTTGTTGAGATGACTCTATAAGGGCCCTCCCACTGTGAGGATAACTTGTTGGTGTTGGACGAGCTCTAGATTCGTCTTAGAGCCAGGTCCCCAACAAGGAGCTCCCTAGGTCATACCGATCTGACCACATGTCTACGAAGAGTTTGCAGGTAATGCGATGATTGTAACAGCGCTCGGCACCTTACTTCTTCTGCCAGGGTTAGGTCGAGAGATCGTTCTTGCCCGAAGTCGACTTGGTCGACCAAGCTGACCCTAGGAGAGCCTAACATTACCTCCGGAGGCAGGACGGCTTCCATACCGAAAACGAGCCGGAAGGGAGTAGACCCTGTCGCGTGGCTGACCATGGTACGAATCAACCATAGGACGGCGGGATGTTCGTCCACCCAAGACCGACTGTGCTGCTCAAGCCTCTGAGAAACCCGCCTCTTGACGCCTCGAATGATCTGTCTGTTGGCGCGATCCATAGCTCCATTTCTCTGAGGATGGCTCACCGAGGTGTAGCACACCTTGGTTCCCATGCTTTCACAGAATTCTTGGACCAACTCGCTGGTGAATTGCATTCCATTGTCAATCATAATCCTGCATGGGACTCCATACCTGGTCACCATGGATGAATGGAAGAACATGACCGCTGCTTGTGCAGCGATCGCGAAAACTGACTCGGCCTCAATCCATTTGGTAAAGGTGTTGATGGCGACAAATATGAATCTTTTCCCGCCGACGGCCTGTGGGAAAGGACCCAGGATATCCATCCCCCAAGTCGAGAAAGGCCAGGCGAGTGGGATGGTATGGAGGGCGTAGGCCGGTTGATGCGACTTCCGAGCATGGAATTGGCAAGTCTGAAAGGTGCAGACTATATCCCATGCGTCTTGGAGTGTTGTTGGCCAGTAGAACCCGGTGCAAAATGCCTTCCCGACCATTGTCCTAAAGGAGGAATGCGCACCACAGAGACCCAAGTGGATATCGTTTAGCAAGAACTTACCCTCCTCCGGGGAGACGCATTTCGACAGGACGCCCGACACGCTTCGATGGTACAGCTGGCCGCCAATGATCTTGTACGAACATGCTTGGCGCTTGATTCTGCTCCTCTCTGTGGGGTCATCTGGTAGCTGACCCCGCTCGAGGTAGTCATAAATCGGTTTGGTCCAGGTCGGGCCCCCTTCGAGAAAGGCTGCCAAGGCCTCCGATTTTGAGATCGAATGGGTTGCTAGGGTCTCGAGGATGGAGTCTGGCAGTATCTCGTCGTCGGGGGATCCGAGCTTGGCCAGGAGGTCAGCGCTGGTGTTGTCCTTTCGAGGTATGTGCCTGACCTCCAGGTCCTGGAACCACTTCTCTGCTTTACGCACCGCGAGGTACTTGCCCATTGAATCCTTCGGCCCACCGGTAGTCCTTGTTGTACTGCTTGACGACGAGCTGCGAGTCACCTTTCATGACCAGACGGCGTACCCAACGCCTTGCAGGCTTGGATTCCGGTGAGAAGGGCTTCATACTCTGCCCCACTGTTAGTGGCCGTGAAGCCAAAGTGAATCACGTACCTCAACTTATCTCCCTTGGGTGTGATGATGAGGACGCTGGCCCCTGAGCGTTCGAAGGATTTTGAGCCGTCGAAGTGCATGATCTAGGGCTCCTCCTCATCGACCTCGAGCTTGGGGGACGGCTGTGGGTTTGCTCGACTACGAAGTCCGCCAGCACCTGTGATTTAATGGCTGTGTGCGCCACGAACTTGACGTCGAATTCGGCCAACTCCATGGCCCATTTGGCAATCCGACCTCCAGCCTTCGGGTTCCTTAAGATCTCGCCGAGCGGGAATCTGCTCGGGACGATCAACGAGTGCACCTGGAAGTAGTGCCGGAGCTTGCGTGAAGCCATGAGAAGGGCGTATAGAAGTTTCTGGACCTGGGGGTAGCGTTCCTTCGCTCCGTGAAGCACCTCGCTGATATAGTAGATCGGTTGCTGCTGACCATCTTGCTCGGCGGCCAGAATGGCGCTCACGGTCTGAGATGTAGCCGCAAGGTAAAGCAGCAAGTCCTCGTTCAGCCGTGGAGTCGTGAGCAAGGGTGGGCTCGAGAGGTCAGCCTTTAGCTCGTCAAAAGATTGTTGCGCCTCGGATGTCCACTCAAAGCCCCCCGCGCTTGCGTAATGTCTTGAAGAACAACAACCCGCGCTCGCTGAGTCTTGAGATGAACCGGCTAAGCGCAGCCATGCAGCCGGTGAGGCTTTGCACCTGCTTCACTGATGTCGAGGGTGCCATCCTCTCTATAGCTTCGATCTTCTCTAGGTTTGGGCTGACTCCTGACCCCTTGATCATAAAGCCGAGCACCTTCCCTGAAGCAGCACTGAATACACACTTTTCAGGGTTGAGTTTGATCCCATGCCTGTTTAGGTTGGCAAAGGTCTTAGCGAGGTCTCGGGCGTGGTCGTGTTCGGAGGAACTCTTCACGATGATATCGTCCACGTAGACCTCGAGGTTGCGGTCGATCTAAGGGTCGAAGGTTTTGACCATGAGGTGTTGGAATGTCACGCCTACATTGCGAAGACCGAACGACATGGTCGTGTAACAATACGTTCCAAACGGCGTGATGAAGGCCGTTTTACTCTCATCGTCGACCGCCAACTTGATCTGGTGATAACCAGAGTAGGCGCCCAGAAGCTCAAGATCTTGGCATTTGCCGTGGAGTTGACGATCTGGTCTATCCGTGGGAGGGGAAAGTTGTCCTTCAGTCATGTCGAGTTTAAGCCCATGTGGTCAACACACATCCTCCACTTCCCACCTTTTTTCTAGACGATCATAGGGTTGGCCAGCCACTCGGAATAGTCGATTTCCCGAATGAAGCTGGCCTTCAGGAGTTTATCCAGGTTCTCCCTTATTACGGCCACTTTCTCGTTTGAGAAGCGGCGCAACTTCTATCGTACGGGCCGCGAGCCGGGCCCCACTTGCAGTTTGTGCTCGATCACCTCCCTCGGGATGCCTGGCATGTCTGCTGGCTCCCAAGTGAATATGTCTTTGTTAGCTCGGAGGAAGGTGACGAGCTCGAGTTCCTATTTGGGATCCAGCTCGGCTGCAACGTGGGTGTACCTGCTCGGGTTGTTCTCCTCGAGCTGCACGGCCTTTGTTGCGCCGTTGGCCTGGATTGCTGCCTTCTGGTGAGCATTCTTCACGGTTGTCTCCGGGCCCGGCTGGGGCAGTAAGCCGGAGAGAGCTAGGGCTTTACTCTCGCACCCATGCACCGCCTTGAGGTCGCCCCGTACCATGATGACGCCGTTGGGTCCCGGAAGTTTCATGCAGCGGTGGCCGTAATGGTTAACTGCCATGAACTTGATCAAGGCTGGGCGCCCGAGAATGGCGTTGTAGGGGAGGTCTACATTAACCACTTTGAAGGTGATCAACTCGGTGCGAAAGATGTTCAAGTCGCCGAAAGTGATAGGCAGGACCACTTGCCCGAGGGGAGTGGTCGAGCCGCCCGGGATGGTCCCGAAGATGGGAATCGCAATGTTCTTGATTTTTGACCGGGGTATATGCATCTGGTCGAGTGTGCTTGCCAGGAGCAGGTTGAGGGAGCTGCCTCCATCGAGCATGACCCGACCGACCATGGTGTTGCTTATGGTTGGGGTCACGACCAGGGCGATCTTGAGATCCTTTGACATGCCCTGGGGGCGTCCTCCCCAGTGAAAGCGATCGTTGTGCCAGCCCATTTGTAGAGCTGGTCGAAGGGTTTTCCGGCGGTGGTGTGGTAGACTGTGCGAGTGGCTCTTTTAAGCTCGCGTCGGGACTGGTACGCTGATGAGCCGTCGAAGATGACATCTATCCGTCGCTCACCCTGTTGGAATTCCAGGTCAAGGCCGTCCAGGTCCTCGCCTGCATTGACCCTGTCGGGATGCTCGCCTTCCTTTGGGAGCGTGGGCATTTCATCGTGCCACCGTAAAAGGTGTCTAGCTTACCCAGCCAAGCCCTGTAATTGCATAAATCGTGGCCATGGGCCCTGTGGAAGGGACAATACCTATTGTCATCGTATTTCAGCCGCTCCCCACCCCCCTGTGGTCGGACATCACCACGCTGAGGTCCAGGTCGGCGACTCCCTAGTTGAGGTAGGCGCGGGGCCTGTTGTGTTCATGGTCGACCTTGATGAGGTCGAGGCTCTCCTTGGGCTGGCCCTCGGGTCTCCATCACTTCGTGCTTGTTGCTCGATGCCGTGAGCACCCGCGGCCGGCCAGCTTTCTTGCGATCCCTTTTCCGTTTGTTAGATGTTGGTGCGGGATCGTTACCTTTGGTATCGGACGGACCAATCGCCCTGGGGTTGGGGATGAGCTTGCCTTGGTCATAGTCGCATTTCCAGCACACCGCATCGTCCGCGTATCGCTCCACCATATGGAACAGATTGTTGACACTGAGCCTTAGCGTGATCTTCAAGTTTTTAGTGAGGCGCCGATCGCGGACGCCGAATTTAAAGGCTTTGATCACGGCTTCGTCGAAGATACTGGGAATCAAGTTTCGGGTGTGGATGAACCACCACAAAAAGTCGCAAGGGGTTCATTCCTGCCCTGGATAACCCGATTTAGGTCCTTCTCCCTCCTGGGCTGCTCGTAGCAGCTCTGGAAGTTGGATCGTAAGGCGTTCAGGACTTGGCGCCATGATCGGAAAGAACTGGGCTTCTGATTGAATAGCTAGGTATGGGCAGCTCCATCCAACACGGTCGGGAGGTAATTGGCCATTATGGCCTCATCCCCCCCAGCTGTCAGTACCGCCGTCGAGTAGATCGACAGAAACTCGTCGGGGTTTTGGGTCCCATCGAACCGCTTGATTGGAGCGGGTTTGAACCGGACTGGCCAGTGTACCCGACGAAGGTTGTTGGTATACGCCGAGCATCCATAGGCCGGTGCAACATCTCGTCAGGGATAGCTCCGTCGCTAGACTTGGAACTTCGGCTGTCACGATGATCGGGCGCGCGATCGTACCGATCATGACGGTGAGAGCGGGCATCTCCCGGGTAGTATCATAGATGCTCGTGGACCCTACAGCGCCTGGGCGGGGCATTTAGAGACAGGCTCCCAGACGCGGTATTGTTCGAGCGAGTGCTACTGTGACTCGACAGGCGCCGGTTGTTTCCCCAGGTCGCGTTCGGGGAGCTGCGACGCGAGGGTGTCCGGGATACATCCCGGGCTCGACTTCGCGGCGGCGACCAGCGAGAGCGCTGGCGCTTGCACGAGGAGCTACCATTGCTCGTGAGGGAGTGAGATCCAGAGTGTTGGCTCCGACCCCACTGAGGGGGCATTGCCTCGTCGGCGGCCTTGTCAAGCTCTTCAACCAGTGCTCGGTCGAAGAGGTCCGACCTTACCCAAGCGGGATCGGTCATGACCCTGGCAATGGCGCGCGGTCGTTCGGTGGAGTGAGGGAGCCTGGAAATCCTGGAGGAAGCGTCGATCTCCCCCGCTCCTTCCATCGGAGGGTGTTTATGGCATGGTTGATGGCGACCTGAGCCATCCGACGCGGCGTCTTCGGTTTTCGGCTCGTGGTCTTCGCTTCCGCGTTACGCCGGATCGCCGCCTTAAAGGCGAATTGATCGTGGGGCGGTGGTGACGGGAGAACGAGGGACGTGGAGCCCCGGTGCTAGGGGACCGGCTTGCCCCGAGTTCATCGAAAGTCTCCCGGAGCCACGCGCCATTCCCTTGTCTAAGTTGTCGAAGCAACGATGTTCCTCCAGAAGTTCGAAGTCTTCGGGCTCCACGGTGGGCGCCAGCTGTCGACGATCGGGATCGTCTAACCGTAGAGATGAAACTTAGGGGTGTGAGAGTAGGGACCCGAGGGCTAGCTTTGCCCTCGGGAGGTCGGTGTCTGTTGTTATTACGATATGAAGAAGAAGAAGACCAAAGATACAAGGAGTTATACTGGTTCGAGCCCCCGAGGTGGGTAATAGCTATACTCCAGTCTTGCCCTGAGGCGGAGAAATTGATTATGCGCGAGTACAAGTAGGTATCTATGGCTTTGTGTGTCATCTTAGGCGTCCGCTATGTACTTATATATAAATTACAAAGTCCCTTCTTTCCGTTATTGGTAATCGGTCAGGAGTAGTTTTCGGAAAGGATGGCCCCACAAACGCCTCAGACGGATCACAACTGCCCCCGGGTCCTACGTGTAGGGGAATGCGGTATGCTACACTAGCACAAATTAAAATTTCTACCGCAAACCAGAAAAGCTACTCGCAAGAAGGGGATCATAGATCTGTTACCACTAGATGCGTAGTTGCGGAATCCTTTGCACGTTGTTGTAGTGGATCGTTCTCGGCGTGGATCGTCCTCGCCGCGGATTGTCCTCTCCACACCGCAGTAGCAGTAGTGTCACCACAGCAGTCCACACGTCCGGGGATGGAACGTCGTGCGTTGGTGTGCAAGCACCGGGTCGCTTGGCAGGGGCAATGAGAGGAGGTGGCTAGGGTTTCTGGTGAAACATCTCTAAATCGCACGAAAGTGTATTCTGCGTCTAGCCTCCTCCCCTCCTTACATAGCCACGAGGTGAAACCCTAAGCAGTCAGGGCCTATCTACGCGCTAAGCCCACGAGGTCCATTAATTACAGATCCAATCCGAATTAATGCGTCCCAGCCCATTAAGTGTGTGACCCTATAGGTTCATGCGCATTTGGACATGAATTCAGAAAACCCTTTTTCTAATCCAATTGTCGGTAGCGGCTCCTTGCAGAGCATGCCAACTCCCAAACGCATATGATTAAAATACTGATGTAATAATCCCTTTGCCAAACTATATGAAGATCGAACTCAAGGCGAGAAGCATGTCATCCTTTGACAGTTCAATCCATCTCTCGTATCTGTGATATATTAATAAGTTGTGATTGACTTCTCAATCACGGCATGGCCATGCACTTCCTTAATCATATCACACGAGTGGCCTAGACATATATCTCCGTTACATTGGAGTGGCAAATTCCATCTTGACTGCTCACTTCCCTCTGCATGTTTCATAGTAAACATGAAAGCTACCTTTATAACTATCTGATTAGGAAATAGTGTTTGGTAACCCCAAAGTAAACTATTACACATGTAGGGAATATGACAATCTCAGGTCTAAGGATCATACATCTACTATGTATGAGATACATTGATGACACATAAGAATGTAACATTCTCGCAGTGTCCCATTATGGGTCTATCTAACACATGTTCTTCAACATGCGTCCACAATGTATTGATGATATCTTCATATCCCATGATCTATGAAACATGATCATCGAACAATACATGTGCTGATCTATTCATCGTTGTCCTATATGATAATATCCGATCAGAGATATTTATCGAATTATATCAATAAGTAAAGAGCTTCATAAACAAGTCACACACTTGTTGATCAAAACAATGATATACATTCATGGACCAAAAATCATATTATTATTCATAAACATAGTCATGTTACAATCATCCATATGATTACCTCAAGGGCATAACACTAACAATCTCCCACTTGCACTTGAGTCAATCAATTAAGTATCTAATACCAATAGACCTCGTGTGCACCTCATGCTTAGGCTATGGTAGTGGCTTTGTCAACGGATTAACCACATTGGCTTCCGTATGTACTTTGCATATCTTCACGTCACCTCTATCCACAATTTCGCGAATAAGGTGAAAGCGTCGGAGTATATGTTTGGACTTCTGATGTGATCTAGACTCTTTTGCTTATGCAATGGCACAACTATTATTACAATAGATGTCCATTGGACTAGAGGCACTAGCGACCACACCAAGCTCGAGATAAACTTATTTATCCATACAGACTTCTTTTATGCATCCGAATCCGCAATGTACTCCGCTTCTGTCGTAGAGTCAGCCACCGTGCTTTGCTTGGAACTCTTCCAACTTACTGCTCCTCCATTTAGTGTAAACACAAAACCAGATTGTGATCGAAAATCATCTTTGTCAGTTTGGAAGCTTGCATCGGTGTAACCTTTTACAACCAGTTCTTCCTCACCTCCAAAGGCTAGGAACATACCCTTAGTTCTTCTCAAGTACTTTATGATGTTTTTCACGGCTATCCAATGACCATCACCGGGATCCGCTTGGTATCTACTTGTGACACTTAGAGCATATGAGACATCTGGGCGCGTACAGATCATGGCATACATGATAGATCAAATAGCCGAAGCATATGGAATCTTGCTCATCCTGTCTCGCTCATCAATTGTCGAAGGACACTGATTCTTGCTTTGACTGATGCCATGTGACATTGGTATGAAACCTCTCTTAGATTCATGCATATTGAACATTTTCAATACTTTGTCAATGTACGTTTCCTGGCTTAATCCAATAAACATTTTTGATCTATCTCTATAGATCTTTATGCCCAAGATATAACATGCTTCTCTCAAGTCCTTCATTGAGAAACTCCTTTTCAACGAAGTCTTAACGTCTTCAAGCATAGGAATTTCATTTCCGATCAATAATATGTCATCCACATACAAGATCAGAAACACAAGTGCGCTCCCACTAGCCTTCTCATAAACACAAGGCTCTTCTTCATTTTTGATAAAGCCAAATCCTTTGACCACTTCATCAAAACGAATGTTCCAACTCCAAGATGTTTGCTTTAACCCATAAATGGATCTCTGAAGCTTGCATATCTTTTTAGCATTTTTAGGATCAACAAAACCCTCAGGTTGTATCATGTATACATCATTAGATAGATTCCCATTAAGGAAAGCTGTCTTGACGTCCATCTGCCATATTTCATAATCGAAATACGCAGCAATTGCTAAAATGATCCGGACAGACTTGAGCATGGCTACCGTTGAAAAAGTTTCATCATAGTCAATTCCTTGAACTTGTTTGAAACCCTTTGCCACCAACCGTGCCTTATAGATCTGAACATTTCCAACTACATATGTCTTCTTCTTGAAAATCCATTTGCATTCTATGGTTTTTACATCATCAGGAGGATCGACCAAGTTCCAAACTTGATTGTCATGCATGGATTGAATTTCGGATCTCATGGCTCCAAGCCATTTTTCGGAGTTTGGGTCCATCATCGCTTCTTTGTAAGTCGTGGGCTCATCTTTGTCCAACAATAATATGTCATGTCCATATCTTATGGGTTCATGATGCGGCCTCCCCGACCTACGTAGGGCTGGTGTCTCTTCCACAGGTTGTACAACACTTTGTACATCTTGTGAAGGTTCAGTGGTAGCTTGAACATATTCATGCGATTCTCGAATTTCATCGAGATGCACATCACTCCCACTGATTTCTTTGGAAAGAAACTCTTTCTCGAAAAAGACACCATTTTGAGCAACAAAAACTTTGTTCTCGTTTCTTTTATAAAAGTAATATCCTTTTGTTTCTTTAGGATACCCCACAAAGAAGCATTTTTCTGATTTAGGTGCGAGTTTATCTGATTGCAAACGTTTTACATAAGCCTCGCATCCCCATATCTTGAGAAATGACAATATGGGACTTCTCCCGGTCCATATCTCATATGGTGTCTTCTCAACGGATTTTGATGGGACCCTATTTAATGTGAACGCAGCTGTATCTAGAGCGAACCCCCAGAAGGATAATGGCAGATCTGTTTAGCTCATCATTGACCGAACCATATCCAATAAAGTTCGATTCGCTGCTCGGATACGCCATTCCATTGAGGCGTTCCTGGCGGAGTAAGTTGTGGAATGATTCCACATTGCTTTAGATGATCACCAAACTCTTGGCTCAAGTATTCACCACCACGATCTGATCGTAAGTGTTTTATTGATTTGCCAAGTTGATTTTGTACTTCGTTCTGAAACTCTTTGAACCTTTCAAAGGTTTCAGACTTATGCCTCATTAAATAGATATATCCATATCTACTAAAGTCATCGATAAAAGTTACAAAGTCTTGAAACCCACCTCTAGCAATCGAACTCATTGGTCCACATACATCTGTATGTACTAGGGCCAACAATTCACTCGTCCTCTCACTAAAACCTGTGAAAGGGGTTTTTGTCATCTTGCCAAGTAAACAAGACTCACATGTTTCAAATGATTCAAAATCAAATGAGGTGAGAAGTCCATCACCATAGAGCTTCTTCATGTGCTTCTCATTTATGTGACCCAAGCGACAATGCCATAAAAAGGTAGGGTTCAAATCATTTGGTCGATGCCTTTTGACATTAATGTTATAGACATGTTTTTCTTTGAGTTCAAGGACGTATAACCCATCCACCATGGGACAATGACCATAATACATATCATTCAAAAATATTGAACAAACAAAGTTCTTTATTCTGAATTCATAACCTTTATGTTCCAAACAGGAAGATGAAATAATGTTTCTACTCAAATATTGAACAAAATAACAATTATTAAGTTCTAAAACTAATCTTGAAGGCAAATGCAATGGGTAGGTGCCAACGGCAAGACCAGCAACTCTTGCTTTATTCCCCACGCGAATATCCACTTCTCCCTTTGCCAAGTCTCTACTCTTTGTCAGCCCCTGCATCGAATTGCAAATGTGAGCAACCGATCTGGTATCATATACACAAGAGCTGGAATAAGAAGTAGTAAGATTAATTTCTATAACATTAATACCTGAAGTGGAAGTCACACTCCCATTCTTTTTATCTGCCAGGTACTTCTCGCAGTTCCGTTTCCAATGTCCTGACTTCTTGCAATAGAAGCACTAGGTTTCGGGTTGAGGGCCGATTTTGAGCTTCTGAAGCTTAGTTTTGAGGCTCGTGATCTCATCTTGGGCCTTGCCCTTGCCCTTTACCTTTCCCCAAGCCTTGGCTTTCTTCTTTTTGAAGGCAGTTGTCTTCTGAACTATCATCACATGATTGGGTTTCTTCTTAATGCTTTCCTCGGCAGCCTTGAGCATCCCATGTAGCTCGGTCAGGCTCTTCTCCATGCTATTCATATGAAAATTCATAATGAATGGCTCAAAGCTCTGAGGCAGAGACTAGAGAATTACGTCTGCAGAGCTGCACCAATGCTAAGGGAAACTCAAGCTTTTCCAATCTCCTAATGTAGCCAATCATCTTGATTACATGTGGGCTGACCGGATCGCCTTCACCAAATTTTACAAGCAAACAGAAGCTTTGAGATACCATACCTCTCAGCCCTTGCTTGATTCCCAAACATGCCCTTCAAGCCCACAATCATATTGTAAGCATCCTGGTCCTCATATTGCTTTTGCAGCTCAGAGTCCATGGTGACAAGCATGAGACAGCTTACCTCTACAGAGGCATTAACATGTTTTTTATAGTCAGCCTTCAAATTCTGAGGAGCATTTTCGGCTGGTTCATCAGGATTCCGACTCTCTAGAACATATTCTTTCTTTTCATGTTTGAGAACAATTCTCAAGTTGCGATACCAATCCACAAAATTTGTTCCATTTAGTTTTTCTCTTTCCAAAACCGATCTCAAAGCAAAACCAGGTGCAGCAGTAGGAGCAGCAGGAGGTGCCATTGAACTACAATAAAAATATGCAAAGTTTTTAAGCACTATGTTTATGTAACACTTTTATTAAACATTTTAACAAAAGAAACTCCTATCATGCGCCCCCTTTATGGACACATGGTGAGTATTCAAGATCCATATTTATCAAACACTAGTGAGTTTTGGCATCACTGCTAGAAATCTAATAACACATACTGCACACCCAGCAAACAATGAAGAACCAAATTAACCTAAGCACACCATAATCTATCGGCTAAAAGGGTAACTCTCTTATCTTAAGAGACGCGACTCTCACACATGAGTCTCAACCGACTACTAAAGCACTGGTTCTTCAAGCTTCGGGAAGACTTCATCGATCTATTTTTCTTTGAGCTTGATGATCCCTCGCTTCATGATCTTCAGGGTGGACAGCGGCATCCAGTACTTTCTTCTTAAGTGTGAAATATCGTTAACTAGTCAGAACGACTTAGGTAAGATTTCCATTTAAACCGAAGGGAAGGATAGAAGTTTCAGCAAAGAGGAGAGAATAGAAGAATAAGATAAGTCAAGAACTTATTATTCATTCAAGTTAAAGTTTCTCTTTAGAAAATAATTTTGAAGCTTCTAAAGACGGTCGATCTATCTAGGGTCAAGACCTACAGTCAGTATGGCTCTGATACCACCTCTGTCGAGACCCGGATCTGCAAATCCGGACTCTCTGTGTATTCTGTACTAGTCCAGGATCACGCTAGTACACACAGTCATACAGGGTTGAATATCACATCCATACACAGGGGAAATATAAATAAAGTACTTCAACATTAATATAAACTGATTACAAGACCTTGAGGTCACCTTACCAAAAGTTTGCCTCGCAGGGCTTACAATAACAAAAGTGAATAATCAGCAGCGGAATGAAGAATGTTGGTGACTCCCATCAGTATGCCACAGGCAACTGACAAGGTTCAACTCCTAGATAATCGCCTCCTCATGGAACTTCACCTTCTTTGAAGTTGTAGTCTTCTCCTCAACTGATGATTGTGTTGAAAGCAAGGGTGAGTATACAACATACTCAGCAAGTCATGCACAGAGGTGCAATCCTATTACTATATGCATGGCTTCTTCCAATGGAATGACTTAAGTGGTTAATTTGCATCAAGCAGCATTTTGCTTTGATTAAATACTCTTAATAGATTCAAAAGCAGTAAAACCATATTATATAATAAGTTATCATCTCTTTTTAAACAATTCGGCTCAAAGCCCTAATTTACTTTAGCAATTGTCTCTGGCACTCGGCCACCCATTCCCACATTTCATTTTAGAAAAATCTAACCCTTGACTGTAATCCCCGAGCGTTGTCCAGTACCGTGGACTCGGCTATTCGAATAGATTTTTACACTCTGCAGAGGTTATGCACTTTACCCACACGATACAGTCAAACACCACGAAGGCGAGTGACAGTAACAAAGCCTTTCGGAAACTGCTAACTATACAAGTGGACCTCTCCGGTTTTTGCCATACACCATCCCTTCCCTTAGAAGAGGCGAAGTATGGGACCGACATACCGTTGGATAGGGTACCTGGCCGTAGCACTGGTACGCTCCCCCGTACAACTACACAAAAGGTGTAGTTGACACCCTGATGTACCAAATGCAAGTTATTAGCAACCTACTCAACTAGGTCCGCCCCATTACAGACATGTGGTTGCATGATTGGCCCAGTTCAAAGGCTTGCAAGGTTAAGTCCTTAGGGTGACCAGGGCAAGACTACCCGAAGAACAAAAACGACTTTCCCAGTGCCACTCATGGCCCACCCTATCATTCTTGCCACTTGCCCCGGTCTAAATCTATTTATCACCCCAGTTTGATTATTGTGCAACGCATGCCAACAATAATATCAATTACCATGTAGAACCACAAGGGTACCTACACTTCACATCATCACGTGGCAAGATTACACTGATTCCAAAACTCATTCCATATAACATTAGTCAATATTATTTTGCCATTTGAAGCACATTTCACGTAAGCATAGCTGAGCAACTAATCACGGTCTAGCCTCTCGTGTTGGCACAATATAACATCCAACTATTTAAACCCAACTTATGGTGACAATGGATACATGGCATACAAATATTAATCATCAAAGGTGGATTTAACAAATAGGTTGATTAGCTAATTTACCCAAATTAAATTATTCACTTTAATCAATATAGCATGCATAATTTAAACCAAAATACATTTCAAAAACTAGGAGCAATATGGTCAAAGCACAACTTGCCTTCAAAAAGCTGATGATCTTGATCTAAGGCTTGAGCTTGGTCTTCAGTTTCCGCACTCTCGCACAGTTCAACGTCTACGCGTAACAGATATACAAATAAACACACAAAAACAACGAATAAACACACATTCGGGAAAATACCGCGAATCAAACTAATGCGTAATTTGATGAAAACTTCCAAATAATTAGTTTAGCATATTCTAAGATTTATAAAATTTATTTCGACATTTTTGGACGTATAGTTTAAGAGAAACAAAATTCGCAAGTTTGGACTTTCCGTGAATAATTTAACAGTATAAATTTAATTATAAAATTTTATAAAAATTATTGTAGAAAGGTATTAATTTTTACTAATAAAAAAAATTTGTCGCATACTATTCGGACTTAGAACGAATTTGTAGCGAAAAAGACAAAATTCGCAATTTTAGGAAATTAACATGTACAATTGATCTTCTCCTTTCTACTTTATGCATGGCACTGTTTTGGAGTGTATATGCGTATACTTCTTGCCTTTTTTCTTTGGCTGGGTATTCACGCATGCATACTGGGACGACTGGATAGACATTCGAATATAGGTATACACATATACACGCATATACTTATATATATGCTTCCAAATTTTATACACGCGGATCATCTGACTAATACACGTATACCTACATATGGAAGGTTATACTAGCGAATCGGTCGAATAAATACACATGTATATCAACCAAATATAACCACAGGTATACATATATATGTACAACACAGTGTGTATATATATATATATATGTATACATGCTACGACTAATATAGAAATATGCATGCGCCTAGCGAGTATTTATATACGTATGTATACTAACTACGACTATTATAATTACGTACACGTTCTAACATACACACACATCTTAAAATATAAATATACGTATAAAGACTAACATATATATATATATATTATATATATATATATATTATATATATATATTCATGATTTGGCCTAATACATGCGTAGGGAGGCATTCGTACTAACATGTATATCTAAACATGCATAAATACATGTGACGAGGTTAACCGATCGAGATAGACAGAGCGCGTGCAAGAAAGAAAAAAAAAAGAAGTACCGATCGGCGGCAGCTGCAATGTAGATGGTAGCGTCGACGGCGGCGGCGGCAGCGGCGATGAGACGGTAGCGGCGGCGACGACGTAGACGACGACGACGGCTACGACAACGATGGCAGCAATGTAGACGGCAGCGGCGACGATGACGGCGACAACGGCGGTGGCGACGGCAACCAACGTAGATGACAGCGGCAACGTAGACGGCGGCAGTGCACGATCGATGGTTGAAGAGAATAGAAATGGCTGGAAGAAATGGTTGGGAAGAGAAGCTTTGGTGTATGCATTGTTAGTAAACGAAAGGTTACTGGCTCATGCTTGTGGAGCAACTGGCTGGAAAGGCAAAGCCTCATGCATTGCTTGTAGTTGAGAAACGTTGCTACTTCAAGTTGGCAGGAAATGTGAACTCCTTTGGCATTCAAGCGTTGCAAGAAAATGGAGGATGTGGGTGCGTTGCTAGTAAATGAATGACATGCATGCGGAGGAAACGGCTAGCAATGAAGGGCACTTAGTGACGGCTGGAAAGATGGCTTCATGCGCATGGAAAAGAAACGACATGGAAACTGATGATGTGTTCATGCATTCAAGGAATAGGAACTGCTGAACTTTACTCACGTCCACTACACCAGCATACACATAAACACATATATGTTCTCAAATCATGGTGAGGAAAAAAAATGGAGAGGTTCTAAAAATATGAAAAATTCCTCTAAAATACTAGGAACTATTTGGAACTTAACAAAGTTGGTTTCGTGATTTTTCGACGTATAGATTTTTCGTAAAAAATCTTTTAGTGAATCAGACACCTGTACAGATTTTCGTAAAATCAACGACTCAAGTTATAAAACATGTTTTTCGAAAATATTTGAAGCGAACACTCTCGTCTGCCAACTATCTTAATTATCAACAAAATTTTAATTTTTATGCTTATTCGAAAATGCCTGATCTTTATTTAACGTGATTAGTTCAATATACTCGAACCTGAATTACTCGCGAGGGTTCCAATTTAATTTGAAAAATTCCAAATATTCCAGAAACACACTAAATATATTAAAAGCAAATTTTGGGATGTTACAAGCGCCCAAGGCGGGGTTCAAGGGGCAGCGCAGCGTCCTTGGAAATTTTTTTCAGAGGCATGTGTTCTGTTAAAAGAAAACGCCCTCAAAATCTCCACGGATCAATCAGATTGACCCAATCCGATTCAATCTGATTGGCTTGGTCCCATATGGTTGCGATTCGTGAACCCTGATGGCGGTAACCTGACCAGTAAGGGCAACGTCGTACCATGAACGGACCCACCTAAATCAAGATTGATTTGGTTTGCACTTTCCTCAAACCCTAAACCAATCGATCTCATCGACGGCCGCCTCCACCAATTCATCACATGAGTTGGTTGAACATGTAATAGATCCAATTTACTATCCTCACATACTATATGTGCAACATCCAGATCACGAATCTACGCGAGATGGCTCTGATACCATTGTAGGGGAACGCGGTATGCTACACTAGCACAAATCAAAATTTCTACCGCAAACCAGAAAAGCTACTCGCAAGAAGGGAACCATAGATCTATTACCACTAGACGCGCAGTTGCAGAATTCTTCGCACATCGTTGTAGTGGATCGTCCTCGCCGCGGATCGTCCTCGCCACGGATCATCCTCGCTGCGGATTGTCCTCTCCACGCCACAGTAGCAGCAACGTCACCACAGCAGTCCACACGTCCGGGGATGGAACGTTGTGCGTTGGTGTGCAAGCACCGGGTTGCTTGGCAGGGGCAACGAGAGGAGGTGGCTAGGGTTTCTGGCGAAACACCTCTAAACCGCACGAAAGTGTATTCTGCGTCTAGCCTCCTCCCCTCCTTATATAGCCACAAGGTGAAACCCTAGGCAGTCAGGGCCCATCTACGCGCTAAGCCTACAAGGTCTATTAATTACAGATCCAATCCGAATTAATGCGTCCCAGCCCGTTAAGTGTTTGACCCTGTAGGTTCATGCGCATTTGGACATGGATTCGAAAAATCCTTTTTCTAATCCAATAGTTGGTAGCGGCTCCTTGCAGAGCATGCCAACTCCCAAACGCATATGATTAAAATACTGATGTAATAATCCCTTTGCCAAACTATATGAAGATCGAACTCAAGGCGAGAAGCATGTCATCCTTTGACAATTCAATCCATCTCTCGTATCCGTGATATATTAATAAGTTGTGATTGACTTCTCAATCACGGCATGGCCATGCACTTCCTTAATCATATCACACGAGTGGCCTAGACATATATCTCCGTTACACTGGAGTGGCAAATTCCATCTTGACTGCTCACTTCCCTCTGCATGTTTCATAGTAAACATGAAAGCTACCTTTATAACTATTCGATTAGGAAATAGTGTTTGGTAACCCCAAGGTAAACTATTACACATGTAGGGAATATGACAATCTCAGGTCTAAGGATCATACATCTACTATGTATGAGATACACTGATGACACATATGAATGTAACATTCTTGCAGTGTCCCATTGTGGGTCTATCTAACACATGTTCTTCAACATGCGTCCACAATGTATTGATGATATCTCCGTATCTCATTATCTATGAAACATGATCATCGAACAATACATGTGCTGATCTATTCATCGTTATCCTATACGATGATATCCGACCAGAGATATTTATCGAATTATATCAATAAGTAAAGAGCTTCATAAACAAGTCACACACTTGTTGATCAAAACAATGATATACATTCACTGGACCAAAAAACATATTATTATTCATAAACATAGTCATGTTACAATCATCCATATGATTACCTCAAGGGCATAACACTAACACTACGCCCACGTCCGCTTCATGTCCCATCTTTACGGATCTCGGTAACCGCAAGCCTCTGATCGGGTCTCCCCGAGCTTTAGGTCTTGGTCGTGAGACGGCCTCCAGTTCCCTTGTTCGAGGTTGCACGGGCGCTGCCTGGTCATCGGGATAGCAGGGGACTCGAGCTTGAGTTACCAGTTGAAGCTTGGGCTGGGGTCCGTTGACCATGCTATTGATCGGGCAGGATTTCTCACCCCTACACTATGTATTTATGTTATATTGTGTAAGTTTGTGATAACCATATTGTGAATGTGTATACTAGCCACTTATCATGATACTAGTACAGTATGCAAATGATGCCATCTTGTATTCCACGCTAGAAAGGAGGTCTCAATACCATCCACACAAAGTATTCTCTCTTATTTTACATGACAATTAAGAGGGGTATGTCTATCATTTTCTATCATTTTTTAATGTCATCATAACCTCATTTTTTATGCAAAATTAAAAATACATCTTATATTTATCGACAGAGTGAGTGCTAACAATGCCAAGTTCTCTTCTGTGGGTGTGTGGGGTGTGTGGAGGGCGGGGGGTACTCAGCAAGGGTCCAAAATTCGGCGAAATTCGGCGAAATCCCGGCGAAATCTCGGATTTCAGATCCCTCCGAGATTCAAAATCCCGAAAAATTCAAAAAAATTTAAAAAATTCAAATCTCGGATTTTTCGGCGAGATCTCGGCAATTTCGGGCGAAATCTCGGCAATCTCGGGCGAGATTTGATGTTTTTTTGCCGGATTTTGATTTTTGTGCATTGTATTTGCTTGGGTTTAGGATCAAGATCATCCACAAAAAATTTCAAAAATTTTTAACATGTTTTTGACCATTTTTTGGTCGGTTCAATATGTCGGTTTGGACTTTCCGAATTTTTTAAAATTTTATGGAAATATTATGGATGTGTTAGGACCATTCACAAAAAATTTCAAAATTTTCTAAAGTGGTTTGAACTTTTTTAATACATAGGAACTTTTCTAGTGCATTAAAACAGCAGAGAGAAATGATATCTGATACTGGCATTGATAGTTGGAATCAATCTGTGTATGACTATGAGAGAATAGTGGAGTGGAAACAGTGGTACAAAACTCACTTCAAAATTATTGAATGACATATATTGAAAAACAAAATTTAAAACCTAAGATAACATGTATTTATAAATAGGTACAGTACTAACTCACCTATGTATATATGGGCGGGGATTCACATATACATGATCAGCGCTCATATTTATGGCATTGATCTTTTCTTACTGGTCAAAATTCAAAACTACAGGTGGTTTCAAAGAAAGAATCTCCCTCAGAACTGCAGGTGTTTTCAAAAAAAGAACCTCCCTTAATACATAGGAACATATATAAAACTTTTCAAATAACTTGAAGTTCATTTGTTACATTTGAAAAATCAAAAACTGATTTTATATACGGTTTTTATCACGACTTTACCACTGTTAGATTTTTTAAAAATTCCTCATGATTGATCATCATCTCAAATTTTTATGGAAACATTAGTGATGTGTTAGGACTATCCAAAAAAAATTTCAAAATTTTTTGACGTATTTTGAACCATTTTTGAGCCGGTTCAATTTGGCCGAGATCTCGGTGATTTCGTCCGAGATCTCGGTGATTTCGTCCAAGATCTCGGATTTCCCGGTAGAAAAAAAACCGGATTTAAAATTTGGTTTTTGCAATTCGTCCGGATTTTGTCCGAAATTTCGGATTTCGATAACCTCCGAGATTTGACTCAAAACGAGATTTGAAACCTTGGTACTCAGTTGTTTGGTTCAAGTTACTTAACCACATTAAATCCCGCTCGATTGTAGGCCAGGTGCTACTATGCATATAATGTACGCCATAATCACTTGGCCGAGGATTGGAACCAAGCCGATGGTGTGCCCAGGGCTCCAGGTCCTTCATGTCCCATGGCGGCAGATCATGCAATGACTATCGGAATAAAGTTATCCACATTTTGAATCTCGAACTCATGAGAAGTTATTCGCAGGAGAGGCTTGTAGATAGCGCCAGCCACTTAAGCATGCGCGGAAGGCCGGGAGGGAATGGCATTCCTGAGCTGATATTGGCAGCAGTTCTTCAATACAAATCCATATCCATGCAACACCTCATCAAAAAGCTACAGTTTAGATGGAAACTAGACTCGCATGCCAAGACTAACAAAGAACTCATCACAAGTGTACTCCAAGCCCACCTGGGCATCTTGCATGAGGCCCATTTTTGTTTGATTACTCGAAAATCCCAGAGTTTCGGGAGAACATTTTTTTCTTTGAAACGCAAACAGAGCTTAGATGCCCTTCTCCAGCATTGCGCGGACTCTGGTAGGAAGACCATACAGCCTGATGAACCCTTCAGCATCAGCCTGGTTATAAACCTCCCCGTTCTCAAATGAAGATATGTCTTCCCTGTACAAGCTGTAAGGGCTCTTCCGGGACGTGACATTTACCGAGCCCTTGTACAGCTTCAGTGTCACGGAACCGGTCGTTGTCGCGGTGATCTTTTCCATGAACGAGTCGATGGATTGGCGGAGCGGGTCGAACCAACGGCCGGCGTAGACCAACTCGGCGTACTTGAGGGCGAGAATGTCCTTCCACTGCATGGTCTCCCTGTCTAATGTTAGGGCCTCAAGCTCACGCACCGCAGCTGACATGATGGTGCCACCAGGGGTCTCGTAGACACCACGGGACTTCATGCCTACAAGGCGGTTTTCCACCATATCGATACGCCCGATACCATGCTTTCCACCAATATCGTTGAGCTCGGCAAGCAGAGACGCAGGCGAGAGGTCCCTTCCATTAATGGAAATAGGAACTCCTGCAACAATACCAATCACCAAATACCTGGATGTAAAAATACAACAGGCTTAACAAAGTATATATGTGCATTCTGGTGGACCAATGAAAAATCTACATTGTACCGAGCATGTCTGTGCAAGAAGATGAAAAAATGGCAAAACAAGTTATAATGTAACAAGAATGTGCAACAAAGGATATAACACAATATTGGTGTTACTGATACCGCTTCCAGTTATTTCCGTGCATGCTCTGAGAGCAAAAATTTGCCACTCATAGCACCTCATGGTTTCAACAAACCTTAACAACTCTAATCTAGATTATATCTAGCAATCACAGATGGTAAATCTTTAAAGTATATCTGGCATGTTCTAGTTATAGATGTTATTTTCAAGAACACTGACTAACGTCACTAATCACTAGTTTGCATGACACTTGAGATAACTGGTGCCTAGACTCCTGACCGCAAAAGGAAGCAAATAAATTTGAGACACCATATCACTTACTTAGCTCTTATCTAAAAAATGATCATTTCTTTCTGGTATCGCCTCAACAGGAAGCTGCTACAGTAAAGTGGATGAATGCGTGATAAGTTGTGCCATATAGCCCATATAAAACATTTCAGGCCAACTCTGCTTTATACTTCAGACTAGTCATACAGACTTGACATCCCTAGTTTAGACTTCAGACTAGTCATATCCAGATTTCAGGCCAACTCTGCTTTATTGTAAAAAAAAACTTCATGATAAAGGTCTACACAATTCAATGTATTTCATGAGCGGGAAAACCCGTAGTATCACTGAAATCAATGACCAATCATACAGATATACTAAACTAGGCTACACAGTGCAGCAAAGATGAAAATAAAGAGCATAAGGAATACTTTTTCAGAACAAGGGCTATCACAAGATAAAAATTGATCACTCACTCAGGTTTTGAAGGTGCATTTTCTGGTGCAACAGACATCATATACATATCTTCCTTTGGCTCATTTGCTGGGTCTTCCAAAATGTCACCCTGCAATATTGAAGACAAAGTATTATGATTTTCAATTCAAGACATCAACAAGGGGTAAAGTTGCACAAGGTTAAACAGCAACATCAGTATGGAGCTGCACTACATTCATTTTAAAGTTTGGAAAGCAGTGCATAAGCATAATTTAAAAAAATTTGGTAAATTCAAACGAACAAGAACAGCATAAAGTAAAGAATAACTAGAGAAGAGCTCAAACTAGGAGTGGCCAAAAAGGTAACAGCTCATACCTCATGGCTAAGGTGCCACAAATTTCGATCTCTGCTGTATATTGATTTCTTTGAAACCGGAACTGGCACGTTATGTTTCTTTGCATACTCAATTGCATCTTCACGCCCTGTGATATCCCACTCCCTCCAAGGTGCCACCACTTTAAGTTCAGGATTTAAAGCATAAAATGTAAGCTCAAAGCGAACCTACAGAAAGGTTAGCATTAGATGACTGCCCATATTAATATTCTCATTAACAACAGTATACCTGATCATTGCCTTTTCCAGTGCATCCATGAGCAACTGCATCTGCACCAACTTCCTTGGCAACATCAACCATTGCCTGCAATGGAAATATATGTTGCTTAGTCCTCTGTTCAGCGATACTATCTGGTGTCCCCGAAGGCATAAAAGGGTATATGCAATGTTTGGTATATCATTGCAAGTACTTCATTTCAATATTTCATTCATCTAACCACCTATGAGAATTACATATTTAAATTAAGCTTTTACAAAGCATACAGATTCAATGTTCTCTCGCATAAGAGAATGCAAACATTCACAAAAACAACTCATACGATAAATAAATAAATAAAGTGCATGCCCAATGCAATTGAGGACCACCATACGAACACATTGCATAATGGCTTAAACAGCCCTATTCACTGGTGGAAACAGGGCTGGCTCATTCCAAGGTTACCACAGATAGCAAGTTAGTTAGCAACACCAATCAAACAGAGATGCGCTGTGTGGTTGGTTAGGATGCACAGAGCAGGGTGTAGGGATGGGACTGGTATGGATATTTTCCGACCGACCGACCAACCGAATTGATTTGGATAATTTTACAGATATCCAGTTGATTTCTCGGATAAGGATATGGATATAGATAATTTATATAGATACGGATACGGATATGGAACACTGATTATCCGACGGATACGGAATATCCGAGTTTTTGTTCGGATAATATCCAAATATGACATACGGATATTATCCGAATAACACGTTTCAGAGGGGCGAGACTGAGCGCGGGAAGCCACCGAGCGCCGAGCGCCATGTGCGGGAACCGGGAAACGGGGAAAGTTGCTATGAGTTACGACGTGGCGCAGGAGGCAGGACTGCGGGACAGCGGGAGGCGTGAGTGCGTGACCAAGTCCAAGTGCGTGACCAAGACCGCAACGCAAGAGCCCCAAAACCGGAGGACGGGAGGAGAAGCCGAAGACTAGAGCTGAGCAGACCAAAAGAGAGAGAAAAAAAACAAAACCTAGACCAGAAACCCTAGCCGCTTGTTGAGTTCAGACAATCATCATTCATCATTCATCAATGACGAACTTGACATTGAAGGTCTATTAGACTATCACTATCCACTAGAGACCACTACTTATAAATTTGAGTAGTTTTCATAGTAGATTAAATAAATTTGATGGTGCATTAAAAACAAAATTTAAATGTAATTTATTTTTAAATACCAATTGGAATTTAAATGAAATTCTCAAATTTTTGATTGATCTTTCTGCTAATTTTCAATTTAAATTTAGAAATTTTGAATTTGTACTAATTTAATAATATTCGTGCACAATTTTTTTAGTTTTTGACATTTTCTTATTTTTTAAAATTCCTAATTTTGAATTTAAATTTGGACCGATTTTGGAAGAAACTGAAATTGGATTTTAAAATATCCGACTAATATTATTCGTATCCATGTTGATTCCAATCCGTATTTGATCTATATTCGTAACCGATATTATCCTGTATAATTCGTATTCGATTCTGTATTCGGCACTATTCGTATTCGATAAAAAATACGGATACGGATACGAATATGATGATATTCGACCGTATCCGATCTGATCACATCCCTAGCAGGGTGTGATGATGATTTCAAAATTCAAATCATGATTGCCCACTTCTTTCTTGTTTGTAATGCAGCAATTTTGCAGAAATTTAGTAGGAAACAGTACAATTCATGCAGGAATCCGGGAAAATTCGTGCATTCCATATAGGGTCTAAATTCCTCTTCTTCTCATGTGTTACACTTGTTATAGCATTCCAACCCCATGGTAAGATTCTAGTTGCGCCCCTGGCCCTACTGCATGATGCCTATCAGACTCACAATAGGACAATTGATCACATGAGTCCAATGACAGATATCATCCACCTATATCACATCCACTATCCTCTCTTTACTGGACTAGCAGATCAACAAAATTACAAAACTGAAGGTGGACATCCAAAGCTAGCAGGTGATACTTTTAGGGAACAAATAAGAAATGTAGTACAGAAAAAACTTGACAAGTCTTAGTCTAGCAAGAAATTAATGATGCACCACACAAAACAGATTTCAAATCCTACCAGAGTGGATGGCTGCAACCAAAAGTGACATCAATTTTACATTAGTGATTTCAATGGTGCAGTGCATTTATAATTCAAATAATTTTTATTCCAGTATGAGAAAGTGCAAATTAAAGACCACAGAAAGATGCATTTCAAAATTTACTCGTAAGACAATTATATTACAAACGTTCTGGATGATTATTCATACACAAGATGCAACTGTTGTATCAATTTCACCTTAGCAATAACAGGCCTTGCCATTGAAGTCCCAAGCAGATACTTTCTTTCATAAACTGCACCAGCACGAAGGCAGGGGTATATATATTCACTAACAAATTCTTCTTTCAAGTCCTTCACAACAAGCTGGCTTGCACCACTAGCTTTTGCCTTTTTCTCCAATCCTTCCATTTCAATAGCACCCTACAAAAGGGATAATAAGTGTATGAATTGAACTGATGGTCATCTAGCAAGAAGTTAGTAAGAAAGGTACAAACTATAATGCTGCCTCATTTACTTGCTGAAAGCAAAACAAAATATAACGGTAGAAGCACAGCAAAAAAAAAAAAAAAAAAAAACTCAAATTATGAAATTTAGGACAACACGAATTCATAGGGACAAAAGGTGAAGAAATTATTGATTTTGTAATTCATGGTAACAAAGTAACCATCAGAAGAATAAGTAAGCTATTACCAAGTGATAAACAGATACGGAGAGATAGATTGGAGACAAAATTATCAGGGATTAAGCTAACGAAGCAAGTTATGATTAGCATGACATCACTATGTAAAAGAGGGCACTACAAACATTCAGTTCTGTAGGCTCAAAAATCAGTCAAGCTCTGATACAACATACCTGGCCAACATCAGCAGTGAAACAGACGACTTCACAGCCATAGTTCTCCCTTCAGTTAAAAATACCAAAATAAGACATAGCTTGCACGAGTCAGATTAATTTTAGACTTGAAGTTTGGTAAAATCAATACTAAAACAAGCAACATTTATACCTGAGCCATGGAACAATAACTGATGTATCCAAGCCACCACTGTAAGCTAGAACAACTTTATTTAATTTGCCACGCAATCCACCTTGCTTTTGATCACCACTACTAGCTGTTGCAGTTGAAATTGCACCATGTTCTTTTCCACTTGCCATAACGCACCTAATAGCTGCAGATTTTCACCAAGGGTATAAGTATTAGCATCATAACAAAAGCAAAATACTACTCCCTCTAACATAAATGTAAGCCAATGGAGTTTCCTCTTGCAGATCTCCCTCTAACCTAAAATGGTCACTTGGACAACCCATGGAGAATAGAATCAGTGTTCATCAAAGGATGTGGAAAGCTAGATCAAACAATATAATCAATTATTTTAGTGATTTCAGAGTCATGTCCCAACTGATATTTTTTTGGTTAAGACCATTTTAGCAGAGGCTGCTAATTTGAGCAAGAAAGGGGGGATTCTACAAGCAATTTGATTGGTACGCTAAAATATGTTCAAACAAGTAAAATACAGCTTCATAGATCAGATATTCAATCAATGATCAAATTTCAGAGTTCAGGACCTAGCATATGAAGCACACTCAATAAAGTAATCTAGCACAGAACAGATGCTAATGATTATAATACATGCTGCATTGCAGATACAGGGGATAGTTTTTAACAAGTAAAAGCGACACATAGCATACAAGAGACAAGACCCAATTTCCACAAGGCAGGACACGCAACATCAATCCATACCTTGGCTTCTGCGGTCCCTGTTGTGATGTTGCCGGACTTCACCATGGAGGCCATTCGGTCGTGCGGCAACCTGTCATTGGCATCAACAGCGACATAAGCATGACGGCATTTAAGACGTCGAGGACACAAACAGGAATAATCAGCGCCGTCATCCGATACCGTGCGATCGAAGCAGGATGCGGATGAATCATGATGGATGCTAATCCCTGCACGGACGCAGGAGACTAATCAGCCGCAGGAACCCATTAGAAATCTATTCCCAATCCATCTACTGCCGGATAAAGCAAAACCAAAGAAAAGAGGAAGGAAGGAAACCAAGAAGAGAGAAGACGACATGCTCACCTGCGGTGGCGGCGGCGCAGCTGAGGGCGTGGGCCATCGTCGGGGCACGGGGGACGGCCGCCGCCGGGGAGGAGATGGAATGGAAGAGCGAGGGTTTAACAAAGGACGGACTTGTACAGCGACTAACATAGACTATAACCAAAGTCAACCGAGCCAGCCCCAACGATTGGGTATCCAATTAATTTGGTTTACAGTTTAAAGATAGTTTTATTTTTTCTTAATTATCTTAAAAGCATCACGCTGGAGGTTTTTAATTTTGTTTTCGGTATATATATCGGAAGCGACCAAAATTCGAAATTTCGGTGAGGTCTCAAAATATCAAATAAAATCCAGACGAAATCCAGAAACTAAATTTCAAATCCGTTTTTTTTTTAACCAGGATTTCTAAGATTTCGGCCGAAAACACCGAGATCTCGGTCAACTTTTGAACTTTTAAAAAATATCAAAAACACGTCAAAATTTTTTGTGGATAGTCTTGACCAAAAATACAATCAAATCTGGCTCACAAAAAATTGAAATCCGATCAAAATGTCCGAGATTTTGGCCGAAATCACCGAGATCTCGTCGAGATTTTTGAAAATACTGTAGCATTTTGAATTTTTTAGATTTTTTTATTCGACAAAGATTTAGAATCTCGACATCAACCGGAGAACGAAATTTCGGTTAAGATGACCAAAATCTTGGCCAAATTTTGAACCATGATCGCCCTTTTATACGTGGTAGAGATGGTTAATTTAACATAACTTCAATAGCATTAGTCTAAAATCAATCCTCGTACCTCTAAAATCCTGACCCATCCACATGGATCCCAGCCAAGAAAGGCCTCCCAAACAAGACCTAAATGAACCAAAAAACCTAAATTTTGAAAATTTTGAGGTCTTATTTGTTTAGGTTTATAATTTTTTTTTGTTACAACTAGTTTATGGCTACTCTCAAACTAAAAAATCTAAAGATACCCTACTAGGATGTTATGTGTCATCTTTTCTATCCAACTTCACCTCCCTACTCACTTTCCCCACTTCTCTTCCTTCATCTGTAACACAAAAAATTAAAATTAGAAAATTTTGACATTAAAATTTTTAAATAGGAAGTTTAACCTCAAAAAATTAAACCAAAAAATTTGAACTAAAATTTTAAATAAAAAAATTCAACTTGAAAAAATTTAAATCAAAATTGTCAAATTAGAAAGTTTCAACTCAGATAGTTTCAACTCAAAAATTTTAAATTAGAAAGTTTTAGCTCGAAAATTTTAAATCGAAAAGTTTCTACTCGAAAATTTTCAATTGGGAAAGTTTCAACACAAAATTTTTTTGTTTGAAAACTTTCGAACAAAAAAACTTTTGATTCAGAAAGTTTCAATTCAAAAACTTTCGGTTTGAAAAGTTTCAATACAAAAAATTTCTAAAGTGTTAAAAAAATATTTCTTATTCAAAAACTTGGGAGAAAATTTTGAAAAATAAAAAGTATTTTGAGTTTGAGAGGAAGGGAACGTGGGAGGAAAGGGGATGGTGCCAAGTGTTGTGAGCTTGAAAATAATCCCCTTTTATAAGTGGTAGGAGCTGAATAATTTTACCCTAACTTTAGTGGCATTGTTCTAAAATGAAGCCTCAATAAGTTAAAAAAAAGTATATCCTCGATAACTTTTGGCTTTTAGTTATACAAAGACTTAGTTTTTAGTTTTTTTAGCTTTTAAGCTTTAAAAAAAGTCAAATCCTTGCGAGCACGCCAAAAAAGTCCTTGGATGGAGGCACTGGCGGAGCCATCGGTTGACACGGTTGAGCCATGGCCCAACCGATGCCCCGTGACCCTTTGTAATCCCCGGCCCACTGTACCTTTCCCAGGAACTCGAAGAGACGAAGATAGAATGTGAAATCCATCACTTCATCACGTTGCCTGCCACCAGGACACCAGGAGATGCTGAGATCAGATCGCACCGCCGCATGGCCACAGTCACGCTGCAGTGTTGCACGCAAGTCGCAGGGGCTAGGGGCAGCATCGCTGCACCAACACCAACCTGATCAGTGATCACCACCGTCTGCGTCGCGCCGCCACGCAAACAACCGAACAGGTGAAGAATGAACATGTTTTTCTCTTTTAGTTTAATACTTTCAGGCTTTCAAGCTTCAGCAATTCTTCCTACAATAAATTTCGTTGCACGCATATTTGCGACCAGCAATTAAGTTCATGTAGAAATTTTATCGTCATCCCGTGAAAGGAATGAACAATGTATAAACAGAACTAATATACCAAAAAAAGGTCAACTGTTAAAGTTCAATTTAAAAAAAAATGGACCAATCTTAGCTAAAATCCTGCCTATGCCAGGCATGGACCGAACTTGGCTTAATGCAAATCTAAAACATCTGTGCCGAATGTAACTTCACTTCCTCTCTCCACTTTACATTTGTGCAAGCAAATAGATTACCAGTGCAATTGGAGATACAAGCAGGGCAGCATACCAAACACAGCCTAAACAAACACAGCCTATGTGGCCGCCGGGCTTGTTGGGGCTTTTCCACTGACAGATAGTGTGCCAGAGAAGAAGCTTACGCAAGTTGTTGCAGTTATCTATCATAATTTCACACTAACTCGACGCTGTTAGGTATTCATTTGCCTACCTCCTACCCAATCTTGGCTCCGCCACTGTATATGATCGCACAGACGGACTACATGTTCGGACTTTAAATTTTGCATTGTACTTGATTAATGAAAACAGCATAACAGTATGACTTCACAAGAAACACATTGATTATATCAACTGAAGATGAAGAAGAAAATGCCCTCCGATATATATCGCTATACCATTACAAAAACCATCAATTGCATCCAAAAAATAGCTAACAAATACAAAGCCCCCAATTACACAAGAAAGCAAATGAGGAAAAAAAAAAAAAAGAACTGGACTAAGAGAAAAGGAGAGAAAGAGAGAGATTTATCAAAGGAGCTTGTGATCGCCTCGGAAAAGCAGAAGATTTTCACTCTTGACCGGTGCAAATTAATAATTCTCGATCTCACGATCCGATCTTGTTGAGGCTGTCGGCGATGGCCTTCATCCTCGGCCGAAGCTCGGCGTCAGCCTCGGTGCATGCCAGCGCGACGTGGAACGCCGCCACCACCTCCTTCTTGGGCAGCGGCGGCGACTCCCGCAGCAGTGCCGGGTCCACCATCTCTGCCACCGGCCGTGTGTCCTCCTCAAACCCGCGCCGCACCCACCGCACCACCTCCGGCACGGCCCCGTGCTCCCCGCTCCCGGACCGGTCTGTCGTCGTTGACAACGCCGAGAACGACGCTGATGTCGACGGCGATGCGTGGTCTGCCGGTCCTCGTCCCGTTAGTATCTCCAGTAGGACCACGCCGAAGGAGAACACATCCCACTTTTGCGCTGGCTGCGCACCCGATGCTCGCGCCTCTGGCGCGCGGTACCCACCGCCACGGTCCAACACCGAAGCCGCTGCTGGCTTGGCGTAGGGGGTGGTGCCACCAAGGAGGCCGCCGCTCACCGGGGGCGGTGGCGGAGGAGGGTAGAGGGTGGTGTCGGAGGTGCAACCGGCGACGGCGAGGAGGCGAGCGAGGCCGAAGTCGGCAACGTGGGGGTTGAAGTCGTCGTCGAGGAGGATGTTCGAGGGCTTGACCTCGCCGTGGACGAATCGCCGGGGGCTGCACTCGTGGAGGTACGCCAGCCCACGTGCCGTGCCCTTGGCGATCTTCAGCCGCGTTGACCACGACAGAACGGGTTGACCGGGGCGACCTGCATTGTCAACACAGCAATTATGCAATAGTCAATTTGCTGGTGAGTTCTTCGGAGTAATTTTTTGTGCTGATGTTGTGAATCTGTTTGGGATCAAAACATGCAAAATTCGTCAAGCAGCCAAGAAATTCATCCAAAATGCGCATTGGAAATTTTGGTTCACTGTATATTGCAGTGGATAGTACCCAGGATTAAAAGGCATGTAGCTAGCGTAGTAACGTGTCCTCAGCGGCAGATCAAAATCACTCATTTTCACGGGGCACACGATCAGGGTTCACTAAACCGTTCCGGCGATTTTCGGATGAACAGTAATTTTCGATAATCGCAAAAATCGAGTCGAAAATCGACTGAAAATCATCAAAATTGGATAAAATCAAAAACCAAATTTTTTCAAAAAAAAATTCAAAAATCGACGATTTTCGTGGAAAATCGACCGGTTTGCGTGGAAAATCGACCGGTTTGCGTGGAAAAGCGACGATTTCTCGTGGAAAATCGATGACCTTGTTGAACTTTTTTGTGCGGTCGATTTTTGTAGCGATTTTCGACGATTTTTGACGAAAATCGACCGATTTCCACCGATTATCGACCGGTTTTTAACACGTAAATTTTTTCGAATTTTCAAATTTTTTTAAATTATTTTTTGAATTGGATCGGTTTATCGACCGGTTTTTGATATCGAGCCGCGGCGATACGGCCGAAAATCGCACGATTTTCGTCGATTTTGCGAACCCTGCACACGATGCAGTGCAGTGCACATTGCTAGCAGCTCGATGCTTCCCGCAGACACAAGCAACTCCTGCCTGCCTGCTTTGCCGCTGTTCATGAGCACTGCTAGCTGCATACGCATCTTGGATTCAGGGTGTCTCCGGAGGGGGCATGTATGGTGAGAGAATTGATTCTCCATACTGTGGCTGATCGATCTGTTGCCAATGGTTTATTTCTGTGAGGTGTATGCTCGGAGAAATTGTAGCTGATGGCAGAGTGGTTTCCAAGGCAAGCTGCCCCCATTGGTATCCAGAACATGGTGTTCGTGTGCCCTAGATTTAGGGATGGAACTGGTACGGATATTTTCCGACCGACCGACCAACCGAATTGATTTGGATGATGATTTGGATAGTTTCACAGATATCCAGTTGATTTCTCGGATAAGGATATGGATACAGATAATTTACATGGATACGGATACGGATATGGAACACTGATTATCCGATGGATACAAAATATCCAAGTTTTTGTTCGGATAATATCCGAATATGACATGCGGATATTATCCGAATAACACATTTCAGAATAACACATTAACAATTTAACATGTTTCACTGTTTTAGAGACTAGGGTCTGC
Organism: Rhipidocladum racemiflorum; assembly: GCA_036346355.1. NCBI lineage: Eukaryota > Viridiplantae > Streptophyta > Magnoliopsida > Poales > Poaceae > Rhipidocladum > Rhipidocladum racemiflorum. The sequence continues at coordinate 17,962,177 of CM070590.1, forward strand.
ATTGGATGACAAGATATAATGTGTTCATGTGTGCTAGATGCTAATTTTGGAGATATTTGGGTAAAGGTGGTACAGAAATTGGCAAGTGGCGTTTCAGGAGGGCTACTTAGGATTCAGCAGCATATGCCAGTTGCAAATCATTTGGTTCAATTATTGCAATGGGGTACATTGTTACTCACAGAGTCACACGTATGACAAGCTAGGGATAAAAAGGCAAAAAAAAGACATACAAATATATTTCTTTTGGAATTTTGAATTTAAATTTGGATCGATTTTGGAAAAAAACTGAAATTGGATTTTAAAATATCCGACTAATATTATTCGTATCCATGTTGATTCCGATCCGTATTCGATCTGTATTCGTAACCGATATTATCCTATATAATTCGTATTCGATTCTGTATTCGACACTATTCGTATTCGATTCTGTATTCGACACTATTCGTATTCGATTCTGTATTCGATAAAAAAATACGGATACGGATATAAATAGGACGATATTCGACCGTATCCAATCCGATCACATCCCTACCTAGATTACATGGCAAGCAAATTTTTCATAAGAATCTAACCCCTCCCAAACAGATACAGAAGTACTCCCCTGTATCGTAATAGACGGCAGTCGGCGTCTCAATTCTCGCGATTTTGGGTTAGTCCCAGTGCAAAAGACATGTTTTGGGCGATAAGAAATGTTTACATAATGAGGACACAAAGCATTACAAAATGTAGATAATTTTGGTGAAACTAGAGATCCAATCCATAGTTACCAGGAATGCGGTTCGTCTAAGTCACGGTACGAGATTCGGGTTCACGGTTCGCTGCTCTTTCTTCCAAATTTCACTTAAACACAAACCCGTACTCTAAATCGGTTCGGGTTCAACGAATTCGGTTCCCAATTAGTGAGAGTTTAGAGCAAATCCGACAACTATAGTTTAATCATTGGTCTCTGCTAGTTATAGCCTCGCCACTAGGTATCTCCCAAGAAAATTCCTCTTCGCTTTTCCTCACAGCATGCAAAGTTGTCAACCTTCGTCCTACTAGGTCTAAAGCCACATAAGCCGTCGACAACAGCCGTGACTACATCAATCATAATCACATAGAAAAGCGTTGTTCATGCGCATCACCAAGGCGGCGTGACTCCAAATTGTTAACAATGTTTTCACTTTAGTCTTTGCTTTTGGCTCTCATGGACAACTTTCAGGGCTTGTTAGCCCCAGAAGATCATGCTGTTAGGCCATGACACTATGACAGTGACAAAGGTTTCAGGCCAAAAAAGTTCCTTTTGGTTCCCCCGTTTTAGAGACTGCAGCAGGGTGTAAAGCCACACCTTCCATTGGCAGCCTTTTGTTCCTCTTTTTTAAGTAGTACATAGCGCACACATACCACCACACTCACAATGTACGTCCTATACATATGTAAGAAAGTGATTAAAGACACCAATTTTCTACCGGTTTTACCAATTTTCGACCAATTTACATCGAAAATCAGCACACTTAGTGAAAATTAGAAACAATTCAACGAAAATTTGTCAAATTTTTTGTTTCCAAATTTCATAGAAGATATCAAGAAGCTATTAATATTAATTTTAGGGAACTTTTGGATAAATTTTTCCAATTTTTCATATTTTTTTAATTTAAATTTAAATTAGATCGATTTATTGACCGATTTTACTTTTTGAGCAGACTCAATACGGTTTTCATCGATATTTAAAAACCTGACTGCCACCGCATTGGGGCTTAGGCATTGTTATCGGATCCAATTTGTTGTTTTGATTCTGAACGTTACTATGTGATCCAACCTATGCATAAAATACATATGATAGAAGGTGCATCGTGAAGACTCGCAAGGTGTTATATATGGTGCAACAGAATTCCCCTACTTCCATTAATCAGAAAGCAATGGTTGAAATGTTCCATCAAAAATGAACACTCCGGGATCTTCATCGTGCTAGCGCATATCACGAGCATTCAGGTTTACATTATTTAACCGAGCTATCACCCCCCCCCCCCTCCCCCCAAAAAAAAAGTCAAGCTTTTGAACTCGACGGTCAAACAACGGCGAAATAATTCAAAAACCAACCGTTTTACTGATTTTCGACTAGTTTACATCAAAAATCGGCACTCATTGGAAATTGAAAAAATTCAAGAAAAATTTATCAATTTTTTTTTTTCCAAATTTCTTGGCAGATTCAAAAGGCTATTAATACTAATGTTATGGAATTTTTGGACTTTTTTGAATATGAATAGGACCGATTTATCGACCGGTTGCGTTTATTGAGCTAGATCGATACAGTCGAAATCGTCGGCGTGCCTTTCTTCTGCCACTCGTTGGAAGCTTTTCCGTCAGTGCATTTCCCTGTGATAATTCCATCTCATGATTGGAGAATGGGATCCAATCGAAAGCCTGGGCCAATTTGGTCTCTTTGCACGTTTTTTTTCTTCATATTTAGTCTCTATTTGAATAAAAAATTTTCTTCTGCCGTTGCTTCCATGGTAAAAAAAAAGTGGCTAAATTTGTAATTCCGTTCGAACGGAACCAAACTTGGAAAAAAGATTGGTCCAGAAGGGGTAAAGAAAGGGCCAAAACTTCGTTGAATTGACTGAACAGTCCGTTCGAGACAAGGGAGAAACCCCAATTTCTGTAAATCAAATCGTCTTCGGTACAAATCATGTACCTATATGCACCCCCATTTTCTGTAAATCAAATTGTTTCGCCGAGACAAGAATTAGTGAGTGCATTAGCGATTCACGTAGTACTCCCTTCGATCATAAATAGTCGTCATTTTGGACGTCAATACGATCTTTAAAACACAATTTTATCACTAATTTTGATTATAATATATTTATAAAACTCAATAACATTATAATATTATAAAAGTACTTTTTAAGATAAATCTAGACATATTTAAATACTAAGCATAATGCCGTAACTATGTTTATATCACTCATCATCATCATCATCGTGACGGTGCGATTGGCCTATTACTAAGCATCATCATCACTCACGGTGCGATTGCCGTAACTATGTTGGATGTATGTATAGGATTGTGTCCTCTTGCCATTCTTTTTCCGGGATAGACAATAAGAGCCTGTTTAATTGGATGTCTCGTGTTTTAACCTTACATATGGCATATCTTCCTATGTGGTAATGCCGAATTCATCAAATCGTATAAGGGCTTTTGATTAATTTACTACAGCCACAACAAGATCATTTTTTTACCATACATTAAATTTAATATAGATCGTTTATTCTTTTCGATCTAATAAACTACTATTTACTTATACTTTCGATAGTAAAATAATATGATCATTCTTAACAAATTAATATATGAACCTTACTTGTATTACCCATCTTATGCTGCTAGAATAGGGATTTGATAAACATCATCCGGATGTTTTGTTTGTTGAAATCATCCAAATCTTGGAGTATTGGATCATCGTTGAGATTCGGGATTATGGATTATATCCGATCCTATGATTTGATCTAACAGTTAAATTTTTTATCATACAGTCTAAAATTTAGATGCTATTTAAAACAAAAGCATCCGAAAGATGCCTATACACTCCCGCTAGAATAATACCCTGTAAAAGTCCACGCCACAACACCCCCAATTAAGAAAATTCCAAACAAGCAAACACTAACGTCAGCTGAAGTATAAAACGCATCACGTCTAATCCTAACGAAAACAATTAAGATTAGTAAGCTCAGTGGCAGTAAGCGATAAGCGTTATTCGTAGCGACAAGTAGTCGTAACTTACCGCGTAGCGCGGTGGCGAGGTTGCCGTTGCCGACGAAGTCGGTGACGACGAGCTTCTCGTCGGGAGACCAGTAGTAGGCGCGCAGCCGCACCACGTTGGGGTGCCGCACCCGCCCCACCGCCCGCGCCTCCGCCGCGAACTCCTTGCACCGGTCCGCGCCGCCTCCGCCTCCGCCCAGCCGCCGCACGGCCACCGGCGTCGACCCGTTGCCCACCACCACCTTGTACACGATCCCTTTCCCGCCCTTCCCCAGCACGTACGCCGACGACCGCAGCAGCTCGTCCAGCTCGACCCGGAACCCGCGGTCGATCACCACCAGCTCACCCTCGCTGCCATTGTGCTTGCCGTCGCCGCCTTTGTCGTCGTCCGAAGACCCGTCCGAGTCGTCGGCGCTTCCTCCGCTACGGCGTCCCCACAGGCAGCAGCAGAGTCCCTTGTTGTTATCGTTGTCGTCGTCGTCGTGTCCGATGGCACGGCCACGGCGGCCTTCCCTCCGGTCCTTGACCTTCCAGTACATGTACACGAGGATGATGCCGATGAGCGCGACACCGGCGGCGTCGGCGACGGAGATGAGCGCTATCAGGCTTGTTTTAATAGGGTGGTGCTGGTTCGGCGAGGTGGAATCTGATGATGGACTAGTTGTCGGTGGTGATGGCGACTGCGTCGGCGGCGGGACGGCGCGGCAGGGAACCTGAAGCGGGAAGCCGCAGAGGCCGGGGTTGTTGAGGAAGGCGGTGGGGCCCTGGCTGGCGAGGGAGCCCGTCTGCGGAATAGCGCCGGAGAGGTTGTTGAAGCGGAGATCGAGTGTGACGGTCGCCGGCAGACGGCCGAGTTCCGGCGGCACGACGCCAGAGAACCGGTTGTGCGAGAGGTTGAGCGTGCCGGCGAGCTTCGGGAGCTCGCCAAGGTCCTGCGGGATGGAGCCGTTGAAGTTGTTGGATGACAGGTCGAGCTGCTGCAGGTTAGCCATCACCGGCCATATGCCGGTTGGCACCTCTCCGGAGAAGGCGTTCTTGGCGAGGATGAGCCGCTGCAAGCTCCGGCAGTTGCGGAGGTCGAGTGGAAGCTCCCCAGAGAGGGAGTTCCGGGACACGTCGAGGTTCTGCAGCCGCGGGATGTCGCAAAGCGCCACCGGGAGCTCGCCGGTGAGCGCGTTGTCGTAGAGGAACACGGAGTGGAGCGAAGACGCGTTGGAGAGCGCGGCCGGGATGGCGCCGGTGAGGCGGTTGCCGTGGAGGTTGAGCCGGCGGAGGAAGAGCAGCGAGCCGAGCTCCGAGGGGATGTACCCCGAGATGTTCTTCCCGGCCACGGCCATGCCGACCACGCGCGGCGGCCCACCGGCCGGCGAGGAGTCGTTTGCGCAGGTGATGCCCGGCCACCGGCAAGGCTCGGTGTCGGACTCCGACCACGCCGAGAGCGCCGACGACGGGTCCTCGGTCACCGCCGCCTTGAACGCCAGCAGTGCGAGGCCGTCGGCCGTGAGCGCCACGGCGGCCGGCGGCGGCAAAGCGAGGAGCAGCAGCAGGAGAATTGTGGTTGGAAGCGTCCTCATTAGCCTTCACTCTCCTTGGTTTACCTTCTTGCTCTGCTTGCCTTGATGTCTAGTGTGCGTGTGAGAATTTGAAGCCTGAATATATGGGTTCAAGTGGGCCAGGCTCAAGCACTTGGAAGGTGGCCACCTTAGTGTGGAGTGCAGTGCTAGTGGTGATGGATTTTTCTGAGCTCTTCACGTATACTAAATTTAATATTTATTCTTTTCGATTCAATTAATCAAATTAATCGATTTTATTTATATTTTCTTTGGTAGCAGAGCATCAGAAATACACTTGACAAATCAATGACTAGATCTGATTTGTACTACCCATTATATACTACTAATATAATATATCGTAAGATTTCTCCTTTTCTTTGCCGTGCTAGTGAGGAAGTAGTTATGTGTGATGGATAACGGTGGGTGTCTTCATTAGAGTAGGGTCCCCAAACGAGTCAATGGAGCTGTGAGAGACAGAGATGTGGAGGAGGAGGGGAGTAGAAGGGAAGCAAAGTGGGGAGAGAAAAGGAATATGAGCCTTAAGTGTGCATAAGTACTACTAGTCTACCACTACAAGGAGTAGAGGATAGCCAGGGGATGGAATGATGAAGGACGTTGCGGAGAGCCAAAGACTGGGGCGCCATCTAATCATGCTTATGGACTTTGGGTGGCTTGGTTGGTGAGGTGAGCTCGCTTTGCGTTGCTTCGCTTTGCTCGTGCACTTGCCCGCCGGACGCATGCGTTCTTAACGCATATGATCCTCGCAGCATGGTCGAAGCCATTGATCTTCGCAGGATCAACACAAATCAACGCGTAACTAGGGTGAAAACAGGACAAGAAATATCCATCCGAGCCGATCCCGAATCCGTTTAAAATCCGTACCGATGTTATCTGTATCCATATCAGGAAAATCCGATGTAATATGGGTTAGGATATGGGAAGAGCAATTTCCGATCCGTATCCGAAAAATCTCATATATTATGGGTTAGGATATGGAAAGAGCAATATCCGACCCGATATCCGGTAAATATCCGACCCGATATCCGAATAAAATCAGTTATTCTTCCATTAATTTGGTTCATTATTGGATAGATAGAGTAGTTGTTTGATACTGGCACTAAAAAACACTACTTTGTTATTAAACGTGAACTTCAACAAATCTATCAACAAACAACTAGAGTGATGACATAATGGTTTTACCTAAATTGATTTGTTCAACTTATTTGATAAACTTCTTTTTTGTTTAAATTACTGGAATTAGTTGAGTCACTAAATTGAAATATAGCAAACAAATCCGAGTAGTCCTCATTATGAGAGAAGTCTATCTTCAGTTTGTCAGAATGTGACAATTCAACACTATTTAATATCTCCAGGAATTTATTCCGTAAGGTTAAGTTTGATGAAAGAGATCGCCTTGTTCCCTGTTTTCTTTATGTGTCGATCTCTCTCCTTGTATCCCACCCATTTGCACCTCTAACTACACATTATCCTACGTTGAAATAATTATGACTTGAAGCTAATGTTGTAAGGTTAACGCTTCATTCTTTCTTTTACGTACACAATTATGTACTATACTAATATCCGATTATGATATCCGATCTCGACCCGAATCCGTCAAGTATTCGCTCCATATCTGAATCCCGAATAATTCAAATTCGTATCCATATCCGGAACATCCGTATCCGACTCCGAATCCGAAAAAAAATATGAGTTAGGATACGGGACAAGCAATATCGGCTTGTATCCGACCGGTTTCACCTCTACGCGTAACGCATTGGCATATGCATTCATGCTTCATGTACGGTGTACTGTGAGTCTGTGACTGGGTCCTAATTTGTTGGCGACGGCATCTCTGGATCGGCAGGCATCAATCATGTTTCTTGTGCCGGCCCTGGGTCTAATGAGAACTAGCGTTAGGGATCTTTACGGACATGAGGCATGATTGGTATGTGCATGCTTGCTCGCTGCTCTTAAGTTGTGTCTTCGATCGAGTAGCAGTTAGTTGCCAGGTTATCCTAAGTGAAGAGCTTGATTGCAGTAGGTGTGCAGTGTGCCATCACAAGTCATATATATCCTGTGCTTGGTTGCAGGGTGATGGCAAGGCAAGTGCTGGTAGTTAGTCAGATGATCCCAATAAATTAGTACTGCATGCTGGACTGGTAACAATTATCATTTCTCACAATGCGATTTGTTAGACATTTAAGTACTGCCTGCCGTGAATTCTCACCTCTGACTAGCGAAGAGAACAAAGTAATGGCGCAATCCATGCCTGCAGAAATTTTTGCGTTCTGGCCTGATGCATTCAGAACTGTAAACTGGTACAGTCCGCAGAGTCTAGCTCCTTGCCCGTGGTAATTGAGCTAGGTGTAAATGCAGAAACTTTATGTTGTCATACAGAAGCAAAATATTTCCATGCAGCAGGCCTGCAACAGAAAAATCATTGCTCCTGATGCTTAGGCTATGTCCAATGCAAAACGCTTAAATAGGTGCTTAAGAAGAGAGAAACAATGACATATCATAAATCATCTATTCAAAAGTCAAGGCCTCCAATGCAAACCTCACTTTTTATATGCTTATATACACATAAGCATCTGCTAAGCATAGACGCTTAATTAAACATCGATGCTTCAAAATAAACAACTTATCTATCCTATGTGGCAAGAAAAATCAGTTTTTCATTGCTAAGCATTCCTTTAAATGCCTACGATGTACAGCCTTATACTTCTTTGCTCGTAGTTTCTAAACCATCCATCAGTTGGAGTGCACAGGCATGAACATCAACTACTTATGAAGAAGCAAGTATACATGCTACAGACTAATCGCTTCATCTTCAGGAGATCACTGTGAACCGAAATCACATTCAACAGTAGATTCCTGAAGGCTCCAAATGAGTTAATGTGATTTGATTTAGTCCTTTTGACAGCCCAACAGCAGCACTCACCTGCATCTCTGCCCATTACGCCCTGAGAACTGCAGTTGCATTTTTTTCACTTTCTGAATGTATGAACTTCCTCAGTGGTTGTCCAGACTCCAGTCCAGTTTCTCTCTAGCTCTTGCCTAAATCCATTACTATCAATCACCTGCCTCTCAGACGATGATGCTCTGACTAACCTGTAGCTTTCCTTTTCACTTTCACAATCTATATGTACTTTCATCAGAGGTAGTTCAGTTTCTATCTGACTCTTGTCTAATTACTGCTAGAAGGTCAATTAATTAGCCGAGGTCCGAGGAGCCTTTGTCTACTTCATGTAAGATGTGTCTAATCTTTCCTATCTAATTGAATCGTAAGTTTTGTTTGCATCTTGTATTCTATTCTTTGTCGTTCGTCTGGCGTCTGCTATGCAATGTTTAGATTGTGATATTTCTTCCTAGGGTTAGATGGTTTTAGCTAATCTTTCACTAATCATGGTGATTAGATTAGTTTAGATTAGATTAGATTTCAGTTAATCCTTGCATGCGCGTTTATAGATTAGATCAAAACCTATCTAGTGATTGATCATCCCTTCGTGACAGCAAGAACACGGTGTGAACGTAACTAGTGTTGCGATCTAGATACAACTGTTCTTAGGTGTTCGGTTTACTCGAGAACGTTAGAGCTTACTAGCCGCCCCCAGCTTGTCGATGTCGCGTAGACCTGGGCAATAAGAGCATCTCCAACAGTTTCCTATAATTTAACTCCCAATAACCTTAGATTGGGAGTTTTCTAAAGTTTTTGGGCCTAAAAAAAAGGCTATTCTCCAACAGTTCCCATTTTCCCCCAAAAATAGTGATTGGGAAAGCACACGAGCGTCCAATATCTGACCACTTCGGTCGGAGTTTTTGGGCGTGCAGAGAGATTGGGATTCCGATAGGGTAACTGTTGGAGCGGTAATTTTTTCATTTGTTCCTAAAAAATGATTTGGGGAATACGTTTTGGGAACTATTGGAGATGCTCTAACCCGTGCTTTTTTTATTGGCTCTTGGCATGGCCGCCGAGCACAGCACGAATGATGGGTCGTGTCATCTAGACCGATTTGTCACGAAAGTGACTCTTTCGTAAAAAACCATATTATTTACAGCCCAGCTCATCATCAACTATTTTACCCTAACGGTCCAACCATCATCAAATATTATATCTCTCATTCGCCTCCTCCTATGACCCATCCGGCACAATCGTCATCTCCGTGTACCCCCATTCTCTCTCTCTCTCTCTCTCTCTCTCCCCTCTTGCCCTCCCCTACCCTTGCTTCCTACCTATACTACCACCTCCCCCTGCCATCCCATGCCATCCAATCCTCACCGTCCCCTCACCGCCTCGATACCAAATCCAGTGGCCTTTAACCACACTGTCATCAGATACACCCTTGTGGCACCGTACCACCAACTTCGCCGACCGCCCGGGAAAAAGACGACGGTGACTAGAGAGGAAGAAGACGGTGACAGTGACGGATCTCAATGATCCTCACCGCCTCGGCACCGGATCCAGTGATCTTTTTTCCCCAATGAATAAATAAAATTAGTTATTTTCCTAAAATAATTGTGTGTACCAGATCCTCAAGAGCAATCGACACTCGCTCCTCATTCTTGATGCTGTCCATGGTGACAAACCGATGGCGACAGCGTCCACAACTCCACACGCCTAACAAGACAAGATCTGAACTAGCATACCGTGGCCTGAGCTCATTGGGCCAATGTTGTACTAGCACAGCACAGCTAAACTCCCATCTCTAAATTGTTGCTATATACATAAGTCTCCAATGGCTCGTTATATGAACAGTCCAACCCTCGATTAATTCCTTGCCGTAAGTTAGCATTCAAGTAGATTAGATTAGTTAGATTTGAACCCGCATCCATGACTTGATTCAATTTTAGCCAAGGAATCTAGAACACAGCTAGTTATCCTTAGGTATGTGTCACTACTACAGAAAAACTTATATTGAACGCCTCATCATAGACGGTTTTGAAAAACCATCTGTGATGAGGAACATCACTGATGGTTCTATATCGAAACCGTCAGTAACATCATCACAGATAGTTCTAACTACGAACTGCCTATGATATATAGCAATACCACAAATGGTTTTAGTATAAAACCGTCTATGATGACTTCACAAACGGTTCTAAACTAAAACTATCTGTGATATCTGCCTATCACAGACGGTTCTAACTAGAATCGTTTGTGATATCAACTGATACCACTATATAAACATATTGTGAAATCATGTGATGAAAAATTGGCTCAGTGATGAATTTGGTATTGCAAAGTGGTTGTGTTCATGGCATGTGTGGTGCTTGTGTATGTGTTGTCTCATTTGATCATTTGATACACTTGTGCATGTGCTTAACTAAGTTTCCAGGATACAGTGAATTTTGCATTTGCGTCGGATTGAGTTTTGGAAAAAGAGAGTGTTTTCCTTTTGCGCCGGACCATTTTTCGCATCTGCGTCAGACCAATTTCTTAGTCCGGTGTGAACGTGTTTTTGAGGGAATTGCACCGGACCAAGTTTCTTGAAAAACGGTAAGTTTTACATGTACGCTGGACCAATTTTTTTGGTCCATCATGAACGGCGTTTTGAGGTGTGATTTCGCATGTATGTCGAACCAAATTTTTTGGTCCATCGTGAACGACGTTTTGAGGTGTGATTTCGTTTGTACGCCGGACCAAATTATTTGGTCCGTCGTGAACGTGCTTTTGAGGTCTTTTGTGCCAGACCAAGTGGTAATGAACCGAGCGTGGCACATTTGCGCCGGACCAATTTTCTTTGGTCCGCTGTGAACGTGATTTTGAATGTGTTTGCGCAGGACCAAATTGGCAAGTAACCGAGAGTTCAACGTGTACGCCGGACCAAGTTTTCGGTTCATCGCGAGTGACATTGGACCAAAGTTTCGATCCAGCGTGAATGTGATTTTCTAGGTTTTAGTCCCTGTGTGCGCCGGACCAGGGATTTGGTCCACCGTGAACGTGATGTGCCCGGGATAGGTTTTTGCTATTTTGAAATTGGGTTGTTTTGTATGCAATGCTCATGTGAATAGTTGTATGGACTAATGTTGAGTCAAATCGTGAACTTGTGCTCGGAATCGTTTTGTGTTTTGTTCATGTGCAGGTGTTGCTCGAGGGCGAACGTGGTCGATGACGGGACCGAAACTAGGTTCATGGAGGAACTGAGGTTCGGAACTAGATTCTGGAGGAATCGAGGTCTTGGTGGTCAAGGATGTCATGCGGGACGTTTGGGCTAGAGAACAATGCACATAAAGTCTAGTCAGTCACGTGAGTATGGCAGGTGAGCCATACGCGTGTAGAGTTGTAATTGTTTGGGGTAGCTTGCATGTATTGGGCCATGTTAGACCAAGTGGACATGCATGCGTACTCTGTTAGGGTTGCTCATTATAAATAGGGGGAGGTGTCCCCTCTTTATGTGTGTTAGACAGCAGAGCGTCAAGGATTAGGGTTTGCACTCTTTTGATGGGAGTATTTTAGATAAAGAGAAATAAAGATCAATTCCTTCAAGATCCTTTGCGTGCTACAGTAATCTCGAAGCTACAGTGCACGCGTTGCTACAGTATTCTCTGTTTTGAGTGTTTGTTTGCTCATCTGTTCTGGTTCTAGATTGGTTCTCTGTCTACTTTGATTCTTTGAGTTTCGTCTTGATTTGATCCATCCAAAACCTTCCTAGGACTTTGATTTAGAGTTTCTCAAAGTTTTGTTGGTTAATCTTTTGAATGTTTTGTTTAATCACGAAATTGATGTTAGATCAATTCTCATCATATTTTATCACAGCAAGCTTGCGAGGTTCATAACTTTTGATCCATAAGTCCGATCGAGTTGATTGTTTTTCTGTTAGATTCATATTGGAATCTAGTTTGTTTAAATTTCAGATCAATCCGACGGTTGGATCTCTGGGAATTCGCGTTTTACAGAACGTCTATCAATCTGTTTTTGCTTGATCCGAAGAAATTATGTGTTTCCGAATTGGGGTGAACTTTTAGTAGATCAAAATTTTGGTTTTAGCTTCCGCACAATCATTCAACCCCCCTGATTGCTATATTCGTATATATCGATCCTACACATATCGATATAGATTCGTTGCTCAAACCTTGGCTCCTAGTGCGTTTCGCCTCCCCCAAACCCTAGCCCCCTGGCAACCTCCTCCCCGGCTACCTCCTCTTCGGCGAACTCCTCTTCGGCGACCGCTTCGCCTCCTCCTTGAATCTGAGTAGATTGAAGGTGCTGTTGCCCTACGACCATTTCGCCTTCTCCCCTCGAATTTGCTGCACTTTCGTTGCGTTCCTTGGTTATTTGTTGGTGCTTACGATGGAGATTATGGTTTGACGTCCTTTTTTATCTAAAACTAAGGAGTGCAGAGTCAAATGTGTGAGAATTAGGGGCTTGAGGCCTGCATTCAATACCTTCATTTGATATGAGGTCATTACTTGTGATTTCGGTACCCTTAGAAGCCTTTTTGCTCTCTTTGAGAAACTCCTTTGATGCTTGTAGTGCGGATATTGCCATCTCATGTGATTTCTCAGTGTTTCCCTCACAAGAATCATCCCATGGAAATAGTATGTAGCAGCCTAGCAAAAAAAAAAGACCAATAACATTAGTTTAAATGTCTATAGAAGGAAAACTAAAGAGATAGACATATTAGAAATTTGTTTCTGTGTAGAGGAGAATGTGTATGATCAGTTCAAGGCTTCAATTTAAATGCCTTATTGATGGTTGTATTCAAATGTTTTTTTCAATTAAATACATCTGACAAATTAAAGAAGCTCTGGGATGCTATCTTATTTCCTTAACCTCTTAAACAATAAGTCATAGATTCAAGGTTATTATGAATTCACAATGCAGAAAATGTAGGTTGCTCACTAGTTAAAAACATTAGATTTCTGCAAAGGTGCAACCTTCTCTCTATTGATGGGCATGTCTGAGGTAACAGAAAATATTTATGAGATGCAACAAGAACTGAAAAATATAGATGATAACTTGCAAGATATTGAATCCCTTAACATGTCACTCATCGCTAAGGACCGCAGGGCGAATGTAGAGCTGGAAGAAGCCAAAACTGAGCTTATAGAGGTAATATAAAGCCAAAGCCAAGCCACAACTAAGCTAGTATTTAATTCAATATGGTTACTGATAATATACAACATGATCGCTTTTATAGGGATTAAGAGATACTGAAGATCAATCGGTTATTGGTGTCAAACAAACGGACACTGAACTAGAGTTATGGAACTTCAGAGAGAACCGAAAAGCCTCTGTTGCGGAATCTATGACACATATGATGGCAGACATGAAAAAACCCTAAGATCTTCTTGTCTTGAACTATGAAATAATGTGGTGTTATCGTATCATATTTTGTCAATATATTGTCACAACTTTATCATTAAAATTTGCTCATCTTGAATGCAATAACTTAATAGTGTCTTACTTGCTAAGTACCTCCTTGCATTTGTGAGAGAAAATGTTGATGGATTCTAAGGCAAAATCCAATTCCATCCACAGTTCGTCCTGAGAGTTTCCATGTTCTGATTTATCTTTTCACTTCATCCTCTCATCCCCGAATGAGAATACCATAGGTAATATATTTTCATTCTGGTTTTGTGTAGAAACAAGATTATTTTGATGGTTCTCTATTTCATGAAATATGGAATTGATTAAGTCACCGTATACCCGATGGTTTAATCAACTCTATATTTGACGGAATAGATAACCATGGAAATAATCCTGTTCCTACATAATACCAAAGTGAAAATAGGCTACCTATGGTCTTCTCATTCGAGGTGGAGGATGGAGTGGATGGATAAATTAGAGGATGACAACTTTTAAGATGAACTGTGGATGAATTGGAATTTGCCTTATAATCCATCAACAGTTGCTCTCACAGGTGCTTGGAGGTATATATAGCTATCACAGACAGTTCTAGGTTAGAACCGTCTGTAATAGTATATCATAGACGGTTCTAAACTAGAACCATCTGTATTAGTATATCAGAGATGGTTCTAACCTAGTACCGAATGTGATAATATACTATCAGAGACGGTTCTAGCCCAGAACCATACGTGATAATATACTATCAGAGACAGTTCTAGGCTAGAACCATCTTTGATGTTATTTTTCACTAACGGCTCGAAAATCGGCTGTGATCACTGACACATGTTTAGTGACGGTTCACAAAACCGACTGTGATGAGCATTTGTGTAGTAGTGTGTTTACCATGAACTTATGGATCTTTATTTCATGCAATCATTCTTATTGGGTGAATTAGATGAATTCAATTAGTAAATCATGGTTGAAAGTTACATATTCCATATGGATTCAATAATCCATGTAATACTCTAGGTAAAATGCTACAATTGACATGTGCACTTACAATATTAATTTATTACAGGTATTGTAACGATCCAACCAACAACCTTGAGTGTTCATGGAGCAGAGCATAGGAATGAGGCGGGGAAGGAAGAAGTTTAGAAGAACTTGGGGAGAAAGAAGAGGAACTGGGGTTCAAGAGTTCAGATTATTCTCTGACCTCTAGGGTATTCCTATCCTTTAGCTTATATTGCTAAGTCCTATTGCCAACTCCTTTCAAGGCTTACATGGTCTCAGCCCAATTCACGGTCCACATGACCGATCCTGGCCCATCCCGGTTACATGCACAGTATGCCATGACACTCCCCCTCCCTTAGCAACGGCTGGTCTTCACGTCGGTGCATTAGAAAATCGCCGATGAAGATCCTCTGTTGATTCCCATGTCGCCAAACACTTGCTAAGGGACCAGTTCACGAATAGACGTAGCACCACCATGAAGCACCATAGCCCAATCCAAAACAACTGTTGGTAGCAAAGAAGATGAAGACTCGTAATCAATATAAGCAATGTCATCACTCACCTGAGCGTTAGGGGAAATATGTCTTTTGAGCTAGGACACATGCACCACTGGATGGATCTTGATAGTTAAGGGAAGTTCCAATTTATATGCCAATGTCCCCAATCGCTGAAGTATCTTATATGGACCATAAAATCTGAAAGCTATTTTCTGATTATGCCGATTTGACCCTGAAGCTTGGATGTATGGTTGGAGTTTTAAATAGACCAAATCTCCCATTTCAAAGGAGCATCCAGACCACTTTTTATTTGCTTGAAACCTCATCCTCTGTTGAGCTCGTAACAGCTGTTGTTTGAGGAGCTTGATCAGTATCTCTCTCTTTTAGCAAATCCTCCAGGATAGGCATAGTGCAGGCATTAAGATCAGATATACCAAAGTGGTGAGGTGGATGGACATACAACACTTCAAATGGTGTTCGACCCAAAGCTGAATGATAATTCGTGTTGTACCAAAATTTAGCTAATAGTAACATAACCACTTGGCCCATTGAGTGGGTTTGGAATGAACTTAACAACGTAGATAACCTTCTCAACACTGATTCGGACATTTTGCCTAGCCATCCGATTGGGGATGATAGGCTGAACTCATATGCAACTGGGTATCTATGAGCTTGAATAGCTCTTTCCACACATTATTAGTAAATATTCTGTCATGGTCTGAAATGAGTACCTGAGGCATTCCATGCAGCTTATATACTTGATTGAGATACTCTTGAGCCACCCGAAATGCTGTAAATGGATGGACCAGTGGTATGAAATGTCCATACTTGGTAAACTTATTAATGACAACTAGGATGGCATTATACTTGTAGGAAGATGGAAGGCCTTCAATAAAATCTAAACTGACCAATGTCCAAACTTGTGATGGAACCGGCAATGGTTGTAACAGTCCAGGTAACTTCACATGTTCCACTTTGGCCTGTTGACATGTGGGCCCCCGGAACTGCTATCCGAAATCCCCTGTGTATTTCTGTACTAGTCCTAGATCAACGCTAGTACACACAGTTCACAGTGATGAATCATAACCGAACAAAATGAAATATTAAGACAAATACAATGTACCGGCCGGAAGGCCACTTATTACAATACGAGGTCACATGACCTTAAGTTTACAACAGCGAAAACAGAAAACAAAAGTGAAACCCAAGAAGACGCCACAGGCAGACAACCGGGGAATGCACGCCTAGTTTTCTTGATGGTCCTCAACAAAGTACTCATCATCTTCTACAGCGTTTTAAAAATTCTCTGATGATAAAATTGAGTGTAGCACGTGAGTACAAACGTATTCAGCAAGTCTGGTAAAGATGCATTATGCAGGGCTTTCCAAAAATGGCTTATTATGGTTCTTTTGCACAAGCTAAGTTTTAACGAACCCTACTTAGTATTAGTTTTCACAAAGCATGTTTTAACAATTATTTGTATAACTGAAATTATTTATAACTCTAGTGAAGGTTCTAGCCACTAACACAAGTATACTGCCTCTATCCGCACATTTAAAAAGATCAAGATTATCCATCAAATGACTCCATCTATCATGATTCAAAATAGGTTCCAACCACCTGACTGGCTCCAACTGCCAGGAACACATCCGAGAGTTCTAACCACTTCAAGATCCCAAAATCACAGTTTTAAAACCAAAAACAAAGTCTACCAATATGAAAGCATTCTTCGCCCGCCCTTGACCATAGGCACGGCTATTCAAATAGTTTCGCACTCTACAGAGGTGTACAGCTTTACCCACAAGAGTTATTTTACTTTTGATGTCGGCCATTACATGCTTCCTTTGGCGTGCAACAAAGTAAAACAACACTAGGCCTTTAGAATGCAATAATCTAACCCGACTCGACCCGGTAAGGTTTCACCGCTGTTAGGGTTCCATCCACCCAGTACAGAAGCCCCCTCTTGCGTCTTATGGGAAAAACGACTTTCCTCCATCCGGCACCCACATTCCACCATCAGGCGAGTCTAAGTTAGATTATTACAAATTATTTAGCCAAGTCATACCCACTTAGACATGTGGTTGTACTGTTGTGCTTAGAATGGACAATTATAAGCGTCGGTCCTTAACTGACTTGGGCAATACTTGCACAAACAAGGACTAGTGCTCCATCCGCACCCGTCCGACAAACCATTCCGCCCAAGTCTAAACCATTTTTATTTTATTTTTACTTTGCAATTACAGTAGCAAATACATTGCTACAATTTTCCAAAACACATTTTAACAATAGTTTCAAAGTATCCTATCCATAGGTAATTTGATCAATTTCGCAACTAAGTAACGCACTAAACAACATATATCACAACATAGAATGAATATAATATATCACAGCATCCTAGGGTTACAAATAAACATGGATCTCAATAGCAAGGTGGTGATAACAAATTCTGAATAACTACCATCCTATATTTAACATCATATTTTAAATAAATAGCAATGCAATTTATAAAACATTTGTAAAACAATTATAAATCATGGGATCAACGTGCATCAAGGAGACTTGCCTTCACCAGCAGCAAATATATCGAAGTCTTGATGCTCAGCGACGGCGTCGGCGGCTTCGACGAACTCTTCGGCTATACGCAAAATGAGACACAAATAAATAAAATCTAAAAATTATAAAATTAGTACTGGCGGATAGAGGATGATTTTAGATGAATTTAGGAATTTGAATCACTCGATTTGGAGTTACAACGGAAGAGAACGAGCGTTTCGAAGTTGGATTGGAAAGAAAATCCACAAAAAAGAAAAATGGTACTGTAGCTACAATACTCGACGAAGCTACAGTGCTCGTTGCCTCCAGAACCCAAACCAGAACCGAACGTAGGGTTTGACCTGGGGAATTGCCGTGGTGAGAGGTGGCGGGGTTGGGGAAGGTGAGCACCGGAAATATCTCAATGACGCGAATCCAACGGTGGTGTCAGATTTTGAAGAGAATTACCTGATTGAGAGCAATCAAGGCTGCAAACTCTTTGGTTGACAACAAACAAACGTGAAATCCGGAGTCAATTCTTGACAAAATCTGAAATTTCTTGAGGGGTTATGATCGTGGCAACAATGCGCACAAAGTGACGCGAACGGAACTTTGCTTGGCTCACCGGATTAAAAGTTGGCTCGGTGATGTCTTTGAACGACGTCCAGCGATGGTTTTCGCTAGATTTGTAGAGGAAAGAGTTGCGGGAACAATGGGGAAAGGTAGGCACGGTATGAACGAAGATGAGACAAAGCTATAGGAAATGGAAGCACGCGGAAAGCTTAAAAAACGGCTGAGCAATCATGGGAGCAATGAAATGGAAATGCATGCGAAATGCAACGGTTTTGCTTTTATTGAGAGAGGGAAATGGCAGCGGATTGAATCCTTGCATTAACACCGTTGAATTGCAATTGATCCCACTCAATTTGGTGCAAGAATCACGGAGATATTGATGTTTGAATTCAGGAAAGGCAATGAAAGAGAGAGGGGAAGCTTGCTTTGTAAGTGAAGGTAGGAGACTCTGCTACAGTGCCAGGACAGGTGGCAAGAAATATTACTTGATTTTAAATAGTGTTGAAACAAAAGCGCGATGGATAAAATAGCAAATAGGATCTAAAGATCTTAGAAAAATTCTCAAAAATACTATAGAATATTCAAAAACCAATAAAATTAGTTTTGAGATTTTTAGAGGAAATTTGGAGTATGAACGGTGCCAAGGCATAATAATTAAATTTGAATAGTGTTTGGAGGAAAAACGCTAAAGGTAAAATAGAAAAAGGACTCTAAAAATCTTGGAAAAATTCTCAAAAATACCATAGAATATTTGGAACCTAATACAATTGGTTTTGGTATTTTTGAGGACTTTTGGAATTTAAATGGAATTTCGAATGAGGTTTGGAATTTGGATTTTGATTTTTCGAATGATAAAGGAATAAATTCCATTTTTGGAAGAGAAGGGATGCCAGGATAATTAAAATTTTGATTAAAATTCAAATCTTTAAATTAATTAATTTAAATTAATTTTTGGCAAAAGAACTGAAAATGGGGATGTTACATGACATATCTCGCAACTTTGAACAAAAGTTTTAACAGTTCTTTTCATGTTTGACCAAGTGAATAGACTTTTTATGCGTTGATAAGTGCCATGGATTCCCGAGTGGCCTCCAATTACACGATGATGCAATGCTTACATAATATGATTTTGAGCTAAGGTATTATTACCAACCCAAACTCTGCCCTTATAACAAATAATGCCTTCATGTAGCTGAAAAGTTTTACACTCTACCCCTGATAAGATCAACTCCGTCAGAACCTTTTTGTTTTCGGGTCCTCTTAATAAGTTGCTATCAAGTTCTCCATCCAAGAGGGTGTACTGTAGGAAATGGCATCAAGTTCTTGCTCATCTCGCCACCTGAACAATGCATCTGCAGCTACATTGGAAATGCCCCTTTTGTAGTGTACTGTATAGTTGAGACCCATCATCTTCACAAAGGCTTTGTGTTGAATTCCAGTGCTCAATCGCTAGTCAACTAGATGCATGAGGCTTTTTTGATCTGTGTGGATAATAAACTAGCTATGTTGCATATATGAGCGCCATTTTTCAACAACCATTATGATTGCCAAGCACACTTTTTCATGTGGATAATGCTTTGTTTCTTGTCGAATATCTAAATATGGGATATGAGCATATACAGAAAACTCAAAGATTATATCATATATGTTTACACAAGCATCTGGAAACTCCGATATCATGGGCCTGATTCTGCAAGATAAGATATACACGAGGGGATATCTCCATGTTTGAAAAGGACTCGGTGTAACGTCCCAAAAAAAATTCTTCTAATATATTTAGTGTCGTTCTGGGATTATTTATAATTTTCCGGAATCTACTTGGAAGCCTCGCGAGTACGTCGGATTCACGTTTATTGAACTAATCGTATTAAATAAAGATCAGGCATTTTCGAGTAAGCGTAAAATCTAAAATTTTGTTAATAATTAAGATAGTTGGTAGTTGAGAGTGTTCGCTTCAAATATTTTCGAAAAACTTGTTATATAGCTCAAGTCGTTGATTTTATAAAAATCTGTACAGGTGTCTGATTTACTAAAAGATTTGTTATGAAAAATCTATACGTCGAAAAATCATGAAACCAACTTCGTTAGGTTCCAAATAATTCCTAGTATTTTAGAGGAATTTTTTCGATTTTTAGAAACCCCTGTTATTTTTTTTCTCG
Source organism: Rhipidocladum racemiflorum (assembly GCA_036346355.1). NCBI lineage: Eukaryota > Viridiplantae > Streptophyta > Magnoliopsida > Poales > Poaceae > Rhipidocladum > Rhipidocladum racemiflorum. The sequence continues at coordinate 17,982,531 of CM070590.1, forward strand.
CAGCGTGTTTTCAGAACGTATATGTGTATGCTGGTGTAATTGGACGTTGGTGTTGTTTCAGCCGTTTCCATTCCTTGTCTTTCCAGCCGTTCCTCTGCTCTCTTCCTTTCATCAGTTTCCAGTCGTGTCCTCTCGATGCGCTTGAGCCATTCATTTCAAGCCGTTTTCCAGTATTTAATTAGCTGCCTAATTCCCATGCACGAACTAGTACTGCATGCATAGTCGTTTCCAAGTGCACGCACGTTGCTAGTTGAGCTCATTCTCTCCAGCCGTTTTCTCATGCATGGTTTAACTAGTGGTTGGAACTAGTAACTGGTGTGGTCCCTTTATCCTTGATGTGAACACTCCACACAAGTATCCAGGGAGGCCATTTCCATTTTTCTTTCCCAAGCAATGCATGAGCCTTCCATCCTTTAGCCACACATTTACGTTGTCTTGCCGTCGTTGTCGCCGTCGTCGCCACCGCCGTTAACGCTGCTGCCGCTGTTGAAGTCGCCTCCGCCATCGTCACCGTCGCCGTCGCACCTTCCGACCTCGCCTTCTTCCGCGTCAACAATCCGCGCTACTGCCTGTCGTCGATCGGTACTCTCTCGCCTTTCTTTTGCGCGCGTTTTATTTCTACCGGTTGATTGATCCTATCGACGCGTAATGTGTAGATGTAGGTATACTTGGTTGATTCATGTGTAGGTTAGGCGAATGTGTTCTGTAGCCTGCGCATATACATGTCTACATGTAGGTATACTTGGTTGATTCACGTGTAGATATAGTCGCGCGTAGATATATTCGGTTGCTACGCATGCAAACATATATATCGTACCATATTGATTTGGTACTCTCTGTTATTAGACGCTAGCAGTATGTATACGTATGGATATATTTGTCGGCTCTGCATGTATATATTCGGCCGTTTCGCAAGTATAAATTTTCTATATGCATTTATAAGGTTGTATTAGGAGGTATACGTGTTTAAATACGCAACTTACACTACTACGGAAAGGGCTTTTAGTACCGGTTTAAAAGAGCCTTTAGTACCGGTTTTTGAACCGGTACAGGCCATCCGGGACTGATGCTCAAGGGCATCAGTCCCGGTTCCCTCACCCGTCTTGATAGAGTATCGATGCAGGTTGATAGTCACACGTGGCGCGCATCGTGAGACCCGATGGACCTTATCGATGCAGGTTGGTGTCTCCAACCTGGTTACGATGAGCCCTCATCGATCTGCGGTTGTTTTATCTAACCGGTACTGATGGGTTGTATATAATATATATGTAAATATGTGTGTGTCCAATACTGGCTATTATATATAATATACTACAATATATATAATCAAATCACGATGACTTCATGTGTGTGTTAAATCACAACGAATTAAAACACATATAATCAATCATGCACATTTGCCTGATAATAAAATCACTGTACATTCATTAACAAATTTAATTACATATAATGTATGTAACACCCCAAAATTTTGCTTTTCTTAAATTCATGTGTGAATTGGCACTCTGGTGAATTTTTGGAATTTTCTGGAATTTATTTGGATTTATTTGGAATTTATTTGAATTTATTTCATTTTGAAATAATTAAAGAATTTAATTTTGCAAATGAAATTTTGTTGGAAATATTTTATTTGAGTCCAAAATGATCCAAAATATTTTCCAGAATTTTTCTGGAATTTTTCTGAGTCATTTGCTATTTTTAAATGAATTAAATGAATTACTGGGAATTATTTTAATTATTAAATCGCTGGAAAATGCGAGTGGGTTTGTATCGTTCATCCGATCGAGCCCGAGTCGGACTCGAGTTCGAGTCCGACCAACCCGACCGAGCCGCTTGACCCAACCGAACCCGTTCAACCCCAATCGATCCAACCGTTGGATCCAGATCCAACGGCCAGGATCATTTCGCGCTGCGGATAACGGCAGCGCTCGAGCCATCCTCGCTGCCGATCGCGCTTAATGGACGGCCGCGATTTCGTCGTCTCCGCCGGATCCGAGCCGGAGTTCTCGCCGCCGTCAGTGTCAACCTCGGTTTCGCGCTCTACAGGCCGAGGCCCCCTTTAAATCTGCCGCCACCGCCATCGGAAGCGCTGGCACAACCGTCTGCACGAGCCCCCTTCTCACCTCGCTGAGCCGCCGCCGTCGTCCCGCAATTGCTCGCCGGAGTAGAGAAGTCTTCCGCCGCGGTTTCGTTGATCTCGCCGCCTCGCCGTTCTCCGACGCCACCAAGCCCAGGCCCGAGATCGCCGTGTCGCGCTGCGCAGGAGTGCCCGGCCTTCACGCCGGAGTTGCACGGAAAGCGCCCACGGAGGTCGTCGTCTTAAATCTCCGGTCAAGCCAACGCCGCGGCGCGCCATCGACCCTCGCGAACTTCGGACGGCCGTCCGATCAAGATCGGCCGAATCACGGTGAGATCACGTTTAGATCCTCGGATCTAATCGGCCGTTGGATCTAGAGCCAACGGTCCAGATGGGCCACGTGCACCCCAGACCGTGCGTCACCCGATCCAATCTGGGCCGTTGATTGTCGACTCAACGGCCGGGATTGCGCCACGTGTCGGGACGCCTGACCGTCGCGGTCGGCGCCGAATCGCACGCGTCGTGTGTGATGCCGACACGCGGGGCCCGCGTGACAGAGGGCAGAATGGCAGTGGCTAAGCCAGCCAAGCGCTGACGTCACCCATGATGTCTCAGTGGGTCCCACATGTCGCCGACTGCGGGCCGAGTCCCACGACGTCGGGATGACGTCACCCGAGTGGGCCCACATGTCAGCGACACGTAGAGTCGTGGACCGAGTCCACGGTAGACCCGAGCCGAGTGTGGACTACGTCCATGGACCGGCTGACGTCAGCCGCCCAATCAGAGGCTGCCACGTGTCTAGGCTGACGCAATAATTAATTTCCAAAAAAGAAAATGATTTATTAATTCGAATAATGATTTCAGATTTTGTTCCAAATTTCAAACGCTTATAACTTTTGCGTTTCAACTCCGATTTGAGTGATTCAAATTTCTAAATTTGTATAAAATTCAGATCTACTCAAATATGAATTTTATTTATATTTTGGACTAAAAGTTTTTCTCTGTAATATTATTTAATTGATTATTTAAACTTTAATAAATCATAACTTTTGCATTTTAACTCCGATTTGAACGATTCCAGTTTCTAAAAATCCAGAAAATTATGTTCTCTCTGTTTATGGATTTTATTTGGAGTTTTGGGATGTTTTTGCCTATTGTTTATTTGTGTATTGCTATTTGCACGCTTTACGAGTAGACGTTGAAGTGCCTGGGAAGGATTCAAGGAGAAGTGTTGACTCAGGATCCAACTCAAGACCAAGAACAAGTACTCTTTGAAGGCAAGTTATGCTTTGACCATATTGATCCCATTTTGAAACCTATTTTGATTTAAACTATTGCATGCTAGTTCAATTAGAAAAATACTTGGTTTAAACATGGGGGTTAGATAAGTACCAATTTGTCAGATGACACCTTGATTATTTAAGTATGTGCCATGACCCTTGTCACCCTAGTTGTGGATTACTAGTTGGACATTATTAGATTGCCAACATGGGTTTTAGGCCGTTGTAGTATCGCTTAGACACTTTCGTGCTCATGACATGGTTTTGGACAATCAAATGTTAATATTGACTTAATGATATATTGAACCTGTTTTGGAAAAGTATCATGTGATGTTGATGGCACGTGGTGCATGGTAATCAAGCTGGGTTTGATAAACGATTTTCGGCCAGGGCATGTGGCAAGAGTAATCAGTGGGCCATTGTGGCATTGGGGATGTTGATTTGGTTCTTCGGGTAGTCTTGCCCTGGTCACCCTAAGGACTTAACCTTGCAAGCCTTTGAACTGGGTCTAACGTGCAACCACATGTCTGTAATGGGACGGACCTAGTTGACTAAGTTGCTAATAACGTACCTGTGGGACCTCAGGAGGTCAACTACACCCTTTGTGTAAGTTGTACGGGGGAGCGTACCGGGGCTGAGGCCAGGTACCCATCTAACGGTTGATTGGCCTAGACTTCGCCTTAGCGAAGGGAAGGGTTAGTGCGCAATAACCGGGGAGGACCACTTGTATTGTTAGAGGTTTCCGAAAGACTTTGTTACGGGAACTCGCCTTTGTGGTGTTTGACTGTATCTTGTGGGTAAAGTGCATAACCTCTGCAGAGTGTAGAATCTATTTAAATAGCCGAGTCCACGGTACTGGACAATGCTCGGGGATTACAGTCAAGGGTTAGACTTTCTGAAAATAACTTGGATTTGAAAGGTTGGTTTGGTTTAATAATGAAGATGATGGAAATGTGGTTTAGGATGGGGAAAAATGTTTATTAAACTTCTTGAAAAGTTATTTACGCTTTACTTATTTCTACTGCTTTCGAATCTACTTATATTACTTGTCAAAAGTCACTTCGCAAATATACCTTGAGCTATTCCTTTGTACCAAGCCATGCATATAGTATATTAGCCTCGCATTCTCAGGCATGACTTGTCGAGTACCAAGTACTCACCCTTGCCTCAACACAACACCGCTTGAAGAGGAGACTACGCCCGGCCGGAGGAGGAATTCCAAGAGGATCCGTCTACTTAGGGATGCGAGCCCGATCGATTGCCTGTGGTATACTGGATGGCGCCACGAAGTTATTTGATTTTCCGCTGCTATTCTTTTTCTCTGAATAAGTTTCGCCTTGCGAGGCATATATTTGTAACTTGGCCATAAGGTCGAGTAACCAAGTTTGGTTATTTAAATAAAGTACTTTATTGGTATCGAGTGGTATGATTGTGATATTTACCAATGTTAAGGCGTGTGCACTAGCGCGTTCCTGGACTAGTGCTGAATACACAGAGGGTCCGGATTTGCAAATTCGGGGTCCCGACAGAGGTGGTATCAGAGCCATACTTGACTGTAGGCTCAACCCTAGCTAGAATGGTCGTAGTGAGGATAAAACCTATTTTCTAAAAGCTAAAAAAAAATTGTCAAGATAAGAAATGACATCTCGACTTATCCCCTTCTCTCTTTTCTTGTCTCTTGCTGAAATTTTCCCTTACCTTGTCACAATTTAAAAATTCCGAGTTCTTACGTAAAGCACTCTTGTGACAGATGGAGGAAGAGTTCAACTACGTTGATCTGGGAGTTGGTCACGCCGCGGAACTTTGGCATATGCTCTGAGACTCTCGGAGATTTTGAGAAGCCCCAATACCAAGTGGAAGTGATCGAGACAAGCGGGATTGATCAAGGCTTGTGACGTGAGGATTGAGGTACTGCTAGGAAAAGGGCCCAGGCAATCGCTCGATACCTTTGCCGCCGGAGATCTACGATGCGGATGGGTATCCAAGAAGTATCACGACGAGCAATGCGGCACATTACCCGTATCTCGCCAGAGGTGGAGAGTACGGTGTTAAGATTACCATCCAGCGCAACGATAACCTTCTTGACCCGGCGATTCAGGATGAGGATGCCACGGTTTACACAGCTTAGCACGATTTGTCGTCGCCAGGAGGATGTACTAGATAATACAAGCAAGGAGCTACATAAGGCCCGCAAGGAGATCACGACAGAGAAGAAACGAGATGGCGGGAAGCTCAAGAGTATGTGGCACACCTTCTACGAAGGATTGACGAGTTGGAGATGACCTTATGCGGACCGGACCCGAGCGATGCTCGAGCTACACGAGCGAGATCCGGAGGAGTCGGATCTCGATGAGGACACCGCTTCTTCGACTACCATAGAGGACGATTCTTTGGACATGGCAATCGTTTCGCGCCTATGCCCACGACACCGTACCCAGGCCGTGGAGGTTTTCTCGATGAGTGGCGTAGGATCTATAGCGAGACTCCTTCACGAGTCGCGTCATAGAATAAAGAGTCACCCTTTAGGCGTTAGACTCCAATGTTAGTTCGATTTGGATTTTCATTGCTTGCTGAGTGTGCAGTATGTGTTGCAAGGCCCTTAGGCATTGTAAGCAACCATACCAAGTTATTGATATCATTAGTTAATAAAGTTGGACCTTAAAGTTACATCTTTCGCCCCGCATAAGTTCCATATCACTTGCCTATTCTTGTTTCCCTCTCATCTCTAAAAGCCTAGAGCAAATCGACAGATGGTGAACACCCGCGGAAACCTTGGAAGCAATGGAAGCGGTTCTCGGCCAGCAGAAAACCCCAATGATGGAGCACCAAAGACCGCCACCGACATACAATTTTGGAGCATTTCTTGCTGCTCAGACTCAGTTGATGCATGCTATGATGCAACAGATGCAGCACGTCACTGCTCAGGCCACTGCTAATCAAGTTAATCATGGACAACGCCAGAATACCAGACTATCAGAATTCATGAGGACTCACCCACCCACTTTCTCTGGGAATGCCAATCCATTGGAGGCCGATGATTGGTTAAGATCAATCGAGAGGAAGCTACACATAGCTCAATGCATAGGAAATGAGAAGGTACTCTACGCTTCTCATCAGCTGGAAGGAACAATGCATTGAATGGTGGGAGAACTTCGTGCCCACGCAAGAGAACCCTCAAGATATCACTTGGGAAGAGTTCATAGCCGCATTCCGACGGTATCACGTGCTGAAGGAATCATGGACCTTAAGAAGGAGGAGTTCAGAGCCTTTGAAGCAAGGTAATCACCAGTGGCCGACTACCTAAACAAATTCACACGGCTAGCACGCTACGCTTTGAGGATGTAGCGACAGATAAATCCGAGGCAGTCTCGTTTTATGAAGGGACTTAACTCAGATTGCAAGTAGGATTGATCACCCACACCTTTCCAGATTTCCAAGAGTTGGTGAATAAGGCGCTTATTCTTGAGGACAAGCGCAAGGAACTGGATGAGAACAGAAGCGCAGGATGCAACAAAGAAGGATCACGCCAGGGAACGCATAGCGGCGCTGAGAGTTGCACCAAATCAATTCTTGATTCCAACCACGAGAATGCAACAAGGACACCATCCTCAGCACCAAGACCTGTCAATCGAACTACTGCACTTCGCCCCGCTTAGAAACGCTTACTCGAGCAACACAGGAACCGTGAGACGCCGCTACAATCGCAACGAGCCAGACACTTCGCCAACAGCTTGTCCAAAGAAGACAGAGGAGTGACCCGATTCGCTTCAATCTAGGAACCACCCAGCTAGGGCGCCAAAGACCAGGAGCCACACCCCAGGCCGTGGTGAGAGGCCGAGTCAACCATGTCACCGCAGATGCACTTGAGAATGCTACTGACGTCAGTCTTGGGTAAGTTACTTGTTAACTCAAGACCTGCTTGATTTTGTTTGACTCTGGAGCTTCAGATTCGTTTGTTTCGCAAGGCTTTGCTACTAGGAATGATTTGAGGATTGCAAGACTTAAGTGCATGCTTTTAGTTCAAACCCACGGTTCCAGAACTCCGAACGAAAGTAGGATGTTCCAGGTGAGAATCTTGATAGGTGGAATAGAGTTCCTAGCAAACCTTATAATTTTGGAGACCCGCACCTTAGACGTCATATTGGGAATGGATTGGTTATCCAAGCACAAGGCCGTATTGGATTGTGGACGAAGGACTATCTCGATTGAGAGCCCGTGTGGGAAGAAAGTGGAATTTCAAGCCACTGCAGCTTAGAGATGGACAGTTGATGGTTAACAAAGATTTCAAGGCAATCGGCATAGAGGATGTCCTGATGGTGAATGAGTACCCGATATTTTTCAGAAGATCTACAGTATGCCGCAGACAGGGACATAGAGTTTGTGATAGAGCTTGTACTGAGTACAAAGACCGATAGCTAAGAGACCCTATCGGATGTCCACCGAGGAGTTGGTAGAGATGAAGAAACAGTGGAGGAGTTAATGGAGAAAGGATTTATCGAGGCCGAGTTCGTCGCCGTGGGGAGCACCAGTTTTGTTTGTCAAGAAGAAGGACGGGAGTTTCAGGATGTGCATTGACTACCGTGCACTCAATGAAGTCACCGTGAAGAATAAGTATCCGCTACCCAGGATTGATGATTTGTTTGATCGGTTGAGAGGAGCCGAGTTTTCTCCAAGATTGATCTCGAGATCGGGATACCATCGATTGAAGATCCGGTCGAAGATATTCAAGATCGCATTCTCGTCAAGATATGGACATTACGAGTTCTGATTATGTCCTTTGGGTCGACGAATCGCCGCTTATTTCATGAATATGATGAATAAGGTGTTCATGGAATATTTGGACAAGTTTGTCGTCGTGTTCATAGACGATATCCTAATCTACTCCAAGACAGGAGGATGAACATGCCGAACACTTAAGGCGAGTTTTGGAAAAGCCGAGGAACGAGAACTTTTCGCCAAGTTCAGCAAGTGTGATTTTTGGAAGGACAAGGTGGAGTTTCTTGGACATGTAATGACCGCAGAAGGAGTCGCCAGTAGATCCAAGCAAAGTAGAAGGCGTGTTACATTGGGAGCGTACCAAGACTGTGACCCAGATTCGAGTTTCCTTGGAATGGCGAGGATACTACCGCCCGTTTCATCGAAGGCTTTTCGACAATTGCGAAACCTCTTACATGGCAATCGAAGAAGGAAAAGAAGTTTGCATGGACGCTTGAGAATGTGAGAAAGGATTTCAGGAGCTGAAGAAGCGATTGACGCCAAAGACCGGTGTTAGTTCTACGGATGTTAATCAAAGCTTTGATATTTATTGTGACGCATCGCGCCAAGGACTTGGATGTGTCTTGCGAAGCGGAAAGGTAAATCGCTTATGCATCAAGGCGATTGAGGCCGCATGAGGAAAATTATCCGACGCATGACCTAGAGTTAGCCGTAGTGCATGCTTTGAAGATATGGCGTCACTATCGATTGGAAAGCAGATGTGAAGTATATACGGATCATAAGAGCCTTAAGTACATATTCACCCGATGGATCTGAATATGAGGCGAGAGAGATGGTTAGAGTTGATCAAAGACTATAATGTTGGAATCCATTACCATCCGGGAAGGCCAACGTAGTAGCCGATGCCCCGAGTCGGAAAAGCCATACCGTGAGTACGTTGCTAGCCACAAGTCGGGACGAGTTATGTGAGGATTTTCGAAAATGAAGATTGAGGTAGTACCTAGGGATTCTTGGCCGCATTAGAAGTAAAGCCTACCCTAGAGGATCAGATCCGAGAAGGACAGAAGGATGATGACAAGATCCGCAGGATTAAGTCCATCAAGGAGGAAGGCAAGGCGAGAGGACTTCAAGTGGGATGAGCAAGGCACGTTGTGGATGAAGGATCGCATTTGTGTGCCTAACAAAAGGAGTTAAAGCAACTGATTCGGAAGAAGCCCATGACTCTAAGTACTCAATTCATCCTGGAAGCGCCAAGATGTATCAGATCTCAAGGAGAGATTCTCGTGGCCAAGTATGAAACGTGAAGTTGCCGAGCATGTTGCATTGTGCGGCGTATGCCGGAGAGTCAAGGCAATGCATCGAGACCCGGCAGGATTGCTACTGGTAGTTGAAAATACCGAGTGGAAGTGGGAGGAAATTGGAATGGATTTCATCATTGGTTTACCCAAGACTCAAGGAGGTTACGACTCCATATGGGTTGTAGTAGATCGTTTAACCAAGGTAGCTCATTTTATCCCGTGAAGACCACTTACTCGGAGATAAATTAGCGTAATTATACATGATCGAGATTGTCTGTTTGCACGGAGTGCCCAAGAGGATCGTATCGGACAGGTACCCAATTTACCTCAAGGTTGGAATAAGTTGCATGAAGCCATGGGAACCCGTTTGAACTTCAAAAGATGCCTTATCATCCACAAGCAGACCAGATGAGGCCAGAGAGTCAACCAGGTCTGGAGGATATGTTGAGAGCTTGTGCATTAGCTTATGCTACTTCTTGGGATAAGAGTTTACCGTATCTTGAGTTCGATTACAACAATAGTTATCAGGCTAGTTTACTGAGATGTCACCTTTTGAGGCCTTTGTATGGTCGACCACTGTCGGACGCCATTGAATTGGAATGAGACCGTGAGCGCCGTGTCTTTGGGCCTGATATTCTTCAAGAGGTGAAGAGCGGTCGCCATGATTAGGGAAAGGTTGAAGATAGCCCAATCTCGGCTGTAAGAGTTATCTTGATAATCGTCGCCGAGATTTGAGTTTTGAACCGTAAGATTTTGTATACCTCGAGTTACGCCTCTCAGGGAGTTAAGAGGTTCCATGCCAAAGGGAAACTCGCACCCCGTTATGTTGGACCATTTAAGATTTTGAGTCGCAAAGGCGAAGTTGCTTACCAGCTAGAGTTGCCGCAGTCGTTAGCTGGAGTACATGACGTGTTCCACGTGTCCCGGCTAAAGAGGTGTCTTTGAGTGCCGAGGAGCAAACGCCCTTGGAGTCAATCGAGTGCAAGAAGATCGACTTACAAGGAGCATCCCGTGAGGATTTTGGACACTATGGATCGAGAGACTAGGAACAAGTCAACCCGTTTGTAGAGTTCGATTGGAGCGACCATACAGAGAGTGAAGCAACTTGGGAGTCGCGAAGAGGATTTGAAGAAAGAGTTCCCAAGCCTATTCAGAGTAAGCCACGAATCTCGGGGACGAGATTCTATTAAGGGGAGGTTTGTAACACCCCAAAATTTTGCTTTTCTTAAATTCATGTGTGAATTGGCACTGGTGAATTTTTGGAATTTTAGGAATTTATTTGGATTTATTTGGAATTTATTTGAATTTATTTCATTTTGAAATAATTAAAGAATTTAATTTTGCAAATGAAATTTTGTTGGAAATATTTTATTTGAGTCCAAAATGATCCAAAATATTTTCGAATTTTTCTCGAATTTTTACGAGTCATTTGCTATTTTTAAATGAATTTGGGAATTATTTTAATTATTAAATCGCTGGAAAATGCGAGTGGGTTTGTCTTGTTCATTCGACCAGAAGCCTGAGTCGTACTCGAGTTCGAGTCCGACCAACCCGACCGAGCCGCTTGACCAACCGAACCCGTTCAACCCCAATCGATCCCAGCGTTGGATCCGGATCCAGCAGTCGGGATCATTTCTCGCGTGACAACTGCAGCGCCCGAGCCCTCCCCGCCGTCGATCGCGCCACGTGGACGGACGAGATTTCGTCGTCTCCGACGGATCCGAGTCTGAGTTATCCTCCGCCGTCACCGTGTCAACCTCGGTTTCCGCGCTCTACACGAGCCGAGGCCCCCTTTAAATCTGCCGCCACCGCCATCGGAAGCGCACAACCGTCTGCACCGAGCCCCCTTCTCACCTACTTTGAGCCGCTGCCGTCGTCCCGCAATTGCTCGCCGGAGTAGAGGAAGTCTTCCGCCGCGGTTTCGTTGATCTCGCCGCCTCGCCGTTTCTCCGACGCCACCAAGCCCAGGGCGAGATCGCCAGTGTCGCGCTGCGCCTGGGAGTGCCGGCCTTCACGCCGGAGTTGCACGGAACGCCCGCCGCGGGAGGTCGTCGTCTTCGTCTCCGGTCAAGCCAACGCCGCCCGGCGCGTATCGACCCTCGCGAACTTCGGACGGCCGTCCGATCAAGATCGGCGAATCACGGTGAGATCACGTTTAGATCCTCGGATCTAATCGGCCGTTGGATCTAGATCCAACGGTCAGATTGGCCACGTTCACCCGAGCGTCGTCACCGATCAATGCGGGCGTTGATTTTCGAATCAACGGCCGGGATTGCGCCACGTGTCGGGAAGCCTGGCCGTCGCGGTCGGCCCACGCTGGCAGCGTCAGGTGACACCGACACGCGGGGCCCGCGTGTCGAGAGGCCGCATGTCGCTGGCTAATCCAGCCAAGCGGCGTCACCCATGATGTCTCGATGGGTCCCACATGTCGACCGTAAATTTGAGTCCCCGACGTCGGCGATGACGCGTCACCCGAGTGGGCCCACATGTCGGCGACACGTAGAGTCGTGGGCCGAGTCCACAGTGAGACCGGCCGAGCGTGGACTACGCCCATGGACCGGTGACGTCGCCACCGCCCAATCGAGGCTGCCACGTGTCTAGGCTGACGCAATAATTAATTTCCGAAAAAGAAAATGATTTATTAATTCGAATAATGATTTCAGATTTTGTTCCAAATTTCAAACGCTTATAACTTTTGCGTTTCAACTCCGATTTGAGTGATTCAAATTTCTAAATTTGTATAAAATTCAGATCTACTCAAATATGAATTTTATTTATATTTTGGACTAAAAGTTTTTCTCTGTAATATTATTTAATTGATTATTTAAACTTTAATAAATCATAACTTTTGCATTTTAACTCCGATTTGAACGATTCCAGTTTCTAAAAATCCAGAAAATTATGTTCTCTCTGTTTATGGATTTTATTTGGAGTTTTGGGATGTTTTTGCCTATTGTTTATTTGTGTATTGCTATTTGCACGCTTTACGAGTAGACGTTGAAGTGCCGGAAGGATTCGAAGGAGAAGTGTTGACTCAGGATCCAACTCAAGACCAAGAACAAGTACTCTTTGAAGGCAAGTTATGCTTTGACCATATTGATCCCATTTTGAAACCTATTTTGATTTAAACTATTGCATGCTAGTTCAATTAGAAAAATACTTGGTTTAAACATGGGGTTAGATAAGTACCAATTTCTTTGTATGACACCTTGATTATTTAAGTATGTGCCATGACCCTTGTCACCCTAGTTGTGGATTACTAGTTGGACATTATTAGATTGCCAACATGGGTTTTAGACCGTTGTAGTATCTTTGCTTAGACACCTTTCGTGCTCATGACATGGTTTTGGACAATCAAATGTTAATATTGACTTAATGATATATTGAACCTGTTTTGGAAAAGTATCATGTGATGTTGATGGCACGTGGTGCATGGTAATCAAGCGGGGTTTGATAAACGATTTCGGCCAGGGGCATGTGGCAAGAGTAATCAGGTGGGCCATTGTGGCATTGGGGATGTTGATTTGGTTCTTCGGGTAGTCTTGCCCTGGTCACCCTAAGGACTTAACCTTGCAAGCCTTTGAACTGGGTCTAACGTGCAACCACATGTCTCAGAATGGGACGGACCTAGTTGACTAAGTTGCTAATAACGCACTGTGGGACCTCGGGAGGTCAACTACACCCTTTGTGTAAGTTGTGCGGGGAGCGTCTGGTGAGGCCAGTACCCATCTAACGGTTGATTGGCCTAGACTTCGCCTTAGCGAAGGGAAGGGTTAGTCTTGCGCAATAACAGGGAGGACCACTTGTATTGTTAGAGGTTTCCGAAAGACTTTATTACTGAACTCGCCTTTGTGGTGTTTGACTATCTTGTGGGTAAAGTGCATAACCTCTGCAGAGTGTAGAATCTATTTAAATAGCCGAGTCCACTGTGATCGACAATGCTCGGGATTACAGATCAAGGGTTAGACTTTACGAAAATAACTTGGATTTGAAAGGTTGGTTTGGTTTAATAATGAAGATGATGGAAATGTGGCTTAGGATGGGGAAAAATGTTTATTAAACTTCTTGAAAAGTTATTTACGCTTTACTGCTTTCGAATCTACTTATATTATTTGTCAAATGCTGTTTACTGCAAATGTACCCTGTGCTATTCCTTTGTACCAAGCCATGCATATAGTATATTAGCACGCGTGCATTGCATGACTTGCTTGAGTACCAAGTACTCACCCTTGCCTCAACACAACACCAGTTGAAGAGGAGACTACGCCCGACCGGAGGAGGAATTCCAAGAGGATCCGTCTACTTAGGGATGCGAGCCCGATCAGTTACTGTGGTATCTTTGGATGGCGCCACGAAGTTATTTGATTTTCCGCTGCTATTCTTTTTCTCTGAATAAGTTTCGCCTTGCGAGGCATATATTTGTAACTTGGCCATAAGGTCGAGTAACCAAGTTTGGTTATTTAAATAAAGTACTTTATTGGTATCGAGTGGTATGATTGTGATATTTACCAATGTTAAGACTGTGTGCACTAGCGCGTTCCTGGACTAGTGCTGAATACACAGAGGGTCCGGATTTGCAAATTCGGGGTCCCGACAATGTACTACAATATGCACACAACTTTAATTACAACTCCAGTATTTCTTTTCCTTCTGTTCATTGGGATTTTTTACGTGCATCGCTCTTGCTAGCCGTAGATGTCGAGAATGACAGTTCACCGGTCCTTATCGAAGGGCCCCACCTATTAAAATTTGGTTCGTGGAACTCGCCTTTTGGATTTACAACCTCATCGTAAATGAAGCCAACGAGTTGTTCTTGAATTGCTCTCACTCGCGCCGGCGAGAGTTCCGAACCTTGTTCCGCCAAATATTGAGGCACCTGCCATTAAGTCATTAACAAATCAATCCTTGAATTTGTACAAGATGTAAGGAGTAATATACATCGTTAAAGGTAGTAATTATATTTACTCACCCCCTTGTCGCCTTTTAGCATGCGGTCAGCGGCTCCGGTTTGGGTGTGCAAAAACTCACATACGTAGTAATCGCATAAATTGTTGCCCGTAAGTGACTCAAGATCTGCGGTTGAAAAAGTTGAAAGCGTGAAATGAATGCAAGGAAATTAACTTAACTAACCAAAAGCTAGCATTACGATATACGTACTTGAGAGGCTGTTGTAATTTCGAATTTCTCCTTGAATGCGCCCCTATTTTTAGCATGAAACTGTGCGAATGCACTACACATGTGATTACCAATTGTACATGATTAGAATTTGTTTCAAATGGAAGGAAATAGAAGTAATACAATAATGAAAGGAACAAGAATTAATACCGGTCGAGCAAATCGATGAAGGTTTGATACGTTTGAACTGGTTTCCTTCTCGAGTCCATAATTGTGATCCGACTATGATCTAGCTCGATCATAATAAGAATCCAGTGAAAACTGTACATATGTCAACATAGATAACTAATTAGTTCTAACATAGTGTTATGAAAAAGGAGTAGAACAAGGCGGTACGAAAACACATACTCATATGCGTAGGGTAGATATATCCTTGACTTATATTGATGTCCCATTAGCGCATTGTATACGTTAGTCTGTGTTTCGCTTGGGCTGTATCTAACGGTTGTCTCGTTGATAACTAATGGGTCCATGAATCCTATGTCAAAATTTTGATCCCTTCGGCATCTTTGTATCTCCATGCTACACAAGAAGAAATTAGTTAGGCTTGCAAGGTCCGTACTCTACAAGGGCACGCATCATGGTTTTTTTGTAAATAAGACACTTACAGAGTCCAGCAACCCACCAAGGACGCGCTGAGGGCATCTGTCTGGTATAGATCATACATGCCGTGCCATTCCATAAAAAATTCACCGTCACCGTGAAAAAAAATATTGATCCTTGTACCTGACAGCAAACAACTGTAGACCATGCTTGATCGCGTCCAAGTACCATTCATGGAATTGCCGTATCTTTGTCGTTAGGTGGAGCAGCTCCTCACACCTGACCAATGATCCACCCAATGTAAATGGCCATCTTACTTGGGCATACTCAATTTCTGTTGTGCCTAATATTTGACTTGGGTCAAGCCCAGTTTCATCAAAGAATTGTAGCATCGCCTTAGCCTTCTCCTTCTCCTTCTCCTCAGCTGTCAACTTCTTGTGGCATTCCTTTCGCAATGTGCGCTCGTAGTTTGATTGGCGAGGCATTTCTTTTTGATCCTTCAAATTTGTAATAGTCGTCAAGCCTTTGTGAAATTCTTTCGTGCCAGGTTGAACCTTCTTCTTTGGTGACTTGGGTCTAAAAAATTCAGTTACCTCACCTTGTACAATCTTATTGGTCTCCTCGTCGGTCATATCGTACGCCAGCTTCGAAAGTGGACGCAACTTCTTGGAATGGGTGGAGGACCTCGTCTTCTTGGGAGCTGCTGGCTGAGCTGGCTTGTTTCCTTTGGTCGGCGCCTTCTTGGGAGGAGACGGTCTTCTTGTGGGGCTTAATTGCACGGGAGGTGGTGTAGAAGTCGGCGCATTCTTGGGAGGAGACGGGCTTCTCGTAGGGCATATGTGCGCGGGAGGTGGTGTAGGAGTTGGCGCCTTCTTGGGAGGAGATGGGCTTCTCCTAGGGCTTATGTCTTGTGGGAGGTGGTGTAGGAGTCGGGCTTCTTCTTGGGCTTGGGTGTGCGGGAAGTGGTGTAGGAGTCGGGCTTCTTCGCAGAGAGGACACATCCATGTTATCTCGAAAAATTATGTGTCGTTTGCGCCATAGGATGAAAGTGTGTACCGCCTCTCCTAGCTTCGTACTCCCGTCACCTCCGGGAATTTCGAGCTCAAGGTCCTCGTACCCTGGGCAAACCTCCTCCACCTAGACCTAGGAGTAGTTTGAATTTATCAAATGGCCATGGATGAGCTGCCCTGGCTCCACAGGGTGAACCAAGCCAACCGACGCCTTCAAGGAGAGGATTCGCGCCCCGACATGCATCACAAGGTGTCTGCCGCTCGATGTCATCTACGGATACTGTCCAAGTCCGCTTGGCAGCCCACCCAAGCCGCAGCTCCGCCGGTGGGGCTGATGATGTTAGGATTGCTGGGAGGTTCCTGGCACGTCTCCCGCTGTTGGCTCTGGGCTAACTGTTCCTCTATTTGAGTCATGCGTTCTTCAAGTGCACTAAGTTGTTGTGCATGTCGAGCCTTGCTTCTCATCCGACTCCTATAGGTCTCGGCGTCCTGAGCGAAACCAACCTTCCACGGGACGACGCCAACGCCTCGTGTACGTCCAGGGTGCTCCGGGTTTTGTAGAGCCCTTGTTAGCTCATCATTCTCCCTGTTTGTACGGTTACCTTGGGAAGTCTCCTTGATGGACTGCACAAGCCTTCTGGCCACATCTCTCAGCACCTCCCCAAACACCGCATTGCCGCTATCATCGAGGCCACCACTGTGAGCATAGAACCAATGCTTTGCTCTGTCAGGCCATTCCATTGTTGCGAGTGTGACACCCTTCGCTAGCAGGTCATGCTCCCTCTTCTCCCATTTGGGTATTGCTTGGCGGTAACCACCAGGGCCGAGTCGGTGGTGGTAATTCTTCTTCCGTGCATTCACTTTGTTCTTCTCACTCAAACTTTGACCTTCCTCTGAAGTCTTGTAGTTCACGAACGCTTCCCAGTGATCTTGCAACTTCGGGAACTTGTTGAAGTCGGGCGTTCGATTCTCCTTGATATACTCTATGTTCAACTTCTTTTTATAAGTTTGGAATGCGATGGCCATCTTCTTGAGAGTGTAACTCTTCACCTTCTCTTCGGTCCCTTGGGGGAAGGTGAATGTCTCTCTGACATCGTTCCAAAGCATGTTTTTTGTATCTTCAGGAACCTGATCCCATTTTGCTACGCTAATGGGCACGTGGTCCCTAACGTGGACGCCGCATGCGAATTGAACGCCCAATCACCGTCAAGGGTTTACGAGGTTGGCCGTTCGTTGACTTCGGTAACAACATATCTTGCCTTCGGCTTCTTGGTTGGACCTCATTTATCGTGATTGCCCGCTTGGTTGATCGATCTGAAAGCATGGTACAATCATGAACGGGTCAAAATGTTGGCTTAGCATGATAGTGAAATCGACAATCATTAACGTGATTGATTGTTACCTCTGTGGCTTCATCGTGCTCTGCGGCTTCATCGTGCTCTGCGGCCTCATAACCACCATCTCCCGCAATCAAATTTTCCATAAATTCTTCTTGATCAAATCCTTCGCCGTCCATCGTTGTTTCTTAGGCTAGAAGAAGGCACTGCAAATTAACGGCGTGGAAGACGGCGAGGAACAAATGCTGATTAGACCAACTCTACTTATACATTTCACATTTCAAATATACTGACACATCTCACATATACATCACATTTGACATATAATTACTCATCTGACACATCTCACATATACATAACATTACCTCCACCACATGGAAAAGAACAGATATTGACAATTGAGAATATATCTCTGGAGTAACCATTTCTTCACCAATGTAATCAATGGTACATAAATCGACGGTCTCTAGATCATTTCTCGCGAATCGAACTTACATCATTTTGCATACAAGGCCTGACATTGCAAATATATTACGCTTTGCAACATATACCAAAAAGTTTCGATTCTATACAAAGCCAATTCACCGTTGGCGAGGAACGTTGCAATCCGCAAAGTGACAATGTAATGGTCTAATTGCTCTAATTCTTTGAAACAATACTAGCTAATGTCTAATTGATCAAGATAACATCATGTTAGCATTCATTCAACATCTGTTCTTGAACAAGATCACAACCGAAATAGAAATACTACACATTTTCCTCCAATTAGCAAATCCAACATGAATCTACACCATACATGTACACCAGAGATATATTCTGAGGCAAGAAGCGGCGAGGGGAGCACCGTCGGGCGAGCCTCGGAGGGCAGCTGTCGGGGCGGGGCGGCACCGTCGGTGGGGGGCGAGGTCCGGACGGCGCGCGGTCCGGAGGGCGGCGCTGGGGGAGGGCGGCACCGTCGGGTGAAGCGAGCTCGGACGGCGAGGGGGCGAGCTCGAGGGCTTCCGACGCCGCAAGACAGGCTCGTGGCGGCGGTGCGCCTGGCCAGAGGAGGAAATGGGATAAAATCGGGCGGGAGGAGCACTAAGGTGGGGAGGAAATGGCGGCGGGGAAGTTTATACGGCACCATCGGTCCGGTTGGTGTATCCAACGGGATTGATATACACATCGATCTGGGTTGGATACACCAACCGGACCGATCATTCCACATATGAGGAAAACCTAGGAGTTGTCGATGCAGGTTGGTGTATCCAACCTATCGATTAGATCACATCGATCTTGGTTAAATACACCAACCAGTGCGATTAGAATTAAATTCAAACTCTATTTACAATAAAATGAAAGAAAAATGATTTTTGCACTCTTATAATTCCAATGCAAATTGGAATCCTTGTTACTAGTCATTTATAAATTCCTTTTATAGTTTCTACAATTCAACAATAATATATAAACAAAATAAGGTTATTAATATAAATTAAAAATATAAAAAATAAAGTAATTTTTGCTTAAATTCAATTATTGCTTCTTTGCTTAATAAAAAATAATAAATCATTATTATTCCACACTAAAATGATTTACAAAAAATAAAAAAGGTAATTAATACACAACTAGTATGTTAGTAGTCTATTACACAAAAAGAAAGCAAAGTGATCCATCACAATAGACAATTTAGTAGCATGGGAACACAGTAGACAAGATTGGACTTATTTGCTAACTACTTTGTTTTTACAAGCGATCCTTCATTATGATCGCGGCGTACGTAGAGGCAGTCCTTTGTATCATTCAGGTCACTAATGTCTACGTCCACTTTGTGAAAGGAGGCAGCTCGTCGAATTGATTATACTCTTCTTCGTCCGTGGCGCCCTCAACTCCGACAATCCTTCTTTTACAGAAAGAACCACGTGGCGCCTTGGTTGATCGCTCTTGCTAGTCTTCTCATTTTGATTTATGTTTTCGTAGATTTGTTATGTCGCCTCTTCCTTTTAGTAGGCTTGTCCTTCGCTTTTCTGTTTGCTGTCCATGTCCATCACATAGAATACTTGTGTCACATCATTAGCGAGCACGAATGGTTCATCCCTATAGGCCACTTGCTTGAGGTCCACAGCTTGTCATACCGTACTCATCGATCTCCACTACCGCCAGTTTGACCCATTGGCACCGAAGCAGAGGGACTTTTAAAGGTCCGTGCTCGAGCTCCCAAATCTCTGTATGAAACCATATAGGTATCCATCTTTCCATTTTTGTCCAAGGCATCTATACGACGCCTTGCTGTTTTGGTTGGTGCTCTTGCTATCCTGGGCTGTTGTGTAAAATGTGTACCCATTTATCTCATACCCTTGGAATGATATGGTATTGTGGATGGTCCCAGAGCCAAGAGTTTCAACTGTTCATCATCTGTATGGTTGCCCAACAGCTTGCTTTTGTAACCAACCGCCGAAATGATCCATTTGCTCGATTGCGATCCACTTATCGACTTCTCTGGGTATTGGGCGTAGACTCATCTCGTAATCATACATACATGGAGCCACTACAGCTTGCTTGTTTCAATACTTGTGAAATGTGCTTGTTTAAATGAAAGTAGATCGTGGCTATAGGATTCTTTTCTCCCTAAAGTCCCTTTTCCTGTAGCCTCCTCATGGCGTGATACAGAACACCAATCGGATTCAGATCATCAATGTAATTAACACAAAACTCGATCACCTCCTCTGTGCCGACACCTGCGCAATGCAGCTATACAGACGAGACCGATTCTGAACATACTTCTTTAGGATGCCCATGTACCTCTCGAAAGGGAACATATTGTGGAGGAACACGGGTCAGAGAATTTGTATCTCTTTAACAATGTGGACCATGAGATGGACCATAATATCAAAGAATGATGGAGGGAAGATCATCTCAAGGCTAACTAGACTATTGACCATGTCGTCATGCAGATTACATAACTTATTCAGCTCGATGACCTTCTGCGACACGCGTTGAAGAACGAGCACAACTTTATGATTGTCCCTCGTACCTGTCGTGAGAATACCTCGCACCGCCATCGGGAGCAATCAGTGTCATCAACACGTGACAATCATGGGATTTTATGTGTACGATTTTATTCTCTTTTGTGTTTATGAGTGTCCTTATGTTCGAGGAGTATCGGAAGGGACCTTCACCTGTTCAAGAACTTAATCATATTTTTCTTCTCTTCCTTGCTCGAGTGTAGCTCGCGGGGTGGAGGTAATGTTGTCCTTCCGCTCTCATTTTTAGGATGTAGGTCGTTCTGATTCCCGGCCAATTGTAGGTCCTTTCGTGCTTGAAGTGTATCTTTTGATTTGCCATACATATCTAGGAAGCCTAGCAGGTTCACGCAGACATTCTTTGTGATATGCATGAAGTCCAGTGAGTGGCGAACCTCTAAGTCTTTCCAGTAAGGTAAGTCCCAAAATATTGACTTCTTCTTCCAAATGGGCTTTGTGTGATCTTGTTTTGTCGGGACAGGTTTGCTACCTGGACCTTTTCCAAATACTACTTTCAGATCGTTTACCAAAGAAAATACAAGAGCCCCACTGCGATGCGGGGGCTTCTTACGTTTCTCTTCCGTCCCATCAAAATTCTCACCCTTCCTCCTTAACGGGTCCTTCGTATGGAGGAATCTACGGTGGCCCATGTACACAACCTTTCGAGAGTTTTTTAGGTACTTGCTGTCCGTTTCCTCTAAGCAGTGGATGCAGGCTTTATCTCTACTATATAAAGTGAGAGTTTCTTCCCACGTCACATTAATTGTCCTGCTTAATTGCCCTACTTAATTGCCCTGCTTATCTCTACTATATAAAGTGAGAGTTTCTTCCCACGTCACATTAATTGCCCTACTTAATTGCCCTACTTAATTGCCCTGCTTAATTGCCCTACGCAAGAAACGAAGCGTTGCTTTAATTAGCCAGCTTTTGCAAGAAACGAAGCGTTAAAGATAGATGTTTGATCTTATGAAATAGTATTTTTTTTATTTTTTAATCTTTATTTTTCGTTATCAATTTTGTTTTTCGTAGCAACGCACGGGCATATAACTAGTATCCTTTGATGGATAGGCCCGACAGGTTACCAAGTGCAGGCCAGTCATTGATGGTTACAAATAGTAATGCACGTAAAATGAAGTGCTCTCCTTTGTACTCATCCCATACACGTACACCATCGTTCCACAATGTTAGCAGATCTTGAACCAACGGTTTGAGGTACACATCGATGTCGTTTCCAGGTTGCTTCGGGCCTTGGATAAGCAACGGCATCATAATGTACTTCCGCTTCATACACAGCCAAGGAGGAAGGTTGTAGATACACATAGTCACGGGCCAAGTGCTGTGACTGCTGCTCATCTCGCCATACGGGTTCATCCCATCTGTACTCAACCCAAACCTTATGTTCCTCGCATCCTCAGCAAAGTCCGGGTATGTTCTATTGACTTTCCTCCACTGGGAGCCATTAGCAGGGTGTCTTAGCCTTCCGTCCTCCTTATGGTCTTCTTTATGCCAGCGCATCATCTAAGCATGCGCTTTGTGCGCAAATAAACGCTTCAACCGTGGTATTATAGGGAAATACCACACCACCTTACCAGGGGCCTCTTCTTCTTACGCTGCCCCTCTACCTCACAGGTCATCACGCCTGGTCTTATACCGCGAAGTTTTGCATACCTGACAAACATCCAAATCCTCGTACTCATTGCGATAAAGGATACAATTGTTACGACATGCATGTATCTTCTGACACTCCAACCCCAAAGGCGCATAACTTGTTTGGCATTGTACGTAGTTTCGGGCGTGTGTTCCCCTCTGGAAGTATCTTCTTGATGAGGCATAACAACTCGTCGAATCCCTTATCGATAATCCATTGGTCGCCTTCCATTGCATCGGTTCTAGTGTAGTACGCAACTTTTTATGGCCCTGTTGGTGTTTGGGTACAACAATGTTTTGTGGTCCTCCCATAGGCGCTGAACTTTTCGTAATGTCTTTCATCGATGTATTCTCCCTCTCCATCAAACAAAGATCTGGTCTAGGTCATCATTGCCAAACTTCCCAAATGTATCTTCGCAAGAGCCAGGTTGGCAGCGTCTAAGATATTGTTCGCCTCTTCTTGTTCACCGTCTTCTTGTATAATTTCTTCTTCACCATGCTTGGTCCAACAGGTATAGTTTGTCATGAAACCTCTTGTGAGCAAATGGAAGTGAAGGTGGCTGGAGTTTGCCCACTCCTTCTCATTCTTGCAGTCTATGCATGGACAACATATGTAGCTTTGACGTCGTGTATGCATCGGCCAGACGAAGAAAATCTTGCAAACCACAAGAACTCCGGGGAGCGTCGGTCCATGTACATCCATCGCCGGTCCATCTACATTATATTACATCAAGGTAACTTTTAGCTCATTTTCCGATAATGAATTATTCAACATTTCCCAAAATCCAAATCAAGACAACTATATATTTAAAATGATTTTATTTCATAATATACATTAAAGGCACTATATTTCATTACATATTTTTCCATAAAATGATTATTTGCTCCGGTATTCATACTCGACAAGTTTTTGCAACCTACTAAAATAATTAGTCAATGAAAATCTAGATTCAAAATTCTTCATCAATCGATGGAACCAAAACCTAAATATTAATGCAAGCATAATTTCACGACAAACTTTGCTCAAATTTTCAAAACTTTTTTGAAAACTTTTTCTAAAATTTTTAAAACTTTTCTCGATTCTTCAACTCATTTTATATTTTCTCAAAGCCATTTATATTTTTAATATTATTTTAATTCGCAAATGAATTTAAAATTCTTCTTTTTTGCACATAACTATTGCAATTTGAAGATCCTAAAAGCTATGATTTTCATGCACCATTCTTAATTTCCCCAACTATATATGCACCATCCTACATCGAACGATGGAACTAAAATGTAAATTTGAGCTAGATCCACACCTTAAATGCGAGCTATATTATAATCCAAGCAAATTTAAGCTTAGTTACCTTGGTTGCGAGTAAATTTTTGCATCCTACTTGAAAAGATCGAGCTAGAACTTTACATTTGTAATCTTTCATCGATTAATGGAAAAGATCAAATTTTCTTCATAATTCAAGCAAAGAAGAGGCTCCATTTAACACAAATGTAGTGAGGAATGATGGTACTAACCTTAGTTACCTTGCTTGGAGTAAAATGACCAAAATTTTAAAATTTGGGCAGCACCTCCCCTTCCTTGGAGCTCTTGCCCGAATCGCTGTTCTTCTCAAGCTAATCAAATGATCTTGGTCTGGCAGAGAGCGGGAGGAGGAACAAGTTTAAATTGCGACAGAGTACCGGTTCACAGCACAAGCCGATACTGATAGTTTCACATCAGTACCGGTTAGTGCCTTACACCGGTACTAATATCCACCTGCAATCAGAGCCGTTGCTACTAGATAGTACGGTTCGAATACAAACCGTCGATGTGACTATCAAGATCGTTGGTACCTTTAACCGGTACTGACCACCACCCCCGAGCGTATGTTGATCCAAACGAATGCCTCTTTGAGTTGAGGCAGAGTACATGCGTATGTTCAAATGAAAAATCAGAATGCGTATGTAAATAGAACAACTAATATTTAATATTACTCACCGTTGAAAATGTTCAAATATACAGTGACATTACATAGTGGATAATTAACATTACATAAATAAAAAGTTCAATTATCGTCGTCACTCCGCGGGGGGCTGCCGCTGTCCTCGCTATCATCGCTGTCACTGCTGTCGTCGTCGTCGTCGGTGGCGGCATGGTGAATGTCGTCCTCGGAGGAGGAGGATGATGAGCTCCCCCAGCGGATGATGGTGACGTCCTCCTCCTCCTCTTCTTCCTCCTCCTCCTCCTCCTCCTCGTTGTCGTCGTCGTCGTCGTCCTCTTGGCAAAGCTGCATGACCTGTCTGCAGCTTATTGCCGGTCTGTTGGTAATGGATGTGTATCCCTCCACCGGTTTTTATAGTTAGTGCTGGCGAGCTAGATGGCTTGTCATCCACTTGGCAAAGCTGCATGACCTGTCTCCCCTCTCCTAAAGCTGCACCACCTGTCACGTCTTTGGCAAAGCTGAACGACAAGTCACGCCTTTGGCAAGGCTGCACGACCTGTCACGCTTTGTGAAAGCTGCACGACATCGCGGCAGCTTTGATTGAGGGTGGCATCGGATTCATCTGCAACTTGGCATGTGATGGGACATGAGGTCAAGCACGGCCACGCCTTTAGACAGGGAATCCCTCCCATAGTCAGGCAGAATGCTTTATACAGCTTTCAATGCGTGTGACAGGCCGTGCAGCTTTGATTGAGGGTGACAGGTCGTGCAGCTTTGTTTGCGGGTGACAGGTCGTGCAGCTTGTGATACTCAGGGTTATTCCGGATTTATAATTTACATGGAAAGAAAGGTGTATATGAAATATTTTTTGCAGAACATGATGGTCCATATATTAAGAGGCATGAGAGAAGGGGAAGTGGCCTCGATGCACTGAGTAGACGTCTGTATACGCTGAAGGAAGCGGTCGTAAGCTGCAGGGTCGTCTTCTTGTTCAGCTTCTTGTCACGATTAAGAAAAGCTGCACGAGCTGTCACGCTCTATAAAAGCGACTATAAAAGCGACTGATTGGAGAGCACTCTGCACACCATGGAGGGACAAAGCACTCTGCACACCACGATATGACATAAGGTTGGAAAAGCTGATATGACAAAAGTTGTAAGAGTTGACATGACAACACGTTGGAAAAACTGTTTTCAAAATAAGCTGGAAAAGATGACAACACGTACGCCTAGCTTAGCTTTTTGGCATGTCACCGTTCATATCGGTGCGAGGGAACCTGTATGGGATGAGAAAACTCATGGAGCTTCTTCACAATGCAATTGAATGGGATGAGAAAACTCATGGTGTATGGACTAAGTGCTAATTTCATTGAGATTACTGGTGTAGTCTTCTGCGTACAGAAAAATAAGCAAAAGAAGAAGTGAACAAGAATAAAGGTGGCGGCCCCGGTATTCACTCGTCGCTGATGATTTGGATCTGCCCGGCGGTGTCCTCGGCCTCCTTCTCCGGGAGTGCGGTGGCGATGTCCGGCTCTTCAACCTCCATTAGCCCGTCCACGTGCTCCACCGCTGGTCATGGAGTCGCGTATATATAGGCCCCTCACATGGGCGATCAGTCTACGTGGCAGCCTGGCGAGGAGGCTTTAAATGTTGTGGCACGTATGATTAAGTCGGCCCGAAAAGGCAGGCTGCAGCGTGTTGCAGCGTTATGTCGACTAAATCTAAAAAAGCGCTGCTGTGTTGGCGTATCCGGTGTTGTGTTGTCTCGTATGGCTTGTAACGACAAATCATATTAAAGGCATAAAATACAGCGTTGAAATGGATAAGTTACAACATAACATTACAACGCGGGAAAAACAACGGTGGAATACGAAGCCTTACCAACGTACATGACGGGTGCCTCACTAATACATATTATTTTAACAACTCTAGCGATACAGGATTACAACGATCCAGAATCATCACTATCTATATCAATACCCTCATCTTCTAAGTACTGCCAGCGGTCGCGTTTGCCCTCCTCATCACTCTGGTAGTCACATGGAAGACACAAGTCTGGGTCTGCATCTTCGATGTCCTCTTCTGTGGCAACCTGCGGACGGTTGCGAGCTATGGCTTGAAGGTCCGGATGTTCTGGCTGTGGGGGGTCTGATTGCAGTAACTCGTTCGACTGTATGGCAACCATTTCGAGGCTACTAGCTATAGCTTCGATGTCAGTCACAAAGCTGTTGAATTCGTTGGCACTTGAACTTGTGCCAGGACTAAAGTTGTTTTTTGCAATTTTATTCAGGTCAGCTGCGATACCATCTATTTCTTTTATTGTCCAGGCCAAGCCTTTCTTGAGCCGCTCCGGATCCTTGTCCATCTACACATTGGTAGCAATTATATTTCAGCATAAAAGAGTAGGATTCAAGCATAACTGAAATATTTCTTCGAACAAAAATATAAAAAAGAAATAGATGGCCTCAAAGCCCCTAAGAACCAATCAATATCCCTTGTACTTCACTGACCCAACAACACAACAATGTAGCTTCGCGTCCAAAATAAGTTTCGTAAATAATACCTGTGAAACACGAAGCCGGAAACAATGGCTCACGATTGCCTGATAGAAATACATGCGGCCTTGTAATTTATAGCGAGGGCGCGAGGGAGAAACGAGCCAGTTGGCGGCACATCAGCGCTCAGAGCAAGGGGCCAAGACAGGAAAGTGGCACATGGGAGCGCGTTGCGGTCTTGTGGTGGGGTCCATCTTTGTAACCAGCTGCATCG
Source organism: Rhipidocladum racemiflorum (assembly GCA_036346355.1). Classification (NCBI taxonomy): domain Eukaryota; kingdom Viridiplantae; phylum Streptophyta; class Magnoliopsida; order Poales; family Poaceae; genus Rhipidocladum; species Rhipidocladum racemiflorum. The sequence goes on from CM070590.1 coordinate 18,009,300, forward strand.
GCATTGGCGGCAGCTTGCGGCACATTAGCGTCTTGGCGAGGCGCCGGACAGAAAGCGGCACGTAGCGTGATTCTGGCGCAGGTGGGGCCTGGCTGAAGCGAGCTGCGGTAGCGATGCCTGGCCGTAGAGTATCACGCTTGAGTCTAATTTTTTGGAATAACGAAGCTGATTTGCTCTCCGGTATACGGACTACCATATTCTCAACGTGGAAGACAATATAAAATGCTGGACGGTTTTGTGAGGGTTGGAAAAACTGTTTTCAAAAAAAGCTAGAAAAGATGACAACATGTACGCCCAGCTTTGTCAGAGTGAAATGACAACACGTGCAAGACTGTCATGTTAGCTTTTTCTGCATTTGTCATGTTAGCTTTTCCTGTATTTTGTCATATCAGTGTTTTCAGCGTGTTGTCATCTCACCATTCTTAGCCTTTTGGCATGTCACCATTCATATAGGTGCGAGGGAACCTGTGCGGGCTATAATACTTAGGGTTATTGGGCGTTGAGAATTTATATGCAAAGAGAGTTGTAATTGAGATATTTTTACAGAATATGGTAGTCCTTACAGCAAATAGCAAATCTGCTACATCAGGCCCAAAAAATAACTTCGAACATTGTTTTTTACGGGCCGCCCAAAATCCTTCATCGTTAGGGTTTGTGCGCGACTATAATACTTAGGGTTATTGGGCGTTGAGAATTTATATGCGAAGAGAGTTGTAATTGAGATATTTTTACAGAATATGGTAGTCCATACACCAAATAGCAAATCTGCTACATCTGGCCCAAAAAATAACTTCGAACATGGTTTTTTACGGGCCACCGAAAATCCTTCATCGTTAGGGTTTGTGCACGACTATAATACTTAGGGTTATTGGGCGTTGAGAATTTATATGCAAAGAGAGTTGTAATTGAGATATTTTTATAGAATATGGTAGTCCTTACAGCAAATAGCAAATCTGCTTCATCAGGCCAAAAAAATTACTTCGAACATGGTTTTTTACGGGCCGCCCAAAATCCTTCATCGTTAGGGTTTGTGCGCGACTATAATACTTAAGGTTATTGGGCGTTGAGAATTTATATGCGAAGAGATTTGTAATTGAGATATTTTTACAGAATATGGTAGTCCATACACCAAATAGCAAATCTGCTACATCCGGCCCAAAAAATTACTTCGAACATGGTTTTTTACGGGCCGCCCAAAATCCTTCATCGTTAGGGTTTGTGCGCGACTATAATACTTAGGGTTATTGGGCGTTGAGAATTTATATGCAAAGAGATTTGTAATTGAGATATTTTTACAGAATATGGTAGTCCATACACCAAATAGCAAATCTGCTACATCCAGCCCAAAAAATTACTTCGAACATGGTTTTTTACGGCGCCCAAAATCCTTCATCGTTAGGGTTTGTGCGCGACTATAATACTTAGGGTTATTGGGCGTTGAGAATTTATATGCAAAGAGATTTGTAATTGAGATATTTTTACAGAATATGGTAGTCCATACACCAAATAGCAAATCTGCTACATCCGGCCCAAAAAATTACTTCGAACATGGTTTTTTATGGGCCGCCCAAAATCCTTCATCGTTAGGGTTTATGCGCGACTATAATACTTAGGGTTATTGGGCGTTGAGAATTTATATGCGAAGAGAGTTGTAATTGAGATATTTTTACAGAATATGGTAGTCCTTACAGCAAATAGCAAATCTGCTACATCAGGCCAAAAAAATTACTTCGAACATGGTTTTTTACGGGCCGCCCAAAATCCTTCATCGTTAGGGTTTGTGCGCGACTATAATACTTAGGGTTATTGGGTGTTGAGAATTTATATGCGAAGAGATTTGTAATTGAGATATTTTTACAGAATATGGTAGTCCATACACCAAATAGCAAATCTGCTACATCCGGCCCAAAAAATTACTTCGAACATGGTTTTTTACGGGCCGCCCAAAATCCTTCATCGTTAGGGTTTGTGCGCGACTATAATACTTAGGGTTATTGGGCGTTGAGAATTTATATGCAAAGAGATTTGTAATTGAGATATTTTTACAGAATATGGTAGTCCATACACCAAATAGCAAATCTGCTACATCCAGCCCAAAAAATTACTTCGAACATGGTTTTTTACGGGCCGCCCAAAATCCTTCATCGTTAGGGTTTATGCGCGACTATAATACTTAGGGTTATTGGGCGTTGAGAATTGATATGCGAAGAGAGTTGTAACTGAGATATTTTTGCAGAATAAGGTAGTCCATACACCAAATAGCAAATCTGCTACATCCGGCCCAAAAAATAACTTCGAACATGCTTTTTTACGAGCCCGGCAATCCCCCCTGTATTAATATCCGAATACATTCTGAAAGCTACATATTATCTTTAAAAAATCCGGTAATTACACATGCCAACTCCCAATACAGACAGCTTTATGAACGATAGAACTTCCAGTTCAAACAGAATACTTATTTTATTAAGATGGTTGTACCACAAATGCATAAAAGCGCAACACAGTCCGTCACACACAATTATTGAACGTTCCAGCATGAACAAAAGAAGGGTGCTACCGGCCCGGACTAAGTACTCCCCTCGCTACTATCGCGAACTGCACCTGGAGGCTAGGAAGGTCCTAGCTCCCCCAGAGCCGCCAAGAAGTGCTGGAACGCCTCTGACTGCTCAACACGCCGCACGGACTTCCGTGCAGTTACTCTGAGCGGCGGACCTCGGCGACGCTTGACCCTCGCGGCGTCTGGGGTCGAGCCTCTAGGTGGAAGGTCCTCCTGGGCTGGGCCAGGCAGTGGTGGTGCTATCCGCTGCGCCTCCTGCACACGTCTGGGTGGAGGCCGGTGGAGCGGCTCCACGCTGCAAGTCCTTGAGCTGAACGATCTCCAGCCTCGCCGCAGCAAGATCCCTGTAAGCGTCCTGAAGCTCACAAGAAATGTGGACATACGCCTCGTCCTGTGCCCGGATGAGCCCACCCATGTGCACAATAGTGGGGTCTAACTCCAACTCTAAGCTCCGGAACCGGTTGTGACTCCTCCCCACCTCATGGGAGGGAAAGAGCCAGTACGGAGTGTCCTCCAACTGGTAGCGGTAGCTCTCGCCGAATTGAAGGAGAGCCTGCCTGGCTGCATCCTGCAGAGCATCACTGAGCTTTAGCCGCTTCACTGTGAAGTACCGGATCCGGTCATTCCACTGAGGACCCTTGGCGAAGATGAGCAATCTCACTGTCCAAAAGTTCTGGCTAAAGCGGGGCACGGAAACGCAGCGGTACTCCGGGCGACGAGTGTAGCCCAGCTCCTGGAGCATCAAAGATAGCTCCTCACAAAATCCTCCCTCTGTCATGGCAAACGAGGTGAAGACAGGCATCTACAAAATTTCGAAGCAAGACAAGGTCAGTAAAACATTTTAGATATAATATAGGGGAAGAGCAAGATACTACGACAGAATACATAAAAGTGAAGAAGCTTATAAGTGCGTAAATATGTCTTATGAAAAATTTCATCGTTAAGGCTTTGCCGTTCTAACTAGGTCACGTCCTACAGTATTAACTTTCACAGGTCATGTTAGAGCAATTATTCCAACAGTAGACATTATTTCGAACTGTACTGAAGGTTGTAGCCACCAACATCATGCAATACGGGAAATGGACAGCACTTTGTCCAATTTGCACGCATCTTTAGTACGTACAATTAGTAATTACATGAGATGGAGGCCCTACATGAAGTTATTTTACATTATTGACGGCCCCCGCGGCGACGTCCAGCTTGCCTTCTCATGAATTCCTCAGGGCTGTACGCAACTAGGTGACCTATGGTCCTCTGTCCTGCGGCCTGTGATGGCCCCTGCCTACTCGGACCTGGGCGGTCGTCGACATCTTCCTCAGGGGGAGGTGCATCCGACGCAAAGGTATATTGTCGCGAGGCCTGGTGGGAATAGTTGTACCATGCATCTGGATTGGTCGTTTGTAGTGGACCCGCATGCAGTATGTTTGCAACCGGTTGCGGTTGCGAGATGCCCGGCTGCCCCCCTAGTAGAGCAGTAAAGGTAGTATGTCCTGACATCAACTCGAAGTCGAAAGCACCAGGCTCGCTCCACTGCTGTGGTTGACTGTAGTTCGTCGCGTAGGAGGGCGAGAAATGTGACGCTTCCGGCGCAGGCGGTGGGGCCGACGTGCCAGGTATGTCGTCCCATGGTGACAACGGTTCTGCTGGGCCCGATGTAACAAGCTGCTCCTGCTCCCTTTGTCCCCAAGGATCAGTTGGGACTTCAACACAGGGGCTAGGATGATGGCGCGCTGACTGGCTTCCCACATGGGACGTGGACGCACGTGCTGGGGCATCTTCTCGTTCGCCACTTGAGGGACGGATGCTGACAGACCGCCTGGCGTGTGAGGTATGAGTTGGATCCATGCGAGGAGAGCCGTAGTTGCGTGGCTGTCGTGCAGAGCCTCCAAGCCCACGCATCGCCGGCGATGTCTGGCCCCTGAGACGCCAAGTAACGTCTCATTTGATTGGCCGCCGACGTCGATCCGAAGGACCGGAGGGTGGGGACGCTTGATTCATCGGCATGGGCAATTATTTGCGATGCCTCCCGAGTCTGCGTTGCAGTATGTATGTATTAGGAATTTAAACATGAAAGTTATGATAAATATTACTACTATGATGGGTGCACCAGAGTCTGCGCATGACGCGACTTTTCTTCTGGGTACGCCATGGCGCGTGGTTCGATCTCCTGGCTAAGCAACGTGGCACGCGTGCAACCGCGGTACCATGCAAGGTAGCTGTCGTACTCGTCGGGGTCGTACAGCCCAATGGGATCGACCACCTCCTGCAATGCTGACTCGACCCATCGCGTGATGTGCGTAGCGTGAACTGCGGTCCAATCGACTGCTCCCGCACTACCCATAGCGCTTCTCCTGTAATGGTCAATACATTCTAAAGGCAAATCTTTGACGAAGATGACAATAATGACATAAATGAAATACGTACCCGTGCGACCTCCCAGCATCCCGCGGTGGTGGAACCGGGATTATCTGCCGCCACCCGAACTGTCGTTGGACGCGTTCGGGCGAATAGACCTCCACCGCGTTCATGTACACGACGAAGCATGTCGTCATCCAAAATGACATGTCCACCAAGAAGCAACCAGAGATGAGCCCGTCGGTGGCAATTTTGTCGGCTCGTTGTGGCGTCCATGGATCCCATGTCACATTGTCAGCGGTTAGTAGGTCCATATATGCTACCACCCGCCTGTAGCTCGCCTGGTCATCAAGCGGCGACCATCTTAGCCGTGGGTGCATCCAACGATGACCCATAGTGGGGCGAGAGGGCTCTGGCATGTCATGGGCCACATCGATGGGGTAGTACCTTCTACGGATTGTAGGCCTAGATATCGGAAGGTACTCCCAACTCCACATCTGCAGCATTTGCACGCATCCAGTAATTGTGCCCCTAGCAGTATGTAAATGCGCGTAGCCGCACAACCCACGGTACGTGTCAGCTAGGACCGCGGATGCCCAGCTGTATGTCGTCATATCCTCTAGGTTTGTGGCCAACTCTCGAGCTATCCAAACTATATGCGGGGAGATGGTGTCACTGTTCGTGGTCGTGAATATCAAACCACCAAGCAAGCAATACAGATAAACTTCGTAATGTCATTCTATGGTAGCTTCGTCTGCATCCTGTGGGCATGGTTGGTACTCTTGTAATGCTTGTAGCCAGCTCATTGACACTCCGGTATCCTTATGTGTGTACGGCGCCCCAAACCTGCAGGTACTCCGGATTAATGAGGTACATCGTATCGTTATCATTTTAGACATTACTTAACAAATACTCTCAATGTACCTGGCCGTCACGTACTGCTGCCACAGGCGTCTTCTGGGCCGGGATAGCACCACAGGTTGGCCCCTAATGGGGAGGCCGGTGAGCATGGCTACGTCTCTTAGAGTGATGGTCATCTCACCGAATGGAAAGTGAAATGTGTGCGTCTCCGGCCGCCATCGATCGATCAGACCAGAAAGAAGTGCCCGATCGAGGCCTGGCATCGGCGTGGTCATGCCCCTTCCATCGTAGCTCCGTCCATGAGAAGCGTGAACGGTAGTAGACCTGCACGGGCGAGTGGAATATGGAACCGGGCGTCCAACTTCGGTATTTTGTGCAACGACCGGCAGGACAGAGGGGGCAACTGAAACGTGCACGCAATTAAGGTTAGAGGCATCGCAAATATTGCACCACATGTAACATACAATTGTGTCGCACCTCAGATCCTGAACAAATCGCCCTCGCACGGTGTTTCGCATCAATTGACTCACTTAGTAGCTCTGGAAGTGCAATGCCCGCCATAGCCTGCAATGTCAACGCGCGGTAATAGGAATACACGCCCAGTACGCAATGCTATGTACCCAATATGAAGGAAGGTACGCACTAGTAAGTACACAATTAGAAAGTACAAATTACTGAGTACACAATACGAAAGTACGCACTACTTAGTACACAATATCAAATTATGCACTGCTAATTAAGTACTGCGTGGATTGAGGCACCTCCTGCGGTCATGTCCAGGTTGTCTGCATAATGTGCACTTTCGCAAACCATCTACCTCATCAGCCGCATCCATGTCACCTTGCATTCTGGTGCCCCTTGGCCTTCCTGGCTGTGTGCGTCTAGTCACGGGGTACGGTTTCCAGGTCGGGCCCTCCATGAGCTTGTAGTTCACTCCAACTATGAACGAACTCATCTTTGGACGCCAAGTGTTCTTCAAAGCATGCACGGTGTAGTATGGTGAGATGAACTGTGATGCATCGTTCCCACCCATATCGCGACATGCGGCCAACACATGGGAGCACGGGATGTGATGCAGCTTCGGCTTGTTACACGTGCAGGTAGCCTCCTCCGCCCCCAACTGGCACTGCTGCACAGTGTCCCCCGCGAGATACCCAGATTGGTATTTGCGCTTGCACATCACCTCGAATTTATTCGTGCCTAGGTCATAAATCCTAGTGCGGTGGAAGTGTGCCTTCTGCCTTCTCGATTGGAGGATCTTCTCCACTCTTGGTGTGTACGTGTGACATACGCCTCGGCCGCGTTCCCGCGATCACGGAAGTAATCAGCCGCCCGGTAAAAGGTGAGCTCAATGATTGAACACAACGGAAGGCCGCGAACACCCTTCAGTACGTTGTTGAAAGCCTCCGCTATGTTCGTGGTCATGACGTTGTACCTAAAATGGTTTATGTTAGCTTCAAAGAGAATTCACCTAAACACCGCGGTAATTACCATGAACTACTGGTTTGTCCGTACCTCGCTCCGTTCGTATCGTGGAGTAGCGCCCACCGCTCAGCTGGCTTCCCCGCAATCCACTGGTTGAAGGTGGGCCGCGTGCGACTAACCAAAGTCTGGCCCGCCACCACTTGAGAGCGTAGTTGCTGTTCCTGTGATTGGTCGTCTTCCATCATCTTTCGCGTGGTGTCATTCAGTTGCGTCCATATCGTGTTGAACTTGTGAGGTTGGTTTTGAAGGCATATGGCTTTGAACCTCTTCACCATCGCCTTGTTCTTGTAGCTTGAATACAAGTTCGCACCTAGGTGTCGCATGCACCATCTTCTCTCCACATCAGGCCAGTTCACCGAGGAGCTTGTGCTGTCGTGCATGACATCCAACGCATGGAGAAGGCCTTTGTTGCGGTCCGACACAATGCAAACGCGCTCCCTCGTACCCACGACTCGGCTCTTAAGCAGTGCCAAGAACCACAGCCAACTATCGTTGTTCTCACTCTCCACGAGAGCGAACGCCAATGGGATGATCTGGTTATTTGCATCTGCAGCAAGTGCAGTTAGCAGCGTCCCACGGAACTTCCCACTCAGGAATGTACCGTCGACACAAATAACTGGTCTGCAGTACCTAAAAGCTTCGATGTATTGTCCAAACGACCAGAATAGCCTGACGAGGTACCGGTCCACCGGGCTCAAAGACCCGTCCTCCATCCTTACATGCTCATCCCGGTCTGGCGAGTGCCTGGGTTTGTCATGGCTGTCACAGTATTAAGCGGGGTACCGCACGCATTAAGTACTCACGCCCGGAAGGGCGAGTGGCGTTGAGCCACTCCTGGCGACCGACAAAGGTGCTCGCCAAGAGGACAGTGGCGTTCAGGCCACTCCTCGAGGCGGCCGGCGAAGGTGCTCGCCAGGGGCAGTGGCGTTGAGCCACTCCTCGGCGGCCGGCGAAGGTGCTCGCCAGGGGCGAGTGGCGTTGAGCCACTCCTCGGCGGCCGGCGAAGGTGCTCGCCAGGGGCAGTGGCGTTGAGCCACTCCTCGGCGACAGCGAAGGTGCTCGCCCAGGGGGCAGTGGCGTTGAGCCACTCCTCGGCGACAGCGAAGGTGCTCGCCAGGGGCGAGTGGCGTTCGAGCCACTCCTCGGGCGACCAAAGGTGCTCGCCAAGAGGGCGGTGGCGTTCAGCCACTCCTCGGGCGTAGCTCCCAGAATCAACCCCGTAATCGTACTCAGGCGAAGGGTCAAGGATATTTAATGCGAGGCGTGCGCATTAATTGCGAGATATGTAGGCGATGGTATGGCGGCGCGTCTTCCCCAGCGCGTTAATGATGGGTGGTCCCGAATCGACATCCCCTCTCTCGACGAACTGCAGGGTGACAGATAGGCGGGACCCAAGGCGAAGTCTAAGTCGGCTAGGGACAGGCATTAAATGTGATGTAAGAGAGTGTGACGGTGCATTAAATGCACTATGGTAGTGTGTCGACGCGTTTGCTTTACGCAGCTTGTAAACCCCATGCGCCTCGGCCCGGCCAGAGTATAAAAGGAGCTAGGGTGCATGGGAGAAGGGTGGTTGATTGTTGAGTTGGCGAGCAGGAGAAGGTCGTCTTCCCCACCTTGTAAGAACCTTGAACTCGTAAGAATCCACCAAGCAGACTAGGGTTATTACTCCTTTGGAGGGCCCGAACACAGGTAAACTCGATTGCCTTCTTGCTTGCTCCCAAGATCCCGTTCTTCCTGTCCTTGGAGCGGTTGCCACAAAAGCCCAGTCCGAATCTCTCAAGCACCAGTCTTAGGGTGCTGTTGGCCGATAAGCGGTGGCGCGCCAGGTAGGGGCTTAGTGGTTAGATCGTTCCTTTCTTCCATTCCTTTTGAGGAGTTTGCAAGAATCAAGATCATCAGGTATGGCGGAATCTCATCGCCCAGCGTAAGCGCCCTCACGAAAGCGGCGCGGCTTGATCGGCTCCGGTAAGAAATCGGTCATTGCGGAGTCCTTACTGCGGCCCGGGCGAGGCGCGAGCATCAAGCCGAGTTCGGCCGGTCAGTGGCGCTGTTGAGGAAGATACCCCAATGCAAAGCCTTCATGCGGCCCGGTTGCTCTGAATCATCCTCAGTCAAGCCCGGCGAAGCGACACCAGCCACCCCTTGGCTCCAGGACGTATTGCCGTCAGTGGACTCGGCCAAGACAGTTCTTTGTGGCGATTCACCGAGAAGGCCGTCCTCCATGAGGAGTTCGTGTGAGTGGATGCACAAGCTTCGATCGCTCTTTAGCGACCTCTCCCGGCCGCGAGCGGGATAAAGGAAGGAAATCTTGGCTGCGGCCCCTGCAGCAGGGGCGTGCACAAGCTTCGCATCTTCCGGTACTCCCATCTTAGGAGGAAGAACGCGGGGATCTAGAACACGCCTCAATGAGGCGGCTCAGTAGGGAGCGATCTGCGTCAAGTTCTTCGGGCGTCATCCGCAGCAGCCGAACCCCTGCCGGTCGATCGAAGAGGCTTCCCCTTCCGACTCAGGAGAGTGTAGACTCACACTCCTCGACCCCATCTCAAGGTCGAGGCTGGTGGGCGACACTACTCCCCAGTATAATGTTGGAGTGCAGGCGTTTTCCCTCCGTCTGCGCCAATCGGGCGTGGCGAGAGAGATTCGTCCGCGCCCATCGAGAAGTATGTGGCACCACCAACCCTGAAGAATTTCTGCAGTTTATACGGCGGTGGTGCGTCTTTCTTGAAGTCGAGATAGAGTTATGGCCAACTACTTCCCAATGTCGTGACAGGCTCCGCCCGCTCTGAGCTGTGAACCTTCCTCGGGGTTCGGTACACTCGTGGGGAGGAACGTGCGACATTTTATGTCGCCAACTTTCAGGGCTCCTACGCTCTCAGCCAGGGTGTGGAGGGCGACCTCCACGCTTTGGAGGCGAGAAGGAGGGAGTCCCGAAGGGTTTATTCGGCGGTTTAGCCATTATGCTTAACACGATCCCCGGATCTCAGCGGTCGGTTATTATTGCGTTAGGAGGGTTAGGGATCGGAAGATGCGGGAGAAGATGGCTACGCCTTTATGCGCTACCACTTCCGAGCTCTTCTCTGGCTCACAAGTGTGCCGAGCGTGAGGCTCGGAAGAGTGCGGCGAACCCTCAAACCTGACCAGCCGGGCGTCGAAGTCCTCGCGGCAGTAAAAGAAGAAGCGCAAGGAGGCCGTCGCCGAGAGGTTTGGTGGCCGATCCGAAGCCAAGCCTCGTAGGCGCGGATCGTCGAAGCGAAGGAGAGATCGCCAGGACAGCGAGACAATCGCGGGGACCGCCGTTCTCCAGTGAAAGGCGGCCAGGCAAGCCATCTTGCCCCATCCACCAGCACAAATGGGCACGACCTGGAAAATTGCCAGGTTGTGTCCAGGTTGATGAAAGCGCTCAAGCGCGCGAAAGGATCGCGAATGATGGCAGCGAAGATGACATCCCATGGCTTTCAACAAGCCGAGCACCGGTGGCATACATTCATGGGGGTTCGGCCACCTACTCTTCCAACTCGCGGTACAAGCGAGAGTTTGAGACAGTGTGTGCCACCATGCGAGCGGGGCGAGTCGGCTTTGAAGTGGTCGGATCAATCGATCACTTCGGTCGGGTAACCACCAGCGAACATGCCAGGCCCAAACCATCTCCCATCGTGGTGCGCCCCTACGGTCGGGAATCTGAAGCTTGGGCGAGTACTGGGTTGGCGGAGGAAGTGCCATCAACACTGTTGTCGGTCCGGCGTATCAAGCACTCCAAATACCTTATGAAGCGCCCCCGCACGCTTTTATGGAATTGCCGGGATGGGCCTAATGCCCACAGGACAAGTCGGACTGCAAAATCGCGTTCGAGCGAAAACTTCCAGGACGGAACTCATCAACCGAGTCGCCGACTTGACCTCCTTACAATGCCCTGCTTGCGGCCAGCGCTAGTCAAATTCATGGCGATTACGCATCATGCTTATTTCTTTGATGAAGATCACTGGGCGAGAGCCCAATTGTGGTAAGGTGGACAAGCTCGAAGCCTTGCGCCTCGATAAGCAAGTGCAAGACTTATTTGGGCGCTGTTCGGTAGCGTGGCCTGAAAGACCCCTCGGCGCTCCCCGGCCAAGGCCCAGTGCTTCACCGTCCTTGGGTGAGGTGAAGGTGGTCCCAGAGTGGGTGAGGAGGCTCGGAGCAAGTTGTGAGAGTCGGGCGATCTCGCGCCAAATAGGAAAAACAGCGCTCGTCACCTTCCTCAGTCTAATCTAGATGTGTTACTTTGGGGAACCATCTGAAATGACCAAGGGTCCCTAGGGAGGTGATCGAGCACTGATTAACAACGCTTCTGGAGCGCACCCGATCCGTGCCAGAAGGTCGGGAGGCAGCGCGAGGCGACAAGAGGCCATTCGGGAAGAAGTGGAGAAGCTATTGCAAGCCGGGAGTTGTGCGGGAAGCGCCTACCCAGTGGTGGCTAACCGTGCACTCGTGAAGAAGTCCAATGGAAGTGGCGAATGTGTATAGACTTCACCGAGCCTCAATAAAGCCTGCCCTAAGGACCCTTACCCTCTGCCAAGGATTGACCTCGTTGTCGATTCTACGGCAGGATGTGAAGCTCTATGTTTCCTAGACGCCTACTCAGGATATCATCAGATTAGAATGGCGCAGGAAGACGAAGAAAAGACGGCCTTTGTAACCCCTTTTGGTGTATACTGTTATGTTCGAATGCCCTTTGGGTTGAAGAATGCCGGATCTACATACCAGCGAGCCATGCATATTATATTCAAGTCACAAATTGGGAAGAACACGAGGTATATGTTGATGACTTGGTGATAAAAGCTAAGGCCGCTGATGGGTTGGTTGAAGATCTGAGGAAACTTTCTCCCACCTCCCAAGACTATCGCTTAAAGTCAACTCGAGAAGTGCGTGTTCGGTGTCGCCTGGAAGTTGCTTGGCTTCCGGTCTCCAGCGGGATCAAGCCAATCCGCATAAGATTGAAGCAATTGAACTTAACGAAGCCACCGTCCGCTCAGCAGCCTTGGTGCTTAGCTGGTCGCCTCGTTTCCCTACGGTTCATAGCTACCGGGGAGAAAAGTCTCCCATTGTTCAAGCCGATGAAGAAGACTAATTCCTTCGAGTGGACTTTAAGCTCAAAGCAGTATTTGAAGATCTGAAGAAGTATTCTTCGCCCCGTGTCTGGTCGCCTCGAGCACGGTGAGCCGCTTCCTTTATGTAGCGGCAAGCCCCTCGGCGATGAGTGCAAAGACTAGTAGCGAGCGAGAGGCGTCGCGGCCCGGTCTATTATGTGAGCAAGGTGCCGTGCATGATGCTGAAACCAGGTATCCCTGTGCCCGAGAAAATGGTGTATCTTTGGTCTTTGGTGGCATCAAGGAAGCTGCGACACTATTTCCAAGGAAGGGAGATCATCGTGGTCTCCTCGTATCCTCTCGCGTGGAGATCCTTCACAACGTGAAGTCAAGGTCGTGTCGCCAGTGGTCTCGAGCCGGGGAATTTGGCTTCAAATTTGCTCGCGATCGCTATCAAGAGTCAAAGACTCAAGCGGACTTCATTGTTGAATGGACTCCGCGTGATGGGGAAGATAAGGAAGTCCCTGCCCACGCCTTTGACGCTCTTCGATGGATCCTTCAGGCTCAAGGCGCTGGGCTGGTTCCTCCCGGTCTCCCGACCGGGACCCCTCAAATATATAGTCGTCTCCGACTTTAAAGCTACCAACAATGTTATGGAATACGAAGGATTGCTGGTCAAGTTCAGCCGCGGCTATCGGCATACTGGCGCCACATTAAAGGCGATTCTTTGCTGGTCATCAACCAGGCAAGGAAGGACTTCACCTGCTCTGATCCCGCTATGGCAAACTACTCGCTGAGGTTAGAAAGATGGAGAGACACTTGAAGGGCTAGGGTATACACACATACCTCGGCGACAATTATTTAGCGGACGAGCTCGCTCAACGCCCGACAAGAGCCCCTGCTCCTGGCCGAGTCTTTGAAGAAAGGCTTCCGCGATCATTCATCTCACTTCGCCGTCTGCGGTGGGGAGGATGGTGATGCCGCTCAGCCCTCACTTGGATGGAAGGCGACGCTTATCGCAACCCCCGCTTCTAGTGGGGGACGATGGTGGCGCCGCCACCCACGCTGCAGAGGAAAAGTGGGTGACCGCGAACGCCATTGCGGAGTACCCGACGGTCACTCGTGGTCGCCGTGCTTGGACCGAAGGCACATGGATGGACCCGATCCTGGCCTACTGCGATCAAGTATGCCCCGAAGCGGCGATGCGTCGGCCGCAGAAGATAGCGCGAAAGGCCAAGCGCTACACCACTGGTAGATGGGGACCTGTACCCGGGTGGAAACGGAGTTCTTCAAGTGCATCACTCGGGAAGAGGAAGCTTATTTGCTTTCGATATCCATGGAGGCGCGGGAGCCATTTTTCCGCCGAACCTGGTGGGAAAAGCTTTCGCCACTGCCCTATTGGCCAACCGCCCTCCAGGATGCTTGCGAAGCCGGTGAGGAGATGCGAGGCGTGCGCTTCCACGCCAAATCCACCAACCGCCTGGTGCCAGCAAACCATCCGCCTCATGGCCCTTCGCGGTCTGGGTCTGATATCCTGGGTCCGTTCACGCGGGCCACAGGAGAGGCTACACTTCATCTGTTCGTCGCCATTGACAAGTTCACCAAGTGGGTGGAAGCTGAGCCGCGGAGAACCATTACCGCAGCCGGGTCAAGTTCATGCGAGGATCTTCGCCGCCGGGTCGCCAACCAGTATCATCACCGACAATGGCGCCTACCACTCAGCGCCAGCTTTCTGGACTTTGCGAAGAAATGGGCACGGTTGTCTCCGCTTTGCCTCGCTGCCCATCCAAGAAGCACGCCAGTTGAGCGGAGCCAATGCACTGCGCCGAAGGGCCTCAAGACTCGGCGTTTGATCGGCTTCACCAGCCGCGGGCTCACGGTGGGTTGAAGAACTCTGCTAGAAGCGTGGTCACCCGACCACTCCCGCAAGCACGGAGAGACTCCATTCTTTCTCGGTTTACGGAGCAGCTGTCCTCCTTCGAATTGATATTTGAGGTCGCCAAGCGTCGCCGGCCGTCTTCGGAAGAAGATCGTGAAGAGATGCGCCAAGACGACGTCAATCTCTCTGGAAGAAGCCCGATCGTATGCGCCTCGCCGCTTCTCAGACAAAGCCTCAGGAGGTACCACGCCACCCGGGTCGTTGAGAGAACATCGGCAGGCGACCTGGTTCTTGCGAAGATTCGCCGCAGCTCGGGTTGCACAAACTGCTTCCTCAGTGGGAGGGCCCCTTTAAGGTGGTCTCGGGCCGACTCAGTGCGGTCACTGAAGGGCGGGGAGGAATCAGCGAACTCACGTAATATAGAGAACTCAAGCAAGTTCTACCCTTGAACGGTTGTAAGTTTCGTGTTTTGTTCCTCGTCTTCATTTAATCATGCCTCGTGGCCGGGACTAGCCGGGAACACCATGTTCAGAATTAAGTATTAAGTTCCGTTATTTCTAGCGATTACTTCATGCCTTTAGTTCGGTTTTATGGCAAAGTGTTCGGCGATCACTCTAGTCCGCGCTGCGTGAGCTTCAGTGGCAAAGGCGGACCACTATGTAAGTGCGGCGAACAGATTGGGCAATTGGGCGGTTGGTTTGAACTCGCTCACACGGTCATGACACTCCCGTGTCCCCGTGGGGCCGGGCGATTTAAACACTGCTATCAAAAGCCTACGCCGCCACGTCTTACACCTGTCAGATCCGCTTCGCGAGGCCACAAGGGTGCGTGTTGTTTGCAGGTAAGGCAACGAAAAGAATCGCCCAGGACACAAGGGATACTTTACCCTTCTTTTTCCTTCTAAGCCTTAAGCCTAAGGCAAGTAGCACTCAAGTTAATGATGGCGGTCAGTAAGGTGGAAGGCTAAGAAGACAAGTTAAACATTGCTGAATAAGTCTAAAAAGTGTCATGTCTATTCCGTGAAAGTGCTTTACAAAAGTTGTTGCAGGCCAGCAAGTTAAAAGGAAAAAGAGGGCAAAAAGGGGAGAAGGGTCTAGGTTATCCTATCCTTCTTCCTCCTCGTCCGCCACTGCGGCTGCTACTGCAGGGTCTTCCGCGAGGGGCCCGACGTCCAGCGCCAATGCCACCTCTTCTGCCGTCCTCCACAAGCAGGTTTGGCTATCTCCACCGAGCTTGACGTCGGTCGCTAGCCGCCAGCGCCTCGCCTCCGCTCCGGCTCCTTCAATCCCTGGGACGGCAGCGAGAGGATCAAAGTTGGCGCTCTTGGACGCTGAAGACGCCAACGAACTTCTCAGCAGCAGCCGCTATCGCGCCCTTCCTCGGTGGACTGGCGGGCCAGGGCGGAAGCCGGGCGCGTGAAGTCCGCGATCCGACCGGCGCGTAAGGCGAGTGCGACGGCTGCTCCAGTGGCGCTTGCGCACCAACCCCGAGCGAGGCCGCCCTCCATCCGGTCGGGCGCATCTCAAAGATCCGCAGAGTGTTCCGCTGATCGATGCGGTGTCCGCCGCGCTGAAGCTTTTCCATGAGCTTTCGGCAGCAGCGGCCCTCGCCTCGCTTCCCCACCAGCCTCCCGCTCCCGCTTTCCATCCGTCATAAATCAGCCACCTCTGCCGGAGGCGCCGATCTCGGCGGGCGTCGCCACCGTTGCTTGCTCGACGTAAGGCGTGGCTGGGTGGAGTAGAGCTGTCCAAGGGCGGCCAGAAGGCATCTGCGCCATGAACGGAGTCCGCGGAGGATCCGAGTGGGTCAGGCCCCGGGCCGCCTCCAGAGCTGACAAGAAGAATAGCCTGGCCAGTCAAGCCGCGATCTTGTCCGCCGCTTCTTCTTGTCTGGCGATCACCGCCCGTCGCTACCTCGCCTCTCATCACCCATGTGAGCTACTGGGGTCAGCAGTGCCCTGAACAAGCAAAAGCAAGCAAAGGTAAGGCTCCATTCAAGGTTAAAAAGTTTTACCGGTCTTCTTTTGTGTGTTTTCAAGGATTCAGTGTACTGGCCGAGGCCTCTAAACCGAGGCACTTTATGAGAACCAGCCCTCGAGGCACCCCATGCCTCGGGCGTGAGGCCGATACGGCCGGTGGGTCCACCACTGCAATATTTGGCGTCACGCGGCAATGAGGTGACGGCTGGCGGGGTCCGCTACTGCGCAGCGGGCCACGGGTCGTCACGGCCGGTGCGGCGTGGCGACGAGGCCGCCGCTGGCCGGGTCCACATCGTAGCTCTCGCGGTCACGCCGGCGATGGCGCGCGTGATGAAGAAGGCGCGCTGGCGGGATCAGGCGCCATGGCGGCGCCAAATGAACCGTATGCAGCGGTGATGGCGGAGGCGAAGCGCGCGATCGTTGATGAAGAGCCCCGCACTGAGGAGGAAGTCCCCAAAGAGGCGGGTCATAGAAGATCCAGTCGCCACGTAAGATGGCCCGATAGCCGTGATCGGCCGGACGCCCAAAGGGGGGTAGTGTCAGCCGGCAGGACGCTTTGTTCCTCCCCCGCCGCCACCGGTGAAGGAGTGCCGCTGATTATCGAGGCCCTTGATGGGACGATGATGGGCGCCCCATGGCGTCTATCTTGGGCATCGCTCGACGATCCCCGCCCGATCCAGGAGGTCGCATGTCGCAGAGTGGAAGCGCAGCCTCGGGGAAGGGTGGAACGCATCGCCGATTGGGTGGCCGCCCCCATCCAGAAGCGATCGCTACGGGCGGCCCGCCTCTCCTCTCTACGACACAACAAAAGAAGAAGAAGGCCGATGTTAAAAAAAAAAAAAAAAAAATGATGAAGAAGGAAGGCGAAGAGCTTACCTCCTGGAATCGTTCGAGTCCCGTCGCCCACGCCCGTAGTGCCGGTGGCGTATTTGGCACGCAAAGGGCTAATCCTCCGACACGGTCCCGAGAACCATGCTCTCCGGCCACCGCTTATCCGCAGCGATCAACCCGAGCCAACATTGCAAGTAGCTCGGCGTGTCGGTTTCCGCGACGGAGATACCCAACAGATTTGCTGCCCACTGCCTGGAAGCCCTGTGGCTTCAATGCCATTGGGTCATCTTCAACGTGCAACCATTCGTGGCGCCACATTTTCCACCGGATCGGTTCTCCATTGAATGTAGGCCCGCGAACGGCCCGATCTCTAAGTCGCAGATGGCAAGACTCGAGATGCCGGAGCTCCTGGCCGACGCGTGAGCGAGAAGAAGTAGCGGAAAAGGAGAAGATTGGGCATTACCCCTATAAACATCTCACGTATGGGCGAAGACGGAGAGGAGCACAATGGAGTTAGGAGGAAGGTGGATGTTGTGAATGTCGTAGAAGTTGAGGACGGCGATGTAGAAGTCCGAGATGGGCGGGACCAAGCCCGCCATCATCGCCAGACGAAGAAGATGACTTCCCGGGGGCGTGGGGAGCGATCCGGCCGCATCGGAGAGCGCCGACGTCACCTTGGAGCATTTAGCGGCGGCGTTCTCTTCCAGTTGAAGGAGGGAGGGCGAGAGTCGGTGAGGCCATCGAGAATCAGCTAAGGAAGAAGGGAAGCTAAAGGCGGAAGGAGCAGAGGCGGCAGCGGGACATGCCTCCCCGTCGCTGCTTATTTATAAGAATTCAAGGAAGAGCCTGGCGGGAAAAAGTCGAAGAGACGCGCATTCGGATGGAAAACCAAAGCATTTTTCAAGGAAGTGGGCACGTCCCCACGAAGCCTCGAAACGGTGCAGATATCCACCTCGGGCCGGAAAAAGAGGCAAGTTTTAAAGACCGCGCGTGGGCATTTATGGGCCCCACCGGAGATTGAACCGCTCGACGAAGAAAAGAAAAGAATAAAGACACTCTGGGTGGGCCCGGCTCTTGTCGATAAACGCTGGGTACCCACGCAGCGTAAGTACTCACGCCCGAGGACAGTGGCGTTCAGCCACTCCTGGCGGCGACAAAGGTGCTCGCCAAGAGGACAGTGGCGTTGCCACTCGAGGCGACGGCCGAAGGTGCTCGCCAGGGCAGTGGCGTTCGAGCCACTCCTCGAGGCGGACCGGCGAAGGTGCTCGCCAGAGGACAGTGGCGTTCGAGCCACTCCTCGAGGCGGACCGGCCGAAGGTGCTTGCCCAGTGGACAGTGGCGTTCAGCCACTCCTCGAGGCGACCAGCGAAGGTGCTCGCCCAGGGCAGTGGCGTTCGAGCCACTCTCGAGGCGACCAGCGAAGGTGCTCGCCCAGGGACAGTGGCGTTGAGCCACTCCTCGCATGACCAGCAAAGGTGCTCGCCAAGAGGACAGTGGCGTTCAGGCCACTCCTCGGCGTAGCTCCCAAGAATCAACCCCGTAATCGTGCTACAGGCGAAGGGTCAAGGATATTTAATGCGAGGCGTGCATTAATTGCAGGATATGTAGGCGATGGTATGGCGCGCGTCTTCCCAGCGCGTGTAATGATGGGTGGTCCCGAACCGACATCCCCTCTCTCGACGAACTGCAGGGTGACAGATAGGCGGGACCCAAGGCGAAGTCTAAGTCGGCTAGGACAGGCATTAAATGTGATGTAAGAGAGTGTGACGGGTGCATTAAATGCACTATGGTAGTGTGTCAGACGTTTGCTTTACGCAAGCTTGTAAACCCCATGCGCCTCAGCCAGCCCGAGTATAAAAGGGAGCTAGGGTGCATGGGAGAAGGGTGGTTGATTGTTGAGTTGGCAGAACAGGAGAAGGTCGTCTTCCCCAGCCTTGTAAGAACCTTGAACTCAGAAGAATCCACCAAGCAGGACTAGGGTTATTACTCCTTTGGAGGGCCCGAACCTGGGTAAACTCGACTGCCTTCTTGCTTGCTCCCAAGATCCCGTTCTTCCTGTCCTTGGAGCGGTTGCCACAAAAGCCCCCAGTCCGAATCTCTCAAGCACCCAGTCTTAGGGTGCCTGTTGGCCAGTAAGCCGACAATGGCTATCTTCTGTAATAATCTAGGAGCAAAGTTGAAGGACTCCTCGAATCCCCCAAAAAGCATCTTCAATGCCTTCTGTTTTGCTCTCCAGGCTGTGCTATACGTGATCACCATCCCGTGTTTTGTTTGCATCTCCTCCATAATTCTACGGGGGGTCATCGCGATGTCGGTTCCAACGATGTTCACTATGTTCTGCGCTACGTACTTCGCGTTCATAATATCGCTCATGTTCCTTATGGATTCCTCGGTGCACGTATGAGGAATATGTACACCAACCTTAAAGTAATCCTCGTGCTTTGGTTGGTGAACTCGTACAAAGAAGGGACAATGGGGGTACTTTTTGCACCTAACATCGTACACGGTGCGATCCGACCGGTGACGAGTGTGCTCCCATCTTGTCATGACGGCGTACGTGCTTAGGAAGTGAATTGCCTCCTGCTTGTTACGGAAACGTTGCCCACCTCGAATGTCATTATGGGTGTGCGCCCAAGCGGACGTGTTACTGTAATCCACAAGGGTACAATCCAGCAGACCAATGGCTCGAAAGTATTGTATAGCAGGTGCTGGGTCATCATCATCCACCGCTCCTTCATCCCCGCTACCGCCACCTTCACCAACCTCCGCCGCATCAACTTGTTCTTCGCCATGCCCCGAGGTCCACTCCTCCACAGTTGGTGGATCCTGTGGTGGATCCTGTGGCCCATGTGACAAATCATGGTCTACTGCTTCGGAAGTAGACCTGAACTCCTCGGATTGGTGTCGTGCCAATACCTCTACATACACTCCTAACTCGAAATTCTCTTCGTTCGCTTTGCGGGCATACAAATCCCACGAACTATTATTTCTCAGCTGGAAGAGTGTGTACACAACCATAGAGCTGTTTGGAACGTATCGTGGACGAACCCCTTCTAGACGAACCCTCTGCGTATCACGGTTCACACGTAGTAGGGCAACAACATGTGATTTCAGCTGGCCCAATTCACTCGGGATGGCTATTGTGCTTTCTACGTGCATGCAGTTGTCCATGGTCACCACTCTGCCGTGCAAAACAGAGGGCCGTTCTCCATGATATATTTTCAAAAATGTGTTCATCTGTTGCACAAACATTAAACCTTTTAGTCATTACAATTTTATTCCAGTGAATTTTAATCAAATTTGCACCAAATTTACCGCACCAGTTCACCGATTCGACATGTCCCGCACAGGCTAAGATTGGTACTTCCCAATACTCTTTCAAATGGGATGTTTTTCTTGTTTTTCTCTTTTCTTTTCTCTTCTTTCCTTCCTCTTGTTCTTTCTCATGAATTACGGCATTACGGTATACTTTAACTGCGTCATGGCTCCTGATATGAGCTACCGTGTAAAAGCTAATTGGTACATATCGGGACCCAGATCTGCAAATCCGGACCCTCTGTGTATTCTGTACTAGTCCATGATCACGCTAGTACACACAGTTAAACAGGGATGAAGTACCACAATCATACACAGCGGAATTAATAATAAAGTACTTCAAACATTAAACAAACTGGTTACAAGACCTTAAGGTCAACTTACAAATAATCACGCAGGCGTACAATAACAAAAGTAAATAATCGCTAGCGAACGAAGAACGTCGGTGACCCCATCAATATGCCACAGGCAACCGACAAGGTTCAACTCCTAGATAATCGCCTCCTCGTGGAACTTCACCTTCTTTGAAGTTGTAGTCTTCTCCTCAATCGATGATTGTGTTGGAAGCAAGGATGAGTATACAACATACTCAGCAAGTCATGCACAGAGATGCAATCCTATTACTATATGCATGGCTTCTTCCAAAGGGATGGCTTAAGTGGTTAATTTGCACCAAACAGCATTTTGCTTTGAATAAATAATCTTAATAGATTCAAAAGCGGAAACCATATTATATAGTAAGTTATCAATCTCTTTTAAACAATTCGGCTCAAAGCCCTAATTTACTTTAGCAATTGTCTCGGCACTCGGCCGCCCATTCCCACACTTTTATTTTAGAAAAATCTAACCCTTGATCGTAATCCCGGCGTTGTCCAAGATCTGTGGACTCGGCTATTCGAATAGTTTGTACACTTTGCAGAGGTTATACACTTTACCCACACGATATAGTTAAACACCACATGGGTGAGTAACCATAACAAAGTCTTTCTGAACCCTCTATCCTCGCATGTGTACCTCCCGGTATAGTTCCCGCTGTCCCTTCCCTTTTGCGGAGCAGAAGTACAGGGCCAACGTATACCGTTGAAGAGATGTAAGACCAATCGGTAAACACTACACCCTTCTTTCCACATTTACAGATACAAAAACCACCTGAGGTCTCACATGCTAAGACTTCGGAATCGTACTCAACTAGGTCTGTCCCACTCCAGACATGTGGTTGTATGTTAGGCCTAGTTCAAAGGCTTGCAAGGTTAAGTCCTTAGGTTGACCGTGGCAAGACTACCCAAAGTTCACAAAACCAAATTCAATCAACATCTCTCCCATGTGCCACATCGGGCCCCCCCATTAATCACTTGCCACTTGCCACAGTCTAAATATTTTTCCACCCCAGTTTGATTATTGTGCAATACATGCCAACAATAATACCAGTTACCATGTAGAACCAAAAAAGTACCTACACTTCACATCATCACGTGACAAGATTACACTGATTCCAAAATTCATTCCGTATATCATTAGTCAATATTATTTTGCCATTTGAAACACATTTCACGTAAGCATGGCTAAGCAACTATTCACGGTCTAGCCTCCCGTGTTGGCACAATATAACATCCAACTATTTAAACCCAACTTATGGTGACAATGGATACATGGCATACAAATATTAATCATCAAAGGTGGAATTAACAAATAGGTTGATTAGCTATTTTACCCAAATTAAATTATTCACTTTAATCAATATAGCATGCATAATTTAAATCAGAATACATTTCAAAAACTAGGAGCAATATGGTCAAAGCACAACTTGCCTTTGTAAAGCAGCGAGTCTTGGTCTGGATCTTGATCTTGGTCCTGACCTTCGCTTCCGACAACGTCACACAATTCGACGTCTACGCGTAACAGATAAAGAACCAAATAAACACACAAAACAATGTACAAACACACATTCAAAGAAATGCCGCAAATAAAACTAATTCATAATTTCATGAATATTTCCATATAACTAGTTTATCATTTTCTATGATTTATAAAATTTATTTTGGAACTTTTGAACGTATAGTTTAAGAGCTACAAAATGCGTAAGTTTGGATTTTCCGCAAATAATTTAACTGTACAATTTTATTTATAAAATTTCATAAAAATTACTGTAGAAAGGTATTAATTTATACTAATTAACAAAATTTGTTGCAAGCGATTCGGACTTAAAACGAATTTCTAGCGAAAAAGAGAAAATTCATAATTTCGGAAAAACTCATGTACAACTAGCCTTCATTCCTATTCTGCATGGCACTATTCATAGTATATATGTGTATACTCTATTCGGCTAGGACACGTGAGAAAAACCCGAAACAACGTATAAATTTCGTATTTAAAAACGTATACTTCCTAAGACAACCGTATAAATGCATATAGAAAATTTATACTTGCGAATCGGCCTAATACACATATGCAGATCCGACGAATATATCCATATGTATACATACTGCTAGCGTCAAATAACAGAGAGTACCAAAACAATATGCTACGATATATATTTTTACATGCATAGCAACCGAATATATCTACGCGCGACTATATCTACAAGTGAATCGACCAAGTATACCTACATGTAGACATGTATATGCGCAGGCTACAGAACACATTCGCCTAACCTATACGTATATATACTGTAATACCCCAAAATTTTGCTTTTCTTAAATTCATGTGTGATTTGGCACTTTGGTGAATTTTTGGAATTTTCTGGAATTTATTTGGATTTATTTGGAATTTATTTGAATTTATTCCATTTTGAAATAATTAAAGAATTTAATTTTGCAAATAAAATTTTGTTGGAAATATTTTATTTAAGTCCCAAATACACTAAAATATTTTCCAGAATTTTTCTGGAATTTTTCCGAGTATTTTGCTATTTTTAATGAATTAAATGAATTACTGGGAATTATTTTAAATATTAAATCGCTGGAAAATGCGAGTGGGTTTGTACTGTTCATCCGACCGAGCCCGAGTCAGACTCGAGTTCGAGTCCGACCCGAGCCACGTGACTCGACCAAACCAACTCCAAAACCTAATCGATCCCAACCGTTGGATCAAGATCCAGCGGTCGGGATCTTCCTGCATCGCCGGCCGAATCCGCACGGATTCGATCGCGTCACGCCGATCGCGGGCCGTTGATCGTGCCACGTGGACGGCCGTCGTCATCGTCCCCGCCGAGTCCGAGCCGGACTCCTCCGCCGCCGCCGTGTAGGATTAGGGTTCCGCCTCGCGCGCCGCATGCCGAGGGCATTTAAATCTGGGTGGTACCCGAGGACCGCCGTGACTTCGCGCACTCTGCCCTACCTCACGAGCCTCGGCCGCCGTAGATCCGCCGGAATCGCTGGCCGGAGTCATAGCATCCCTCCACCGTGGTTCTCGCTTGATTCCGCCGCCGTCCGCCGTCCCCCGCCGCCATTGACCCCAGATCCGGAACCCCCGAAGCCAGGCGCACCCGAAGAGACCCTTCACCTCGCCGAAGCACGCCCCAAACGCCGTTCGTGTGGTCGCCGCCCTCGGCCGGCAGCCACAACTTCGCCGTGAAGCCATCGCCGACCCGAAGCTCCACCAACCGTCCGATCAAGATCCAAGGGCTCGGATCGCGCCACGCCACCCTCGGTGAGTTCCGATTGAAAATCCTAGATCTAATCTCAACCGCTGGATCTAGATCCAACGGCTTAGGTCGTGCCACGTGGCGGAATCGCACCAGGCTAGATTGGATCTGGACCGTTAGATCAAGATCCAACGGCCCAGATCAACCCGTGCGCCCAAGCACTGGAGGCCCAAATCCAATCCTAGCCGTCGGTTTTCAAACCAACGGCTACGATCGTGCCACGTGTCCAGGGAGCCGAACCGCCGCGCCACGCGGGCGTGCGCGTGGGCCACTGACACGCGGGGCCCGCGTGTCAGCGACCGCACCGTGACGTCACCCATGACGTCATCGGTAGGTCCCACCTGTCAGCACCGTGGGCTGAGCCCCGCTGACGTCAGCGATGACGTCACCCGAGTGGGCCCACATGTCAGCGACACGTGAGCCGTGGACCGGGTCCACGGTAGACCCGAGCCGAGCGTGGACCGAGTCCATGGACCGGCTGACGTCAGCAGACCAATCCAGTGCTGCCACGTGTCCCTGCTGACGCAATAAATGATTTTTCGAAAAAGAAAATGATTTAATAAATCGGTTTAATAATTGATTTGAATTTCAAAACTTCAAACGCTTATAACTTTTGCGTTTCAACTCCGATTTGAGTGATTCAAATTTCTAAATTTGTATAAAAATGAGACCTACCTAAATATGAATTTTAATTAATTTTTGGACTAAAGTTTTTCTCTGCAAAATTATTTAATTGATTATTTAAACTTTAAATAATCATAACTTTTGCGTCTTAACTCCAAATTTGACGATTCCAGTTTCTAAAAATTTATAAAATTATGTTCTCTCTGTTTATGGATTTTATTTGGATGTTTGGACACTTTTTGCCTATTGTTTATTCGTGTATTTGCTATTTGCACGCTTTACGAGTAGACGTTGAAGTGCCGGAAGGATTCGAAGGAGAAGTATTGACTCAGGATCCAACTCAAGACCAAGAACAAGTACTTTTTGAAGGCAAGTTGTGCTTTGACCATGTTGATCCTATTTCGAAATCTATTTTGATTTAAACTATTGCATGCTAGTTCAATTAGAAAAATACTTTGTTTAAACATGGGGTTAGATAAATACCAATTTCTTTGTATGACACCTTGATTATTTAAGTATGTGCCATGATCCCTTGTCACCCTAGTTGTGGATTACTAGTTGGACATTATTAAATCGCCAACATGGGTTTAGACCGTTGTAGTATCTTTGCTTAGACACCTTTCGTGCTCATAACATGATTTTGGATAATCAAATGTTAATATTGACTTAATGATATATTGAACCTGTTTTGGAAAGGTATCATGTGATGTTGATGTCACGTGGTGCATGATAATCAAGCGGGGTTTGATAAACGATTTCGGCCAGGGCATGTGGCAAGAGTAATCAGTGGGCGATTATGGCATTGGGAGTGTTGATTTGGTTCTTCGGGTAGTCTTGCCCTGGTCACCCTAAGGACTTCACCTTGCAAGCCTTTGAACTGGGTCTAACGTGCAACCACATGTCTGTAATGGGACGGACCTAGTTGACTAAGTTACTAATAACGTGCACTGTGGGACCTCGGAGGTCAACTACACCCTTTGTGTAAGTTGTACTGGGAGCGTCTGGGTGAGGCCAGTACCCATCTAACGGTTGATTGGCCTAGACTTCGCCTTAGCGAAGGGAAGGGTTAGTCTTGCAATAACCGGAGGACCACTTGTATTGTTAGAAGTTTCCAAAAGACTTTGTTACTGAACTCGCCTTTGTGGTGTTTGACTGTATCTTGTGGGTAAAGTGCATAACCTCTGCAGAGTTTAGAATCTATTCGAATAGCCGTGTCCGCGGTATTGGACATCGCTCAAAATTACAATCAAGGGTTAGATTTTCTCAAAAATAATTTTGGTTTGAAAGGTTGGGCTAGATTAATAATGAAGTTGATGAAAATGTGGTTTAGGATGGGAAAGATGTTTACCAAACTTCTTGAATAGTTACTTATGCTTTACTTATTTCTACTGCTTTCGAATCTACTTACATTACTTTTCAAATCTTTGTTTCTTGCCAAATATACCTTGAGCTATTCCTTTGTACCAAGCCATGCATATAGTATATTAGCTTGCATTACGTGCATGACTTGCTGAGTACCAAGTACTCACCCTTGCCACAATACAACACCAGTTGAAGAGGAGACTGCACAAGCTTTGGAGGAGGAACTCCAAGAAGATCCGTCTATTTAGGGAAGCGAGCCCGATCGGTTACTGTGGTATACTGGATGGCGCCACGAAGTTATTTGATTTTCCGCTGCTATTATTTTTCTCTGAATAAGCTTCGCCTTGCGAGGCATATATTTGTAACTTGACCATAAGGTCAAGTAACCAGTTTGACTATTTAAATAAAGTACTTTATTGGTATCGAGTGGTATGATTGTGATATTTACCGATGTTAAGACTGTGTGCACTAGCGCGTTCCTGGACTAGTGCTGAATACACAGAGGGTCCGGATTTGCAAATTCGGGGTCTCGACAGAGGTGGTATCAGAGCCATACTTGACTGTAGGCTCAACCCTAGCTAGAATGGTCGTAGTGAGGATAAAACCTATTTTCTAAAGCTAAAAATTTGTGAAGACAAGAAATGACATCTCGACTTATCCCCTTCTCTCTTTTCTTGTCTCTTGCTGAAATTTTCCCTTACCTTGTCA
The DNA here is from genome assembly GCA_036346355.1 of Rhipidocladum racemiflorum. Classification (NCBI taxonomy): domain Eukaryota; kingdom Viridiplantae; phylum Streptophyta; class Magnoliopsida; order Poales; family Poaceae; genus Rhipidocladum; species Rhipidocladum racemiflorum. The sequence goes on from CM070590.1 coordinate 18,035,961, forward strand.
CACTTTAAAAATTCCGAGTTCTTACGTAAAGCACTCTTGTGACAGATGGAGGAAGAGTTCAACTACGTTGATCTGGGAGTTGGTTACGCCGCGGAACTTTGGCATATGCTACAAACTCTCGGAGATTTTGAGAAGCCCCAATACCAAGTGGGAGTGATCAAACAAGCGGGATTGGTCAAGGCTTGTGACGTAAAGATTGAGGTACCTACTAGGAAAAAGGGCCCAGGCAATCGCCCGATACACTGCACTGCCAGGAGATCTACAATGCAGATGGGTATCCAAGAAGTATCACGACGAGCAATGCGGCACATTACCCGTATCTATGCCAGAGAATTGGAAACACGGTGTTCGTTATCATCCGCGCAGCGACAACCTTCTTGACCCAAGGCGATTCAGATGAGGATGCCACGGTTACACGATTGGCACGATTTGTTGTCGCCCAAGAGGATGTACTAGATAATACAAGCAAGGAGCTACAGAAGGCCCGCAAGGAGATCACGACAGAGAAAAACAGATGGCAGGAAGCTCAAGAGTATGTGGCACACCTTCTGCGAAGGATTGACGAGTTGGAGATGACTTTGTACGGACCGGACCGGAGCGATTTCGAGCTACACGAGCCAGATCCAGAGGAGTCGATCTCGATGAGGACACCGCTTCTTCGACTACCATAGAGGACACGATTCTTTGGACATGGCAATCGTTTCGCGCCTATGCCGCAAAGATCCGTACCAGGCCGTGGAGGTTTTCTCGATGAGTGAGCATAGGTTCTATAGTGAGACTCCTTCGCCGAGTCGCGTCATAGAATAAAGAGTCACCCTTTAGGCGTCAGGACTCGGTGTTAGTTCGATTTGGATTTTCATTTGTTTCTTTGAGTGTGCAATATGTGTTGCAAGGCCCTTAGGCATTGTAAGCAACCATACCAAGTTATTAATATCAATAATAAAGTTGGACCTTAAAGTACACCTTTCGCCCCGCATAAGTTCCATATTACTTGTCTATTCTTGTTTCCCTCTCATCTCTAAACCTAGAGCAAATCGACAGATGGTGAATACCCGTGGAAACTTTGGAGGCAATGGAAGTGGTTCTCGCCCAGTAGAAAACCCCAATGAGGGAGCACCAAGACCGCCACCGGATGTGCAGAATTTGAGCTTTTCTTGCTGCCCGGACTCGATTGATGCATGCTATGATGCAACAAATGCAACACGCCACCTTTGCTCAGGCCATCGCTAATCAAATTAATCGGGGACCACGCTTGGAATACAAGGTGTCGAGTTCATGAGAACTCACCCACCCACTTTCTCTGGGAATGCCAATCCATTGGAGGCCGTGATTGGTTAAGATCAATCGAGAGGAAGCTACACATAGCTCAATGCATAGGAAATGAGAAGGTACTCTACGCTTCTCATCACCGGAAGGGACAAATTACCGAATGGTGGGAGAACTTCGTGCCACGCAAGAGAACCCTCAAGATATCACTTGGGAAGAATTCACAATTTGCATTCCGACAAAGATCACGTGCCTGAGGGAATCATGGACCTTAAGAAGGAGGAGTTCAGAGAACTAAAGCAAGGTAATCAGCCCGGTGGCCGACTACCTGAACAAGTTCACACAGCTAGCACGCTACGCTTTGAGGATGTAGCGACGGATAAAGCCAGGCAGTCGTTTTATGAAGGGACTTAACTCGGGATTGCAAGTAGGATTGATCACCCACACCTTTCCAGATTTCCAAGAGTGGTGAATAAAGGCGCTTATTCTTGAGGACAAGCGCAAGGAACTGGATGAGAACAGAAGCGCAGGATGCAACGGCAAGGATCACGCCAGGGAACGCAATGGCGCTCGAGAGTTGCACCAAATCAATTCTTGATTTCAACCACAATGCAACAAGGACACCATCCTCGGCACCAAGACCTGCCAATCGTAACTACTGGACCCCACCGCTAGAAACGCCGCCTCGAGGCAAATAACAAGGAAACAGTGAGATGTTGCTACAATCGCAACGAGCCAGGACACTTTGCCAACGATTGTCCAAAGAAGACAGCGAGGAGTGACCCGATTCGCTTCAATCTAGGAACCACCCAGCTAGGGCGCCCGACACGGGAGCCACACCCAGGCATCGTGGTGAGAGGCCGAGTCAACCATGTCACCACGGATGCACCGCGAAATGCTACGGACGTTATCTTGGGTAAGTTACTTGTTAACTCGATACACCTGCAGTTTTGTTTGACTCACGGAGCTTCGCATTCGTTTGTTTCGCAAGGCTTTGCTACTAGAAATGATTTGAGGATTGCAAGACTTAGATGCATGCTTTTAGTTCAAACCCACAGTTCCGAACTCCGAGCGAAAGTAGGATGTTCCGGTGAGAATACTAATAGATGGAATAGAGTTCCTAGCAAACCTTATTATTTTGGAGACCCGGACCTTAGACGTTATTTTGGGAATGGATTGGTTATCCAAGCACAAAGGCTGTATTGGATTGTGGGCGAAGGACTATCTCGATTGAGAGCCCGTGTGGGAAGAAAGTGGAATTTCAAGCCCACTGCGATTAGAGATGGGCGATTGATGGTTAACGATGCCAAGGCAATCAGCATAGAGGATGTCTCGGTAGTGAATGAGTACCCAGATGTTTTTCTGAAGATCTACGGTATGCCGCCAGGGGACATAGAGTTTGTGATAGAGCTTGTACAGTACAAAGACCGATAGCAAAGAGACCCTATCGGATGTCCACCGAGGAGTTGGTTGAGATGAAGAAACAGCTAGAAGAGTTAATGGAGAAAGGATTTATCGACAGAGTTCGTCGCCGTGGGGAGCACCGCTTTGTTTGTCAAGAAAAAGGACGGAAGTTTCGGGATGTGCATCGACTACCGTGCACTCAATGAAGTCACCGTGAAGAATAAGTATCCGCTACCCAGGATTGATGATTTGTTTGATCACCGAGAGGAGCCGGAGTTTTCTCAAGATTGATCTTAGATCGGGATACCATCGATTGAAGATCCGATCGGAAGATATTCAAGATCGCATTCTCGTCAAGATATGGACATTACGAGTTTCTGATTATGTCCTTTGGGATCGATTTAATGCGCCACCTATTTCATGAATATGATGAATAAGGTGTTCATGGAATATTTGGACAAGTTTGTCGTCGTGTTCATAGATGATATCCTAATCTACTCCAAGACAGAGGATGAACATGCCGAACACTTAAGGCGAGTTTTGGAAAAGTCGAGGAACAAACAACTTTTCGCCAAGTTCGGCAAGTGTGATTTTTGGAAGGACAAGGTGGAGTTTCTTGGACATGTAATGACCGCAAGGAGTCGCCAGTAGATCCAAGCAAAGTAGAAGCGTGTTACATTGGGAGCGGTAGAAGACCGTGACCCGGTCGGAGTTTCCTTGGAATGGCAGGATACTACCGCCCGTTTCATCGAAGGCTTCTCGACAATTGCGAAACCTCTTACGCAATTGCCGAAGAAGGAAAAGAAGTTTGCATGGACGCCAGAGTGTGAGAAAGGATTTCAGGAGTGAAGAAGCGATTGACATCGGCACCGGTGTTAGTTCTACGGATGTTGCTCAAAGCTTCGATATTTATTGTGACGCATCGCGCCAAGGACTTGGATGTGTCTTGTCACGAGAATGGAAAGGTCGCCGCTTATGCATCAAAGCGATTGAGGCCGCATGAGGAAAATTATCCGACACATGACCTAGAGTTAGCTGCCGTAGTGCATGCTTTGAAGATATGGCGTCACTATCTGATTGGAAACAGATGTGAAGTATATATGGATCATAAGAGCCTTAAGTACATATTCACCCAGTCGGATCTGAATATGAGGCAGAGGAGATGGTTAGAGTTGATCAAGGACTATAATGTTGGAATCCATTACCATCCCGGGAAGGCCAACGTAGTAGCCGATGCTCTGAGTCGGAAAAGCCATACCGTGAGTACGTTGCTAGCCACAAGTCAGGATGAGTTATGTGAGGATTTTCAGAAAATGAAAATTGAGGTGGTACCTAGCGGATTCTTGGCCGCATTAGAAGTAAAGCCTACCCTAGAGGATCAGATCCGAGAAGGACAGAAGGATGATGACAAGATCCGCAGGATTAAGTTTATCAAGGAGGAAGGCAAGGCAGAGGACTTCAAGTTGGATGAGCAAGGCACGTTGTGGATGAAGGATCGCATTTGTGTGCCTAACAAGAAGGAGTTAAAGCAAGCGATTACGGAAGAAGCCCATGACTCAAGTACTCAATTCATCCTGAAGCGCCAAGATGTATCGAGGATCTGAAGGAGAGATTACGGTGGTGAGTATGAAACGTGAAGTTGCCGAGCATGTTGCATTGTGCGGCGTATGCCGGAGAGTCAAGGCAATGCATCGAGACCAGCGAGGATTGCTACGCCATGAAAATACCTGAGTGGAAGTGGGAGGAAATCGGAATGGATTTCATTACCGGTTTGCCAAAGACTCAAGGAGGTTATGACTCCATATGGGTTATAGTGGATCGCTTGACTAAAGTAGCCCATTTTATCCCCGTGAAGACCACTTACTCGGAGATAAATTAGCGAAGTGTACATGATCGGGATTGTCTGTTTGCACGAGTGCCAAAGAGGATTGTATCAGACGAAGGTACCCAATTTACCTCAAGGTTACGGAATAAGTTGCATGAAGCCATGGGAACCCGTTTGAACTTCAAGATGTACCTTATCATCCACAGACGGATGGACGAGGCCAGAAAGAGTCAACCAGATTCGGAGGATATGTTAAGAGCTTGTGCATTGGCTTATGCTACCTCTTGGGATAAGAGTTTGCCGTATGCCGAGTTCGATTACAACAATAGTTATCAGGCTAGTTCTACGATGTCACCTTTTGAGGCACTGTATGGGCGACCATGTCGGGCCGTTGAATTGGAATGAGACCGGCGGCGCCGTGTCTTTGGGCCTGATATTCTTGAGGAGTCAAGAAGCGGTCGCCATGATTAGGGAAAGGTTGAAGATCGCCCAATCTCGGCCAGAAGAGTTATCTTGACAATCGTCGCGAGGATTTGAGTTTTGAACCAGGCGACTTTGTATACCTCGAGTTACGCCTCTCGGGGAGTTAAGGCGTTCCATGCCAAAGGGAAACTTCGCACCCGTTATGTTGGACCATTTAAGATTTTGAGCCACAGGGTGAGGTTGCTTATCAACCGGAGTTGCCACGATCGTTAGCGAGGAGTGCATGATGTATTCCATGTGTCCCGATTGAAGAAGTGTCTCCGAGTTCCTGAGGAGCAGACACGCTAGAGTTAATTGAGTTGCAAGAGGATTTGACTTACAAGGAGCATCCCGTGAAGATTTTGGACACTATGGATCGAGAGACTAGAAATAAGTCAACCCGTTTCAGTAGAGTTCGATTGGAGCAACCATGAAGAAAGCGAAGCGACTTGGGAGCGAAGAGGAATTGAGGAAAGAGTTTCCAAACCTATTCCTTAGTTAGCCTGAATCTCTGGACGAGATTCTATTAAGGGGAGGTTTGTAACACCCCAAAATTTTGCTTTTCTTAAATTCATGTGTGATTTGGCACTTTGGTGAATTTTGGAATTTTCTGGAATCTATTTGGATTTATTTGGAATTTATTTGAATTTATTCCATTTTGAAATAATTAAAGAATTTAATTTTGCAAATAAAATTTTGTTGGAAATATTTTATTTAAGTCCCAAATACCCTAAAATATTTTCCAGAATTTTTCTGGAATTTTTCCGAGTATTTTGCTATTTTTAATGAATTAAATGAATTACTGGGAATTATTTTAAATATTAAATCGCTGGAAAATGCGAGTGGGTTTGTATCTTGTTCATCCGATGAGCCCGAGTCGGACTCGAGTTCGAGTCCGACCGAGCCACGTGACTCGACCAAACCAACTCCAAAACCTAATCGATCCCAACCGTTGGATCAAGATCCAGCGGTCGGGATCTTTCCCGTCATCGCGGCCGAATCCGACGGATCCGATCGCGTCACGCCGATCGTGGCCGTTGATCGTGCCACGTGGGCGGCCGTGCGTCATCGTCCCGCCGAGTCCGAGCGGACTCCTCAGCCCGCCGCCGCGTGTAGGATTAGGGTTCCGTCCGGCGCCGCATGCCGAGGGCATTTAAATCTGGGTGGTACCGAGGACCGCCGTGACCCAGCGCACTCTCTGCCCTACCTCACCGAGCCTCGGCCGCCGTAGATCCGCCGGAATCGCTCGCCGAGTCATAGCATCCCTCCGCTGTGGTTACGCTTGATTCCGCCGCCGTCCGCCGTCCCTGCCATTGACCCCGGATCCGAACCCACGAAGCCGGCGCGCGAAGAGACCCTTCACCTCGCCGAGAACGCGTCCCCAACGCCGTTCGTGTGGTCGCCGTCCTCGGCCGGCAAACGACCACAACCGCCGTGAAGCCATCGCCGACCCGAGCTCCACCAACCGTCCGATCAAGATCCAAGGGCTCGAGATCGCGCCACGTCACCCTCGGTGAGTTCCTGTTGAAAATCCTAGATCTAATCTCAACCGCTGGATCTAGATCCAACGGCTTAGGTCGTGCCACGTGGCGGAATCGCACCAGGCTAGATTGATCTCGACCGTTAGATCAAGATCCAACGGCCCCATCAACCGTGCGCCCAAGCACCGAGGCCCAAATCAATCCTAGCCGTCGGTTTTCAAACCAACGGCTACGATCGTGCCACGTGTCGAGGAGGCGAGCCGCCGCACCACGCGAGCGTGCGCGTGGGCCACTGACACGCGGGGCCCGCGTGTCAGCGACCGCACCGTGACGTCACCCATGACGTCATCGGTAGGTCCCACTGCCGCCACCGTGGGTGAGCCCCGACGTCGGCGATGACGTCACCGAGTGGGCCCACATGTCGGCGACACGTGGCCGTGGGCCGGGTCCACGGTAGACCCGGCCGGCGTGGGACCGAGTCCATGGACGGTGGCGTCGGCCAGACCAATCCAGTGCTGCCACGTGTCCTCTTGGCGCAATAAATGATTTTTCGAAAAGAAAATGATTTAATAAATCGGTTTAATAATTGATTTGAATTTCAAAACTTCAAACGCTTATAACTTTTGCGTTTCAACTCCGATTTGAGTGATTCAAATTTCTAAATTTGTATAAAAATGAGACCTACCTAAATATGAATTTTAATTAATTTTTGGACTAAAGTTTTTCTCTGCAAAATTATTTAATTGATTATTTAAACTTTAAATAATCATAACTTTTAACGTCTTAACTCCAAATTTGTGATTCCAGTTTCTAAAAATTTATAAAATTATGTTCTCTCTGTTTATGGATTTTATTTGAATGTTTGGACACTTTTTGCCTATTGTTTATTCGTGTATTTGCTATTTGCACGCTTTACGAGTAGACGTTGAAGTCTTGGGAAGGATTCGAAGGAGAAGTATTGACTCAGGATCCAACTCAAGACCAAGAACAAGTACTTTTTGAAGGCAAGTTGTGCTTTGACCATGTTGATCCTATTTGAAATCTATTTTGATTTAAACTATTGCATGCTAGTTCAATTAGAAAAATACTTTGTTTAAACATGGGGTTAGATAAATACCAATTTCTTTGTATGACACCTTGATTATTTAAGTATGTGCCATGATCCCTTGTCACCCTAGTTGTGGATTACTAGTTGGACATTATTAAATCGCCAACATGGGTTTAGGCCGTTGTAGTATCTGCTTAGACACACTTTCGTGCTCATAACATGATTTTGGATAATCAAATGTTAATATTGACTTAATGATATATTGAACCTGTTTTGGAAAGGTATCATGTGATGTTGATGTCACGTGGTGCATGATAATCAAGCGGGGTTTGATAAACAGCGATTTCGGCCAGGGCATGTGGCAAGAGTAATCAGTGGGCCGATTATGGCATTGGGAGTGTTGATTTGGTTCTTCGGGTAGTCTTGCCCTGGTCACCCTAAGGACTTCACCTTGCAAGCCTTTGAACTGGGTCTAACGTGCAACCACATGTCTCAGAATGGGACGGACCTAGTTGACTAAGTTACTAATAACGTGCACTGGGACCTCGGGAGGTCAACTACACCCTTTGTGTAAGTTGTGCGGGGAGCGTCACTGGCCGAGGCCAGGTACCCATCTAACGGTTGATTGGCCTAGACTTCGCCTTAGCGAAGGGAAGGGTTAGTCTTAATAACCGGGAGGACCACTTGTATTGTTAGAAGTTTCCAAAAGACTTTATTCACGGGGAACTTCGCCTTTGTGGTGTTTGATTTGTATCTTGTGGGTAAAGTGCATAACCTCTGCAGAGTTTAGAATCTATTCGAATAGCCGTGTCCGCGGTATTGGACATCGCTCGGGAATTACAGTCAAGGGTTAGATTTTCTCAAAAATAATTTTGGTTTGAAAGGTTGGGCTAGATTAATAATGAAGTTGATGAAAATGTGGTTTAGGATGGGAAAGATGTTTACCAAACTTCTTGAATAGTTACTTATGCTTTACTTATTTCTCGCTTTGAATCTACTTACATTACTTTTCAAATGTCATTGCTGCAAATATACCTTGAGCTATTCCTTTGTACCAAGCCATGCATATAGTATATTAGCTTGCATTCTGTGCATGACTTGCTGAGTACCAAGTACTCACCCTTGCCACAATACAACACCAGTTGAAGAGGAGACTGCACAAGCTTTGGAGGAGGAACTCCAAGAAGATCCGTCTACTTAGGGAAGCGAGCCCAGTCAGTTGCCTGTGGTATACTGGATGGCGCCACGAAGTTATTTGATTTTCCGCTGCTATTATTTTTCTCTGAATAAGCTTCGCCTTGCGAGGCATATATTTGTAACTTGACCATAAGGTCAAGTAACCAGTTTGACTATTTAAATAAAGTACTTTATTGGTATCGAGTGGTATGATTGTGATATTTACCGATGTTAAGACTGTGTGCACTAGCGCGTTCCTGGACTAGTGCTGAATACACAGAGGGTCCGGATTTGCAAATTCGGGGTCCCGACATATACTAACATATATATACATGATTACGCGTCGACAGGATCAATCAACCGGTAGAAATAGAACGCGTGCAAAAGAAAGGCGAGAGAGTACCGATCGACGACAGGCAGTAGCGCGAATCGGCGAGGCTGGAGAGTGCGCCGGCGGCGACGGAGTAAACGGTGGCGGCAGCGTCAACGACAACGGCGACGGCGGCGGCGGCAACAACGGCGGCGACGACGACAATGATGCTAACTAGAGCATAGGTTCGGAAACTCCTTCAAATCTTCTTCGCGTTCCACTGTTACTTCGCTTTCCGAGGGATTACTCCATTGGGCTCTGCAGAAGCAAATTGTCTTGTTCTTGGTTTCCCGCTCGACTGTGTACAGCGGCAACGCGGCGACGGCGTAACCGGCGGCGACGAGACGGCAGCGGCGACGCAGGGGAAGGCGAGGTCGGAGACAGTCGACAGCAACTTGCGGCGCACGGCAGTGGCAAGCAAGCACCTAGAGGCGGGGCACGCGTACAAAATGAAGATGAGACACCGGCGGCGCTGGCCGGTCAGCTGAGCCGAGGCGTGGCCAGGAGGACGCTCAAGATCTGGGCGAGAGGAAGCAATTCTAGAGAGGAACAAATGTCCAAGAGGAACACAGTTCGGAGAAGAACCAAGAAACGGAAAAAAAAATGGCTGAACGCTCATTCTTAAATAGCTAGAACCGTAGAAGGGATTCATACGTATAGAGGAAATGAAGAAGAAACGGCCACGTGAAATCAGTTTTCAAAGTGTGTTCGTGCATGCAAGGGAAACGGCTGGAACGTATAGAAAGAAAATGGAAATGTCTGGAAAGGAACCAATGAGACCTTGATTCACGCATGCACTGCTGGATGAAACGGCTGGACAACAACACGTGAAAGCGGCTGGCACTAATGCGTGAAGGAGAAAATAACAAGCATGGAACGGCTGGAATGCAATTTCATTAGGGTGACTAGGGCCATGTTTGGATGGACTAAAACTAATTGTTAGCTGGCTAATGGCTAGAGCTAATTGTTAGCCAGCTAATAATTAGTCCATCTAAAATTAGTCCAGAGCTGTTTGGATACATGACTAATGGTTGGACTAATTTCTTAGAAAAGTCATTTCTGCCCCTCATAATGGGTGAGAAAATGAGGATAAGGCCAGCGCGAGGGTATTTCAGACTTTTTCCAGCGTGTTACATGCTATTAGCCCAAATTAGCTCCTCCCCACCAACTAATGGACTAATTGTTAGCTAAGGGGTTGGCTAAAAATTAGCCCACCTATTAGTCTTCCTGTTTGGATAGACTAGGACTAATTTTTAGCCAGCTAACAATTAGTCCAGGGATCCAAACATGGCCTAGTAACTGAAACTGGTGGGTGCATTTACGTGGGTGCAGAAAACGTTCATGTGGCTTGGAAGTCAGAAGAACCGGCTGGAAAACCAAGCGTCCAAGCACACACACACGATCGGCTAGAAAAACAATGCCAAGTATCATGCATGCAGGCAACGGCTTGGAGAGAAAAAAAATGGAATTTGTTTGCGTGTATAGTACGGATGGAACATGCAAGTGGCGTGATATATACACCAACACACACCCGTATTCACAAAACTTGTTAAAATAAAATAGTAAAAATGCTCTATACATTAGGGAAAAAAATCTCTAAAATACTAGGGAACATTTGGAACCTAACGAAGTTGGTTTTGCGATTTTTCGACGTGTCGATTTTTCGTAAAAATTCTTTTAGTGAATCAGACACCTGTACAGATTTTCGTAAAATCAACGACTTAAGTTATATAGCTTATTTTTCGAAAATATTGGAAGAGAACACTCTCGTCTACCAACTATCTTAATTATCAACAAAATTTTAGATTTTACACTCATTCGAAAATGCCTGATCTTTATTTAATACGATTAGTTCAATAAACTTCCACCCGAATTAACAGCGAGGACTTTAAATAATTTCTGAAAAATTCAAATAAACCCAGAAACAAACTAAATATATTAAAAGCAAATTTTGGGATGTTACAGTACACCCTAAGTTTTTTTACGAATTCATGTTCTTTACTGCCTACTAGGAATAACAAAAGTGGCTTTATAATTTCCAATGGTGAAATCATCATGTTATACCAGATTGATTATGTCTTACGCTTAACACCTAATTAATTACGAACTACTAAAATTATCTACAAATCCAAATTCCTTTTCCCAACTCGCTTATCATATTATTATAGGATTTATAAATTTTACCTTCACATTTTTAAGACTTTGCTCGGTTTTATATGGTCGCGCTTTGTTTATTTGATCGACCGGCTGCGATGATTATTTTAAACCCATTTTAATTATCCTGACCGATTCTACATGTCTCGCACAGGCTAAGATTGGTACTTCCCAATACTCTTTCAAATGGGATGTTTTTCTTGTTTTTCTCTTTTCTTTTCTCTTCTTTCCTTCCTCTTGTTCTTTCTCATGAATTACGGCATTACGGTATACTTTAACTGCGTCATGGCTCCCGATATGAGCTACCGTGTAAAAGCTAATAGGTACACCCTAAGTTTTTTTACGAATTCATGTTCTTTACCGCCGACTAGGAATAACAAAGGTGGCTTCATAATTTCGAATGGTGAAATAATCATGTTATACCAGATTGATTATTTCTTACGCTTAACACCTAATTAATTACAACTACTAAGATTATCTACAAATTCAAATTCCTTTTCCCAACTCGCTTATCATATTATTTTAGGATTTATAAATTTTACCTTGACATTTTTATATGATCGACCGGCTGCGATGATTATTCTTAACCCATTTTAATTATCCTGACCGATTCTACAAGTCTCGCACAGCCTAAGATCGGTACTTTCCAATACTCTTTCAAATGGAATGCTTTTCTTGTTTTTCTCTTTTCTTTTCTCTTCTTTTCTTCCTCTTGTTCTTTCTCATGAATAACGGCATTACGGTATACTTTAACTGCGTCATGGCTCCCAACATGAGCTATCGTATAAAAGCTAATTGGTACACCATAAGTTTTTTTACGAACTCATGTTCTTCACTGCCTACTAGGTTATTACATCCTGAAATTGCCTAAATTGATTGAATTGACCGATCGGCTGCACTCTGCATTTTTAACCCATATCTAATTTTCAATAGTGTATCATAATTTTTCAGCATGAAATAAACAGGTTATATCGAATTTATTGCTTCCTATGTTGAACAACAACTAAATTAGAAATTACTAAAAATTAACTATAAATTCAAATTTATTTGCCCAACTACATTATAGTATTATTTTAGTATTTATAAATTTTACTTTCGGATTTTTAAGGCTTTACTCAATTTTATATCATTAATTTTACTTTTTATTCCATTTGAATAATATTACGTATGTACAGGTTTCGAGGTGTTACGATTAATTCCTAAATTCTTCGGGTACACGAACATAAACTGAGAAATGGAACATTTGTACATGTCTAACCCAATCTTGAAGCTACCAACGATGTCATGTCAAATTTTAATGGAATGCGGGGAATATATCTACAAAGTTTACGGAAATTAACGCATGCATACATACATTTCTTCAAAACAACTGGATCTAAGTAAAATAATGGGAACAACATGATCGAAAGAGGTGCTTACCTTGCTCGGAGTTTTCTACAACAGAGTCAAGGTCGACGAGTGCGTTCTCTACAACTTCAGTATCTACACGAAGCAAAAACAGGAGAAAGAAGTAAAAGAAGTAATAATGCAAAATAACTTACCAAGGTCCAGATGTTCGGCGCACCAATATTTAAGTCAGATTAAGCAGCTACGTTAGTTCGAGTTGTTTAGTTGAGAAAGAAGGTCAACTCCTTTCGGGTCCAAGTGGTGATTACGTCTAAAACATAAAAATAGTACTTCGCTCAAGCGAATAATCATCCAAAATTTAAACAGTGCAATGGTCATCAGAGGGTCTAGCCCTCCGAGATAGTTCAACGTTCAAGTGCAAGCTCGCCAAAGGGTCTGCCCTCCGGAAAGACTGAGAGTACCAAAAGAAGGTTGTTATTTTATGCGATATTTAGATCAGATTAAGCAGCTACGGTGCTTCGATTTGTTAAGTTGGGAAAGGAGGTCAACTCCTTTCGAGTCCAAGTGGTGATTACGTCCAAAAAAATGGTCCTTCGCTATCGCGCTTTATTAAATTGATTGACCGGCTGCGCTCCGCATTATTAACCCATTTAAATTATCCTGACCGGTTCTACAAGTCTCGCACAGCCTAAAATGGAGTCGAGATAGTTCAACATGATCGAAGGAGGTGCTTACCTTGCTCGGAGTTTTCTGCAATGGAGTCGAGGTCGACGGGTGCGGTCTCTACAACGTCGGTATCTACACAAAGCAAAAACTTCAGTGAGAAGCAAAAGAACTATTAAGGCAAAATAACTTACCAAGGTCCAGAAGTTCGGCGCACCAATTTTTAAGTCATATTAAGCAGCTACGTTGGTTCGAGTTATATGTTCAGAAAGGAGGTTAACTCCTTTCGGGTCCAAGTGGTGATTACGTCCAAAAATAAAAACAGTCCTTCGCCCGAAGCGAATAATCGTCCGAAATAAAAACAGTCCTTCGTACGAAATAAATACAGTTCTTCGCTCAAGCGAATAATCGTCTGAAATTAAAACGGTCCTATGGTCATGAGAGGGTCCAGCCCTCCGAGATAGTTCAACGTTCCAGTGTAAGCTTGCTAGAGGGTCCTGACCTCTAGAAAGACTCATAGTCCCAAAACAAGGTTGTTATTTTATGCGATAAGAGTTAATTTCACTTTTTATTCCATTCAAATATTCTTACAGACTTAGAATATTTAGGTGTTAGCATTAATTCATAAATTCTTCGGGTAAAAGAACAGAAATCGAGAAATGGAACATAGCCTCACTCCTAACCAAATTGAAATTTAAAAATTGCACAAATATTAAACCTTTCGATCATTACAAATTTATTCCAATGATTTTTAATCATTGGTGCACAAAATTACCGCAACAGTTTATCACCATTTTAATTCTGGTCCAAGAACACAAACCGACAAATGAAACCGAGAAATTTTGTCATTTCTGCAGTTAAATTATCATTTCTGCAGCTAATCCACCTACTATTACAGTCATTTTATGTACTCCCAGTTATTCGAATTATATACTAAACGCAAACAAATTTCAAAGTCATTCGAATAATCTACTCAATATACTGTCATTTCATCTTCTACTCATTTACCATTATTATTTCTACTGACCATGCACAGTTACTTGCACTGAATAACTAGGCTTCATATATCATGTCATAAGCTACTGCTAAATTTTTAAAGTACAGCATTAATTATGCAAAGCAGTAAACTTGACTAATGTGCACCTTTATTTCTCCTCGACTTCTGGTCTCAAGATCGTGATTTCCTCTGCAGAAACAAAACATAAACCAATTATTAGTTAAGCTATGAATACACTACTTCACTTTCACATGTTAAGCGATAACATAACCACATGATAGTTAAGCTATGAATACACTAGTACTGTGTCTACTCAAATAGCCGCGTCCCAGAGCGTAGTTGGAGTAGCTAGAGAATGGAACTTCACTCGCTCGGTCGAACTTCACGCTGGAACTTCACTCACTTGCTCACTGAAACTTCTTTTCTCCAGATGACTCTCTACGTTTATGCGTTCTCTCCTTGCTCGCTCCTTCCTTTCTTATAGCCATAACCAACTGGCACATGCATGTGCTCCGAACAATGGCTAAGGAAAAGCAGGAGGCAGCATCTTCAATCTCTATAATCACGAAAGCATGCAGCCACGCCGAAAGAAAATGTCAAATCGAGCTAAAGCTGGAGCACCGAGTCCCCCTTGGCTCCCCAGGCGCGACGTGCTGTTTGGCCGGTTGCCCAGGCCTTTGGCCATGCGTGCGTCGGGCCCCCCTTGCCGCCCAGGCCTTTGGCCGGTTTCCTGTTAGCCGCACATGGAGTCGACGTGACGTTGCCGGCTCCCCATGCACCGTGGGTCCTTGGCCGGTCCCCCATGCACCGTCGATTGCTTTGGCCGGTCCTCCATCCACCGTGGATCCCTTTGGCCGGTTTTTGAGGACCCATAAGTCATTGATGGGGCACCAGAAACCGGCCAACACTGTGTTTTTTGTAAATATTTCAAATTGTTGTATCATATCGTAAATACGGGTTGAAACTTGTATCAAATACGATTTTTTTTCCAAGACTAACAGATCAAATATAAGAGGGGACTATTTATAGTTTGTTTAGATAAAGATCAAACTGGAAAAAAAGCCAAAGAGTAGAAAAAAAACATACTCCGTCTATCCCACAAAGAATGCATTTCTAATGTTCAAAATTTGTCTCACAAAGAGTGCATCTTTAGTTCGTAGAGCCCACCCAAAGTTCATTAATTCCCATAACTCCACTCCAAGATTTAAAAGTTTTTGACTCCTTTGCATGCTTAGTGACTTGGCGTGGAATAATATCCCACTAATCTTTTGCATGCAGAGCTGCAAATGTATGCATGCGCATTTAAGTGCCGGTGGGAACCAAAGCACCAGCACGCTTTTGCATAGAGTAATGAGGGTCACATTAGTCATTTACCTTGCACACTAATTTGTTTTAAAAAAAACTAGAAATACACTCTTTGTGGGACGGAGGGAGTACAAAGCTTCTCCGTTTGGCTTGCTTTAGCGTGTGATTGCTCTCTATCTATGTTTTGACCTGCATGCTGAATTGCTGGCCTATCGTTTAGGCCTTATAGATGGCACCCTTTGAACTCATTAGACCAGTTATTTAAATAGTCAATATAGTTTTCCAGTCATAAAATGCTACGTTCGGCCATAGTCGCTATTTCTGCTATTTATATAGCCACGATAGTTTCATTATGCCACATATGTCAATTATTTTTATATTTCTAAACATTAATTATGTATTATTCATGATCTTTCTCCTTAATCATATTTGTTATACTTAAATTGAATTAATTTGACTCATAGAAATAATTAATATTAGGTAAAATCTAAATTCTTCTCCTAAATTTACATAATTATATAGATTATTTTCTGTTATACATTTAAGAGCAGTGCTTCTATGTTTTTCCTCTCAATACAAGTTGTACAAATCTTAAAACAAGCGAATGAGTAAGTAATTATCATCTACCATTCATTTATGTTTTAATATTTGTGCAACTTTAAAAAAGAAAAGCATAGAAGCACCACTTTTTAAATATAGTTTATTTTGTATAAATTACCGATGCCGCATAATTGAAATAGTAAAAAAATATGTATATCTCTATCTCTACTAATATAAAAGAAGAGTTTGGCTGTCTTATTCCACCTCCCCACACGCACCGCACTTCGTTCCATGTGCATTCACATTAAAAAAATCGAAGCCCGCAAAAAACCCAAAGCCCGCATAAAAATCGAGCACAAAAAAACCTAGACCTAAATCCGCTACCTACGATGTTCTCCTGGAAACTCTTTTCATACTCTAGTGACCAGGTGAACTTTTTCTCCTTCTTTAACAACTGTGTAAGTGGCTTGGCTATTGTCAAAAATCTTTTTATAAATCGATGATAATATCCTGCAATTCCCAAGAAAAAACTACGAATTTGGGTAACTAACTTCGGTTGTCCAAATAGAACACAGCTTCAACTTTGCTTGGATCGACGGTAACTCCTTTGACAGTCATTATGTGACTAAGGAATTCAATTTTCAACTTTCAAAAGTCACACTTACTGAACTTAGCACACAACTGCTGCTCTCGAAGCTTTTCAAGCACTGATCTTAGATTCTCTACGTGCTCTTCTTCTGTCTTGGAGTAGACAAGAATATCATATATGAACACGACCTCAAACATGTCCAGATATTCTATGAAAACCTCATTCATCATGTTCATGAAATAGGTAGGGTTATTAGTCAATCCAAATGATATGACTGCAAACTCATAATGTCCATACCGCATTCAAAATCTAGCCTTAGGGACATCCTCTGCATGAATCTTTAACTAATGATAACTAGATTGAAGATCAATATTAGGGAACACACTAGCTCCTCTTAAATGATCAAACGAATCATCTATCCTAGGCAGCGGATTCTTATTCTTGATAGTCACTTTTATTGAGCGAATGGTAATCAATACACATCCTTAAAATCCCATCTTTCTTTCTAACAAAGAGAACTGGCACTCCTCGAGGTGACGAACTAGGTCTCACAAAACCTTTTTCTAGCAGGTTTCCAATCCACTTCTTTATTTTCACCAACTCATCAGTAGGCATTCTATATGGTCTTTTTTGCTATTGGGGTTGTACCACGCAGTAACTCAATAACAAACTCAATATCACGATTTGACAGTATTCCAAGCAGATTTTCCAAAACAAAAATCCAGGTACTCACTGACAACATGCACATCTTCCAATCAGACAACTTTAACACTATTGATCATTAACTGACCATCATGAACCGCAATGTCTTAAAACTCCACTTTCTCGCCTTTCAAACTTTCAACTGACACAACTCTTTGACCACAATTCAAAATGGATTTATGCTTGGACAACCAATCCATTCCAAGTATAGCATCTAACGTCTGGGTTTCCAATATAATTAGATTCGTCAAAAACTCGATCCCATCAATAAGCAACTTAACTCCGAAACAACCTAATTCTGATCCGAGGGATTGGACTAACAAGATACATTTAAGACTCATAACATCCAAATGATCCTCATTATACCGGGTACCACTTCCACTAGTTCTGCGAGTCTGAACCATCTGATGATCACTCTACATGGCTAGGTAAGAGGGAAAAACATAGATAAGATAACAAGGAAACTAATACGGGGAAACAGGTTTAGCCCAAAACTAAAAACTTAGCAATCTTTTTTAACACCTTGGTATGTTGCCTTTTGCAACACATACTGCACACGCAATGAAACAAAAAAACACCCAAATCACAACCTAAGTACACAAGTCTAACGCCTAAAGGGCAACACTCCTATACTTAAGCGGAAGCGACTCCCGCACATGAATCTGAACTGACTAAGCTAAGCTCCACTAATTGCTAAGCCAACCAGGCTGATGCTCCCCTGGTGCATAAGACGGCGGATGGGTAGGCATCGACGCAAAATTGATCCCAATGACCAGGAAGTTCAGGCAAATATGAAGACTCCTGCTCCTCAAGTTCTAGCTCTACTTTACTTCTTCTGGATCTTTGTCTTCTTCTAGCTCTACTTCAGTTTCCACTCCTACAACATACTGTGAAATCATGTGCTGAAAAATTGGCTTTGAACTGAAAAATTAACTTAGATTTGAATTTGCAAAATGTGTTTGTTCATGTGTTTTGACAATTTGACAAGAAAGCGATGAGATTACGCATTAGCGGACAAAGTTCTCAAGAAAGCAGTAAGTTTCCCATCTGCGACAGACGGTGTTTTTGGGTCATTGTGAACATGTTTTTGAGCCCATGACCGAAGTCATTTTCACATGTACAACGGACAGTTTTTCTTGGTCCGTTGTGAACAAGCTTTTTCGGTTTGGATAATTCCTTGGAACCAAGATTTTCACATGTACAACGGACTAATTCTTTTTGTCCGTCGTGAATGGACTTTTTCTAGGGTTTTACTTTTGTGAAACCGAGCGTGGCACGTTTGCGCCGGACAAGCTTCTGGGGTCCGTTGTGAACTTGTTTTGAGCTCTTGACCGAAGCCATTTTTGCATTTACAACGGACCAACTTTGTTTGTCCGTTGTGAACGTGTTTTTCCGCGTTTGGTTGGCTTCTTGGAACAGAAACTTTTCCTTATACAACGGACCAACTTTGTTTGTCCGTCGTGAATGCGTTTTCGCTCAATTAGGGTTTTGAGCGATTTGGATTTGAATTTTGAATGTGAATTTGAAATTTGTAATGATTTCATGATGCTTCTTTTGAAGTGGACTTTATGCAATACTCATGTGAGTAGTTGCATGGATTGACATTGAGTCAAGTCGTGGACTTGTGCTCGGATTTGTTTTGTGGTTTGTTCATGTGCAGGTATTGCTCGAAGACGAATGTGGTCGATGACGGGACCGGAACTAGGTTCATGGAGGAACTGAGGTTCGGGACTAGGTTCTGGAGGAACCGAGGTCTTGGTGGTCAAGGATGTCATGCGGGACGTTCGGGCTAAAAGAATGGTGCACATGAAGAATGGTTAGTCACGTGAGAATGGCAGGAGGTCATTCGCGTGCAAAGTGTTAGTCACGTGAGTATGGCAGGTGGCCATACGCGTGCAAAGTGTTAGTCACGTGAGTATGGTAGGGTTGCCATACGCTGGCGTAAGAGTTGTACTCGGCCTGGTTGGGCCAAGTAGAGTTGAGTTGGATACAGATTCCTTCTAGGGAATAGGAATCGTATTCAGAACTCCTTGTGGGTTGGTGCTTTAAATAGGTGGGGGGTCTCCTGTTGAAAGGCACCAAGTAGAGCTGAGCGCATCAAGCTTTGAGCTTGGTTTTAGGGTTTGTACTCTTTTGATGAGAGTATTTTAGACAAGAAATAAAGATCAATTCTTCCAAGATTTTTGCGTGCTACAGTAACCACGTCGCTACAGTATTTCTGTTTTGGTTCTTGTTTGCATGCTTGTTCTAGTTCTAGATTGGTTTTTGTTCTTCAAGTTTTATCTTGATTTGATCCATCAAAAACCTCTCTAGGGTATTGATCTAGTATTTCTCAAAGTCTAGTTGATCAATCTTTTGTCGTTCTTGTTTAATCTTGAAGTTTTGATTAGATTGATTCTCGTCAAGTTCTGGATCAGCAAGCTTGCGAAGCTCATAACTTTTGATCCGTAAGTCCGATCGAGCTGATTCTTTTTGGGTTCGATTCGTATTGGAATCTAGTTTCTTGTGTCCAAATTTCAGATCGTTTCGACGGTTGGATCTCCGGGAATTCTCGTTTTACCAAACCTCTGTCATTCTGTTTTTGTCGAAAACGAGGCAATTATTTGGTTCTGTTTTGGGGTGAACTTTTAATAGGTCAAGAATTTGGTTTTAGCTTCCGCACAATCATTCACCCCCCCCTCTGATTGCTATATTCGTATACTTCGATCCTACAAGTGGTATCCGAGCAAGGTTTCTCTAATCTATCTTAACCGGTGATTAGATCAATGGATCGTTATTCGACAAAACCATGTGTGTTCGATGGTGTTGATTTTCAGTTTTGGAAGGCCAAGATGGAGGCGTTCATCCAAGCACAGGGCTTCACAATTTGGGAGAAGGTCTACAAGCCATATGAAGTCCCTGCAAACGACAACGTCAACGACACCAATCGCACACATGTTGAAGCAAATAGCAAGGCGCGCAACTTGATCATCCAAGGCTTGGGACGTAGCGACTTCGATCGTGTGATTCATCTTCGATCTGCATATGAGGTATGGAAATCTCTTTGTGATTACCATGAGGGTTCTAACACTATTAAAGAGGTTCACAAGATCTTTACAAAAAGAATACATGCGATTTGAGATGAAACCGGTGAGTCGGTAGATGACTTCTTTGCACGTTTTAATAAGATTCTTAGCAATTTGCGTGTCGTTGGAGTTAGCTTTGATGATGCTGCTAATGCTAGACAATTGCTTAGTGCTTTGGACATGTCGGTGTGGGAGATGAAAGTAACATCTATACAAGAATCTACTACCATGAGTACACTTACTTTAGATGTTCTTTATTCTAAGTTGAAAACTCATGAATTAGATATTTTTGCTAGAAAGAATGATCATAAATCAATTACTTTGACATCTCAATCTAGCATATCTCATAATGGTGCTGCTTCAAGTTTTGCTCTATCTTTCTTGTCTTCACTAACCGATGAACAGATTGAGCAATTCCCAGTAGAAGACTTGTCACTACTCTCTTCTCGCTTTAACAAAGCTTTGCAAAATGTGATAAAGAGAAAGAGAAGTGGTGGTGATCCTCCAAGATGCTATGAGTGTGGTGATCTCGACCATATTCGTCCAAACTGTCCAAAACTTGCAAGTAAAGCATCAAGGAGGAGAAGGACAACGACAGTAAGAAAAGAGAAGAAGAAGTTCTCTCCAAGTGATAGAAAGAAGAAGAACTTCATCAACCGCAAAGTTGTCCATCGAGTTCTTTCGCTCTTGAACAAGTCAATTTGAAGCGATGTGGATTCGGAGAGCAATGAGGATGATGCAACTCCAAGCAAGCATGAGTTGACGGAGTTGTGTCTCATGGCCAAAAGCAATGACGACTTCACCGAAGCGATCATGACAATGACTTCAATGAGGTAGATCCTTCTTACGATGAATTAGCTATTCTTTGTTGCTCGTCTTGGTAAATTGCTTGATAAACGTGACAAGAAAATTAAGAAACATGATTTTGTTGTTGAATCATTGAATGCTGAAATTGCTAGACTTAAAACTTTGATTCCTGATGATGATGCTTGCAAATCATGTGACTTAATTTGGAATGAGCTTACTTCGCTTAGGAAAGAACATGCTTCCTTGATTGAGAAAATTAATGCTGAAAGTGAGAAAAATGAGAAACATATTAAACATGCTAGTTGTTTCACTGATGATTTGCTTGGTTTAACTTCTTGTTCTAAATGCTCAACTCTTGAATTAAAATTAAAAGATGCAAATGCTAGGGTTTCTCAATTGACTAATGATCTGCTTACACATGAGGTTCTTTCATGCTCAACTTGTCGTAAGCAAAAAGGAAAAGTGAATGTTCCTTGCAATAATTGTTTAACTCTTTCTCGAAAAGTTGATTACTTGGACAAATCATTAGAACGTTTCACTAAAGGAAAGAAGAACCTAAACATGATTTTGGATCAATCAAAAGTCAGCACTCATAACAAAGGTTTAGGTTTTGATTCTTATGCTCATCATAAATCACATGCTCCCACTGTTGTTAAAACACTTGACGGAGGAAAATTTGAAATTGTCAATGAGCCTAAGAAAACTGTCTTTAAGTCTGTTTGGAGTGTTATCTTCTACTATGATGAATGCAAATGTTGCTTCTACTTCTAAAGCCAAACATCCTGTTAAATACACTTGCACTCATTGTGGTAGAGATGGACATTTAGTAGATTTTTGCTTTAGACTAGCCAAACAACAAAAAAAAGAAAGAGCTAAGGCTAGGTCTAATTTTGAGAAAGGCACGCTTTGCTTCTCACTACGTGCCTAGGGTGATGCAAGCACCTTTTGTTGCTAGAAACACGGAACAGGCAAATTTGATTTTGTGCATAAGATCGCTTGTGTTGTGCCTATCGTTGTCCGTCGTGTGTCTCAAGATCGATTCCTAAACATCTTATTTCTAACCCCAAGATCGAGACCTCGACACTTTCTCGCTTCTATGTAGGCTTCTCACGCGAGGAGGAGAACATGTGGCTAGTGAATTTCGGATGCTCACTTCATATGTTCAAGGATAAGATTTGGTTCTCCTTCACTCGTGCATCTCATGCTGAAAGTGTTGCCTTTGGAGATGCTTCTTCCACTGCTTTCGCAAAAGGCACTAGTTCAAATGATGCAGTACAAGTGCATATGTTCAGGGGAGAGTGTCTTTGTTCATAAAGATGATGATAATCTTTGTTGAGGACGAGATAATTAGAGGTTTACATGAGAGACTCTTCCCACGTGCTTGTGTGTGCTTGTTTTCAAGCTTCCCATGTGCGTCACATCGACAAGCTATCAAAAGGATTTTCGTGTATCTTCATAGAACTCAAGATTTTGGCATTTGGCTTTCTGCTTCCTCATGGATTAGTTTAAGAGCTTTTTCTCGATGTTGACTTTGGAGGATGTTGATTTGATTTGGTTCGTGCCACCTCTTGAGTAATCCCTTTTCTTGAGCATATTGATATTGGATTTCACTTTCTTAAAGATCATGTTGAAAAAGAAAAAATTGTGCTTCACCATGTGGATACTGAACATCAATTTGGCAGACATTTTCACAAAACCTTTGTCTTCTTCGCTTTGCTTTTATTCGGGAGAACTTGGAATTGTTCATCCAATGGGATTGTTTTGAGGGGGAGTTTCTTTGCCAAGTTCTTTCACTTGATGAGCTCACTTTATCATATTTCTTTATATGTTATGTAATTGAGCTAATATATGATAATCTAATTGTTTCACTTGAACTAAAAATGACATTGCGGAATTCCCTGGACTAATTGCCTATAGCTAAATACTCTGTGATATCTTACTCTTCTAGGCTTGATATTGAATCTTCTTGACAAATTTGGGCTATGAAGCAAGTGTGGTTTCAACTTTACTCTTTCATAAGACCTTTTAATCACTTTTGCATGTTTATAATCAAAGAAAAATGAAAAGAAAAGGGAATCAATAAAAAAGGGTTGTTAAAAGCAAAAGCCTCAAGTTATGAGCTTCAGGATGCTTTCCCTAAAAGATAAGATGTATGCTTCAAGCATGCCATTCCCTCAAAAGACAAGATGTATGCTTCAAGCATGCCACTCCAAGGAAATAAAAGAAGTATGCTTCAAGCATGCCACATGCGATTCTTGTTTAAAGATTAAATTGGTCCACTAGATTGGAGTTGAAACTACTTGCTCGCCCTGATTTGTTATTTGCTTCAACTTTGAGCCTTTGTTTTTCTACTAAAGGTTTTGCTTAGTACTTGGCTATAGTTGACTGAATTGAGGTTGAGATGCATGTCATTCCCTAACTTGTTAAAATCACATCAAGATCATGTATTTGGCATGTTATGTGATATATAAGGTTATATGATCGAATGAGCTAATCTTTTCCTATCTTGGCACTCCCTTGTTTCTCTTGGTGAAATCATTGTTTCAGGAAAAATTTTGAACCTGTTCTCTCTTTTACTCTTGATGAATCCATTGTCAAAGGGGGAGAAATTTGGAAATCTTTCTTTGAAAAGTTTAAAGAAAAAGGGAGAGTTGTATTTGGAAATTTGAGAATTTTGGGAGAAGTTTGGAGAATTTTTGAAATTTTTGGGCGCATTGCACATTCACACACATTTTCATTCTCAGGGAGATTTTGTTTTGCATTTTGGTCAAAGAGGGATTCTGTGTTTTCTTACTTTGGTCTTTGATCCTTTGGATTTCAAAATCTTTGGTAAAGTGAATGCCAAATGATCAATTCTAAGTGGTGTTGCCAATGTTTTCATCAAGGGGGAGATTGTGAAATCATGTGCTGAAAAATTGGCTTTGAACTGAAAAATTAACTTAGATTTGAATTTGCAAAATGTGTTTGTTCATGTGTTTTGACAATTTGACAAGAAAGCAATGAGTTACGCATTAGCGCCGGACAAAGTTCTCAAGAAACAAGAAGTTTCCCATCTGCGACGATGTTGTTTTTGGGTCTCATAGAACATGTTTTTGAGCCCATGACCGAAGTCATTTTCACATGTACAACGGACAGCTTTTTCTTGGTCCGCTGTGAACAAGAATTTTCGGTTTGGATAATTCCTTGGAACCAAGATTTTCACATGTACAACGGACTAATTCTTTTTGTCCGTCGTGAATGGACTTTTTCTAGGGTTTTACTTTTGTGAAACCGAAGGCGTGCACGCTTGCGCCGACAAGCTTCGGGGTCCGTTGTGAACTTGTTTTGAGCTCTTGACCAAGCCATTTTTGCATGTACAACGGACCAACTTTGTTTGTCCGCTGTGAACGTGTTTTTCCTGCTTGGTTGGCTTCTTGGAACAGAAACTTTTCCTTATACAACGGACCAACTTTGTTTGTCCGTCGTGAATGCGTTTTCGCTCAATTACGGTTTTGAGCGATTTGGATTTGAATTTTGAATGTGAATTTGAAATTTGTAATGATTTCATGATGCTTCTTTTGAAGTGGACTTTATGCAATACTCATGTGAGTAGTTGCATGGATTGACATTGAGTCAAGTCGTGGACTTGTGCTCGGATTTGTTTTGTGGTTTGTTCATGTGCGTGTATTGCTCGAAGACGAATGTGGTCGATGACGGACCGAACTAGGTTCATGGAGGAACTGAGGTTCGGGACTAGGTTCAGGAGGAACCGAGGTCTTGGTGGTCAAGGATGTCATGCGGGACGTTCGGGCTAAAAGAATGGTGCACATGAAGAATGGTTAGTCACGTGAGAATGGCAGGAGGTCATTCGCGTGCAAAGTGTTAGTCACGTGAGTATGGCAGGTGGCCATACGCGTGCAAAGTGTTAGTCACGTGAGTATGGTAGGGTTGCCATACGCGTGCAAGAGTTGTACTCGGCCTGGTTGGGCCAAGTAGAGTTGAGTTGGATACAGATTCCTTCTAGGAATAGGAATCGTATTCAAAACTCCTTGTGGGTTGGTGCTTTAAATAGGTGGGGGGTCTCCTGTTGAAAGGCACCAAGTAGAGCTGAGCGCATCAAGCTTTGAGCTTGGTTTTAGGGTTTGTACTCTTTTGATGAGAGTATTTTAGACAAGAAATAAAGATCAATTCTTCCAAGATTTTTGCGTGCTACAAGAACCACGTCGCTACAAAGATTTTCTGTTTTGGTTCTTGTTTGCATGCTTGTTCTAGTTCTAGATTGGTTTTTGTTCTTCAAGTTTTATCTTGATTTGATCCATCAAAAACCTCTCTAGGGTATTGATCTAGTATTTCTCAAAGTCTAGTTGATCAATCTTTTGTCGTTCTTGTTTAATCTTGAAGTTTTGATTAGATTGATTCTCGTCAAGTTCTGGATCAGCAAGCTTGCGAAGCTCATAACTTTTGATCCGTAAGTCCGATCGAGCTGATTCTTTTTGGGTTCGATTCGTATTGGAATCTAGTTTCTTGTGTCCAAATTTCAGATCGTTTCGACGGTTGGATCTCCGGGAATTCTCGTTTTACCAAACCTCTGTCATTCTGTTTTTGTCGAAAACGAGGCAATTATTTGGTTCTGTTTTGGGGTGAACTTTTAATAGGTCAAGAATTTGGTTTTAGCTTCCGCACAATCATTCACCCCCCCTCTGATTGCTATATTCGTATACTTCGATCCTACACATACAAAGCTTCTTCAAATTTTGCAATCCTTTCCATGGCAGATATCCTAACTTCATCAAGCTTCACTACTGCACCCTCCAAAGCTTCATAGGCCTTCTTCTGCTTCTAGGTTGTATCTTCCATGACTTCCTCTTGAGCAACTGCAAATCTAGCAAGGTGAACAACTATTGCATCTCCTTCGCCTTCTGTCCTTAGGCTTCAAACGACACTTCCTTGCAGATGAAGTCTGAATATTGTTTGCTTTAGCTCATCAGCATGCTCGTTGTAGATACACCGCAATGAAAGGTGCAACAGTTCTTGAATACCAGCGTCAAAACGTAAGACTTCTAACGATGATGTTGATGGGACAGCTTGCCTTGACATTCTCCTGGGTATAGATGGTAATCATGCACACCACTCCGTGACTTTGTCCATTAATGATCCAGTAAGTTCCCTAGGCTATATATGTCAATTCTCTTTTAACGTCTAGACTAGCAGAGCTAGTGGAAGTTGTACCCAGTACAATAAGGATCATTTGGATGTTATGTGTCTTAAGTGTATTTTGTTAGTCCAATGCCCCGGATCAGAATTCAGATCTAATCTAGGTTATTTTGGAGTTAAGTTTCTTATTGATGGGATCGAGTTTTTAACGAACCTAATTATATTGGAAACCCAGACCTTAGCTGTTATACTTGGAATGGCTTGGTTGTCTAAGCATAAATCTGTTTAGAATTGTGGTCGAAGAGCTGTGCTAATTGAAAGTTTGAAAGGTGAGAAAGTGGAGTTTCAAGCCATTGTTGTTCATGATGGTCGGTTAATGATCAATTGTGTTAAAGTTGTTTGTTTGGAATATGTGCCTGTTATCAGTGAGTACCTGGATTTTTTTTGGAAAATCTGCTTGGAATACCGTCAAATCGTGATATTGAGTTTGTTATTGAGTTACTGCCTGGTACAAGACCATATAGAATGCCTACTGATGAGTTGGTGGAAATAAATAAGTAGATTAGAAAGCTGCTAGAAAGAGGTTTTGTAAGACCTAGTTCAGCACCTTTGGGAGTGTTAGTTCTCTGTGTTAGAAAGAAAGATGTGTATTAATTACCGTTCGCTCAATGAAGTGACTATCAAGAATAAGAATCCGCTGCCTAGGATAGATGATTTGTTTAATCAGTTACGAGGAGCTGGAGTGTTCTCTAAGATTGATTTTCAACTTCAATCCAGTTATCATTAGTTAAAGATTCGACAGAGGATGTCCCTAAGGCTATCTGGACATGTTTGAGGTCGTGTTCATACATGACATTCTTGTCTACTCCAAGACATAAGGAGCAAGTAGAGAATCTAAGATCAGTGCTTGAAAAGCTTCGAGAGAAACAGTTGTGTGTTAAGTTCAGTAAGTGTGACTTTTGGAAGTAGAAAGTTGAATTTCTTAGTCACATAATGACTGTCAAAGGAGTTACCATCGATCCAAGCAAAGTTGAAGCTGTGTTCCATTTGGAACAATCGAAGTCAGTTATCCAAATTCGTAGTTTCCTTGGGAATAGCATGATATTATCGTCGATTCATAGAAGGATTTTCGACAATGGCCAAGCCACTTGCACAATTGTTAAAGAAGGCAAAAAAGGCCACCTGGTTACTAGAGTGTGAAAAGAGTTTCCAGGAGAACATCGGAGGCTGCGGAGAATCTTGTTGTGGCACAGGTGCGAGTGGTGGCCTTGGGAAGGTGGGATTTATGTCTAGGTTTTTTCGTGCACGATTTTTATGTGGGCTTCGGTTTTTTTAACACGAATGCACATGGGATAAAGCGCGGTGCGCGTGGGGAGGGGGAATAAGACAAACAAACTCTTTTTTTGTTAGTAGAGATAGAGATATACATTTTTTTATTTTAATCATGCGGCATCGGTAATTTGTATATAATAAACTATATTTAAAGAGAGGTGCTTCTATGCTTTTGTTTTTTAAAGTTGCACAAATATTAAAATATGAATGAATGGTAGATGATAATTACTTACTCCTTCGCTTGCTTTAAGATTTGTACAACTTGTATTGACAGGAAGAGCATAGAAGCATTGCTCTTAAATGTGTAGCAGAAAATAATCTATATAATTATGTAATTTAGGAGATGAATTTAGATTTTAACTAGTATTTATTATTTCCATGAGTCAAATTAATTCAATTTAAGTATAACAAATATGGTTAAAGAGAAAGATCATGAATAAAACATAATTAATGTTTAGAAATATAAAAAGAATTGACATATGTAGCATAATGAAACTATCGTGGCTATATAAATACCAAAAATAGCGACTATGGCAGAACGTAGCATTTTATGACCGGAAAACTATATTGACTATTTAAATAACTGGTCTAATGGGTTCAAAGGGTGCCATCTATTAGGCCTAAACGACAGCCCAACAATCCAGCATGTAGGCCGAAACATAGATAGAGAGCAATCACACACTAAAGCATGCCAAATGGAGAAGCTTGGTATATTTTTTTTCCTTCTCTTTGGTTTTTTTTTCAAGTTTGATCTTTATCTAAACAAATTATAAATACGTCTCGTCTTAACTATGGCAGGTGCTCTATACATGGTAGGTGTGGAATATGTGGACCCTGGGTACTCACGTGGCAGGCCGCAAAGACGAACCAACAGGGGATGGGCCGAACCAGTGGCCTAAGGCCGGATGCTATCCGGGCTATCTTCGTCGTATCCAACAAGAAGTAGTAGAAGATAGCAACCGATCTTCATTAGGAAAGATATGATTGTAATCCTAGAAGCTAGCATTGCTTGCGGGAAGGTTAGAGATAGAACCTATCCCGTAATTAATGGGGATTCCCCCCTTGTAACCAACTCGGACGCTTTGCCCCCTCTCTTTATAAGGGGGGCGGGGGTCCCTAGAAACACAAGAGATACTAGACACACAATACGTGAGAAACATACTGCTCATAATCCCAGAACACAGGATTAGGGTATTACCTCCACCGTCGAGGGCCTGAACCTGTATAAACCCTTGTCTTGTGTTACCATCAAGTTTGGATCCAGCGCATAGCTCCATATTCATTATTGTAACATCCCAGCACCTTACGTGCCCAAAGTGCTACCAAAAACCTATCCAAATTTTCACCAATTTTTTTTGCAAGATCTCCCCTGCTAAATGGACATCCACTCAGCAGGCAAAGACAAAATTCAATCCAAAAACAACAACAACAATATGGTCATGGTATCAACTAACCATCATAACCAACTAAGCATATACAAGGGTCATGGTATCCATTAACCATCATGGCCCACTAAGCATCTAATCACACAATCAAGCAGAAAATCTCCTAACAACTATCAATCTTTAGCATCAAGGAGATCATAATAACGACAACCAAAGATTATTACAATGATCTCAACTAAATGTCAAGGTGACTCAATTAACAAATAGGTTCCTTTATCATGTCGTGAGCATTAGTGGAGGTGCAGCTAAGTCCCAAACCCGGCAAGTCGCTCTTAGAGTACCTAAAAATAATAAACAAACAAGCGCAAGTCCAAGACTCAGCAAAGTGCATCAAATCATAAACGGTAATGCATTTAAAACAACAGCAT
Source organism: Rhipidocladum racemiflorum (assembly GCA_036346355.1). Lineage (NCBI taxonomy): Eukaryota > Viridiplantae > Streptophyta > Magnoliopsida > Poales > Poaceae > Rhipidocladum > Rhipidocladum racemiflorum. Next base: position 18,065,440 of record CM070590.1, read on the forward strand.
GAGCATATTTCTTATCAAAATCAACAGATACATAAAGCAATAATATCACTACCATTTACCTCTTTTACTTCATTACTTACTTCCTACACATATCTCATTTAGCCTCCTTTGGATGAGTCCACAACTCACACATACTCCATTAAATCTCTTTGAATGAGTCCACAACTCTATCACAACTCTACACATTTTCATTTAACTCAATAATCATCATTAGGATGCAATGCGATATGCATGCTCATGAATGCACTTTTCTTTGCACATACCGGTACTGCTGAGTGCACAACCATCGGTGTGCACCCTCATTCCCTTCCATCCCGTGGAGGGTGTCTACTATTACTATTTTATAACATCCCAAATTTTGCTTTTATTAAATTTACTAAGTTATTTGAATTTTTTGGAATTTATTTGCATTTAATTTGAATTAATTCCTCTCTTGAATTATTTAAATATTTAAAAACTTCAAGTAAATTTTTGTTGAAAATATTTTATTTGAGTCCAGAATGTCTCAAAGTATTTTCCAGAATTTTTTTGAGAATTTTGCTATTTTTCTCGATTTATTTGAATTTCTAGGAGTATTTTAAATAATAAAATGAAATAGGAAATTCCAGAAAACCCTAACGGGTTCAACCCGCACTGCCAACCCGTTATCGCGTCGGACCCGAATCGAACCCTAATCCGTGCGACCGTCGGATCTCAATCCGACGGCCGAGAGTGCGCCACGTCACCCCGACCAGATCCGGATCGGATCCGATCTCGCCCGGTTGGATCAGGGCCTTTGATCGTCCACGTGTGCGGCCACGATTTCGTCTTCCCCATCGAATCCGGTTCGGATCGCGCCGCTGCGTCGCTGTTGCATTAGTTAGGGTTTCGCGAGTTTCATGGAAGCCGAGGCCTTTAAATACCCCGGCCGGCTCGCCGCGCTGCCCTCGTTATTTCGCCCTAGGGTTCCTCGCTTGCACCGCTGCCATTTGGCTATGATTTCTTGCCGAAGTCCGAAGACTACCACCGAGACCTTTCGCCATTTCCGTCAACGTCAAGCCGTTTCCGCCACGGCTGAACCCGAATCTGGAACCGCATCGTTGAGACGCTTCAGACCTGATCATTCACTTTGCCGGAGGAGCCCCGGAACGCAATTCTCCGTGTCGTCGTCTCCATCCTCGGTGACCTCGAGCCACCGCGCCATCGCCAGGATCATTGAGCTTCACCAACCGTCCGATCGGCATCGCACGGCCCAGGTGTGTCCACGTAGCCGCCTCTGTGATTCCATTAGATTAGATTTGAACCGTCGGATCTAGGATAGATGGCTAGGATTGAGTCACGTAGCACCATGGTAATGCCATAGATCCGAACCGATCACAACCATTGGATCCCTAGATGTGTGGCTTGGATCGAGACGCGTAGGTGCGGTGGTGGTCCTCCACGTGTCTATGCCATGTTGATGCTTAGATCTAATCCTAGCTGTAGATTTGGTTTTGAACGACACGGATTGAATCCCGTAGATTGGATCGGATTAACTATAGCCGTTGGATCAGCGATGAACGGTGTAGATTGATCCACATAGATTGAATTGTTGCGCAATGCATTAGATCTCAGTCGTTAGATCCAGTTTGTACGGCTTAGATTGAATCGTGACTGTGGTGTCAGTTTTGTTGTTGGCCGTTCAATCTAGATTAGACGGCCTAGATGCCACCACGCGTCGCCGCCCGGACTACCCACGTAGCCCCATTGCCACGGAAGCCAGATCTGATCTGAGCCATCCGATGTGGATCGTACGGGTCAGGTCGATTCGCGTAGTTTAGACTTGGACGGATCTGAACCGTTGATTTCGAAATCTATGCATGAGATTGCACTGCACCACAGCCAACCAGAGCATGCCACGTGGCGCGCAAGAACCGAGGCATCGCCGGTCGGGCGCGCAATCGTCGCTGACGTCAACGGGACCCACTAGTCAGTGACCGTGCCCGTGCCCGAGTGACGTCAGCGACGATGTCATGATGACGTCATCGATGGACCCACCTGTCAGATGGCCTAGCCGCGCTGGGCTGACGTCAGCAATTACGTCATCTAGTGGGTCCCACGCGTCAGCGTCACGCGGTCCGGTGGATCGGGTCCACCGTGGACCAGAACCGGGCGTGGACCGAGCCCATAGACCAGCTGACGTCAGCGTGACGCAATAAATCAATTTTCCTTTAGAAAAATAATTCGGCCAAAAATCAATTTCGGTGCTGACGCAGGCATGACATTATAATTCCGATTTTTCAATAGAAAAATAAATCGGATAATTCGATTTATTCTTTTTAATTGATTTTTAAACTTCAAACAGCTATAACTTTTGCGTTTTAACTCCGATTGAGGCGATTCTAGTTTTTAAATTTTTGTAAAATTGAGCTCTATTTATTGGTGAATTTTATTTAATTTTTTGACATGATTTTTCTCTATTTTTATTTATTTGTTGTTTATTTATCCGATTCGCGTAGACATTGAATTGTCGAAGGCTTCGAAGGAGAGGTTTTGACCCAGGAACAAGTCTAAGACCAGGAACAGGACCTTTTCCAAGGTAAGCTATGTTTTGACCATGTTGATGCCACTTTTGAAAATTATGTTGATTTGAATTATTGCATGCTAGTTTAATTAAAAATGCTTTTAAATAATTCGGGAAATAGTTATACGACCTATATTGTTTATAATAATTGTATGCCATGAATCATTTGTCACCCTAGATTGTGTAATATTAGTTGGACATTAATAGTTGGCCAATATGGGTTAAATAGATCGAAGTAGTATGCTCAGCCCTGCAACGTGTCCATAACCTCACTTTGGAATATTAAATGTTAATCTTGACATAATGAGATATGGAATGTGTTTATGAAAGATGTGACATGTGTTATTGATGATGTTGATAACACGTGGTGCATGGTAATCAACTGGGTGATAACATGGTGAAAGTGCATCTAGGCCCCTCATTTTATTTTGGTGATTAATGATGACACAATTAAAGTGATCTAATGCTTCAACTCAGAGTAATGCAGTTATCGAGATCACATCAAGCTTGGAATGAGATTGGACGGTCCTAAGCGCGTCAAATTTCAATAAAACGGCATCAAGACGATGAAGTGTAATTTTCTTTTTATTTGAGTCTTAAGGATAGCCGTACTATTAAGAGGATACGATGAGAAATCGCCTATTAGGATGTGCATGTGCTCAACATCAAGTATTTCATCTAAAATTAGCACTCATGCATTGCTTTTGCAAAAAGAATTAATTGCAACCGAGCTAGGTAACCCGGAGTCTCCGGATGACCAGTCCGGAGTATCCGGACATTTTGTCCGGAGTCTCCGGGTTGGACCCCTCGGTTACTATTGGTTCCAGCTTGTCCGGAGTATCCGGACATTTGGTCCGGAGTCTCCGAATAACCCGGAGTCTCCGGGTTGTTTGTCCGGACACTCCGGCCTGTACAATTCGTGGAGCAACGGCTAGTTTTCAAAAAGGGTATTTAAAGCCTCCACTCCACTCCAACGGCTAGGATCTCTAATTGAGCTCATTCATAGCAGCATTCAAGCCATTCCTAACCATCTCTAAGCATTCAATAGAGCCCCCACTTCCTCCCACCAATTGATTTGGTTGTTGATTCATTTTGGTGAGGAGAGGAAGAAGCAAAGTGCTAAGTGCATTCATTTCATCTTGTTGAGCACTAGTTCATCCTCCAAGCGATTCTTCGTGGTGTTATTACTCTTGGAGGTTGAAGGTCTCCTAGACGGCTAGGAGTCACCGGGAGCTACCGACGTGTGTGGTGAGCCCCGGTCGTTTGTGAAGGCGAGTCTCGCCTCCGAAAGGGAAGAGACAAGAAGTGAAACCGGCGAGTGCATTTGTGCAACACCGGGAGGAAAGCGGGTTGAAAGAGACCCCGGCTCAAGTGTGACCGAGCCACCTCAACGGAGACGTAGGATTCCCTTCAAGAATCCGAACTTCAAGAAAAATCGCTTTCTCGCTCTCTCTTTATTTGCTTGTGTTGCTTGTGTGGATTTGTCTCCGTAAACCCTAGATCTAGCTCTTTGTCTAGCTTTAATTCAAATCCATACTAGCACTTGTTCTAGGTTGCTATTGTTATTTACTTTTAGTAGTATCTTGTGCAAGTTTGAGAAACTTGTATTGCGCTCCCGAGCCACTCAACTCGGAGACTCCGGTATTCAGTACCGGACACTCCGGACAAGCCGGAGTATCCGGACCAAAACCCGGAGACTCCGGGTTGACCTGCTCGGCCTGTTTAATTCCGCTGCGTATTTTTAAATCCGCTTATTCACCCCCCTCTAGGCGACATCGTTGGTCCTTTCACATGGTTTAGACTGAGGCAAGTGGCAAGATTGTTTATGGTGGGCCAGGTGTGGCACTTGGGAGGTCGCATTTGGTTTTTGCTGGTTTTTGGATACTTGTGAATTCAATCGGGTAGTCTTGCCTTGGTCACCCTAAGGACTTAACCTTGCAAGAATTTGAACCGAGTCTAACGTACAGCCACAAGTCTGGAATGGGACAGACCTAGCTGATTAATTTGTGATGTCTAGTCTTCAGTACTGTCGTGGGGGTGTGCGTTCCGGGTGTACGGGTGAAAACTCATATGGCGCAAGAGGGGGACCCTGATTGTGGTAACCAGTCCTTTTAGTGTTGAAACCTTAGCGGGCAGTACTGAGTATAGAAGAAGCATTGTAAAGGCTTTGTTACGATCACTCACCTTGGTGGTGTTTGATTGTATCTTGTGGGTAAAGTGTATAACCTCTGCAGAGTGTACAACTTATTCGAATAGCCAAGTCCACAGTATTGGACATTGCTCGGTGATTATAGTCAAAGGTTAGCCTTTCACAAAAATAGCTTTGGATATCTGGTTTTGGAAATGATGAACTAGTTCAGGTTGATAAATGCTTTACTTGAGAAATTATTTATGAAGTTATTATTGTTTACTGCTTTCCAATCTATTACTGTCATTTATGAATGCTGCTTATTGCAAAAGAACCCCTTTAGCCTGTTGTTGGAATAAGCCATGCATGTAGCTATTAGAATTGCATTCTGTGCATGACTTGCTGAGTGCTTTAAGTACTCACCCTTGTCACAACACAAACATCAGTTGAGGAAGAATCAACGCCGGCATTGGAGGAGGAGTTCCAGGAGGAGCCGACGAACTAGGGGCAAGCCAAGTCAGTTGCCTGTGGCATATTGGTTGGCGCCACGAGTTTATGTAATTTCCGCTACAAGTTTATTTATTTAAGACCTTGCCCTGCGAGGCGTACCTTTGTAACTTGACCATAAGGTCGAGCCACTGGTTATATTTCCTTTGAATAAAATACTTTACTATTTCGTTGAGTATGATTGTGGTATTTACCGATGTTGAGACTGTGTGCACTAGCATGATCCTAGACTAGTGCTGAATACACAGAGGGTCCGAATTTGCATATTCGGGTCCTGACAGAGGTGGTATCAGAGCCATACTGACTGTAGGACTTACCCTTAGTTAGAATGGTCGTAGTGAGGACAAAATTATTTTCTAAAGTTAAAACTTGCCAAGATGAAGAATGAACTCTCAACTTACCCCATTCTCTCTTGCTCATACCCCCTTGCTGAACTTTTCTGCTCTTACTTGTTTTAAAATGTTGTGTTCTTACGAGAGAGTGTCTTTTGGCAGATGAAGGGGATTCACACTTATGGTGAGCCTAAGGGAGGGTACGCCGCATAGCTGTGGAGGATGCTTCAGGTGTTGGGAGGCTTCGAGAGACCGATCTACAGAGCCAGCATTTGGATCGTGAACGGGAAGGGCTGAGGCATGGTCACCAATGGGACTACGAGGTAGGACTTTCGTGTTCACTACATGTGAACACAGAGACCCACATCAGAATGGGTCGACTCTTCCATTATGAATGCACAAATGCAATTAACACAATTAAAGTGCATCTACATTCATTTCTATCATTTCGCATGGACATAACTGAATGCATACATAGCAATCAACTCTCATATTCATGAATATAATCAAGTCAGTCAAAACATTAACATAACCCTCAATTTCATAAGCGTTTAGCATTTCTCATTCAACATGACATATTCACAAATGTACCATCATGATTAGCACAATATATTCATAATGAATAGCAAGAAACAACGTCCTAGCAACATGTTAGTTGATACACTTGCCTTTAACCATGAAGAATGGGGTGGCAAGAGGTCGTGGCCACCCCCTAGATTGCATTCCCTGCAAAATCATATATGCAATCATCTCAAACAATGCAAACATGATTCAAGCGATAAATAATAATAACATGATCACTCTTCACAATATGTATTTCCACTATTCGTAACCCGAGTTCCGTTTTAATATAATCTGTATTTTCCACTCTTCATAATCCGTATTTTCCATTCTTCATAATCTGTACTTAAACCAATAGCATCAACACCACTTATCTCCCAAATGGCTAAACCAAATTTGGAGTTCTTGTGCTCTAAATGACCACAAGAAGATAATCTACCAATATAGCATACCCATTCATACTAGTTGTTCCTCAATCAATACCAGATTGCAAAAGAACAGCACCCCCGAGGTAACCCAACTTCTGAATTTTCTGACAACAACTAGTTTGGATAGCCTACTTCAATGTAGCACAACTATTGCTATACAACTTCAAATTAAGTAAAAGAAGACATTTTCATCATCTACATACAGTTTCCCATCTATCTCTAGGCAAATGGAAATCCCAATTCAGCCTCCAACTAACCCTAAATCAAATAGCAAAATTGATACCACTACCAGTTTAGAACTTGGACAACAGACAATAAAATGAGCATAACTTTCAAATGGTTGAACCAAATTGAGTGTTCTCAGTCTCTAATGAAACTTAAGATCAATATATTCAATTTCCCTACAGCCACAAATTTAGGATATGGCTTTAAGGTCCTCAAATCAAACTATGAACATCAAACTGAAACTCTGAACATTCATCAAAAGCTCAATTCTGGACGGCAACTTCCAGCAACATAAGTTGAGTTCTACTACTCCAAATCAAGTAAACGAATACATTTTATAAATCTACAGAAAATTTCCTAGCTTTCTCTAGGCGAACGAAAACCTAATTCGGCCTGTAACTAAGTCTAATCTTTAGTTGAACATTTCAGCCTCCACTGCCCACACATTCTGGATAGTCAACACTAAAAATGGCATAACTTTTAATTGGCTTAATGGGTTTTAGTGTTCTTGTGCTCAAATTAAAGGGGAAAGGATAATCTACAACTTCTTATACAGCCAAATAAGCATGAAATCATTCTAAGTACCTCAAATCGATGCTAGAAAATAGGCAAAGAATCTGCTCGAAAAACATAAAAAAAGTTCCCTCCAAAAACTTCAAAATCCAAACCCTAGGATGCCCCAAACCAGAGAGGCACCTCCATTAGCACAACAAGCAGCTCCCCAAACAAAGAAATGTTTACCTCACCTTGCTCACAAGGAGGAAGAAGAGGGAGGAGCCGTTGCAAGGAGGGAGAGGGGCGCCGACCTTGGCAGCCATGGAGGGGAGCTTCAAGGGCTTCCATGGAGGAGCTCCAAGGAGAGGGAGAGCCATGGGAGGTGCCTGCTACTGCTGGAGGAGAGCCACAAAGGGAGGAGGAGGAGTTTCCAAGGAGCAGAGAAAAGAATCGAGTGGGGGGAGGAGACTCCAATGCTGAATTCGGGTGGGGAGAAGAAAAGGAGAGGGAGGAAAAAGAAAAGCAAAAGGAGGGGTAGGGGAAAAGTTAGGTGGGGAGAAAGTTGGAAAATTTTGCTCCCGCAAAGCTAACATCCAACTCTACAGATCCCACAAGGGCCCACCACACTCCCGACAAAACAAATCTGACACTTGAAAAGAACCTGCGATGTTACAATTACTGCCGACAACAATCGTCGACAGTAGGTATCTACTATGCTCTTATATTGCTGTAGAATCTGTTAGTATTATACCATAACATGTATGGTCCTTTCGTGATTAAGAAGGAGACAGATTTACAATTTTGTTCGGTGAAAGACTGCATAAAAAATTAGATCAACTGACGAATAAAACCTAAAACAAAACTTTTGAAACGAAAAGCGATGTGAAAAGTGAAGCTCTACCCTGCCAACGAACGAACGTTACTGAGCCAACAAGCCTAGCATTCCTTCCGCGTCGCATCATCTCTCCTTCCGTCGTCTTGTCTCCACATCGTCTTCGTCCGAAGCAATCAAGGTGATCTTGCCAACAGCCCCTCTCCCACTTTACCCCCAGAGTCTCCAGATCTTGAGAACCCCCCCCCCCCGCGGATGTGCTCGCCACCAGTCGAACCCCCGCGCCGCGCCTGTTCTAGCCGGGGGTTTCGAGAATTCTATGCCGCGGGGGTGTGATTCCCAGAGTTTGGTGGCTTTGATCGGGGTGTTGCCGAGTTTGATCCTCTGGCTTTGTTTGGATCAAGGAGGAGGCTACTAGGGTTTAGGTGTGACTTGCTGTGAGGGAGTAGTGGATGGCCTGATGCAAGAGTTGGTGGTTTTTTTCGAGTTAGGGTTAGGGTTTCGTGGGGGCCTATTGGTCATTAGGGTGACAAGTTTGAGGTTTTGAATTTAGGCATTTGATTTTGAAGAGGGGAACTAGGGTTTTATTATGTGTAATTTCATCTGGTTTTGGTTTGGGTCCCAATGGGTTAGGCGTGCATACTGAAACTTGAGGCCTCGACTCCTTAGACGTGCATGGATCATACATCCAAATAAAAGTGAACAAAACATGCTAATAATTATTTCTAGGAGGTGATCGTCCTAGATCACATAGTGTGACACAACTGCAAATTTAACCAATTTAAATATGCCCTAGAGTTATCAATTCTTATAATGAAGCTTCTTCTACATGTATATTATAGTGCAGAAAACATAATGATCTTTACGTTTAGATGATCAAGTCTTCTGGAGGGCCATCAATAAAATTTCTACGCGCAGGATCACTGGAGGAGCCGCCAAATGGGGGCACAGTCGGGCAGGAGGATTGGAGGAGTTGGTCGGGCACAGCCGGATCTGGAGGAGTTGGCCGGGCGCAGCCGCGCAGGAGGACTGGAGGAGCCGGCCGAATGGGGGGGGGCGCAGTTTGGCTGGAGAACGGGAGGAGTCAACCGGGCGCAGTTGCGCATGACAGCAGGAGGACTGGATCTGGACTCTGGAGGAGTCGACCAGGCACAGCTAGGGGTGAAAACGGTTCGGATAATATCCGTCCGATCCGGAGCCGAATCCGGGTGAAACCAGATCTGGGAAGGAAATGAATTATCCGGTCAGATACGGGAAGGAATCCGGATAATATTATCGAGATACGGGATCGGATCTGAATCAGTCGATATCCGGATAATCTGGGATGGAACCGATATCGGATAATTATCCGGTCGGATATCCGATGTCTTGCTAAATCGATATTCCTCGCCTCGTCGGTCCTGGTCTCTTGGACTCTCGGTCGCCACTTCTCATTCTCTTCCTCCTGAAGCCGAACCAGATCTCCGCCGCCCCCCGGGATCTCCACCGCCTCAACACCTCCTGGCCGGTAGGTCTCCGCCCCCCCTCAGCCGGTGGATCTCCTCCGCGGCTTTGCCCCCTCGGCTGGTGGATCTTTGCAGGGGGCGGAGATCCGGCTCCGCCCCCTCAGCCGACCGATCTCCTCCGCAGCTTTGCCCCCTCGACCGACCGATCTCCTCCAGTCCTCCGCACCCCAATCGGCCTCCTCCGCTCCCCGGTCGGCTTCCTTCACCCACGGCCGAGCACCCACCGCTGACTTCTCCGGTTCGTCCCCCACTCCCGCACCTCCCTTAATTGATTCGATGTTGGCAAATCCCATGGCAAATTGCATCGATCTCCCAGTTTAGTGGTTCTGTTGTGTGAGGGCTAGTGTTAAATTTTGCGTGCTGATTTAGGATAACATCAATTGATAGTTCTGTTTTCCTCGTATATGTTGACATGTCTAATTTAGTTGTTAAATGATCTAGGATGCTATGTACAAAGTCTAGATTCGATTGCTTGGTGCTAGTTGCGATATCAAGCTGTACCCTGAGTGGACAATTTTAAGAGATGTAATTTTCCATCAATCAATCTGCTTTGTTAAATATCATACATGCTTCCTTAAATTACATAAATTGAGCCCCATGAAATGTGTTTTCTATGCACTTTATTTCTAAGTGTGTAAATATCAGAACTCTGCTTCATAATTCTGGTATGCTGAAGGCACCATAATATGTATTAGATGAATTCTAATAGTTTCTGCATTCCTTGCTGTTGTGAACCTTTGAGTAATGCATGCTATTTTGATCGTAGGATATAAAGATGCTTAGGAAAGCTTGTTTTTGGTTTCATAATTTTTCGTCAAGTTTGGAATTATTGTTGTTTACTATCATTGTTTGTTTGTATTTATTTAAGCTCCTGATTCTACTAAGTTCTTCTCTAAATGTAGTAGGGAATTAGTAATGAAGATGATTGCGTACTTGTGCTGTCCAAGCTGTGAACCATGGTTGTAAGAATGAATGTGCTTTAATTTGGTGGTGCATTTTGAGCTTCTAAAACCTTCTCCTATTAGCATCATCAATCCATATACGTTTATGTGTACATTATCTGTATGTATGCGTGCATTATCTGTATTCATATGCTTTGATTTAACATATATTGCTCTATGCACTGGTGTATTATCCGTATAATTTTATCCGTTCCCGATCCGAATACGTCACATACCCGTCCCGTATTCGTATTCCAAATAATCCAGATTTGTATCCGTATCCGGTTCCGAATCCGGGAAAAAAATATGTGTCAGGATACGGGAAGAGCAATATCCGTCCGTATCCGACCCGTTTTCATCCCTAGGCACAGCCGCACAGAAGTGGAGGACTGGAGGATCTGGCCGAATGAAGGGTGGCTGGGGCGGAGGGAGGCGAGGGGGCCGAGCCACGAGGGAGGCAAAGAGCGAGGGCGGCCGGGGGAGGCAAGCCGACGCGAGGGAGGCAAAGTGAGGGCGAGGGGCTGTGGGGAGGCGAGGGAGGCAGGGGTGGAGGGCGGTCGGGGGGGAGGCGAGGGAGGGGTGCGGCCGCGCTGGACGGGAGGGAGGACCGGAGGAGGCGAGTAGATGGGGGGATGCCGGAATAGGGATTGGGGAATCGGGTGGGAGAATGCTGAGAGTGAGAGGTTGAGTTAGGGTTTTTGTTTTTTAATTACATCTTAATTAGGGCCTACATGTTATGGGATACCCGTGGGTATAAATTGGTACCCACGCCCATCATATGAGGTACCCAAACCGAAAAACTCATAGATCGAAAGTGCTATCCATGCCCTCACTACCTAAACCCATAGTTAAAACTGCGGAATGACTTGTGATTGGACGTTTGTTTTTTTTAGACGCGTTGCAATATTTTTTTTCTACGTGTGAAATATTTTTCTTCGATAACAATAAAAATATCCAAGCGAAAAAATATATTACAGACTTTAAAAAAATATTATAGATGTTGAAAAAAATATTACACGAATGTCCGAAGAACCGTGCTGGAATAGAAGGTCTGGCTACTGGTAACGCCCTTAAAACTGCCATCCTACTCCCAACGAACGAACGCTACCCGAGGCCGAGCTGAGCCAGCAAAGCGTTCCTTCGGCGTCGCATGATCTCTCCTTCCATCGTCTCGTCTCCACGTCGTCTTCGTCCGAAACGATCGAGGTGATCTCGCCAACGCCAACTCCCCCCCCCCACCCCCCACCCCCCACCCCACACACACACACTTTACCCCCAGCGTCCAGCTCCAGATCTCGGCCGCCCACGGATGTGCTCGCCACTGGCCGAACCCCCGCTCCGCGCTGCGCCGGATCTGGCCGGGGGTTTCGAGAATTCTGCGCCGCGTGGGTGTGATTCATCGAGTTTGGTGGTTTCGACCGGGGTTTTGCCGAGTTTGGGCCTCTGGCTTTGTTTGGATTGAGGCGGCGGCTGCTAGGCTTTAGGTGTGACTCGCGGCGAGGGAGTAGTGGCTGGCCTGATGCGAGACTTGGCGAGTTTTTCTCGAGTTAGGGTTAGGGTTTCGTGGGGCCTGGTTAAAATGTTGAGAGGTGCTTCTATGCTCTTCCATTTAAAAGTTGCATAACTATTAAAGCATGAATGAATGGTAGATGGTAATTACTTACCCCTTCGCTTGCTTCAAGATTTGTGCATCTTATACTAAAAGGAAAAGCATAGATTCTCATGAGCAACGGGCACTTAGTGTGACAAGTTTCGAGGTTTTGAATTTAGGCGTTTGATTTTGAACTGGGGAAACTAGGGTTTTATTAGGTGTAATTTTATCATGTTTTTGTTTGGGTTCCAATGGGTTAACTGCGGCTTTTCCTTTAAAAAAGTTGCGACTTGCTAGTTGCGAGAGCTGGAGCCACGTGGTGTGGCAGAAACGATATGAAATTTCCTCGTGGGCAGTCCCTATTGAGGGAATTTGTAGAGGTTCTGAGTTTCTTTATGTATAGTTCGGGTGAAGGCTTCATCCCCACCATTGTGTTTCAGTTGTTACGGCACGCTGTTAAATTAGGCTTTTGGGCCTATCACCATGTAAAATTAGAAGGTTTTGAGAATTCATTAGGGAGTTAACATCTCCATCTCGCTCATCATTTATAGTTTCCATATGTGGCAGGAGCTCATGGAATTAGTTTCAAAACACCATGCTAAGGTTTTAGAATTTTGGGTGGCATAATGCTATACTGTAGTAAATTATGGAAATTGGGCTTTATGGGAAATTTTCTGTTCTTGACAGAATGGTTTCAATTGTGGTACATGGGATTACTACTGATTTAGTGTTCAATAGCTTGTTCTGTGCTATAACTGATATGAACCATGGAAATAATGCGGATTGAAGATAATTCGACAGATACTTTTTTATTAAACTCTAGTTTAAGTTACAAGTTGTAACATGATTGTGGGGTTACTAGTAGGATTCACTGTATTTGGTGTTGACTGGTCATCTCGATGAAGATTTTGCAACAAAAAAAAAGTGGTTAGTTGTTTCGAGCAGTTAAATTGGCCTTCATTTTTTAAAATTTGTTAATTTAATTTAGGCTGTAGTGCACTGTTTTTATTTCTCGATGGTATTTTGTTTCTTCACAATTGTCTGAAGAATTTCAGGTCCTGAGATAGTTGGGGTAATTTTTAGCTTACTTGTGCTCTTTGTTTGATCAACTTAGGTTTTACTTTATGCCGCTTCATGTGTCTGTTGACAATGGAGTAATCGGTGCCCCTTGTTTGTGAGTGAGTCGTCATGGGAAGCAGTGGAGCAGACACACCAACTAAGGCAAGCAAGGCTTCTGCATCTCAGGTTTTCAATGCTGGCCCTGTGGCATTATCTCTGTACCTGAAAATAGTAAATGCATCCTTGCTGAACACTTGTCCTGTTTTGTAACAGGACCAACAACCACCTGCTACTTCAAGTGCCGTGACACCAGCTGTTTACCCAGATTGGACCAACTTTCAGGTGAGCAAGCTTTTATCCCATTTAGGAGATTGATGGCTAACATTTATACCCCCTTGGGTGCCAACACGAGCAAAGGGGGAAATGAATATGTAGGAGGCAACCTTTTGTTTTTTAGAAATTAATACCAAATATAGTTCGTCACCCTCAATGGTTAAAGACCGAATGACCAATACTGATTTTCAATTGCAGTCTTATGAGAGCTAGAATCCTAAAGGGAATTATACTCTGTTCTTTAAATATTTTTTCCTTTGTATGGGTGGAAGAAATGGAAATTTTTTCGCGCATCATATTCTTCTTGTTGCATTCATTTGCCTTGTTGATTCATCTATATCATTAATGGAGATATTGAGCAAACTATTTGCCCTAGGTTGCTTATTATGTTCTGTACTGGTTTTTGTAGGCATATCCTCCAATTCCACCACATGGGTTCTTCCCCTCACCTGTGGCGTCAAGCCCACAGGGTCATCCTTACATGTGGGGAGCTCAGGTAAGGATTTTACCTTCTCTTTTAAAATAGTGGTCAACTTCTTTATTGTTTTGTTTCCTTTTTGCCTGTCTATACTCCAGAATGTTATCTCAAAATGCCTGAAGATCTTCAAAAACTTAATAGGGAATGGCTACTTGGCTAGGTGTAGGTCAAACTTGTGGCAATGTTTTTTTTGAATGTTTGAGCATAGCTGTCTAATATAAATAGTTGCTTTTATAGTCGTTTTATGAAAAAATTGGCATTAGTATTGTTTATGGAATTCTCTGATGCGCTGATACTTCAGTTCAGTCACGTATCACCTGGTACGGTATCAGGTACTGGTACAGCTCGGGTACGTTACCCAGAAGTATCGGAATTTTTCCCAATTAAGAAAAAGAAATAAAAATGGGTACTGCCTGGCACCCGTCTGTTGCTTTTACATCCCATGAAGAAAACCCTTCCCTAAATGCCCAGCCCACAAAAGAGCTCAACTACCCTAGCACATAACCCCTTTGCCTCTTCTGGAGCCCCAACTCGAAGCCACCTTCCTCTCGCTGCTCCCTCTTCTGGTGACGGGGCGACCTGAATGAGCGAGTCTAGGACTCCGGCGGCCAGCGAGGTACTTCCTCTGGTTCCCCTCTTCTTGTTCCTCCTGTTACCCTCTTCTCCTTGTCCAGATCTCCTATAAATGATTAGAATTTGTGCTTCGTGCTTCCCCTCTTCAGATCTGCTAGAATATGATTAGGATCTGTTCTTCTGATCTTCCCTTGTCCAGATCTGCTAGAAAATGATTGGGACATGTGCTTCGGTGCTTATAAAATGATTAGGATTTGTGCTTCGGTGCGTCCCTTGTCCTGATCTGCTAGAAAATGATTAGGATTTGTGCTTCGGTGCTTCCCATGCCGCTGTACCAGATCGCATACCCGCTCATCGTAGTTGGAATTAAGTTTCTAACTATATTTGTGGTTGAAGAGGCAATATTTTTTTAACACTATTGGACACTGTTTAATGAATTATAAGATTTTCATTACAATGCAAAACTTTTCATCTGGATGATGTTTAATCATTTGAAAAATGCATCTGGATCTCAAGTTATACTAATTTTTGGGGGTGTAGATAGCTAGCCATCTAATTTTGGAAAGTGAATTTGATGGTTCAATCAATTAATTTTTGCCAGTGAATGTGTAGTTACTGTAATAATCTATGCACTTTAAAGAATGTTTTTTGTTCATGGTTTTCTTGTTACTTTCTTTCAGCCTATGATACCACCATATGGGACTCCGCCACCGCCATATGTTATGTACCCTCCTGGTGGCATATATGCTCACCCATCTATGCCCCCAGTATGCTTCAACACCTTTCTTAGTTTTCAGTATGTAATTCTCCAAATTGTACTGCTGAGAGCTGACCTTTGTTGTGATATTGCACAATACTGCAGGGTGCACACCCATTTAATCCTTATGCTATGACTTCTCCAAATGGCAATGCTGATGCTACTGTAAGATAAACCATCCTTAGCCTGACTTTCCTTGTACTTTTCATCGAGTCTAATGCATCTATGCTTTCCAGGGAACTGCCGCCGCTGCCACTGGTGGTGGTGAAACAGATGGAAAATCCTCTGAAGGGAAAGAAAAAAGTCCCATCAAAAGATCCAAAGGAAGTTTAGGTAGCTTGAACATGATTACTGGAAAGAACTCTACTGAACATGGCAAGACCTCAGGGGCATCAGCTAACGGAGCCATCTCTGAAAGGTTAGGGTGTGGTCAACCTAAAAAACAATGATAATTCTTGCTTCTTGTTTCAACATTCCTTATGTGTTGGTAAAAGAATTGCCGCTGTTGTTGCAGTGGGGAAAGTGGAAGTGAAAGTGAAAGTGAAGGAAGTGAAACAAATTCTCAGAACGTAAGCTCTGCTCCTGTATTTGTTGTGGGCTTATTTTTTGAGATGGGAGGCAAATGCCTCACCAAAACCTAGATAACTTAGTTTTTACATCAACCGTTCAAAGCATAAAATCAAACAGCAAAATAATTGGGATAGTCAGGACATCAAGCATGACTATTGCAAACGACCAGATGTAAACCAGAGAACTACCAAACAAAGTGCCTAGCAAAACAACCAAAACAAAGTTCTCTGAACATCTATCCAGCATTAGAATAAAACAGGAACATTTCTCCACGTCTTCAATCCAGTCTGCTTGATGCCTTCCAACCTCTGCAGTCTGCACTCTCATGTCCATCTGCTAGCTCTGTTGAACACTTCACCACCAGGCACAGCACTCCAGCTCCTTGTCGTACCATGTCTTGGTCTGCAGGTTTCTGAAGAAGCGCCAAAAAAAGAGCCAATGACAGACATAAAAAATAAGATAATTAGGATTATAAAGTAGCATATGTTGAAAACAAGCACAATTCTTTGCCTTCCAAATGGACCAAATTACAGCTGCAATCCCAGCTATAATCAGTCGATGTTGAACTTTCGGAAATTGTTCAATCCACCCACCAAAGACATGTTGAATATTCACTGGCTTCGACTGAAAATTGAAAGGGCAAGCTAAAACAGTCCAGACATACTGTGATAAGAGGACAAGATGAACAAATCTTCAACCATCTCCTCTCCACCACATTATTGACATTGCTTGGATCCCTGCCAGCGCCCTTCTCAATAGGTTATCCTGTCTCAAAATGCTAGCCAAAGGAAAACCTTAATTTTCAATGGGATTCTAACTTTTCACAAAAATCTGTAATGGTATGCATTTTGTTGCATCTTCAAAGCACAATTAATTGAATGTACAGTAAACATGCCTTCAGCCCCCAACATCAAAATCAAGTTGTCATTTTTCTGACTTAAACTCATCTCAGCACACATATCCTGCAGTTTCTGCCATAATTGTAATGTTTCTCCCCATACCACATCTAATACAACCCCACCCATTCTCCATAACATAAGCTACATAAACATTATGACTAAAGTAGGGTTATACAGTCTAAAAGGTTACAGCCAAAGGTTTGCCTCCAATCCAGTTAACCTGCCAAAAAAGAGTTCTCTGACCGTTTCCTATTTGCTTCTTTCAAAAGGGAATACAAAACAGATCTCTTATTTCCATTGAACCTTGCCAAAAATCAGACTCACCAGGCTTACTCACCACTTGAGACAAAGTATGTTCATACAAATACTTTTTCCTAATTAGAATTTGCCAAGATCCTTCATCATTTTCAATTTTCCACAACCATTTCCTCAACAAACTTAAATTCATAATATCCAAATCTAAAACTCCCAAACCGTCTTGATCTTTGGGTTGACCATAGTTACCGGATTTGCTGTAAACCTCCGCGAATCGGGAACGGAGTTCGTCGAACCCGAACCGATTTAGGGTACGGGGCTTGTGTTCGTTGTGGAAATTGGAAGAAAGTGTGGCGAACGAACCCAAATCCTATACTGCGACTCGGACGAAACTCATTTTTGGTAACTATGGGGTTGACAAACAGCAGGCCAAATCACAATATGATACGTTTTAACTCCTTGATTTTCCTGCCAAAGTGGCCTGGCCCTAAAATAATGAATCGTCTTAAAAACTCTTTTAGGAATTCTGAAGAAAGATATAACATACATAGGAACAATACCAAGGCAAGAATTCAATGAGAATTAATCTACCACCAATTGAAAGTAACTTACTTGCAAGCCAGCTAACCTTTTTTTAACTTTGTGTTCAGTGTGCTTCCATTGTTTATTACTTAACCTTTTATCATCAATAGGGATACGTAAATACTTAAAAAGGCATTTGACCATAAGCGCAAGTGATATTTTCACCAATTTCTTTTTTCCTTTCTAAAGTCTCACCCAACAAATAAAGCTCGCTCTCATGAAAATTTATTTTTAACCCAGAAAGTTGCTCAAACAAGCAAAGAACAAATTTCAAATTCCTAGCATATTCCAAATTGTCCTCAATTAGAAGAATGGTGTCATCTGCATATTGCAGAATAGACACTCACACTCCATCTTCCATCAATTGAGGTTTAACCTCTTTTATTAGCCCCAACTTCACAGCCCTCTTGATAAGAATAGCTAATCCATCTGCAATAATATTAAACAAAAGAGACATTGGATCTCCCTGTCTAACACCTTTGTGAGTTCTGAAAAAAGGATCTTCTCTACCATTTACTCTCACATTCACCATAGCCTCCTAACCACCTTCAGAACCCAATCACACCACCTGTCTCCAAAACCTTTGACTTGGAGCATTTAATATAAAAAAAGTCATCTCACTTTATCACAAGCTTTTTCAAAATCATTTTCAACATCACACCAGAAGATTTTTTCCTATGGACCTCATTTAAGACTCCATGCAAAACCAAAACACCCTCCATGATATACCTATCTCTAATGAAAGATGTTTGAACTTGAGAAATAATTCTATCAGCCACTTTAGTCATTCTAGCAGCAAGCAATTTAGTTGATGTTTTATAACTCACATTTAGAAGACAAATTGGTCTAAACTTCTGGATCCTATCTGCATCTGCACCTTTGGGATATCACCCTGATGGAAATCATCTAGCATTGCTTTCAGATCCCACTTGATAATCTCTCAAAGTTAGTGTATAATATATACAAGAACAGTTGCAAAAATCCATGTTTTTCTGATATCCACAGGAGATGATCTCATCTCCTGGTGTTGTCCTGTCTAGTATCTTTGACTTGATGTTCATATTTTTCTGATCAGACTTGCATACTTACCTGTATTTTTTTTAGGCATTGTCTGTGCTTGAGTTTAAATGCATGTGGTCTACAATTTCAGATATTCTATACCATTTACTAGCTATTAGCTTGGGAAAGTCCTAATATCATTGAATAATTTTTACAGGATTCACAGAACAAGGAAAGTGGACAGGAACAAGATGGAGGTGTGCCTACGAAAATTTCTGTCTGCTTGCTTTCCTTTTTGCACTTACTCAACCTTCTTAATTTTGCTTTGCGTGCTATAAGAGATTCGAAGTTCGCAGAACGGTGTATCACGCTCACCATCTCAGGCCAAGTTGAACCAAACTATGGCAATCATGCCGATGCCATCAAGTGGTCCAGTACCTGGTCCAACTACAAACCTGAACATAGGAATGGACTACTGGGCCAGTGCAGCAAGCTCTACTCCTGCTATACATGGTAAAGCGACCCCGACTGCAGTTCCAGGAGCTGTGGTTCCAACAGAGCAGTGGATACAGGTTTCTTCTTAGTCCTTACCTGAAGAATTAGAATTGTATACTTGCAAAATATTTTTTTTCCTTTGTAGTTTGTAGCTTCCACTGGTCTGCTTCACAAATTCTTTCCCCCCCTACCTTTTCCTTTTATATTCATGTGGTTTCTGTTTGCATTTGTATGTACCATATAATCAGACCAAGAGGTTAATCGTTTGCAATACACATATTCATCAGAAAGATCTTTGTGTTTACAATTAACTTCATAGATGCGATTGAAGTTGAACTGTTGTATTGGGAATGTACTTGTATACACTGTAGTCATTTCCCTCAGCATGAAATTTTCTCACTTATAAACATTTTTGCATACCATTTACAGTAGGAGATTATCCCCGTTAATTGGTAAGCATAATTATTTATCTTAGTGTAAGGATGTAAAATACATAGCTTTCTTCAATTTTTTTTCTTTTTTAGCGTTACTCATAAAATTTGTAATTTTTTTTGTAATATTTCCTTTGTAAGTGTATGACTTTTTCTATCAAAATCCTACCATTTTGGCATGATATGTTTCATATTAAGATGTACAATCCTTATGTCAAATGTGAAAACTATTGAAGAGGCACTTAATTATCAATAGTTCTGTGGATACAAATCTGATGTTTTTGTGAGTTTGGCAAATGGAAAAACTAGTCATGTTGACCCTCCCATGATCCAGGATGAACGTGAACTCAAAAGGCAGAAAAGAAAGCAATCCAACAGGGAGTCTGCTCGCAGATCTAGGTTGCGTAAGCAGGTAGTTGTTTGTTCATCTTGAGCTGTACTATGTAGCATTATTATTTGCAGAGCCTCCAATTGATGACAGACAATTGTGAATTTTTGCAGGCTGAATGTGAGGAGTTGGCTCAACGTGCTGAATCTTTAAAGCAGGAAAATGCTTCACTTAGAGATGAAGTGAACCGGATCAGAAAGGAGTATGATGAACTTCTATCAAAGAATAGCTCACTAAAGGTTTGCTTTCCACTTTTTTGCTATCTTGTTACTCTGAATTATATATGCTAACACTTGATTGCTTTTTCCCCCCCTGTTCTGTAGGAAAAACTTGGAGACAAACAACACAAAACTGATGAGGCAGGACTTGACAATAAGCTGCAACATTCTGGTGATGACAGTGAGAAAAAGGAACTAATTGAGCTGTCATGCAATGCTTCCAGAGCATAGCCCTAACTAGATTATTGGCAGGCGCAATTGTAGTATGCGTATTAACTCCATACTTTATTGCAGTTAATTGTTACCAGGTCGTGATAATGTTAATGCCAACCTTGTGTGGCTGGTTCCTGTTTCAGATCTGTTTTGGCTTATCTTTTAGAAGTCAAGATATGACTGGAAATGTAGGTTGACCCAGTTCACTGTATCTGTTAGAAACAGTTGATAAACTCAAGTTTACACATCTGTATCGCTGACTATTGTTCTATTGTTGTTATGTATACCTGAAGAAATACTGGTATCTTTTAATGCAGACAGGTTGAACATTTGGCTAGGCTTGCACTGGTGCCTAGGCTATCTTAAATGTTTGGTTGCATCAGTTCCCACACACTTGGTATAATATATTGAACAAATGGAGAAGGAACTTTTGTCTGCTGGGTGTCAAAATTTTTCCACTATTAATAACTTTTGTATTGTTGCCTCTCTCTCTCTCTCTCTCTCTCTCTCTCTCTCTGCAATTTTGTTTCTTTCAAGTCGCCTGAGTTGTGCTGTGGCTATGCTAAATTTAGGAGCAGTGCTGAGACATATTGTTTGTTAAGCAGATGAACTGCTCACCTTAAGTACTGTTGGTTAAAAAGCGGATTGCTCTTATTGACAGGAGTTTTCTTTTTCACCTTTTACCTCTGGAAGGTGCAGTTGGAATATTTAATTTGAACTTTGATTCTGCCAGCTACTATAGGATGGTCTTCTAATTGATGATTTTGTTTAGTTTGTGTACAGGAAGACAGTTCTGGATAACTATATGATGGAATTTTGTACTACGAGATGAGCTATGCATAAATCATATAGGTATGTATGCTTAACAAGTTTGTTAATATTTTTTGGATTTCTATTTCTATTATTAGTAAATTATTTCTAACCTAATGTTTTATTCCAAATTATGGTAGTATCATATGGTGCATAATATAAACTTTTAGAAAGATGTCAAAACGTAAACAAGACAACACCGCTAACTTGCTTGCACTGATTTTCCTTGAAGAATAGAGATGCATCCATTGAGCAAAGAATCTGCCTTTGAGTCCAGATTTAGAAAATGAAAAACACCAAGACTACCATTAAGGTAGTACAAGACAATCCAAATTGTGAAGCGGAGGTGTCTGAACTTTGAGGGCTTTCTGCTGCAGGTTCCAGGGCAGCACTCGTGGCAGAACCGGTGTTGGGAGATGTTAGAGAAGACGTCTCCAAGGATAGATTTGCAGCTGAAGCTGGCTCCGGTGCTGCACCAGTTGGAGCAGCATAGCGAGAGCAAGCTGGCCGTTCTCCTCTTCTTGTCACTGTTGGCCTTATAACTGCATTTATCCCGTGGCACCTGAACAGATTCCCTGCACGGCAGATGTCGGGGCTGGAGAGTTCGACATTGTTGAAGTTTAGCTTCTGGTGCTCCCTGTTGGTTACTGTGATCATCTGGCTTGAATGGTGCGTGGGAATTATCGTTCCATTGGGAAGCCTAATGAGGTCGTCGAACATGAGCGGCGCTGGGATGGAGTGCCTGGACAAGAAGTTCAGCACCTGGTTCTCGGGGATTGATGCAGTGGACAGCAGCCTGTCGTTGGGCATCAGGAAGGTCGTGTTGTGTGGCATCTTCTCCTGCACCATTCTGATGAGCATGACGAAGGTGAAGTAGCGTGCTCGCTGCATCTCCTGCGTCGTGGAGGTGATGCCGCCATCGATGACCGATGGGGAAGGAGCAGAAGCACTCCTTGTGGCTGACACCACGACAGCGAGAGCAATGAGCAGGCTGGCAGCAGGGAAGCCATGGGGGTAAGTAGTAGCGAAAGGTATGTGATCCAATGGTGTAATATCCCCTTGCTCCTCTACCAATCTGCTTTATTGTTGTGTTTTGAACGGGATGGGTGTACTGCTCTTTTTCACACTTATTTCCTGTGTGAACTACTGCTGGGTTGCAGGCTTTGCGCATGTTTGAACCACCTGGTACCGGTGGTGGTTTTGTCAGCGTAAACCATTCTTTTCCCGCATGCTGCTACCGGCCGTGGGGGATTGAATTCTTGAGTTACATTTGAACTAGTGATTAACGATAGGATCGATCAGATGGACAAAACAAAGGCCACTCAAGTTGCCACCTGAATAACTCGGCAAACGAAGGTCGTCGTGTACTTTTTGAGTTTGAGTTGGGTTTTGAGCAACGCTTCTGTGACGGACCGCCTTTTCAGGGGTGCGTTTAAACTCCGAAATGACTACCCAGGAAGTTTAGTCACCAGAAACCAAGTTGTACATTACCCGCAAAAGAACGATACAACTGTTTTTACATCACATATGGCCTAACGGCTAGAGTTTTCAAAGGAAGCGACAAGCTTCAAGCTATATATTACATCACAAAAGATAATCAGCACAAAAGTAAAACCACAGGCGAGTTGAGCGGAGACTGAGACTTAGAACCAAACGGCATCGTCATCCACGATCTCTTGGAAATTACCAACATCTTGATACTCTAAAATGGGTTAATTAAGCAAGAGTGAGTACTACAACGTACTCAACAAGCCACACAGTGAAGCCTGATTACCATATGCAAAGGATATCAAGGATAGCCATATGTCTCATTTGGTGTATGCAAGTTTTCATAATATTTGACATTTCATGTTTAAAACATAAACCATACTAATAATATGAATAAAGGGGGGGGGGGGTTTCCAAAGTTATCTCCTTCCATCCTTGTTAATCAAAAACTACTTGAGCTTAGGTTCGGGATTCACCCCATTTTAACTCAGCTTCATTTACCGGAAGCACGGCGTATTCAAATACCATTTAAATCACTCTGCAGAGGTGTTCAGCTTTACCCACAAGATTCCACGATCGTTATGCCACGCGATTAACATGCAACTTTTATGCATGCGGCCGGATCGAGGTTATCATAGCTTTTCGTTGGATCTTTCCCCTTTAGCCCCTATCCGGTAGAGTTTCAGTCCACATTAACCCGGGGTCCCCACTGGCCAGAGTGGAGTTCGCGATCCCGCTTACTGTGGACACCTACCGTTGTGAACCCGAAATATCACATTTTCCTCGTGCACACTTTCGTTCCACCCCCATAACTGCGGACCATCTCCCATACCGGGAAGGTAACCCTGCTCCTATAGGTATTCCGGGGAAAGTACAACGTACTGGGCTACGTTGAGTCGAGCCAACGTAGTTGACCGGCCCAACCTGTGGTTGAACGAGTTCGTAAGTTATTTACTTTTGCCCAAGGTTGTAAGTCCTTACTTTGTCATAGACCAAACCATTACATTCCACAGCCCCTGGTATCCAACGTACCAATATCCATCCATTCCTTGGTAATAGTCCTCGGCTGGGGATCAGACTAACACCCATCCGGTAGTTAGCCCAATACTGTCCCCCAGTCCGTAACATTTCATAAATATTCCAAATCAATATTCAATCGACATTTCATGTTTTCATAAAGAGGTGATTGATTATAGTAGTGACATCTAGCCGAAATACTGACAATAGTATATTCTTAGGGTTACAAAGGATTATTAGGATTCAATATTTATCAAGGAAGTTCCATGAGCCTTTTCGGTATTAACTAGCTATCATGTCATTCAAACATACCGACTTTATGATATTTCAACATATAGTTCGGAAATAATGCGGTAGAAAATAATTATGAACTATTCTAGGAAACATTAGGTTCAACATGATCAATGGAGTATGGCTGTATGGCTTGCCTTGCGAGGCGGAGGGGTTCCCTAATTCAGAGTTGGTGTAGTCGTACTCGGCTTCACGCCTGGTCCGCCCTCTGTTCCAAGCATCGCTCCTGCTCTGTATGCATTAGGGAGTTGGTACTGCTCGGACGTCGGTTCTAGAGTAAACAAACATTATAAGATAAATAATAAATAATACAAAAGAAAGAAGAGAAAAGAAAAGAAAAGAGAAAACCGAGAGAGAAAATAGCCGAAAATGGGTTGGAGAGGTGTTTTCGGAATTTTGGAAACTTGGTTTGGCGAAACGGAGGTTATTTTTGGACTCAGTGGCTCGAAAGGGTTCGGAATATGTATTTTGGGCATTTTTGGGCTTTTGGATATTTTTGGAGTATTTTTGGATATTAAAACGAATTAAAACGAATTTTTGAAATTAAAATCCGAAAAGTAAAATGAAATAGGCTACTGTTCATTTGGGCCGTCAATGATCGAACCGCCCGGTTTCGGCTGGGAAATGGCCACTGGCCGCCAGTTCTGGCCAGCGCTCGACAAAGCGGGCCGGCGGTCAGCGGTGAGGGAGCGGCTGGCGGGTGGGGCTCAGGTGCGGAGAGTGAGAGGGAGACAACTGGCGGGTGGGGCCGGCTTGTCAGCGGGGAAGAGAGAGGGCGAAGCCGGCGAGCGGAGCCGGTGGCGCGAGGGCGAGCGGGGCGTCGGAGCTGGGGGAGACGAGCGCGATTTCGCGAAATAGGGCACGTGAGGGGTGCAAGGCTTGGGCAAAAGGGGAGAGGAGCTCACCCGGTTGTTAGGGCACCGCTTGGGGAAGACCGAGCGGCGGCGGTGTGAGCTGGCGGCGGGGGATTGCCGGAGACGGGGAAGACGCACGTGGGAAGGGCACGGGAGAGCGCGGGAAGACAAGTGAGAGAGGGGAATAGAGAGAGGAGGGTGCGGCGAGCTCGGGGAGCAACCAATGGCGGCCGGGGAAGGGCTTAAATAGCCGGCAAGGCACGGTGAAGTCACCGGCTTGATGATTGCGGAAGCGGCGATGGGACGGGCGTCGCGGGGCTCAGGGCGGCGCAGCGCTAGTGCGGTGGGAGGTGGAGTGGGCTAGGGCGCGACGGCGACGACGGCGGCGCAGCCGCAGCCGGGCGCAGGCGAGCTGCCATGGCAGGGGGTTCACGGGGGAAGAAGCACAGTGCGGTGGCGCACGCACGTGGGGGCGCGGGTGGCGGCAACGCGGGCGAGGTGCTGGGGAACAGGGAAGGCGTAATGCCCAAAAGAGGAAAGCGCACCGGGAGCGAAACTTTCCTGAAACGGCAAGATCTCGTAATTCAATCAAACAATTCCAAATAAAATCCAAAAAAATCAGGAAAAATTATCAAATGCAAATAAGATATAAATTGAACTTATTTTTAGGATTTTGGGGTATTTCAGCTTCGCTATCTAAATCGTAGCAAATGGGGGTTGAGCGTTGCATTGTAGTTCTATTTGTTATTATGGATAACTCGGCAATGCAGTAACCCAGATAAATTTCAGCTGCGTGGGCAACAAGAAGCAGTCACATCATGCGGCCATACCTCCTGCGGTCCTGCTCTTTGTTTGAGCTATACCACGAAAAGCTTTTTGTTTGTTTGAAATGTCTGGGGTCGGTTCGTATTCGTGTGATGATCCGCCGCCGCCAAAATCAGTTCAACATAATTTGGTGCGTTGACAAACAATTACAACATAACTTGGTGCGGCCAGACTCGGGAATGTTTTGGAGTACTAAGCCTGACGCAGACCATGCGCGCGCGCGCACGCCACACGTGCATTTTGGTTGTTAGACAACCTCGCTATCGAATAGTCCGGGGTTGCCTAATAGATCTAAAGTGGAGAACAGAGAGAGAGGGCGAGAGACACAATATGAGGAGGAACATGTCTGCTTTATTATTCTGTATGCTTGTGTGTACAAAGGGGTAGCCCCTGCCTCCTATATATAGCGGTTCTGCTAGAGATAAGGAAGAGTCCATATAGGATACGAATCCGGTTTCCTAACACTCCCCCTTGGACTCTTCACTGCGAGATGCATATGCCTCATTAAAACTCCATAAAAACCCAGTGGGAAAAATAATTGGAGAAAGAGTACATAGCAAACGTTTGCTGTGTTGCACGGATTGCCTCATCAAAAACCTTATGTAAGAAAACTTCAATGAAAAACTTACTTAAGGAAAAGAGTACAATCCACCCAAACTTCAATGTTAATCTTCAAGATTCACGTTGGGTACTCAATCTTCATGTTTGAGATTTATGTAGGAGTATGTGAAAATTCTCCCCCTGAAATCTGCACTTCTCTAAGCCTCATCATCCCGATTCTTCTAACACATCTTTCAAAGGAAGATGCCGGGAGTGACTTAGTGAATAAATCTGCGAGATTTTCACACGACTTAGTATGCAGTATCTTTATCTCGTTCATCTTATGCAATTCATGGGCATAAAAGAACTTGGGGTTGATATGCTTTGTGAGGTTACTCTTCACATATCCCATTTGCACTTGAGCAACACAAGCTGCATTATCTTCATAGATAATGGTGGGGGTTTGTTCCATGTTCAAACCACATGACTTCTGGATGTGATGAACCATTCTTCGAAGCCATGCACATTCTCGAGATGCTTCATACAAGGCAATTATTTCTGAGTGGTTTGTCGACGTTGAGACAAGAGTCTGCTTAGATGACTTCCACGAAATTGCTGTTCCACCGCAAAGGAAAATATACCCAGTTTGTGACTTGCCAAGATGTGGAGTCCGATAGGTACCCAAAGATCGGCATAGCCAACCAAATTCAATTCATTGTTTCTTCTGTAAAACAAGCCAAGGTCTTTGCTTCCTTGAAGGTAACGGAAGATGTCCTTCACCCCTTTCCAATGCCTTTTGGTGGGTTCTGCACTGTACCGCGCTTAGCAAATTCACGGCGAACGCAATGTCCGGCCTAGTGCTATTCGCAAGGTACATGAGCGCTCCAATTGCACTCAAGTATGGGAATTCTGCTCCCAGGACTTCCTCCCCCTCTTCTTTAGGCCTGTACGGGTCTAGGTCTGCTTGGAGTGACCTTCCGACCATTGGGGTCTTTATGGGTATGCCTTTTCAAAACCAAATTTCTCCAACACTTTCTGCGTGTAGGAAGATTGGTGTATCAAGATTCCGCCTTGGACATGTTCAAGCTGCAAGCCTAAACAAAACTTGGTTTTACCCAAGTCTTTCATTTCAAATTCAGACTTCAAGTATGTGCATGCTTCTTCAATTTCTTCATCCGTCCCAATGATGTTCAAGTCATCTACATAGACGGAGATTATACAAAATCCATTCGGAGATCGTTGTATAAACACACATGGACAATCTTCATTGCTTAGCCTTTCTTGCAAAGAAAGTCACTTAAGCGATTGTACCACATTCTTCCTGACTGCTTCAGCCCATACAGTGATTTCTCCAATTTCACACTGTATAGGTTTCTGTTTGCTCTGTCTTGGTTCGGGATAGGGATACCTTCCGGTACTTTCATGTATATCTCCGAATCCAAGTTTCCATACAAGTATGCTGTGACAACATCCATTAGCTTCATTTTCAACTTCAAGTTGACTGCCATTGAGATCAAGTATCTAAAGGTAATTCCACCCATGACCGGAGAATAGGTTTCTTCATAATCAACCCCAGGACGTTGAGTGAAACCTTGAGCGACAAGCCTTGCCTTGTACCTTACAACTTCATTGTTTTCATTCCTCTTCCGAACAAAAACCCATTTGTGCCCCACGGGGTTTATATGGGGAGGCGTGCGGCACACAGGCCCAAACACCTCTCTTTTGTTTAGAGAGACTAACTCTGTGGTGATTGCCTTCTTCCAATCTTCCCAATCGAGCCTTTTCTTGCACTCTGCGAGAGATGCGGGCTCGGGATCATGATTAATGATCGTGGCAATCTTCTTTGCAAAGTATGCATCGACATTGGCTGTTGCTCTATTCATCGATTCTCCCGTTATTACAAAGTTTATGGCCATTTCATCATGGGGTGCTTCGTGCACTTCTACTTGCTCTTCATTGCTATTTCCCATTCCAGGAGCAAGTTCCTTTAGTTTTTCTCCGCCAATGTGTGCGCACACATTATTTCCGGCGGCTTCTTCCAATGGAAGATTCAGATCTGGAATTGCCTTTTCCACAGGCTTCTTTCCAGTGCCAGGTCTCAACTGGCTCCCCTTCTTGCTTTGGGGCACTTTTGTGATTGGCTGTGGTAAGTCCTCTTGCCCAGTTTTCCCCAGACGTCTCCGGGTACTTTGGGTTTGAGAAGCCAGATTTCCTGTTCTTTTTCTTTGAGGCCTCTGAACAGGATGAGGGATACCTTCTGCTTTCTTTGGTATTTCCACCCTCTCTGGTGCATTTCTTGCTGGTACATGCGACTTAACCACGCTCTTCAGATCACAAAAATGATCGAGCGATTCATTTGCTAAATTCTGCAAATCAATTATCTTCTGGACTTCTTGATTTGCTTCATTAGTGCGAGGGTCATGCGCGGGGATCCCAGTGGAATGCCATATTATTTCTCGGCATTTTTCATCCAATG
The DNA here is from genome assembly GCA_036346355.1 of Rhipidocladum racemiflorum. Lineage (NCBI taxonomy): Eukaryota > Viridiplantae > Streptophyta > Magnoliopsida > Poales > Poaceae > Rhipidocladum > Rhipidocladum racemiflorum. Next base: position 18,094,078 of record CM070590.1, read on the forward strand.
GTTGATTCTCTCCCCCTAATGACGGGAAACGGTCCTCGTCAAAGATACAGTCAGCGAATCGGGCTGTATACAAGTCTCTAGTCATGGGTTCCAAATACCTGATTATGGATGCACTCTCATAACCAACGTATATCCCAGACTTGCGGAGAGGGCCCATTGCAGTCCGCTGTGGGGGTGGTATAGGTACATATACCATACAACCAAAATTTCTAAGATGGGAAATCTTCGGGATGACCCCTTGCACTAGTTGCATAGGTGAATGGATGTTGTAGGCCGATGGTCTATAATTGATAAGTGCTGCTGCGTGTCCCCAACAAGTGTTGGACAAGTTACAACTCTGCAAGAGCGGTCTGGCAATGAACTTAATCCTCTTTATTAGTGCTTCAGCTAGCCCATTTTGCGTATGGACGTGCGGTGCAGAGTGCTCAACAGTTATTCCCGTTGCTGTGCAATAATCATCAAATGCCTTGGAAGTAAATTCGCCGGCATTGTCCATTCGAATGGACTTCACACGATGATCAGGAAAAGCATTCTTAATTCTGATGATCTGCGAGATCAGTTTTGCGAATGCATGATTCCTTGTTGACAGCAAACATATATGCGACCATTTCGAGGAAGCATCAATGAGCACCATAAAGTATCGAAACGGCTCTGACAAGGGCTGAATCGGGCCGCAAATATCCCCCTGAATGCGTTCCAGGAATGCAGGGATTTCATGTTGCACTTTCATAATATAGGGTCTAGTTATTAATTTCCCGGTGGCACATGCATGGCACACAAAATCTTCATGATTCGGGAAATTTTTAACATTGATGCCATGACCTTGTGAGTTATTAACTATATTTCTCATCAATCTAAGACCAGGATGACCTAATCTACAATGCCATAAAGAAAATAATTCAGAGCTTCTAAAGACAGTCTTCAAAGAAGTATACACTGCGTGTGCATTGATTTTCGTGTAGTACAACCCAGATTCATATGAGGGACATTTTTCTAGTACCATCTTTCCATATTCCGCGTGCTTCACAATGCACAAGTGTTCTTTGCCATTTTCTTCATTGGTTTCTACGTGAAACCCATTGGCGCGGATATCCTTGAAACTTAAGAGAGTGCGGGTTGATTCAGGGTACAAGAGAGCTTCTTCAATTACCAAAGTTGTACCCATTGGCAATATAATTGTGGCTCTTCCTGAGCCTATTATATGCGTATCGCTTCCTGCGATAGTCGTAATCCTTCCAGCGTTCTTCGTGATCGTCTGGAAGTATTTCGACTCTCTTAAGATGGTATTTGTTGTGCCACTATCAACAATGCATATTTCCTCCATTGGGCGCTACACGATTTCTAGATGAAAAGAAAAATAATTCTAATCATACAGTGGCTAAGTAATTCAAAAATTGCTTGTAAATAAAGAATACTGGAATAAAGAATAATTTGCAATTCTATTCATGAGAAAAAGTATGCTCTTCGAGAGCTTACTATTCATTATGCAATCTGATGTCTATGTGAGATAATTCTGACAATTCAGGTCAGTTCTTCAAAAACTCACGTTAGATAATGCCACACCTTTGCACATTCATAAGGTTCTTCCATTAGATTACTGCGTGCAATCTAATAGGAAGTGGCTGCTAGATTCAATAAAATGCATAATTGAATTCTCATGAGTTTCCAGCAAACTAAAAGAAAGCAATAATTTCAAGATTCATATATACAAAGATAAATGCAAAATTCATAAGTACAAGATTCATAAGTACGGAATTCATAAATGCATGATTCGTAAATACAGCTTCGTGCATGTATGTGATCGGCTTCGTGCAAGCGATCGGATTCATATGCATGATCGACTTCGTGCGATCTGCTTTATGTGCGCGATCGGCTTCGTGCGATCGGTTTAGCGCGGCTTCATGCGCGCGGCGCATTCAGTTCCATGCACGTCGGCCTTCTTGGCGCGACGGTGGCCGCTTCGTGCGGCGTGCTTGAATTTCCAAAGAATTATATTAAAGCAATAAATATAATGCATGGAACATAATAATTGCATAATTCATAAATTCAGAATAAACAATAATTGCATAATTCATAAATTCAGAATAAACAATAATTGCACAATTCATACATTCATAAATGCGAAAATAAATTCTTATGAATTTTCGGTATTCTAAACAGGCAATTATTGCAAAAATTCATGCAAAAATTCATAAATACAGAAAATAAGGCTAAGAATAAATTAAAACAGAGCCACAAAATTTTCTGCAATTTTTCTGGGAATTTTCATGTTTTTCTGGCAATTTTTCAGAATTTCTAATCAATTTTCTGTGTTTTAATCATTTTTTGGAAAAACAGAAAATGAATAAAGTATTGGGGGAGGGCAAAGGGGTAATTTCCCCTGCCCTCCCCGTGCGCGTTGGCTTCCAAAACCGGATTGAAGTCCAAAAGGACTGGACTTCGTGTCCACTGAATATTGGAGATGGACTTCTAGTCCTTGAGTCCGATTGGACTTTGTCCTTCATTGGACTTTACGTTCTATGGAGCACTTCAATCAGGACTTCATCAGTGGAGTTCATGTCCAATAGGCGAGTTCAACCGGGCAAAGCCGGCGGAGGAACACAACGCGGGGCCAGCGTCGGAGCGCGCCGAGCGAACAGTCTGACGGCCAGCGGCGTTCACGCGGTGCTTCAGGGCTTCAGGCACGGGCGGACGGCTTCAAGCCGGGATTCATGGGAGCGCTCGACAGCCGGGGGCGCGGCAGTGTGGCTTCAAGACAGTTACGCACGACGGGGCCGTTCAGCGGCAGTGGCGCTTCGTGCGCTCGAGCGAATAGTCCGGGGTTGCCTAATAGATCTAAAGTGGAGAACAGAGAGAGAGGGCGAGAGACACAATATGAGGAGGAACGGGTCTGCTTTATTATTCTGTATGCTTGTGTGTACAAAGGGGTAGCCCCTGCCTCCTATATATAGCGGTTCTGCTAGAGATAAGGAAGAGTCCATATAGGATACGAATCCGGTTTCCTAACATTGGTCACCAACTGAGATGCACGGCGGGCGTTCGCGATGCACATGCATGCCACCGCGCGGCAACGCCGACCTGTGGCCGAACAACCGCCTGCCGGGCGTCACGCCCGACTGCAAGCTGAGCTTCGTCCACGCGCTGCCTTTGCCTGGGCTACGCCGGCGTGGCGACAAGGATCTTGATAGACCGCCCCCGGGGGGGGGCGGCTGGAAGATGGGAGACGAATATGTTAAGAAGCTAAAGTGGATGATTAACCGTCAACTCTTAGAATGAGTGTCTTTTAGAAACCATCAACTTCCACTCATCTATATAAATATGTAAACAAATGTGCAATAATAAAATAATTATTCTCTATTCTATTCTCGAGTTCAATTTCTACTCTGCTTTCAATACGTTATCGGCACTGCTTTAATCCACGAGCATGGTGGTCACTGAGCACGGGCAAATAGAGACCGGCGGTAGACGGGAGGATCACCGGCCACATCCCGAACACGGTAAGTCCAATGGCACAAAACAACGATGTCTTAAACGTACTTACCTCCACATGAACTTGGAAACGGCGATCCTTCGCATCTTGCCTCTACAACACAGCCAGTCGGGACGTCGCCATTGGCGTGCGCGATATGATCGACGCTGGTGAGGTCATGCTCGGCCTTATCGTGGCATGATCACCATTGGTCGCAATGACTGAAGGGGACGTGGTGCTCCTCGGTACAGCGCAGGCCGTAGGGGCTGAGGTGCCCCACAACATGGTAGGCGCGATAGAGACCGCGGCGGCGACCACCTTAGTCAGCGCACAGGAGGCCCGTGCCGAGGCCGACGTGACGGCGGCACATGGGATAAGGCAGGGAGGAGCTCCGCCCAACGGCGTTGGCCACCCAGTTGCGGTCGTGCCCCCATGACCCCGCCTGGCGCAGTGTCAACGCCTGGCGAGGTGGCGACATCACCAGACGCTCCCAAGTAGGCGTGCGATGGTGTGCCGGCAACGCCTGACACCATGGTGGCGAGGAGCCAGGTGCACTCGAGGGAGTGGCGGCGCTCCCCGACACGCCCCAAGTGGTCAAATCCGGCGGTGGATCTGGTGACGCGACAAGAGCGCCCCTCAGGCGACGTCGAGGACTTCGGTTCCCATGCACGGAGGTAGATGGAGAGAACGCTACGACCGGCGAGCCTCTCACAAACGTTAGGGCGGCGACGACCATGGTGCTGTAACATCCCGGTTTTGTAGTGCGTGTAATTAATTTTAATAAAGCTAATTAAGAGTTGATTAGTGCCCTGATTTGTTTTCGAATCTTAGTCTAGAGTTATTCGTTTTCGGACTTCCGTTTTGTCGTTTAGTTTGGTCATTTTCCCCGATCGGAGCCTTAGCTTCGAATTCGGGCGAAGTCTCGATTCGCCTAGGTTAGAACCTAACCTTGAGTTCCTAAACCTTCATTGGGATTCCCCGAACCTATCCCAAAAGGCCCCAAGTCGATTGATCAAGCGCCGTTGCAAAAGCCGTGAAAGATCCAGAGTTCTAAGCCCTGGAGCGGGAGGTACTGCCGGGCTCCACTTTTTCCAGCGCGGGCGATGCGCACGTCGCCGCCCCTGTACCCATGTCGCCCTGCTCCCTCCCTCCTCCATCCAAAACCAGGGGAGAGCCCCCTCCCTCTCTCCCTTTGTCTCATTTTCTCTCCTCCCTCTCCATTTCCTTCCTCTCCTCCTCCATTTCTTCCTCCTCCCGAGCTCCACCTCTCCCCTTCCATTTCCGACCGGCTTGAGCAAGATTGGAGCAAGAAGACCCAAGTTCAAGGTGCAAGGAAGCTTCATCAAGTCCCCAAGAAGCCTCACAAGAGATAGATTCAAGGTTTGAGCTCATTCCCTAGGTTTAATCTCAAACCCTAGCTTCATCTCTTTTGTTTCTTTCCTTTTCCTTTTGGTTAAACCCTAGAAACCCTAGTTCTGGTGGTAGATTACCATTTCCCTGAGTTGCTAGACCTAGGTTAGGGTTAGAAGGATTGGTTTGCGTGATCGATCCGTTCCGGAAACCCAGATTTATCCTTCGTTGGGTTCATTTGCCTCGGGATGTTGTTTCTCGAATTTTCGGAGATTTCCCTTTTGAAACCTTAGCTTTGGAAAATCGAGAAAACGACTTTCGAATGTATTCCACGCCTCGAAGGTTGATTCTCACGGAAGAATCGAGTTTGAACTCGATTCGGGTCCAGAATCGAATTCGGGATCATTTAGGTTTTCGAGTTTCGGGAGTTCGATCGTCGTGCACCGAGACCGTAGTCGAGCTCTCGGTTACGTAGGACCTTAGTGCGCTAACGAAACCATTACGTGTATTGCAAATCCGTTGTTTCGGCAGATTTGCGAAAAGATGCATTTTGGGCATTCGGAGCAATTTCGCGTTCCGAAGTCCCAAATTCCTCGAATCCGACGCGTATGAGTCCCTAGCACCGTAGATGTCCCGTTGCCACGACGAAAATCGAATTTGGACTCCTTTTGGGTTGAATTCCGATTTTCCGTCGTTTTTGTCCTCCGTTAGGCCAAAAAGGGAAAATTCGGGCAACCGAGCTCGAAACTTATTGTGGTCGACGTGTATAAGTCCCTAGCGTCGCTAGGAACCTATCCACGCTTGTGCTGCAAAGTTCCGACTTCAATCGTGCAATTTCCCCTTTTTACAATTTTGGAACTCCCCGTAGGCTGGCACTACCGACGTGTGAGGCCGGTACTGCCTCCCTCGCCGGCAGTACTGCTCGCACAACGTCGGCTGTTATTTTCCAGAGAGCACCCTTTTTCGAATCCGGCCAGCAACACTACCAGGCTTGCTGGATGGTACTGCTGGCCTCAGAGCGGCACTACCGCCCAACAGTAGCCGGTACTACCGGGCTCAGGGTAAAACCCTGATTTCTTTTCTCCGTTGAGTTCTAGGTTTCCGTCTTTGGTTCTTGTTGGTGTTTAATCGCTTCTTTCCCTTTAGTTGATTGTGTTGTTGGTTCTATTTATTCTTCGCGTAGATGTTGACGTGTCGAACGCCGCAGACAACCCCGACTACGTTCCGGAAATCGAATTCGTCGAATTGCAAACAGGCAAGCACCTCCTTTGACCATTTTGATCCCATATTTGTAAATCATATTTGCTGATGTCAAAACTATTATGCATGCGTGTATGTTCAATTACAATGCTAGTTTGTGGGGATTGGTAGATAGTCCTAGATTCGGTGGATCTCCTTAATCTAAATTGAATTGAGAACCTTGTCAAACTGTAGGCTAGTATTAGACACGGCAATTAATGTGAAGAGGGTAATAAAGTGTAGTAATTGCATACTGATAAGACCATGCTCACCATGGACAAAACTTACAATGCAAACATATGGTCATCACGAAGATGGTCAAAACCAAGTGTTACTGCAATTATATCAACTACATGGCTTCATCGACCCCCACCTTGGCCAGGACCATTAAGTTGGCGACACTTCACAGCATCCTCTACTTCGTATACAACTACTACGATGGCTCCATCTGCATGGCTTTATCGACCCCCACCTTGGCCATCCTTCTACATCTTCGTCGGTTCAAGGACCATTGACTCGAGCTGGAGCCCGTCAAATGAATTATCAGATCTAAAGACAAACTTGGGAGAAGATGATGAACTTGAGTCGAGGACGACTCAAATGCAAGAAAGGGAGGATGATGAGGACATCACTACCATGCATACGGCCATGCCTACAAATCCAATTGAAGCCAACAATGTAATACAAGGGCCAATCACTCGAGCTCGCGCACGACAATTCAATTACCAGGTGAATGCATTCCTCGGGTTGCATACAAATAATTTAATGAATGGAATGCTATTTAATCCTCGTGATGATTTTATTGTCCTTAGGAACCATGGAGAAGGACTCCCAAACGTCAAGCATGAAGCCAATTCTTCCGGTGCACAAGTTCAACTCGGATTCGGTCTCCGGGACAGCACCAACTTCAAACGACCATAACTTTTGATCCACAAGGGTGTTTGAGGTCTATGAGTACTGGTTTGAAAGGTTTCGACGTCCTCTTTCCAACGGATCCGACCCCATCCCTAAATTCCATCCGAGTCGACGGGAATCTGCAAAACAATTGGCGTCACTTTTCCAAATCGAGAAGACGTGGGCTTTGGGCCTTGTAATAGAGTTGTAGTTGGTATCCTACTGCTTTGGACGTGTTTCCCACGCCCCTACCTCTTATAAATAGCCAGACATCGGCTCCTTAGGGTTTTGGGTTTTATTTGATTAGTTTAGCCAAGTGCAAACTTGATCCTGCGAGTTGTGCCGATGTACCACCTTGTCAAGATCGTCAATAAGACTCCACTTTGTTTCGCTTCCAGTTTTATCCGCAATTTCAGATTGCTTATCCTATTGTTCTTGCTTGTTCTTCGGTTGCTTGCAGGAATTGAACTTCGTGTTCAGGTTGATCGTGCCCACGGCAAGATCAATAACCCGCTGGAGTTGGTTTAGCGATTGCTAAGGCGCATCGTCGTCGTACGGTGTAGTCGGATCGTCAAAGTCGACTCTAACAAATCGATCGTGTGTTTCTCATCGAAAGATCGGGACACCCATAGTGCCATCACGGCGCCATCACATACGCTTAGCCCCGCAGTAGTAAGTGCTACAGGAGATCGTGTCACACTCAATTACAATTCTCCTAGAACTAAAATGGTGGTTGGTTTGAGTTATGGTCGGAATTTGGATTCGGGTTGGGAAACTCAAACGGTATTTTGGTTTTGGTTGGAAAATGTGAATTGGTTGCATGAGTAAAATGGAAAGTTTGGAGAGTTTAGACCGGGCGAGATGCACGGAGTTTGGTGGTTCGGAATTTGGTTGGTTTGGTCTGGTTGGTTTGGACCGGTTGGTTGGAATGGTGTTTGGAATGGATCACAAGCCAGGGGCTTGTTTGGAATGGTTATGGATTGGATGGCAAGCCTGAGGTTTGGTTTTGGTTTTAGTTGGTTCCTTGCTATGGGGAGGTTGCGGATTAGTGAGAGCCCGTAGGGACCACTAGTGCCGATCCTCTGTGGCTATAGCAAGTGGAATGGAAGATCTCGCCTGAGTCGCCCTAAGGACTGAACTTGATGCCATTACTGGGTCAAACAGTGCGACCACATATCTGGTTATGGGACAGCCTGACCTAGTACATTGGAAAGGACTTGGGTTTTGCATCATTAGGAGGCGGGAGAGTATGGACACACCTGTCGTGTCGGTGTGTTCTAGGGACTTCCTCGTCGAGGCATCGAGGGGGAGTTTGCCCAATACAACGGCAATGCCTTCTACGAGGTGATTGTGGACTAGTGAGAGCCCGAGGGGACCACTGGTGACCGATGTGGCTGTAGAAAGGGATGCACATTTACCGGGCTGGTGCAAGGTTTAAATCCTAACCTATCGAAAGGTCTCGTCACAGTCTAGCAAAACAGGTACGTTGAGTATCGCGTGGCATGATTGACATGATTGCTAGAATGTGTCATGTGGGTAAAGTATACAAACTCTGCAGAGATAAATAAACTAATCGATTAGCTGTGCTCACAGTCAAGAGCAGCTTAGGAAGTACTGTCAAGTATAGACTTTGGTTTGGATTTTCGTTTTGGAAAATGGTTGCAAAGGAAAAAGGTTTGGGTGGGTTTGGTTTTGGCTTTGGTTTTGGTTTGATCTTGTTTCGTAAATATGGAATGGAATGGAATGGAATAAGGTATCGGATGGAAATTGGCTTATGGATCAAATGTTATTGTTTACTGTTACTTTAAAATGTTCTCTTTCAATTGCTTTATAAACTGCGTTGATTTGAAATCTATTACTGTATTGCAAATGAATCTAGCTTGTGCTCAAATTGACTTAGTGTAGAAACCTGCATCCTTTGTTGAAACATGCATATATATATTATCATTCTATACACTAAAGTCTTGTGAGTACATACGTGTACTCACTGTTTTCTCTAATGAATTTTGACTAGAAGAAGAAGAAGGTAATGAAGTCAATCTCGACGAGTCTCAGTTCGTGTTTGAGTTCGACGAAATTGCTGAGGGTTAACTGGACTCCCTTCCAGTCAGTTGCCTGAGGGTGGACGGCACACTACACGTCTTTCTTTTGAACTTCCGATGTGTTTTATTCTGTCTTTTGGAACCGTGTAAGCCATGAGGCTATAAGTTGTAAGGTTAAATAGTTGTAAAACTTTAACTTTCGGATGTAATATATTTACTCTTGCATAGTTGCGATCTGTCTTGTATGACAACGTGTGGGTACTGGGCTACTAATCCAGGGAACTAGTACTAGACACACGGTTGCGGGAAGCTCGGGTCGTGTTCAATCTGTTGGCATACGCACTTGCCTCGAGTGTTGCCGATCAATTGACCTCAATCCGAGTACGGATTTAGTTTAGCGGTCGGAAGTTATTACGGGTTGCGTTAATTACCAGTCCGATGCAACAGTAATGACCCGGTTCGCTAATCCAAGTCCGGATCCCCCTGGCGTGTCGCCACAGGTGCACCGAGTCTAAATGGGCCTGTTATATAAAGTTTGCAATTTAGCCCTTTAAATTTAGAGAAATCAGAAATTTAGCCGTCGTAGTTAAGTAAAAATTGCATTTTAGTCTCTGAATTTTCGGGAAAATGCAATTATTATACATTGACCCTAGTGTATTGATTTACAACAATTTTATGTCATAATTTTACTTTGAGAAAGTAAATTAATTACAATTGCATGAAAAATAAATTATAGGACATGGCAGACATCTCCAAAAAGGAGTTTGCAAAGCTGGCCTTGGATGGCAGTAATTATCTGACTTGGGCGATGGATCTATAAATAAATTTGATGGGTAAAGGTTTTGGTGCAACCATCACTGGACCACAACAAAATGACCCACAAAATTCACAAGCCTCAAAATACACAGCCCTATATTTTATTCGGCATCACCTCCACTCAGACCTAAAAACTGAGTACTTGATGGAAAAAGATTCACTTCAATTGTAGAACTCCTTAAAAGAGGTATGACCAACAGAGGTCGGTCATGTTACCAGAAGCTCAATGAGAATGGTTACATATATGTTTCCAGGACTTCAAGTTCTTGGCAGCATATAATTCAGCAATACATAAAATAAAATCCAAGCTGAAATTGTGTGACCACGGAGTTGGTGATGCCGAACTAATAGAAAAAACATTGTGCACTTTCCATCCTTCTATGCGTATACTTCAGTGTTCAAAAAATTGGCCGATTAGCCGATTAACTTGTGATCGGAGCCCTAACGATTCGATTTTTGTGTTTTCGGTAAAAAACTGAGCAGACCGATTAATCGGGCCTAATCGGGATTAGTTATATGCAGTGCTGTTTTGATTATTTGGCCTTCTCACTAAAACAGTTTGAATCTTTTATTTCTAATTGAAGGCTTGAAGCACACTCATGGATTTGTTTTAATTTACAAGTTATGTGGTTGTGAATGTTTCTTTCAATAAAGCAAGCTACAACCTACATCAATATTATAGGCCAAGCCATCAAGGCGTCACTTTTTAGTATTCTAGTAATTACATCAATGTATTGCCAATGCTGACCAACCGATTAATGGTTGACCGATTAGTTCAGTTAATCCTCCAACTAGACGATTAATCTCTAATCCTAGGCCGACCCATCAGCTATCGATTAACGATTTCTTGAACATTGGTATACTTCAATAGCAATATTGCCAAAAGATGTATACAAAATACTCTAAGTTGATTTATACTCTGCTTCAAGCAGAGAAACATGATGAAATTGTTATGAAAAATCATTATACTCGCTCTACGGGGGCAATGGCAGTGCATAAAGCACATGTTAATACTTAAGGGGCTAGCAGTAACCATGGGCATAAGAGGCGCCCTAAGAAAAAGGGAAAGTGGTAATCCAATAATATGTACAAATTCAAGGGCTAATGATATGGTAAGGAAAAAAATTCAAGAATATTTTCTAAGGAAAAATCAGACCTTTGCCATAAATGTGGCTGCAAATGACATTATACAAAAGAATGTCACACTGCTCCACATTTGATTGAGCTATATCAATAATAAGTGGACAAAGGTAAGAGACCTAAAGGAGACAATTTTGAAGTTCACTTCACTTCACCAGCAGACACAGATCTGTAAATGGGATTAGAGGATATTTCTCTGAATGTTGAGCACCATCAGATGGTCCAACTGAAGGAAGACGACTTCATAAAAACATATGATATGTTAGTTGAACACACTTCCCAAGATCAGTTAGGAGACACCGTGTAGTCTCCTAGTTATCCCCTTATGTAAATAGTCGATCATAATTGTTCTACATAATATTGTTGTTTATTTTCAATTAACTAAGTTTTGTAGGAACATGGGTACCGTAATTGTATTGTATAAGCGCATAGCGTATTTGTAGACATACAATAAATATATTGATGTACTTGTTCTATATTTGAGTTAATAATCATGCTCTTTATTATAGAATTTGGTGGCACAATCCAATGGAGGACAAAATATGTCTTGTTGACAGTGGTATCACCAATACAATATTAAGGGAAACAAAATATTTCTAGACTTTGACAAAGAAAAGTGGAAATATAATGACTATCGCTAGAAGTGATAATATAATTGTTGGCACTGGAAGAGCCATCATAGTTCTCCTTATGGGAACACAATTGACAATTGAAGATGCTCTGTTGTATCCACAATCAAATCGTACCCTACTAAGTTTTAAAGATATCCATTTTAATGGTTTCCATGTGGAAACTACTAGTGAGGGAGACGATGAATATATTCTCCCCACTAAAGTTGATGGATACAGAACACATGTGGTTGACAAATTTCCTTCATATTCATCTGGATTGTACTACACGTACATCAAACCTGAACCACATGTTGCTTTCAAAATAATTTTTCAAAATCTTGACAAATTCAAGATTTAGCATGATCGTCTAGGACATCTTAGTATGGGGATGATGAGAAAATTGTAAATTGTTATGTTGGCCCTAATATTAAAACTTTAAATTTCTCGAAAATCATAAGATTTCATGTGCAAAAGGAAATTGCCCATCATACCTAGGGGTGAAAACAAGACAGGAAATATCCGCCCGATCCGATCCCAAATCCGTACTGATGTTATCCGTATCCGTGTCCAGAAAATCCGATATAATATGGGTTAGGATATGGGAAGAGCAATATTTGATTCGTATCCGAAAAATCTCCTGTAATATGGGTTAGGATATGGGAAGAGCAATATCCGACCCGATATCTGGTAAATATCCGACCCGATATCCGGATAAAATCAGTTATTCTTCCATTAATTTGGTTCATTATTGGATAGATAGAGTAGTTGTTTGATACTGGCACTAAAAAACACTACTTTGTTATTAAGCGTGAACTTCAACAAATCTATCAACAAACAAATAGAGTGATGACATAATGCTTTTACCTAAATTGATTTGTTCAACTTATTTGATAAACTTCTTTTCTATTCAAATTACTGGAATTAGTTGAGTCACTAAATTGAAGCATAGCAAACAAATCCGAGTAGTCCTCATTATGAGAGAAGTCTATCTTCAGTTTGTCAGAATGTGACAATTCAACACTATTTAATATCTCCAGAAATTTATTCCGTAAGGTTAAGTTTGATGGAAGAGCTCCCCTTGTTCTCTGTTTTCTTTATGTCTCGGTCTCTCTCCTTGTATCCAACCCATTTGCACCTCTATACTACTATCCTACGTTGAAATAATTATGACTTGAAGATAAATGTTGTAATGTTAATGCTTCCTTCTTTCTTTTACGTACACAATTATGTACTATACTACTATCCGATTATAATATCCGATCCTGACCCGAATCCGTCAGGTATCCGCTCCGTATTCGAATCCCGAATAATCCGAATTCGTATTCATATCCGGGACATCCGTATCCAACTCCGAATCTGAAAAAATATATGGGTTAGGATACGGGACGGGCAATATCCGCCCGTATCCGACCCGGTTTCAACCCTAATCATACCCCCAAAGTAAAAATGAGTTGTTGAATTTTTTGGACATAATTTGGGGCGACATCTGTGGACCTATTCAGCCCTTATGTGGGCCATTTAGATACTTTATGGTTTTAATAGATGATTCTACAAGTTGGTCCCACATGTGTTTATTAAGCACACGGAACCATTCCTTTTCTAGATTAATGGCTCAAATAATTAAGTTAAGAGCCAATTTTCTGGAAAATAGGATCAAATCCATTAGATTGGATAATGCCGCTGAGTTCTCCTCAAGGGCATTTAATGACTATTGTATGGCTCTGGGCATTAATGTAGAGCATTCTATGCCATATATCCGCACACAAAATGGCCTAGCAGAATCTTTGATAAAGAGGGTTAAATTGATTGCTGGAAGTCTTTTACAAAATTGTAGGTTGTCAACAAATTGTTGGGGTCATGCGGTCTTACACGCCGTAGAACTAATCCAAATAAGACCAACTGCATATCATACGGTCTCCCCATTGCAATTAGTACGTGGAAATGAACCAAGTATTTCCCATCAATGAAAATTCGGTTGCACAATATACGTACCGATTTCATCACCACAACGTGCATCAATGGGTCCTCACAGGAAGTTGGGGACTTATGCGGGGTATAATTCTCTATCAGTAATAAAATACCTTGAGCCATTAATAGGGGATCTGTTTATAGCTCGGTACGCTAATTGTATTTTTGATAAGGACAATTTTCCAGCATTAGAGGGAGATAAGTACCACGAAGAATGCCAAAAAATAGATTGGAATGCCACTGGCATTCAGTCCTTATATGCACGTACTAAAGAATCTGAACTAGAGGTTTAGAGACTAATAAATTTGCAATAAATTGCAAATAATCTGCCAGTTGCATTTACTATTTACAAGGGTGTTACAAAATCATATATACTCGTAGTCAATGTACCAGAATAAGTGGAGGTACATCAGAAAAATACTCTTTCCCCTAATGAGAAGAAGGGGAGAATTCGGGATAAAAAGACTTAGTTCCGCCGAGACGTCCGCAAAAATAGAATTCTTCTAAAGGTAAAGGGACAATACTTGAATCAGTAAAAGAAACTCAACATGAGGTTGAGAACCATCGAAGGAATGGTAAACTCAGCATCAAAGTGCACGTAAATTTAGATGCTGGGACATCGGAACCCCTAGACTTTGTTGTTATGAGAAATCACAAGGAGTTACAGGATGTAAATGAAGAAATTTTTACGAATTATGTCAATTCGAGAGAATTATATAAAAGAGATACTACAATTATCGATATATATTTTGCCTCAAAGATTTTTGAGAGCCTTCAACTAGATCCAGAACCAAATACCATGGCATAGTGCATTAAGCGCTCAGATTGGGTCAAATGGAAGGAAGCAATTGAAGCAGAATTTCTCTGGCTTAATAAAAGGGAGGTATTTGGTCTAGTAACACCAACTCCTCCTAAAGTATTTCCTATGGAAAACAAATGGGTTTTCATTCAAAAAAGGAATAAAAACAATAATGTGGTGAGATACAAAGCGAGGTTTGTAGCCCAAGTGTTCACGCAGAGACCCGACATCGATTACGATGAGACATACTCTCCCATTATGAGTGGAATAACATTCTGATATCTAATATCTCTAGTAGTTAATATGAAAGTATCAATGCAGTTAATGGATGTGACCGCATATTTGTATGGGTCATTAGATTCAGATATTTACATGAAAGTCTCTAAAGGGGTCAAAATTCCGAATCCTAATGCAAATCTCAACATGTATAGCATCAAGTTGAAAAAGTCGCTATATAGATTAAAACAGTCGGGAAAGATGTGGTACAACCGACTAAGTGAATTTCTTTTAAAGAAAGGATACTCCAGTAATGATGATTGTCCATGTGTGTTTATAAAGAAATCCCAAAGTGGATTCTGACTATCTTAGTATATGTTGATGATTTAAATATCATCGGAACTACAAGTGACATAGAAGAGGCAAGTAACCATCTTGTGATAGAGTTTGAGATGAAAAATTTGGGTAAGACCAAATTTTGCTTAGGCTTACAGTTTGAGCATGTTCCTGAAGGATCATTTGTGCACCAATATGCATATATTCAAAAGATATTGGAGAAACTCAATATGGATAAATCGTATCCAATGAAAACACCTATGGTCGTGAGATCCCTTGATGTGGATAAGGACCCATTCAGACTTACGGAAGTGGATGAAGAGACATTGAGATTGGAAGTTCCATATCTTAGTGCCATTAGCATATTCTGATAAATGTGCATTCGAAGTATTTTCTCTCTTTTTTTATTTTCTTATTTGAGCTAAATTCAAATTCTTATAACTTTTGCATATGAGCTACAAATTGAGTGAAAATAGTTTCTAAATTTTTCTAAAATCATGAGATTTCATAATATGAAATATATTTGAATTTAGTCCTTGTTTGAATTCTTTTGGCTTTTATTGTACTATTCAATGTTTTGCATGTAGATATCGACACACCGAAACTTCCCAAAATCAACACCGATAGAGACTCGGTGTTCAACGGGCAAGGAAAGAACCCCTTTGGTCATGTTGATAACATATTTCATTGTTATATATGTTGTGGTCAATGCTATTATGCATGCATGTAAAATCATTATATTGATGGAATTGGTAGATATGTCCAATTGTGGCATGTGCCTTACCTTGATAAATTGTTACCCTACTATTGTCACCTTAGTAACTACTATCCAATACTCAAATAATTAACTATGAAAATAGGAGTAAACGTATGGTAGATGTTTAGCCCTGCTTATATCGATATCATATGCACTAAGTTAGACGCTCACATGGGAAATATTTATGTTACTATCCAGAGGTGGTACCTCTATTATTTTGACTAAGAAATAAAATGGAAAACATATTTTAGACTTGGGTGAATGGTTTTTGAGGTCAATGCTTATGCACTAGATGCAGGTATGTGTGTTGTCTTATCTGAGTCACTAAAGACCAAGTCTATGGTATAGTTAGATCTAAGAACTAATGTACAACCACATGTGCCTTTTATAGGAAGGTCCTAGCATAATAAGTTGCCGTGGACTAGCAACGAAACTGCATTAGGTAGCTGACAGGTGAGATTGGGCTTGTGCGAGCACGGAGAGTGTTCTCACTACTTGTAGAGACCTTGTTGGGTAAGCATAGCCTACTAGCACAATGTTTTGAGCTCTTAGGATGTTGGAGGGGTACTACTTATCTTAAAGAGGGTATCGACGAGCATTTTATTGTTAGCATTGGCAATGTAAAGGCTTTGTCAAAAGCTCTCAAACTGGGTACTGATGGTATCGCATGACATGTGTTTACATGATGTGATTTTTATATCATGTGGATAAAATTGTACATCCTCTTCAGAGTGTGTGAATCTATTTTAATACATGTGTCCCCGGTTGTGGATGACTTGGTGAATCCTCATGCATAGTAGCTTTCTTATTTTTAAAATGGTACTGAGAGTATATGGATGGAGAGTCCATGTATGGGCTATTCAGCAAGAAATACTTTGCCATGATTTAATGTTTATGGCCGCCACGTATTCATATTTGTTACATATGTTTTATCATTACTTGTTATTAAATGTTAAATGCCTTTACAACCTTTCGTTGCAATCTACTGTTTGATATTATAATATAAAACTTGTGTTATGCAAAAATTGAAAACATGGTAGGATAGCTACTCCATCGACATAGCTTTGCATACTATATACCTTTGTTTGAAAATCTTGTGGAGTACTATTTTTGTACTCATTGTTGCTTGTTGAACATATTCAAAAGATATGGAATATGACCCGATGCTCATTTACTTTTATATCGTCGGTTTCGGTGACGAGGACATCCACCCGCCATCGTGTTCTTTGTTTCATTGCGCACCCATAGCCCTAACCCATCACGCCGGAGCAGCCGCCGTCCGCCCGCTAGAGCTCGCCGTAGTTGGTCGTGCGTTCCGCCGCGGTTTCGTGCCGTTTCCACCGCCGTACGCCGTCCTCCGCCGTCACCGAGCACAGATCCAGAACCGTAAGGGCAAGCCGCGTCGGGGGGCACCTTTCACCTCGCCGGAATTGCACCCAAACGCCGTCGGGCGTGTCGTCGTCCCTGTCTCCGGTGAACCAGCTCCGCCGCGAAGCCATCGCCGTCCTCGAGCTCTCTCCACCGTCCGATCAAGATCCGAAGGCCAGGATTCGTCCACGTCACCCACGGTAAAAATTTCACGTGTTAATTTTTAGATATGTTTCCAACCGTTGGATCTAGATCCAACGGTTTAGATCGTGCCACGTAGCCGTAACTGCACCGTCTAGCCACGTGGCTGGAAGGCTGACCGTCGCGGTCAACGCGGTCACGCCAGTCGCCGCTGACGTCAACACGTGACGTCAGCGTGGGACCCGCGCGTCAGTGACCGCCGAACCGCACCATGACGTCACCCATGACGTCATGCTGACGTCACGGTGGGGCCCGCATGTCAGAGCCCTCGGCCGAGCCGTGCGCTGACGTCACCCGAGGGGCCCACCTGTCAGAGGCACACGTGCCGTGGACTGGGTCCACGGTGGACCGAGCCGAACCGTGCGCCGAGTCCATGGACCCAAGGCGATGTGGCGGTCTCTGATTGGTCCACGTGTCATGCTGACGCAATAAATTATTTTTCCGAAAAAGAAATTATTTATTTAATTCGGTTTATTGATTTTAAATATAGTTTCAAACTTCAAACACTTATAACTTTTGCGTTTCAACTCCGATTTGGGTGATTCAGATTTCTAAATTTTCATAAAAATGAGACCTACTCAAATATGAATTTTAATTAATTTTTGATTATGAATATTTCTCTGTTTATATTTAATTAATGGTTTCTTTAAACTTTAAACGATTATAACTTTTGCATTTTAACTCCGATTTGGACGGTTCCAGTTTCTAAAAATTTATAAAAATGTGCTCTCTCTGTTTATGAAGTTTATTTGAACTTTTGAACACTCTTGTGTACTATTTTATTTATTGATTGCTATTTGCACGCGTTACGAGTAGACGTTGAAGTGCCCGAAGGCTTCGAAGGTGAAGTGTTGACCCAGGAGCCAGCTCAAGACCAAGAACAAGTACTCTTTGAAGGCAAGTTGTGCTTTGACCATGTTGATCCCATTTTGAAATTATTTTGATTTAATTTATTGCATGCTAGCTTAATTAGAAAATGCTTTAATTAAGTTTGGGGAAATTAGTTAAATGCCAACTTGCACTATGACACTATAACATCCTCATTTTCGCCTTCTGGAGAAAAACATAATTTAAATAAAGTAAATTCAAAATTTGGAGTTTCATTGGTGTTTATAGTAACCTGGCATCCATTTCCCTCCGAAATCGGGAATTAATTCCCCTCCGATCGAAAAATCGGATTTTCCAGTCCCGCCGGTACCCGAAAATTCACCCGAGTCCAAAAATCCCCAAACCACTTCTAAAATGTTCCAAATATTCTGAAATGATTTTAGGAATCATTCCCCGGATTTTTGGACCTCCGTTCCTATTTTATCGCACGCGGCTTTTGTTTAATGCCTGCGATCCGCGCCCGAATATCCAATTCCACAAAAATCATCCAAATTCAACCAAACCAATTCCAGTGAGTTCCAAATATTCTAAAATGGCTCTAGGAATTTTTTCGGAATTTTTAGGCCATTTTTCCTAAGTTTTCCCTAGGGTGGAACATATGCGTAAAAGAGGGCCAATAGGGTGGTGACACGTGGCAAGTGAATAGTATCATCTTCTTCCTCTAGCCATGCATGAACAATGGAGCTCCAAGCATGCATCAATGGAGGGAGACCTTCTTTAAATGCTTGTAACTCCCTCCACACAACTCCAATCGACGAACGGCCGGTTGCGTTGGATTCGGAGCGTCGTCCTCTTCGCATCCCCCACCACCTCTCGCCGGAGAACTCGCCGGAATTCAGACGGCGCCAAAACCGAAAACCGTCCATTCGCATTCAAATCGCAATAACTCGGCCGTTTCTCGTCCAAACGCCGCACCACCACTTCCAATCTCACCGTATAAAGGCCCTCTTTCCGGTGATATGATCCTCCTTTGGCAGCTCCCCTCCATTCAATCTCTAGCTCAAGAAAACCGAGCACGGGTCATTTTTTCGGAGTTCTTCGTGTTCGTTCGTCATTTCTCCTCCTCCGGTGAGCCATTCTTCTTGGTTCTTAGTTCCTTATGACCGTGAGGAAGTCTAGGAGCTTATCCAACAATTGGTTGTAGGTTGCATCAATCGTTGGCGACGAATTTCGCGTTTTTCCATTTTCGGCCGAATCTCCGTTCGTCGTCGATTTCTCCAATTCCGGTGAGTTTAGGTTCAATTCCTTCACCCTAGATGTTGCTAAGGAGGTCCTCTAGAGGTTCTAGCCTTTTGTTTGGATCGATTCCATGCAAAAATGGGTGCGAAATCGATTTTTTTGGAGAGCTATGGACGTGGACAATTTTTTTTGCTCTCTGTTTTGGAGCCTTGCTCCTGCGCATGCTGAGCAGAAGCTCGCCGAGCCACGCCGCCGGCCGCCGCCGCCGGCCACGCCGCCCGCCGCCAGCCGGCGCCCATGCCGCGCCTTGTATCGATGCTACCCGCTCACTCCGCCCCCGCCCGCTCGCCCGCCGTTGCCGCCGCCCGCCTTGTGCCGCCGCCCCCTCACCGCCGGCTGCCCCCTCCCCTTCTCTCTCTCTCTCCCTCAATCTCTCTCTCCTCCATGGCCATGGCATAGGAAGCTTCATGGAGAAGCTACTCCCTCCCAATGACAGGTGGGCCCCACTGCCATACACTCAAAGACCAAGTCAAACCAGTCAAAGCCAGTCAAAGCCCCTGTTGATCAGTCAAACCCGAAAGGAATATTCCCGGAATATTCTCGGTTTTCGATTTATTTGAAATTCAAACTTCGGAAGCTCATAACTTTCTCGTCCGAACTCCGTTTGATCCCATTCAAATTTCTAAATTCATCTAAAATCAAGATCTACCTGCTAGTACTAATTTTGTAATTTTTAGATTTTGTTTATTTTCTGGTATTTATTTATTGCCCCGTTTTGCGCGTAGACGCGACCGCCGCCGACGCCGCCGGACTTCACGCGTTCGACGACCTTTCTGCGAACGAAGGCAAGTCCCTTTGATGCATCTTGATCCCAAGATTTTGAACTTGTTTTAAATGTCTTATACAATTGCATGCTATCTTTTATCATATTTCAAGTATAAGTATTTAGTTACTCCCACTTGCAATATTCCTCCTTTGTGATTGATATCCATGTCACTTGTAACCCTAGAACATTGTTTATACCGTGCTTATGCTTACACGGTATCCTTTGCGATCTAGTTCGGTAGATTTGCTTAGGATCGTTTCCGATGAAAATAACCCATGGGTGGGGCTATTAAAAAAAGAATGTTATCAAATGGGATTTGAAAGCTACTAGTATGATTATAGTATTGTTTTCTAAAATAAAAAGAAAAGGAAAAATGATTTCGACTTGGGCGACATGGAATGTCGGGTGGGAGTGGATCGAGTCTTGATCCTTTTGTGCAAGTACCGCCCCAAGTCATATAAGGACCGACGCTTATGATTGCCATTTTAAGCAATACCGTACTACCACATGTCTATAATGGTATGACCTGGCCCACTAATTTGTAGAAGCCTAGTTTAGACTCACCACTCGGTTGTTGTGTGAGAGCCGGAAGGAGGCATTGTTGTGGTTGTTGTTTTGCTCACACGGCGCAAGAGGGGGCTTCTGTACTGGGCGGTTGGAACCCTAACAGCGGTGAAACCTCAGCGGGTGGGTCTAGCTAGGTAGAAACATTGTAACGGCCTTGTCACGACCTCTCTGCCGGCACACCAAAGGAAGTGTGCTAATAGCTTGGCATTAGGAGATGGTCGTGTAGTGTGGGTAAAGTTGTACACCTCTGCAGAGTAAAACTATTCGAATAGCCGTGCCTACGGTCAAAGGCAAAGCAAGGAATGCTTTCATATTGGTAGATTTTGATTTTGGTTTCGAAAACTGAAAAGTGTTTTGTTTTGGGGTTCGGGAGTGGTTAGAACTCTCGAATGTTATTTGGCGGATAGAGCCAACCAGGTGGAAAGAACCTGTGTTTGTATTTGACGGATGGAGTCACCTGATTAACCCTGATCCTTTAAAATCTGGCGGATAGAGCCTTTTATATCGGTGATGGTGGATCGAACCTCACTACGATATTACATAATTCAATGATTAAAAAGAATTGTGAAAAGTTGCCTTGTGAAATGCTATTACCGAAGTATGGTTTAATAAAATTTGGCTTTATGCAAATGAACCCTACTAAGCTTCCTTTGGAAAGCCCACATAAGCATACTTTCCCAGACTTGCTGAGTACGTTTGTACTCACGTGCTACACCAACTTGTCATCATCAGAGATTTATCAAGACGCGACCGAGGAGGGCGAGTTCTACGCAGAGGAGTTCGAGGAAGGCTGCCAGGAGGACTAGTCGCGTTCCTAGTCGTCGCCTGTGGCGTTTTGGCGTCTGCCCGTTTCGCTTTTGTTTCCGTTGCTTTGTTTCCGGTCTTTAGACCGAGTATTGTAATAAGTGGCCATGTGGCCCATACTTGAATATTTATAATACAAGTTTCGTTATGTTCGGCAATGAAGTATCACTGTGACTGTGTGTACTAGCTACTGATCTGGGACTAGTACAAAAATGCACAGGAGATTTCGGATCGCCGATCCGGGGTCTCACAGCTGTGGTATCAGAGCCTGGACGACCGTAGGACGTGACCTAGTTAGCATGGCAAAGCCTTAAGGACTTATATTTTTATAAAAGTGTAATTACAAAAAGTTAAGTTCCTTTGCTTCTATCTCTCCTGTCTTAGGGTCTTACTCTTGTCTTGTCCTTTGTTAAAATTTGTTTCTAATCCCACCTTGTTTTCAAAATTTGTAGATGCCGGTTGCCACCACCTTTGCCGCTCAGACTGGAGGCTTCTGCGAGGAGCTGTCGCTGATGCTGCAGGAGTTGGGGTTTCCCCATCGTCCTGAGTATCGGTACCAGTTTATTACTGGTCTTAGCCAGGACTTGTGGCAGGTCTGCCTGCTGGTCTTCGCGAGGAGCAGGGTTCGCGAGGAGGACCGACCCTTTTACTTTACGGCCGAGCGGTCCGCGATCGCTTGGAGGACACCCCGTACCGCTTGTTTCCCCGTTTCCAGTTCGGGAGGATGTACAGCCTGTTTCGGAGTTTGGATCAGGAGGCTAACCCGACCGTGGTGCACCAGGGGTCACTCATCCAGGCTCTGGACGACGCCTACGTACGGTTGACCGACGAGATGCAGAGGCAGCGTCGGGACCTGACGGCTGCGAGGGAGAGGATCCGTCAGCTCAAGGAGGAGAGGCAGGACGCCCCGCCACCGCCACCAGCCCCGGTTCCAAAGTACCCGCCGATCCGCGACATACCGATGGATGCTCCGCCCGCCAAGCGTCATCAGGGTCTGAGGCTTCGTTGCCAGGCGCGCAAGTCAGTCCGTCCCCAGTCGCCGTTGGGGTTCTTGACCGCTTTCGGAGGAGCAGGACCTTCGGCAGCTGCTACGCCTTCCCGCAGCAGGAGCGAGGAGGAGGAGGAGGATCCGTCCCCGCGTGGCGCTACGAGTGACGAGAGTGACTAGTTGTCTAGCCTGAAGGACCTTTACTTTGTTTTGTTTTCGATTAGAACGATGAATAAGTATTGTTGGATTGTATCGTGCCCTTTGGCAGATGTGATACAGCCATCTCCAAAACTATTTTGTTTTAATGGAAGTTCAGTTGGTTTTCCCTTCTGTTGTGTGCTTTTGTGGTTGTGCTCTGGTTGTGGAGGATGTGTTTTAATCCCCTGTTGCTTACCTGTGCTTTTCCCTCTTTCCTATTGCTTGACCGCCTTGTGCAGATGGAGAACCCGGGTCGTGGTCGTGGCCGTGGAAGGCCAGCAGGCCGTGGCAGAGGCCGTGGACGTGCCCGAGGACAGGTGCACTTTCAGGAAGAAGCGCCAGGAGCCACCTCGCCGGGAGCGTAACCGTTCAAAGAATCGGCAGCTCAGTTTGATCCGCCGCCCCCACCCCCAGCTCAGCCGCCTAATCTGGAGCAGATGATGGCGATGCAGATTCAACTCCTTCAGGCGTTAGCTCAGAACGTCCTGAACCAACCGCAAGCCGCGGCAGCACCGGCTCAAGTTCAACCGCCTCCTTCGAAGTTTGGGGAGTTCATGAGGACGCGACCCCCGACTTTTGCTGGGTCTGGAGACCCGCTAGAGGCGGACGACTGGCTCAAGGAGATTGAGCGCAAGCTTCACTTGGCTCAGTGCGACGACATCGAGAGCGTGCATTTTGCTTCCTATCAGCTTAAGGGTACGGCAGCCAACTGGTGGGAGAACTATTGTGCTGCACATGCTGACCCGCAGAACATTCCATGGAATGAGTTCGTGGAAAACTTCAGAGCCACCCATATCCCAAGGGGAGTCATGGAAATGAAGCGTCGTGAGTTTCATAGGCTTCAACAAGGGAATTTGTCCGTCTCAGAGTACCTTAACCGGTTTACTCAGCTATCCCGCTATGCGGCCGCCGACGTCGCGACGGATGAGGCCAAGATCTGGCGCTTTATGGAGGGCATGGACCCAAATTTGAAGGTGCAGCTAGTGTCGGGCGACTTCCCGTCGTTCCAACACATGATCAACAAGGCGCTGATCCAAGAGGATGCGCAGCGTCAGTTGTTTGAGACGCGCAAGAGGAAGATGTCGCCTGAGAATCCGCGGTGCCGCAGCCTCCAGGCCCGTGACGTTCCAAAGAAGAAGCGGCCAAGACCTCCAATGCAACCAGGACCCCAATGACTACCCCGCGCCCCATTGGACAAGCCCCTACCGGCAATGTAGGAGCTCAAGCTCAGAAGGGCAGTACAACGACGGCAGGAGTGCAGTGCTTCAACTGCAGGGAGATGGGGCACTACGCCAACAACTGCCCTCACAAGCGTCAGCCCGTCAGCCCAGTGAGGTTCAACCTGGGATCGACGCCAGCACGTGCGCCAGCGCCAGCTCAAGGAAGAGGAACCCCGCAGACCCCGCGCACGCCGAGGACAACTGGAAGAGGTCGCGTGAACCACATCACGACAGAAGAGGCCCAGGATGCGCCTGACGTAGTCTACGGTACGTTCGTGGTCAACTCAGTCCCTGCTTCAGTTCTGTTTGATTCTGGTGCAACTCATTCATTTATTTCGGAGTACTTGGTTAAAAAGCATAACTGGAACACAACACAGTTAAGAAACCCTTTGCTAGTGCAATCCCCTGGAAAAGAATTAAGAACAACTACTGTTTGTCCGAAGATGGATATAGTAATAAAAGGGGTAAAGTTCCTAGCGAACTTAATACTATTGGATACTAAGGGTATAGAAGTAATCCTTGGGATGGATTGGTTAACCAAGTATAAGGGTCAGATAGATTGTGCTAGTAGAGCTATCTCTCTTACCCACCACGAGGATTAGAGTGGAGTTCTTATCTAATCTTGCCTCTAAGGGGGGTAGCACCCTAAACCGTCTGAAAGGTACTTCGTTGGAGAAGGTACCCATTGTCAATGAGTACCCAGATGTGTTCCCGGATGAGTTGCCCGGTATGCCACCAGACCGAGAGGTGGAGTTTGTGATTGAGCTTGTACCTGGTACGGCTCTAATCTCAAAGAGACCTTACCGGTTACCTTCCAATGAGTTGGTCGAGATGAAGAAGCAGATTGAAGAACTGCAAGTGAAGGGATTCATCAGGCCTAGTTCGTCACCTTGGGGATCGCCAGTGATCTTTGTCTCCAAGAAGGACGGTAGTCTGCGGATGTGTATAAACTACAGGTCTTTGAATGAGGTCACCATTAAGAACAAATATCCGTTGCCTAGGATAGATGATCTGTTTGATCAGTTGAAGGGAGCTCAAGTCTTTTCCAAGATAGATTTGAGGTCGGAATATCACCAGTTGAAGATAAGAAAGGAAGATATTCAAACAAATTTTCACTACCTGGATATGGACTGCATTTAGTTTACAGTGATGTCATTTGGACTAACAAATGCTCCTTCGTACTTCATGAATTTGATGAACAAGGTTTTTATGGAGTATTTAGACAAGTTCGTCGTAGTCTTCATCGACGACATTCTTGTCTATTCCAAGAGCAGAAAAGAGCATGAAGACCATCTGCGGATCGTCCTCGAGACGTTGAGAGAGCATCAGCTGTATGCTAAGTTTAGCAAGTGTGACTTCTGGTTGAAAGAGGTATCTTTCCTGGGTCATATCATTTCTGCTGCAGGAGTAGCAGTGGATCCCGCCAAAGTGAGAGATGTTTTGGATTGGCAACAGCCGAAGTCAGTCCCAGAAATCAGGAGTTTTCTTGGATTAGCTGGTTATTATCGGAGATTCATTGAAGGTTTCTCGAGGATAGCCAGACCTCTTACTCAGCTTCTGAAAAAGGAAAAGAAGTTTGAATGGACTAAAGCCTCATGAGCAAAGCTTTCAGAGTTGAAAAGAGATTAACCTCAGCCCCAGTGCTGATTTTGCCGGACATCCATAAGGACTTTGAAGTGTATTGTGATGCTTCAAAGCAAGGACTTGGGTGTGTTATGATGCAAGAAGGAAAGGTAATAGCCTATGCGTCAAGACAACTGCGACCTCATGAGGAAAACTATCCTATTCATGACTTGGAGTTAGCCGCAGTAGTGCATGCGCTCAAGATATGGAGGCATTACTTGATCGGCAATAGATGTGAGATCTATACGGATCATAAGAGCCTGAAGTATATCTTCACTCAACCTGACCTCAACCTAAGGCAGAGAAGATGGTTGGAGTTGGTGAAAGATTATAATCTGGGAATTCATTATAACCCTGGAAAAGCAAATGTTGTTGCGGATGCCTTGAGCAGGAAAGCTCACTGCAACAATGTGATAATACAAGCAAGCCAACCCGTGCTTCAGGAAGAGTTTCGGCGCCTTAACCTGGAATTGGTAAATGAAGGGTATATTTATAATTTGGAGGTCAAATCAACCTTGGAAGATCAAATCAGGAAAGCTCAGAAGGATGATAAAGGTATTGCCGCCCTAAAGGAGGGCCTGAAGACAGGAAAACACCCCGGGTTTTCGGTAGATGATCAAGGCACCGTCTGGTTTGGGAAAAGGATAGCGGTCCCTAACCAGGGAGAAATCAAGAATGTGGTCCTGAAGGAGGCTCACGATTCGGTGTATTCCATTCACCCAGGAGGCACCAAAATGTATGCTGATTTGAAGGAGAAGTATTGGTGGTCCAATATGAAAAAGGAAGTTGCTGATTTTGTGGCACGTTGTGACGTGTGCCAGTTGGCTAAAGCGGAGCATCAGAGACCAGCTGGTCTATTGCAGCCTTTGCAAGTGCCTGTATGGAAATGGGAAGAAATTGGAATGGACTTTATAACCGGACTACCCAAAGCTAAATCCGGTTATGATTCCATCTGGGTTATTGTGGATCGGTTGACCAAAGTGGCCCACTTTATCCCAGTAAAGACAACTTATTCTGGAGATAAGCTTGCAGAGTTGTATATGGCTAAAATTGTATGCTTGCACGGGGTGCCGAAGAAGATTGTATCCGATCGAGGATCACAATTCACCTCAAGGTTTTGGCAGAAGTTGCATGAAGTGTTGGGCACGAATCTTAATTTTAGTACTGCTTACCATCCCCAGACAGATGGTCAGACGGAAAGAGTCAATCAGATTTTAGAAGACATGTTGAGAGCCTGTGCTCTAACATACAAAGGTTCTTGGGATCAGAATTTGCCGTATGCGGAGTTTTCCTATAACAACAGCCATCAAGCCAGTTTGAAAATGGCGCCTTTTGAAACTTTGTATGGAAGAAAGTGCAGGACACCATTGTACTGGAAAGAGGCCGAAGGAGGACAAATAATCGGGCCCGATGTTCTGAAAGAAGCCAAGAGCAAGTCAGACAGATCCGGGCAAATCTGAAGATAGCTCAGTCAAGGCAGAAGAGCTATGCGGACAATCGTCGACGGGACTTAAGTTTTATACCTGGGGATCATGTGTATTTGAATGTATCCCCATTGAAAGGAATGAAGCGGTTCCGGGTTAGTGGAAAGTTAGCGCCCCGCTACATCGGACCATTCAAAGTGATTGCTAGAAAAGGAGAAGTGGCTTATAAGTTGGAGTTGCCGCCACAGCTGTCAGGGGTGCATGATGTTTTTCATGTATCTCAATTGAAGAAGTGTCTCCGACTACCCGAGCATCAGATGCCGTTGGAGGAAATAGAGCTAAAGGAAGACTTGTCATATCCAGAGTATCCCGTCAAAATTTTGGATGAAGCCGAGCGTCGAACCCGCAGCCGAGTGGTCAAGTTCTGCAAGGTTCAGTGGAGCAACCACTCTGAGAAGGAAGCTACCTGGGAGCGTGAAGAAGATCTTCGAGCGGAGTTTCCTAACCTTTTTCTTTCTCCGTCTGAATCTCGGGGACGAGATTCTCTCTAAGGGGGGTAGGTTTGTAACATCCTCATTTTCGCCTTCTGGAGAAAAACATAATTTAAATAAAGTAAATTCAAAATTTGGAGTTTCATTGGTGTTTATAGTAACCTGGCATCCATTTCCCTCCGAAATCGGGAATTAATTCCCCTCCGATCGAAAAATCGGATTTTCCAGTCCCGCTGGTACCCGAAAATTCACCCGAGTCCAAAAATCCCCAAACCACTTCTAAAATGTTCCAAATATTCCGAAATGATTTTAGGAATCATTCCCCGGATTTTTGGACCTCCGTTCCTATTTTATCGCACGCGGCTTTTGTTTAATGCCTGCGATCCGCGCCCGAATATCCAATTCCACAAAAATCATCCAAATTCAACCAAACCAATTCCAGTGAATTCCAAATATTCTAAAATGGCTCTAGGAATTTTTTCGGAATTTTTAGGCCATTTTTCCTAAGTTTTCCCTAGGGTGGAACATATGCGTAAAAGAGGGCCAATAGGGTGGTGACACGTGGCAAGTGAATAGTGTCATCTTCTTCCTCTAGCCATGCATGAACAATGGAGCTCCAAGCATGCATCAATGGAGGGAGACCTTCTTTAAATGCTTGTAACTCCCTCCACACAACTCCAATCGACGAACGGCCAGTTGCGTTGGATTCGGAGCGTCGTCCTCTTCGCATCCCCCACCACCTCTCGCCGGAGAACTCGCCGGAATTCGTACGGGCGCCCAAAAACCGAAAACCGTCCATTCGCATTCAAATCGCAATAACTCGGCCGTTTCTCGTCCAAACGCCGCACCACCACTTCCAATCTCACCGTATAAAGGCCCTCTTCCCGGTGATATGATCCTCCTTTGGCAGCTCCCCTCCATTCAATCTCTAGCTCAAGAAAACCGAGCACGGGTCATTTTTTCGGAGTTCTTCGTGTTCGTTCGTAATTTCTCCTCCTCCGGTGAGCCATTCTTCTTGGTTCTTAGTTCCTTATGACCGTGAGGAAGTCTAGGAGCTTATCCAACAATTGGTTGTAGGTTGCATCAATCGTTGGCGACGAATTTCGCGTTTTTCCATTTTCGGCCGAATCTCCGTTCGTCGTCGATTTCTCCAATTCCGGTGAGTTTAGGTTCAATTCCTTCACCCTAGATGTTGCTAAGGAGGTCCTCTAGAGGTTCTAGCCTTTTGTTTGGATCGATTCCATGCAAAAATGGGTGCGAAATCGATTTTTTTGGAGAGCTATGGACGTGGACAATTTTTTTTGCTCTCTGTTTTGGAGCCTTGCTCCTGCGCATGCGGGCCCGAGCTCGCCGAGCGCCGGGCCAGCCATCACACGCTGGCCGCCGCCAGCGCCGCTGCACGCCACGCTGCTGTAGGCCCGCTCCGCTTCGCCCGCCTCGCCTGCCTCGCCACGGCCGCCGCTTGCTCGCCGCCGGCGACCGCCCCTCACCGGCTGCCCTCCTTCTCTCTCTCTCTCCCTCAATCTCTCTCTCCTCCATGGCCATGGCATAGGAAGCTTCATGGAGAAGCTACTCCCTCCCAATGACAGGTAGGCCCCACTGCCATACACTCAAAGACCAAGTCAAACCAGTCAAAGCCAGTCAAAGCCCCTGTTGACCAGTCAAACCCGAAAGGAATATTCCCGGAATATTCTCGGTTTTCGATTTATTTGAAATTCAAACTTCGGAAGCTCATAACTTTCTCGTCCGAACTCCGTTTGATCCCATTCAAATTTCTAAATTCATCTAAAATCAAGATCTACCTTCCAGTACTAATTTTGTAATTTTTAGATTTTGTTTATTTTCTGGTATTTATTTATTGCCCCGTTTTGCGCGTAGACGCGACCGCCGACGCGACCGCCGACGCCGCCGCCGGACTTCACGCGTTCGACGACCTTTCCGCGAACGAAGGCAAGTCCCTTTGATGCATCTTGATCCCAAGATTTTGAACTTGTTTTAAATGTCTTATACAATTGCATGCTATCTTTTATCATATTTCAAGTATAAGTATTTAGTTACTCCCACTTGCAATATTCCTCCTTTGTGATTGATATCCATGTCACTTGTAACCCTAGAACATTGTTTATACCGTGCTTATGCTTACACGGTATCCTTTGCGATCTAGTTCGGTAGATTTGCTTAGGATCGTTTCCGATGAAAATAACCCATGGGTGGGGCTATTAAAAAAAGAATGTTATCAAATGGGATTTGAAAGCTACTAGTATGATTATAGTATTGTTTTCTAAAATAAAAAGAAAAGGAAAAATGATTTCGACTTGGGCGGCATGGAATGTCGGGTGGGAGCGGATCGAGTCTTGATCCTTTTGTGCAAGTACCGCCCCAAGTCATATAAGGACCGACGCTTATGATTGCCATTTTAAGCAATACCGTACTACCACATGTCTATAATGGTACGACCTGGCCCACTAATTTGTAGAAGCCTAGTTTAGACTCACCACTCGGTTGTTGTGTGAGAGCCGGAAGGAGGCATTGTTGTGGTTGTTGTTTTGCTCACACGGCGCAGAGGAGGGCTTCAGATCAAGCGGTTGGAACCCTAACGGTGAAACCTCAGCGGGTGGGTCTAGCTAGGTAGAAACATTGTAACGGCCTTGTCACGACCTCTCTGCCGGCACACCAAAGGAAGTGTGCTAATAGCTTGGCATTAGGAGATGGTCGTGTCGTGTGGGTAAAGTTGTACACCTCTGCAGAGTAAAACTATTCGAATAGCCATGCCTACGGTCAAAGGCAAAGCAAGGAATGCTTTCATATTGGTAGATTTTGATTTTGGTTTCGAAAACTGAAAAGTGTTTTGTTTTGGGGTTCGGGAGTGGTTAGAACTCTCGAATGTTATTTGGCGGATAGAGCCAACCAGGTGGAAAGAACCTGTGTTTGTATTTGACGGATGGAGTCACCTGATTAACCCTGATCCTTTAAAATCTGGCGGATAGAGCCTTTTATATCGGTGATGGTGGATCGAACCTCACTACGATATTACATAATTCAATGATTAAAAAGAATTGTGAAAAGTTGCCTTGTGAAATGCTATTACCGAAGTATGGTTTAATAAAATTTGGCTTTATGCAAATGAACCCTACTAAGCTTCCTTTGGAAAGCCCACATAAGCATACTTTCCCAGACTTGCTGAGTACGTTTGTACTCACGTGCTACACCAACTTGTCATCATCAGAGATTTATCAAGACGCGACCGAGGAGGGCGAGTTCTACGCAGAGGAGTTCGAGGAAGGCTGCCAGGAGGACTAGTCGCGTTCCTAGTCGTCGCCTGTGGCGTTTTGGCGTCTGCCCGTTTCGCTTTTGTTTCCGCTGCTTTGTTTCCGGTCTTTAGACCGAGTATTGTAATAAGTGGCCATGTGGCCCATACTTGAATATTTATAATACAAGTTTCGTTATGTTCGGCAATGAAGTATCACTGTGACTGTGTGTACTAGCTACTGATCTGGGACTAGTACGGAAATGCACAGGAGATTTCGGATCGCCGATCCGGGGTCTCACAGACACCTTGATTATTATTTATGTGCCATGACCCCTTGTCACCCTAGTTGTGGATTATCAGTTGGGCTTTATTAAATTGCCAACATGGGTAACTAGACTGATGTGGTATGCTTAGCCTTGCCACGTAACATGTTTTTGCCAATTACATGATAATATTGACTTAATGAGATATGGAACCTGTTTTTGAGAAGTGTCATGTGTTATTGATGATGATATTGATGGCACGTGGTGCGTGGTAAACAACTGGGGGTGTGATAACTAGTTTTCGACTGGGGCATGTGGCAAGAATGATCGGGTGGGCCTGTTGTGGCACCGGGAACGTTGATTTGTTTCCTCGGGTAGTCTTGCCCTGGTCACCCTAAGGACTTAACCTTCCAAGCCTTTGAACTGAGTCAAACGTGCAACCACATGTCTGTAATAACGTACCTGTGGGACCTCGTTGATTAAGTCACTAATAACGTACCTGTGGGACCTCGGGGTGTCAACTATATCTTTTGTGTAGTTGTACGGGGGAGCGTACCGGGGCTGCGGCCAGGTACCCATCTAACGGTTGATTGGCCTAAACTTCGCCTTCGCTAAGGGAAGGGTTAGTGTGCAATAACCGGGGAGGCCCACTTGTGCTGTTAGAAGTTTCCGAAAGACTTTGTTACGGACACTCGCCTTTGTGGTGTTTGGCTGTATCTTGTGGGTAAAGTGCATAACATCTGGAGAGTATAAAATCTATTCGAATAGCCGTGTCCGCGGCATTGGACATTGCTCAGGAATTACAGTCAAGGGTTAGACTTTCTTGAAAATAACTTAGACATGAAAGGTTTGGTTTGGTTTAATAATGACGTTGATGGAAATGTGGATTAAGAATGGGAAAGATGTTTATTTAACTCTTGGAAAAGTTATTGATCTTATACTCGTTTCTACTGCTTTCGAATCTACTTATGTTACTTGTCAAATGCTGTTTTACTGCAATTATACCATGAGCTACTCCTTTGTACTAAGCCATGCATGTAGTATATTAGTTTGCATTCTGTGCATGACTTGCTGAGTACCAAGTACTCACCCTTGCCACAATACAACATCAGTTGAAGAAGAGTCTACACCAGCTTTGGAGGAGGAACTCCAAGAGGAACTGTCTATCTAGGGAGCGAGCCCAGTCAGTTGCCTGTGGTATACTGGATGGCGCCACGAAGTTATCTTATTTTCTGCTGCTGTTATTTCTCTTTTAATAAGTTTTCGCTCTCTCTTGTATCTCACTACCTCGAGACCTGACATACATTTCTTTGTATGTCTTTGTGCTCGATTTCAGGCTTCTCCTCGTGCCTCTCACCGCCAGGCGGTGAAGTGAATCATCAGGTACCCTTGAGCTACCATTGATTATGGTATCTGGTACTCTTCCTCCTCCTGTTTGTCCCTTCGAGCCTTTTTGGATGCAGACTTTGCTGGCTGTAGGATAGATAGGAAGAGCACGTCTAGCACTTGCCAATTCATTAGCACTTCTCTTATTTCTTGGTTATCTAGGAAGCAGTCCGGTATTGCACAGCCCACCGCTGAGGCCGAATATGTTGCTGCAGCTAGTTGCTGTAGCCAGGTTCTCTGGATGAGATCGACCTTGCGGGATTTTGGGTTAGCAGCAGATTGTGTTCCACTTTTTTGTGATAACACGTCTGTCATTCACATTGCTAAGAACCCAGTGCAGCACTCTCGGACCAAGCACATTGATATTCGATATCTCTTCCTTAGAGATCATGTGGAGAAGGGTGACATAGTGCTCCAGTTTTTGGAGAATGACCACCAGTTGGCTGACATTTTCACCAAGCCTTTGGATAGCTCTAGGTTTGTTGCCTTGAGAGAGGAGCTTGGGTTTATGAGCCCATATGGCATATCTTGAGGGGGAGCTGATCTGCACTATATGTTTATATGTATATTCAGCATTTCCTTTTTGCTTCTTCTGGGTGTCTATGGGAAGGTTTTCATTTTGTTGAGTCCACTTCACCTAGACTTCTGGCATGCTTCGGCATGGACCTCTCATCTTATGCTTTAGGATGCTATTCTCTTGTTCTTCTCGGTTGAGCTCACTCACAGTCTTGTAGGTCTAAAAGGTGTTGGGCCCCCTGGGTAGACAGGGTCAGTGTTTGCTCCTGAGCTGGAGTTTGAGAGTTAGTTTTCCTTTGTAAGTCATATGGGGAAGATGAGAGCGAGTCTGAGCTTAGTGGTTTCTACAATCTTTTCTATGCTCTTAGATCACCCAGTTGCCAGTTTCTCCTTTTCCTCTTCTCATTCTGGTTTTTGGTTTCAGTTGAGTTCAATTCTTTTTCTTGGAATTCAAAATTGCTAATGACTCAACTTGAATCAGATTTGTGCTTAAAATCGACTCACTTGTTGAGGGGGAGTTTGAAACTGACTTTCTTGCATTGCATATAGACTTGTTTTTATTTCCGAGCTTTGTCTTTTATGCAAATGATAAAACTGTGATATGTTACACCTAGCTACTTTCATGAAGATCCTTGCTAGTCTAGGTCATATCTAATCTGATGTATCATGTTTAAACTAGCCAACATTTAAATTGAGCCTTCTTGAAAACTTGATGAAACTTAGCTTTACTTGCTAAAACTTGATGAAACTTAGCTTTTACTTACTATATTTCTTTACTAGATGCTTATGCCATGCTTAGTGAAATAGTAGGTTTCTACTAGAGTCCCTAGAGCAACTTGGGTTAGCTATATTGTTCCATTCCAGAATCCTCAACATGCTCATGATTCTCAGTGCTAAAATAATAAAATTTGACTTATTTGTGCTAAAATTGAACTCAACACTTTCCATTCTCAAGACTGCTTCCCATTGCACTTGGGATGAACTTGGAATGAATTGTGTATGACCAAAACCACTCTTTTAAGCTTCTTGCTTGAGATGGTGAATATGGCTTGAGTCAATAAAATTGAAAAAATGCGAAATAGACTAGAGGAAGAGAGTGACGCCTAGGAGACCTATGTTGATGGCTCCTAGTCGAGGTTGTGTTTCACTAGGATAAACTCTCTACACCTCAAAGGTTTGCAGAGGAGAGTGAAGCTTAGGAAGCCTTTGTTGATGGCTCCTAGTCGAGGATGTGCTTCACTAGGCCTAACTCTTTGAACCGCTTTGTGAGCATTAATCTAAAAATTTGCATTTAAAGAGATGTTTGAGCATGAGGGTTCTCTAATGGTCTTGTAGCTTCTCAAAGTGTTGACTAGGTTGAACTCTAGTATATCTATTTGCTCGTTAGATTGGCTTTGCTTCTAGTCTTGAAATTATGCTAAGTGTTGCTATTGTTGAAATCATGCAAAATTAGTATAACTTCTTTTGAGCTAGTTAGCAAAAATTGAAAAATGCTATTGGATATGACTTAGGATGACATAATCTGAACTTGAGTAGCTTGGTGTCATACTTTGTCTAAGTGGTCGCTTGCATAATCCTCAAAACTCTTCTAGGTTGCATTTCATCCAAAAATTGCTCTCTTGATGCCTATATTGCCAAAATGGAGAGAAAACATAGAAAATGCATCTTAGAGGGAAGAAATTTTTTTAAAAAAATACTTTCTCATGATCATGTTGAACAATTATCCTTGCATTTGGATCATGAGTAATTTTGACCTTTTTGGATGGTTTCTTGGTTTTTGGAGCTTTCATAGAAAAATTATTCTTTCTTGTGTTGAGCTCTAAAAATCTTCTCATCTACTTGGTCATGGACTTGCTTTCTCTTTCAATTGGACCAAGTATGCTTTTTGCAATCAAATTGCTTTTCTTCTCTTCTTTTCAAACTCAAATTATGCTTTTTGTGTGATTTGTCAATATACTCATCAAGGGGGGGATTGAAGGACCATGTGGAGGTCATCCATATTTGTGATGAGTATTTGACTTTGTTTGAGCAAGGTGTGCTCAGGTTTGAGTTTGATTTGAATTGGATAGTGCGGTGCTACGTAACAGTTTGCTTGTTTGTGTGGTTGCAGGACTTCGAGGCTAGGTCGTGGTGAGGCACACCAAAGGTGGAGGAGGCCAAGTCTGGATATATACTGTGGTGAGGCATGTTGTCAGATGGGTAAGGCCAGCTTGGCTTCTCCATGGTGAGGTGAAAGGCTGGGACTAGGCTAGAAGAGCTGAGGTCCAGAACGGCCAAGTGCCGAAGACGGTTGAGGCCAAGAGTCAGCTACGACTGAGTCGGCAAAGGATCAGAGTAGAGCATTTGCACATGTGGATGGCTTCCACGGCTGATCCACTAGACTGGGATCCAGTGGCACCGGACTGTCTCCAGTATGGTTTGGTTTGTGTTAGGTTATGGGTTAGCCTATGTGTAAAATCCAAGGTCAGTGTTATGGTTTTGTCCTGGATGTTTTGTTGTGTTTTGTGTACCCGAAGATCGTGTGCTTGTCTGCTGGTGTGCAAGTGACCAGGTTGGAGCGGGATGGCGACGGCAACCGGTGAGGTGGACTGGAGGTTCACAGTCGGGGTCAAGGGTCTCGTGAACCGTTCAGAACGGGTCGAGAAGGGTGCCAGCTGGCGGTCGAAACTTTCGCCTGGAGTCGAGACGGTTCGGTGGGGATCCGGACGCGTGAGGATGAGGCGGGAAGGTTCAAGGCCATGGGTACGTGTCATCCGATGCGCTGATGCTTCGAGGCGAAGGAAGCGTTGGAGGCGTTTGGCTTCGCATTAAGATTTGAGCGTGTGTGTGTGAGACCTGGTGTTAGTGGGCTCGACATGTCGGCCCAGGGTTAGCCCGTGTGGGCGTGGTGTGCTATAAAAGAAGAGGTGGAGGGGTGTTCCCTATCCATCCACTATGTAATCCTAGAGATTGATGTGAGAGGGAGAAGGGGGAAAGCCCCTCCCCTTGTGTTTGCCCTCTAAGTCTTGGTGGCTAAGATTTGGCTATTGTTTTGCTCACTTTGGAGATTTGCCCACCTAGGTGTGGCTGTGTAAAACTCTCTCAAAGAAACCAAACCAAGTTCCTCTAAGTTCATGGCTTGTTCTTGCTAGTTCTTTGGTTTCAATCTTGGTTCTTTGATGATTCTTGTTGCAACTTATTTGTTTGCCTCCTCTCCTTCTAAATTTTGGTGATCAAGGATGTCTTGAGGGTGCTCATTTGGTTTTAAATCTTTCTTGCACCCTAGGATAGACTAGAGATCAAGTTTCTATCAAGATTGCAAATTTGTCCTGAACTTGTTCTTCGCGCAGCAGTCAATCTTCGATTTTTAGAAAAATATATTAAAATATTTTTTGAGTGATTATTATTGGAGAAGGTGCTTGACTCATATATCCATTTGTGAAAAAAATTTGGAATCCACTGGTTGCACCATTTGGGAGCTATGAAGTGAAAACCGAGCCCCAAATTTCCTGATCGAAGTTCCTGACTATCTGTAGTCCTTGATTTTTCTTGATTTTTGTACAAGGATTTTGGAGGTGATTTTTGGTGGAGTGTTTCACGACTCATCTTCTCATAGGGTAAAAAAGTCCCAAAAATTTTGGAGCAACATAAGTCCACCAACCACTTGCTCCAAATGAGGATAATTCATGAAAAATCTGCTTTTGCTTTTCTAAAAGAGACTTTTGTGATTTGGCTTGATCTCTTTTAGAAAAGAAGTATTTGAATTGATTCCTCTTTATTTTAGACACTTGAAAACCAGGATTGTGATTTACAAATCCCTCACATGATTCATGGTTCTCATCCATGCAAGCTAGGGATACATATAGTTGTCGAGTCGTTCCGGGTTTTGCGGTTTTCACGAATTTGAGGAGCACCGGCAAGGATTGAAATTTCGGACCGAAATCCGAAATCTCAGCCGAGATTTCGGATTTCGGATCCCTCCGAGATTCAAAATTCCGGAAAATTCAAAAAATTCAAAAAAAAATTCGGATTTCGAATTTCTCGACGAGATCTCGAGTATCTCGGGCGAGATCTCGGGAATCTCGGGCGAGATTTCAGGTTTTTTTTACCGGATTTTGATTTTTGTCCACTGTATTTGATTGTATTTAGGGTCAAGATCATCCACAAAAAATTTCTAAAATTTTTTATGTGTTTTTGACCATTTTTTGGCCGGTTCAATTTGTCGGTTTGCACTGTCCGAATTTTTTAAAATTTCTCAAGATTGATCATCTGAAAATTTTATGGGAATATTATGGATGTGTTAGGACCATTCACAAAAAATTTCAAAATTTTCTAAAGTAGTTTGAACTATTTTTCATTTCCAAAGAAAAGGTTGAACACACATAAAATTAAGTCTTATCCAACGCCACTAACCAGCTGCACCAAGCCTTATTTCTTGTTTTGAAGTAATGAAGGCCTGTATTTATAGATTGGGTCTTATGTTATTCACAAAAGCAATAATTGGCGACGGCTCACGGACTCATACAGCAAACCATTACTTTGTTCTCACTCACTGAGTAGAGCTGAGTCGCCTAGACACAATCTCCGGCCATCTCCGGCCACCGACGGCGGTGCAGCGGCGCATCTCGGCCGTGGAGAGCGAGATCTTGGCCAGATTAAGCGAGATCTCGGGTAGATTAAGTGAGATTTCGTCGTAAGCAAATTTTTTTGGTCCGAATGATTCTTATAATGTCAAGCTGAATTGATTTGATTCTATTACCAAATTAGATATGATTCATTGTAACTAGCATGCTGAATATAGAATATAGCTAGGTAAGATGTGATTTAAACATTGTATGTGATTTGTTTTGGAATTTGGACACCTCATGCAAATATGCAATTACCTCACAAGTATTTGGCTTGAAGCAACAACATATATAAAACTTTTTAAATGACTTGAAGTTTATTTATTACATTTGAAAAATCAAAAACTGATTTTACATACGGTTTTTACGATGACTTTACCACTGTTACATTTTTTAAAAATTCCTCATGATTGATCATCATCTCAAATTGTTATGGAAACATTAGTAATGTGTCAGGACCATCCAAAAAAAATTTCAAATTTTTTTGACTTATTTTGGACCATTTTTCGGCGGGTTCAATTTGGCCGAGATCTCGGTGATTTCGCCCGAGATCTCGGTGATTTCGCCCGAGATCTCGGATTTCCCGGTTGAAAAAAAAAACGGATTTGAAATTTGGTTTTTGCAATTCGTCCGGATTTTGTCCGAAATTTTCGAATCTCGCCGAAATTTCGGATTTCGGGAACCTCCGGGATTTGACTCAAAACAAGATTTTAAACCTTGAGCACCGGTTTCCTTGCGGGATTGCTTGGAGTACGTTGAGTGGGGGGGGTTTTATTTGGGATTATTTACCCCTGTCTGATCGCCATCTCGGTCCTTTAATTGGTATAAGAGCCGGTTTTGCTCTCTTTTGGGATCTTCACCGATCCGAGAGCCGACGACTATTGTGGACTACTTCAAGCTTGGCGATAGTTCTCTTTGTTGATCGTAATCGGCTCCTATGCATCTGCATCGTCATGGTAAGTGAAGTGAGAATCTAGCGACCTTTCTCCCTTTGTGCTTGATAGATATATTAGGTTGTTCTTTTACCATTGGTTATTTCTTGATGCCTTGCCTACCAGTGATGATGCTTAGATATTGATGCTTGCATGTCTAGGTCAAAAATTAATTCTGCTATCATGCCATTCTTGTCATATGACTTGTGTTGCCTGTCTATATATGTTTAATTGTATTACTTTGGTAGTCGGCAATTGCTTAGTTCATTGGCTATAATTTTATTTGTATCATGCTTAGTTCTTGCCATATGACTTGTGTGTGAACAGGATCTACAATTTACATATGCAGCAAAAGAAATGAACCATAAATGCTGATTCAGTAAAAGAAGACAAACAGGTTTACAATTTACCTAACAAAGAAATGTAAATGCTGGTCCAGGAAAAGAAAACAAACATGGTTTACAATTTACCTATGAAACATAAGAATTGCACCGAAAATTCTCTTAAGAGTAACAGAACTTGGTATCTTCTCTTTTGCCAAAACATTCTGTAACTGACAGTTGAAATCATGTAAATATTCAACTTGCGTCCTTGGTTCACGTTATCGTCGATAATCGCCCGATTATCGTCGTTATCAACACGGCAAGAAATTAATTATCCATCGATAAACTGAGAAAATTCAAAAAATTAGAAAAATTTATACAACGCAAATATCGCGATTATCAAGACATATCGAGCGATTATCGCCAAATATCGAGCAAAAATTGCTCAAAAAATCGACCCACGGGAAGTTCGTTTGACCGGCTGATTTTCGAGTCAAATATCGTAATTATCGTTCAAATATCGCGATTATCGCCAAATATCGAGCGAAAATCGATGATTTTTTATTTTTTTTAAAAAAAATTGATTTTTAAAATTATACGATTTTTAACCGATTTTCAGCTCGATTTTTGCCTTTATCAAAAGTCACAGTTCATTCAAAAATAGCGAAAACATAATGCGAACCCTGCTTGCGTTCATCTCAAGCATACACTTTATGTTAACAGTTACACTGAATTACACCAACAGTTTTAGGTTAAAATGTACACAAAACCAGATGGCTACGACTCATGGTTCGGAAGGGCTACCAACGCAGCTTGCAGAAGAGAAACCAATTTCAATCTTAGAGTAGAGAATGTGTGGCTTGCAGACAGTTCTTTTTCAGTAAAAGAAGCATCCCTCCCTCCCAACTGCTGAGCTTGAACAACCAGACCTTCCAGGTACCGTCGCACACTGGGCTCAACAACATCCATCAGGCCAAGGGACGGATGAGTGTGCATCCATCTCGAGATGACAAACCCAGCCAATACATACTGGCCTTTGAGCACCAGTTCAGATATGAAACACGGAAACAAGACCTTACCAAACAGTAAAGACCCATTTATCTTAGATGTCTTTGGTGTGCTAGATTTGTCATTCCAGTGTACAAGGAGATCATTCTGGAATGACCTCGCAAGATGTCCAACAAGATGGCATATGTGAGAGAAAAGTTTGGAGTATGCCTCTTCTGCGGCAATCTTCTGTAGAGCTCCAGATGACAGAACTAGTGCCAGCAGCTCATGATCATCAGCATTTGACGAGGTGGACACCGTTCCTTCCCTCATTTTCGCCTCAACCATCTGCAGGCACTGCAACCTTGGAGTTTCATATGGGAGCAGCAGGATGATTTTGAGAGCCATGAAGCAGTCCAGCGTGGATATAAGTTCAAGCAAGTGGTGTGCTTCATCTTCCTCTAGGAACACGCTATGTTTTGAAGACGCCCGGTCCAGAAGTTCAATGATCTTCTGCAGCTCACCAAGCCCAACTAGTTTTCTGATAATCTCCATCCAACAACTGTGGAGGGGATGGACAGATAATGACACACCATCTTGCTTTTTCATTGGACTCTCCAATTCTTCTGGTAGGGCCTCCCAGCCATCATTCCATTCATCATTCCAGTCAATTGTTTCTTTTGGTGATTCATGAGGTGGAACGTATTCTTCTTTGGAAGAGAACAATTGCTCCCACTCTTCTAGCACTGCTTCCAGAACAGCAACAGTCTCAACAGAAGAAGCACGTTCTGACAAGTGTAAGAAGCAAGATACTGCAGAGTCAAGAGTTGCCAGGTTTTCGGGCGTGATATTAGCATCAGTCAGAACTGCAGTAACCATCTGAGTAGATCTGAGTGCCACTAGAGTCCCCGTGATGCTGCTAGAGGGATTAATACCCTCATCAGCTATGGAAGCACCTGTTCCAGGCTCATACCATGATTCCCATGGCTCAACCTGGGAAACCAGCTCATTTGGAAGGGTTTTGAGGTTTCTTCCTGTGATACACTGCATCAGCTGTAGAGCATAGACCCGTAATTGGCTATCCAGCTGCATGTTCTCAGAAAAGCTGATCAATTTCCCCCAGATACCGGATCTGATCATTTCAAGAGCACCAGCATGTTTCCCTGTTGACCGGCTCAGAGACGACAGCAACTTATGCAGCAATTCCTGAGACTCGCAAGAGCCTTCGATCAGATCCAATACACAGTCATCTGTAGTAGCACTGTAGAGCTCTAAGAGATCCAAAGGATTGCTTGGGTCTGCACTCTCACTTTCCAAATGTTCATGTCCTCCATAGTGCACTTCAACTACAGATTCGAAAGCACATCCAGAAAGAATCATAGCTCG
Source organism: Rhipidocladum racemiflorum (assembly GCA_036346355.1). NCBI lineage: Eukaryota > Viridiplantae > Streptophyta > Magnoliopsida > Poales > Poaceae > Rhipidocladum > Rhipidocladum racemiflorum. Next base: position 18,135,139 of record CM070590.1, read on the forward strand.
ACAAAAATATGATGTGTCCATCATCATTCCATTGCTAAGGCCAATATTTACGTACATGGAGATGGCATCCCAACCTTGATGCACTGTTATCTCATCATTTATCAATAGCTGTCTGAAAACTCTCATGCAGTCAGATAACCGATTCGAACCCAAGTAGCCTGTCCTTTCATATGAGCAGGCATCAATTGATTCCCTTGGTATGTCATCAACAAGTTTAATCCAAAACGTTATCAATGTAGCCAGAGGTTTCTTCCATGAAGGTTCCTGCGGAAGGCTTCTTGCTAAGTTACAAGGAAAACAGAGGGTGCAATACCTTCCAATGATGTATGAAATATCTGTGGCTGGAAGAGCTTGGATGTATTCCTTGCAACTATCATAATTCAACTCAATTTCACAAAGGACAGCTTGCAATTTTTCATAATCTATACTGTTCGATCTTGCTTCATTGCGGCCTTCTAAAGATGCCAGTAAGCCAAGAACATAATGCTTGCAAACACCATGCCGTGATACGAGTCCCTTGGCCAGTACATCAACATACATACTCACAAGAGCTTGTACCATATCAGCTAAAGCACTGACTGTTGAGGCATGGATATTCTTGCATACTTCTTCATTGAAATGCTCAAAGTTCAGATTATCCAATCCAGCAATGTTTTTGTAGTTCAAGCCATCAATGAAAGAGACTTTCTTGCACTCTTCCTCAAGGACCTTATAATACTGAAATGGCTCAAGCTTATGTGTATGGACATGCTCTGGGTATGTCAACTCTATCTCACTTGTCCTCTTCAGATATGAGTGGCATGCCGAAAGAATGCCAAAGATGTAGGAGAGGCGTTGCTTATTATACCCACTGATCTCTGGGTAGACATCTGAATATATCATATCAATCACACCCTTAGCTGATTTGACAATGTCATCACGGAATTCAGAGATTTCACTCAGAATATCATTGTTATCCCAATATTCAGAGACAAGAGCACAGCCCAAAAACCGTAAAAGCACCTAAAACCAATCAAGAGATAATACAGATTTCAGAAATGCGAAGCTTACATCACAAGAAAACTAGAAAATAAGATGTTTCTGCACAGATTTTAGTGCTGCACACTTGGGGGTGGGTGTGTGTGTGTGTGTGTGTGTGTGTGTGTGTGTGAGAGAGAGAGAGAGAGAGAGAGAGAGAGGGAGAGGGAGAAGGAGAGAGAGAGAGACCTCAGTTCGCTGCAAGCCATAGGTCTCAGAAATCTTTACTGCTTCCTTTAATATATGTTTTTTCTCCAGCTTTATGGAGTCAACAAAGGAGAAAACAGCTTTTTTGATATAATTGGCATCACCAGACAAGAATCGAGATGTGTCTATATCAGGCAATACTTCTTTGAGCATTCTTGCTTGATCAGCCAGTCGTTTTTCCTCTTCTAACTTTGATTTCCAATCTCTCCAGAAGGTGGCATGTGCCATATCAATCTCGTCTAACTCATCTGATCAAAGTAAAAGTAAAGACAAAGTAAAAATGATATAAATTAGTAGCAAATGCTGAAACAATGGAGCATCTAACTAAACTGAGTCACAGGTAAAACAGTGACTAGTAGTTCAGAGGTTGTCTTGATATGCTGTTGTTTTTAGTGCACCTACCTGAATCGATCGAGGTAAACTTCTCATGGAATTTCTGAAGCAACAGATTTCTCCTCTGCTCTGGCGTAGAACATTCTTTATTCAAACTGTTGAGGGAACTATATGTCATTCCAACATTCATTATGCTGCTAATCTCTTGATAACATTCTCGTTTTTTTAACTCGTCCTCTATTATTTTCACTCCATTGAAAGGGTCCATGAGATTCAGAAGAATTGAACAGCCAAGAACATAATCCTCTTCATCAACAGGAGGCTCCATTACAGACTTTGCAAGAAACATGACTAGATTATCGTTGGGAGCAAAATCATTTAGAACCAACCAATATATAATGTTATTTGTTGCTTCCACTTTTGTTGAAGATCGATATCTCCTGATGGAACAATCTGTCTTCAAAGACTGTTTTTTACCACCCTGCTCTTCATCATTGGACAACTTCAAAAGCCATGGCAATTCCAATGCAGAGAAGGACAATAATTTTCTGTTTTCTGCCAAAGTAGATTCCCAGCTACATACATCTTCATTTGACAAGTCCAAGCAAACTTTTGATAGCATTTCTTTCACAATTACCACATGATCTTTGTCTCCATCATGGCCAATGTCTTCTCTCAGGTCAAGTATGTCTTGCACACTATGCACAGGAAGTGGTGTATATGAAGAACCATCAATGAAGAAATTGGGAGGATTCGTTCCTGTTGAAATCATTAATTGCTCAAATTTATCATGGACATCAAGTTCCTTCCAAGCATTCAATAATTCCCCAACAGATTCTTTGTCACAATGGCCAAGAGAGAAGCCCAATAGCTTTTCACGGGTACTTGTATCCAAATTGTCAAGCTGAGGACCTCTAGCAATTGCAGCACATAAATCCCACACTGCAACATGACCCTTTTTAGTCAAATTTAGACAGAGATCAAAGGCTAGTTGAAGGTCGCCATTTACCACTGCTTCTCTGGCAATAGCCTCCTCCACAGCAGCTATTTCCTCTTCACTTCTTAATCCTAGAAGTTTAGCAACATCAATGATCTCTTCAAAATGAAGATATGCCCCTGTTTGACTTGTAATCACCATACGGATGATCTCCATAGGATCTTTCACCTGTCTGAATTGAACAGGAAGGATAGTCACCCCTAGATAAGGAAGTCTGACAGTTAGAGCATCAATTATATCAGTTTCTGCTTGAACAGTTTTGCTATTAGGTAACAGATTTAAGCATTCCCTGGCCTTCCAAATCTGCAAATGATCATAAAATCCATGCTAGCATTAATAAGCGATGACATAACAGATCAGAATTTGTACGACGAAACAATTTAGTGACATTAACTCACTTCGTTGCAGGACAAAGTTGAAGCCGAGAAGAAATACTCCCTTGCAGCTTGGATCACGAGATTTTCAGCCTTTTCTGTTGACAAAGAAACTGCACTTGTTCCTCCAAGATAGTTCCTGGCTAGCGAAAATTTACCAGCTTTTAGAAGCCCCCTAATGAATTCCACCAGCATATATTCTGAATCAAGAAAAGGAAACGCCTTTTCTTGGAAAAGTTTCAAATCACGCCACATGTTAGCCCACTCATTGTCTGATCGAACAGGTTGACGTCTGCCAAATTTTGACAGTAGCAGCCGTATTAGTTGCTTTACAGTCTTCTCATCTAAGTGAGCGCTAAGGAAGAAATGTGTTGGCTTTGGGACCTGCCAAAGTAGGACAGATTTAAAACAAATAATGATATAATCGGTTAACCACGTCCAGCTATTCATTGGATCTACGAACTCAAAACTATTGGCAAACAAGTAAACCGCAATAAGAGAAGCAATAAATTGCTAATAAGCTTTGTAGTTTATTGGGAAGTGCTAGTAAAGAATTTAGCATTTTATGCATGCCTATGTGAAAATAAATAACTGAAGGAATCCAAGGATATTTACTGCAATTCACATTTCATAAACAGAAACAGTGATCTTTATTGAAGAGGCATTAGTACCTGATAATAAGAAAAAAGCCTCCCAACTTCTACGTGGCCTTCAGCAACTTTTAACCACTTCTCCAGCATATCAAGAGATTTGATAGTATCAAGTTGGTAAGCTCTTGCATCATAACAATAAGAATCTCCTGCACAATCACTCAGACCAGATAAGATATCAGCACACACATGCTGCATGTCATCATAAGAAACCACAGAAGTGCCAAGAGCTTGCTTAGCATCTTTCAAATAACAATCTTTTTCACTAGCCAATAAAGACTTTTCTCTCTTTGTTTTATGGAGTAACTTTGATAAAATTGACGACATCGTATTCCAATGGTTAGTTGCAGAACATACATAAATGCAGTGAACAGCTGTTTCTATCATCTCAGAAAGATCCTTGAAGGGCCCACAAATTGGTGAATCCCCACAACCATTTTCAATAACAGCCAAGCAAATGGAGAGCTCATTTTGACCAGCAACCTCTTTCAGCCATTTAATCAGGTAGGATTGTTCTTGTTTGTCACTCGAAGAGATCAAACGCATCCTCTTATTCATAAAAGGGATAGCATTTTCTTCTAGTCGTTGAACAACTGTTTCGTGTTTGGCTCCTTTCAGGATGATTTTGAACTTTTCATAGTGAGGCAAATCTTCCCAGGTCACAAGGTTCATTATAAGCTCATTCAACTCGTCCGAATATACAACTTGGTAGAGAAATTTAATATCATAAAAAAATGGCTGCAACTCCACAATGCCCTTTTGACATGCAAGCTCTATCAAGGCCAGACAATGTTCCAGTTGTCCACTTAAGCAGTCAATGTCCCTTGCTCTGTTCATGTACCACTCACAAAGTTCAGCAACTGATGGCCATAAAAAGCCAGTAGAGTGCTTTACAAGTATTTCCGTTTTGATCTCTCCATTCTTGTCCAAATGACCAGGAGAAGTGTTTATATATGATGCCATCTGTTCACATTCAACCCAATCACCATCTCTTAATATCACAATACTAGGAGGAGATTTCCCAGGTAGCAACTGACTATAAGTCTGAACAGTGACAGTTTCTGGGATTGCGGACAAAATACGTAAAATGTCCGAAGAGATGGTATATGGATGGCGCTTGAAGAGAAGATTAAGGGCCCCAATTTTGCCACTTTCAGCTAGAGCTACAGCAGTATCCACAAGAGGTGTCAAACGGAACTTGCTATATTCTCCTGCTGAGAACCTGAAGGGAGAGAGAGCACCACATTTAGCCAGAAGAAACAAGTAGCAAGCTAGTGAATTCCAAAAAAAGGGAAAAAAAATGGGGAAGGTTGTACAATAATCACACATGCAATCAACTTGTGAAGTATTTTTTCAGGAGAGCTAAACTACCACCTCATTCCTTTTCTCTTTTTTCCTTACTGTAAGTAAACTAAGAGCCAGCTTGGCATTAGCTTAAGCTCATTTGGGAATTATACAATGTTACATATGTTATTGACTTGCCTGAGGGATATTATCAGTATTTGAAAATCTCCATAGCATATTTAAAAGTATTGAATTGTGACTCAAACATGCTCAATGCATGTATGTGATGAAAGAAGTTAAACTAATTATATTTGTATTTGGGCAGGATAATAGGGCTCAACAGCTGCAGTATAGTTGTAAATGCTTCCAACATATCATGAACTTGAGCTGACTGCATTTATTATCCAAAGAAAAATTGTTAGAATAGTTACAATATACCTTCCCATATTAACTCCCAAGAATGTCTCCAACAAGTCATTGTACCGCAATAAACGAAGCCTTATGATACGACCGTCCCATGCTGAGCCCTCGCTGCTATTATCCATGTCTGAAAAATTGTAACGGTCTGTTATACGAAGGCCGAAAGAAAGTAGGGCTTTTAAAGCCACTTCTGTAGGTCCAACTTTATTTACACATTCTGACAAGACAAATACTTGGTCTTTAATGTTTGATAAGTATGACTCTATCTCATGAATATCTCCATCACAGCGCAACCAGCGTGCTTTAAGTACTTCATCTTTATCTAGATTATACTGGCAGGCAAAATCCAAAGCTTCCTTGTATCGATTCTCTCTAATGAGAATAGAGTACATCTCCGGTACTGTAACTTTGGAGAATGAGATCAAGCTCCAAAATACTTTATCCATCTCGGTGGGTTGATGATCCCCAAAAACAATAGGTAGGTTAGGTCTAGACTCACTATCCATCACCTTATCAAACGGAGTGTTTCTTTCATATCTGCTAGATTGCAAAACAAAAGCATATCCTTCGATAGCCTTTGCCTTTTCTAACAGGGGTGTAGATAAAACATGGTCATCTTTTGAAACTACCCTGTTTTCAGTGATGCTGTACATGTTAATGGTACCATCTTCCTTTACCACCATGAGAATATTATCTGTCCACCAACTGATATCCTTAACATCAATCAGGTGTGTACCACTCCCGACAGGATGAAGCGAAACAGAGTGCATGTCAACACCAAGCACAAAGATGTTGACAGAACCATTCAAATCTAATGTAGCAATACGCTTGCCCTGAGGTGAGATTCTGACTTTTGGAGATGAAAGAAAGGTTATCTGATCCTTAGGAGGAGAAAACACCCCTTCCAACTGTAGGCTTTGAAATGAAAGACTAAGTTTCAGATATCCGTTGAAGTGCAATACATATAGAAAATAGGCTCCTAAAACATCAGAGAAAAAAAACATTAGAAACAACCGCAACATTGGGCCAGTAGTTTTTTTGTATTATAAACTCACAAAATGTAATTCTGATAGGATTTAAAAGCAAAGCCTGATATTTCAAGAGGAAAATGTTTAGATCAAGAGAGAATATTAAAACGCAATCTATATAGTGCAGACTGCAGAACTTCACTAAAAGGGTATATAGTGCAGAATTGATAACTAATGGTGTGTGTTGTAGTTGAAAATAGATAAACGCAAGGGTGTACCAGAATAGCCATTGGAGCACGACAAGATATTGGAATCCCCAACTAGGACTACAAACGAATGATCTTGATGATAATCAATGCACGACAAACTCCGAGGTAATTGAGGAGCTCCAGCTGACATCACATCTTTGGTTAATATAGAAACTTTGTACAAACTTGCCTCGGGTTCTTGAGTGTAATCGAATTTATGAACCGTGCAATCATGAGTAAAAATGTAGAAACCTGGCCTATAAACATTTACACAGATCTTATTAGTTATTTGCCAAAAATATAGCAAGACTTACACAAAATCTCTTTAGAGGAAAGGCTCTAACTGAAAACAATGGAGAATCACCTCTGTGAACTTGAAGCATCCTGCACAACAAGATCAATGATAGGAGAAGATAACTTCAATTGATTGCTTGTTCCCCTTGTTAATGCCTCTCCATTTTGTCTGATCAAATAAAGCGAGTTTAAGTCATCCATCACACATAAAATGCCTTGAGCCTCCAGCCAAGCCCCATTTGTAAAAAAAGCCATTCTGTCATTATCTGACCAGAAAGAATTAGAAAACAATAGCATAAGTATTTCACAACAGTTTTGACTTTTGATAACCATTATGCATCATAATCCAGTGACATCTACCGCAGCACAATGCACATGAAACAATGTTGCAAATACCACCATTTTCAAACAATCAAAAAGAAAAGGAAATGAAGCAGATTTGCATTGCCTGGGTCCGTGGCAGTAGTGGACAGCATTTCCAACAACAGGGGAAAAAATGTTCACCTAAGCTATCTGAATTTCCACTAAATGTTGAGGACAATAAAAAATAATCACTTCTGCAAAATATGTCCTAGATGTGAATAAATGATAACAAAATGTTTCAGGGACTGAAATAATTTTAAAACAATAAAGAGTTGAACACTTTTTTTCCTGAATACTTAGCATGCCAACAATAACTTGCTACCCAAAATCTCTACAATTTCATAACTAAATTTGGAGCCTCCACATATCCTTTCATGTGAACTAGCAAGTAGAAACAACCCTACATGGCAGCACTACATCTTGCTATAACAGAAGGCAGAAGCTACTACACCTACTCCTATGGTAATCAGATGATTTGAAAGGTATTACTTGACCTGTTGTGAGCTAGCACTCGTAATAACATTACAAGCATGAAAACACTATTGCCAAGACCAAAGAAAGACAGCTTGCACAACCACCTATTGTGATTAACAATGCAATGAATGATCATCACAGATATCACTTTTCTCAAAGGAACTTCAAACAGTAGGTGATCTCTCATTCCAACAAAAGAAATATTTCAAACTCTCTAAAAGCATGAGAAATAGCATTTCTTGCTTACTGGGATTGCACCAGTAAGCACTTGTACGCTTATTGTCAATGAACAATACTACTAAAGAACTCAATGCCATGTGGGAATAAGTGGAATGCTCACTTACTTATATACATGCCGCAAGGTGATGCATAGCCATCACCCTTCCTCAAGATGGCAATGCGATTCCCAACAGCTACAGCCACATACTCCGCATTCTGCGAGACAAACAATGATGCTGCGTTCCCCCTCCTCCTCCTCTCACTCCTCCCAAGTGTGTTGTTCCTACTCCACCTCTCCCTGAGCTTCCTTACACCTAACAAGGTGGTAGCAGCGTGTGGAAGCTACTGATTAGGGGCGTCTCCTGTATGGATTTGTGAATGATTTGTATTTGATTCGAGGGTAAAGATCCTACCTTGGAAAGAGAGATATGAGAGGACTCCACCTCCTGCACCTGAGCTGCCACCACTTGCTGCAGCGTTTTCATCTTCTTCTTCCTATCATTGCAAGAATTTCATTACAATCAGGACAACAAAAGATTTCGCAGAAATTTTTAGCTCCCAAAATAATACAAAATCAGAAAATCCGGTAAATTAACTACCATATCGGCAAGATATACAAAAACAAATGTTGAACATAGAATCGGCGAAAAATTGATGAAAATTCCGCAGGAAAATTATAGATTGACAAGTGAAAGAATCTTGTGATCCAATGCGATGAACTCAGGTACTACACCCGCTCGCCCGCCGCATAGAATTAGAAATTTCCAAGAAGTTCTGTCATGAACAGCACGGCAACCGACATAAACCCGTGAATCTCCTACTACCGTAACCCGCGCGCGATTGGATTTGAGGCGTGCCGGTGGGTGGCAAGGAAGGAAGGAGTAGGGGAGAAGGGAGATGGATGGATGGGTGGGTTCCACCTCCACACTCACACGAGGGACTTCGTAAGATCCAGACGAGTGGCGGCGGATCTCGTACAGCGCGTCTTCTTCCGCTGCCATCTCCGGCGCCGTCGCCGTCGACGTTCCACGCCTCGCCGCCGGAGATCTCCGAGCTCGAGCGGAGGAGCCGGTTCCTTTCTCCTTTTTTTTTCTCCTTTTCCGATGGGGTTACGACGGCTTGGTGTCTATACTTGCTGACAAGTGGGGGCCGCACTCGCCCTTTGATGCCTGGGCCCCAAGCCCTCAGTTATTACTAGGCGCTTCTCGTGCAATATGCGGTAGGAGCAGGTTTTAAAAACCGACGAAATTTGATGGAATCTTGCGAAAACCGAGTGTATCAAGCCAGTTTGATAATAGAAATTAATCAGCAAATCGATACAATTCAAATTTAAATTAAAAAAAGTTAAAAAAAAATGCCATAATTTTTTCTAAAATTAGTATTAATAGATTTATGACGTCTGATATCAAAATGATTTAAAAAACCAAATTTTTGAGATATTTTTAATGCAAAACCGAATTTATATAATTGAAAAGGGTAAAAAACATATAAAATAGTACCCGGCCCATTATGTCGGCCCAGCCTACTTAAAGTTCACACGCTATACACCCCCGTTTTGTGAAGTTTCGGACACATTTATTGCGCTTCCGACACTCTTCACGCTGAGCTCTTGCAGTCACCGGTGATTTCGTCCAGATCTGCCCACCGCCAACCATCCTCACGCATGATATTGCACAAATACTAGATGCTAATTTAGGCAAGAATTGTGGGAATATTTATTTGTAGCATTCACTGATATAATGCCTTTTATTAACTAAAATTTGGAATAAAAAAACACATCAATTTACCACAGGCAACTGACAAGGCTTGCACCCTAATTAACTGTCTCCTCCTGGAACTCCTCCTTAAGAGCTTATGTAGACCCCTCCTCAACTGGTGAGTTGGATGTTGCAAGGGGATGAGTACATAAAGCACTCCACAAATTGTGCGCGGAATACAAGTCTATTAACACATGCATAGCTTATTTCAAGTGAATGACTAACATGGTTATCTTGCGCAAAGCAATATTTATAAATGATTAACAGGTATAGATTAAAATGGTTGTAAAACGAACACCATTACTAAGTAACTTTGTCATTTATTACACAAGGTAACTTGGCATACAGGCTAAGCCAAATTCATCATTTCCAATGGCACATAGTGTTCCTTTTGAAGTTTTATTTTTCAAGATCTAATCATTGACTGTAATTTCCGAGCATTGTCCAATACCCTTGACATAGCTATTCAAATAGGTTTGACACACTCTGCAGAGGTTATTGAAAGATGTGATAGTAGCCTAAAGGGGGTGAATAGGCTTTTAAAATTTAATCTAAATTAATCGCAGCGGAATTAGATCAGAACTTCTGATGTGGTAATCGCAACTTCCAATTATCTACCGGAATGTTCGATCTGTTTAGAACTTAGAAGAACACAATGCGACATTATCTATCGGCTACGGTGGATTTGTTTAAGCCACAAAATAAAGCATCATTATCATCATCATCATCACTACTATCCACATCACTATCGTTATAGAGAAGCTTCGACTTAGGCATTACCTTGTGCTCCCTTGCCATTAGACAAGTAGGTGTATCATCATCGCTTGAGTCACTAAAGAGTGACTTTGTCGGTGGGGCGGCCTCTATGGCAATGGTAGCAACTCCTTCATCATCGGTGTCAGAGTCGGAGTCGTTTGAGTCCCACTCCTCTCCGATGTGAGCGTGTCCGAAGTACTTCTTCTTATGGGTCTTGTTCTTGTTCTTCTTTTGCGGCTTGCTCTTCTTGCGTTCATTGGAGTTGCTCTTCTTCTTCAGGCAATCGGCGATAAAAGTGTCACATTTTGCCGCACTCATAGCATGCCCTCTTTGCGCTTCTTCTTCTTCTTGACTTGTCGTTGTAGTTCCTCTTGTATTTGCGAAAGTTGTCGTTCTTGAGAAACTTCTTGAATTTTCTTACAAATAGGGCAATTTCTTCTTCTTCTTCCTCATTGCTATCATCTTCACTTGTGCTTGAGTCTTCTGTTTTGGTTGCCTTTAGAGCAATCTCCCTTGGCTTGGTGCTTGAGCTTTGTTTAGCGAGATTCTTGACTTCTTGGGCTTCTTCTTCTGTAAGTTTATGTGCTAGAATTCTTCCTAGCACATCATTTGGTGTGAGCCTTTTGAAATCCTTTCGCTCTCGGATGAGTGTCACGAGAGTGGAGTTTCTTGGAGCAAAGACTCTCAATATCCTTTTCACCACCACATGATCGGCCATCTCTTTGCTTCCCAAGCCTTGGATCTTGTTTACAAGGACCATCAAGCAATCGTACATCTGTTGAGGGGTCTCATCATCATTCATAACAAATCTTCCTAATTTTCCTTCAAGTAGCTCAATCTTTGACTCCCTCACACTTGATGTTCCCTCATGTGCCACTTGGAGAGTGTCCCATATTTATTTTGCTTCTTCTAGTCCATCAACCTTGTTGAACTCTTCGGCACTCAATGCACCAAGTAGAACACTAGCGGCTTGTGCATTGCGATGTATGTTTTGCTCTTGTTCCGGTGTGAGTTCCATGCCTTCTTTCGGCAAGTCCAAACCTGTGCATACAATCTTCTACACACTAGGATGAAGAGACATTAGATGCATTTTCATTTTGTGCCTCCAAGCGGAATAAATGTGTACCATCAAAGAATGCTGCACGCCCGGATGACACGGTAATGTATGAATGCGATGAAGATGAATTTATTCTATCATAGTTAAAAGGAATTTCTACTCCCTGGCTTGACGTCGATGTTCCACCTTCCTTTGCTTTCCTGGGAGTCCCATCTCTAGCCTTTGGACTTTTCGGGTCCTCCAAAAAAACTACCTTCAACCTCGTACCGGCCATCTCGTTCCCTTCAAGCGGTTAAGCCTTCGAGAAGGTTAGGCTCTAATACCAATTGAAAGATGTCATAGTAGCCTAGAGGGGGGGTGAATAGGCTTTTAAAATTTAATCTAAATTAATTGCAGCGGAATTAGATCAGAACTTCTGATGCCGTAATCGCAACTTCCGATATTAAATCGGAACTTCCGATTATCTACTGGAATGTCCAATCTGTTCAAAACTTAGAGGAACATAATGCGAAATGCAGCTAACTACAATTTAAACTCTACTCCAAGCTAGCACAAGATAGTGTAAATGAATTAAACAAGACTAGCCACTAGGGTAGCGCTTAAGTGAGGAGATCAAATCAAGATTAGATCACTAAGAGAACAAGATGCACAATAAACAATAAATAATCAAATCGAAGAGACGCAAAGAGTTTGTTCCCAAAGTTTGGATCTTTAAGGGATCTTACGTCTCCGTTGAGGAAGCTCACTAAGAGCCTGGTCTTTTCCAACCATTTCCTCCCGAACCTCGGTCACACTTGAGGTTTGGATTCACTTTTGATTTCTTCCCTTTCGGAGGCAAAATCGGCCTTCACAAACTTCTCACGGCCACCCACAATCTTTCGGAGCTCGTGAGTGACGCCTAGCCGTCTAGAAGTTAACAATCTCCAAGAGTAATAATGCAATATGGACTTGATCTTGGAGATGAATTTAGTGCTCAAGATGAATGACTCAAACTTTTTCTCTTCGCACTCAATCTCACTCCCAAATCTCCCTCAAGAAGTGAATCACAAAGATCAAAGAGAATGGAGTGAGGGAACCCACAAGGATGTGAAAGAACTGTTCAAAGGGAATGTTTTTCACTGCGGAGAGGGAGGGGTATTTATAGGAGAGGCCAAAATCTAGCCGTTATGCCGCACTCCAGCCACATATCGGAATATCCGATCAAGGCATCGGAACATCCGATGTGGGTAAACTTCCAGACAAGTTTCAAATCCTAGCTCCACACAATGGTTAAAATTTACACTAATCAGGACATCCGACATTTGCGGTCGGAACATTTGATTTGTCCAGAGAGACACCTTTTGGGCTCTAAGCCTAATCGAAATATCCGAAGTTATTTATCGGAATATCCGAAGTTTCCAAAGAGTACCCTTTTTGGATTTTGACCTAATCAGAATATCCGATACAATTTATCGGAACATCCGATCTATTAAAGGGGATTCTGACTAAGGGACAACTAGACACCGGAACTTCTGATGGATTGGAACATCCAATCAACTTATCGGAACTCCGATCTAGACTTTAAAAACCCTAACCCGGTGGATGTGCCGTGACTTGTGTCTCACAACTATTTTAGCTAGTATTCATCTGAGCATAGAAACATGTATTTGACCATCTACATTGCACCCCTCTTAATAGTACGACATCCCTATTAACCCAAGAATGTCAAATTAAATCGAAATGACGCTGTTTTTCTTTCTTCTCATTTTTTAGGGTCGCCGTCGTTGGTAGATGATCTCACTTTGGGACTTTCACCTGTTCATTACTCATTGAACGCATTAGTCCCTTTAATCGCTTGTCATTAATCATTCAAAACTCACTTAGGGATCTAGATGCACTTTCAGTTATACACTTTACCCATAAGGTATGATCACGTTACAATGCCAAGTTATTACCATACTTTCATTGATGTGATGGCTGAGTGATTACGGCAAAACCTTTTAGAAGATCTTATCATAATATAGACCCTCCCAGTAATGCCATACACTATCCCTTCCCTCACACAGAGCTGAAGTATATGACCCGACATACCGTTGGACTGATGTGAGGCTATGGTGACACATCCAATCCCCCAAACGACACACTAAGTTTGGTTATCATCTTCATGAGGTTCCAATGCTAAGACTCAGTAAACTTACTTAGCTAGATCCGTCCCATTCCAGACATGTGGTTGTACGTTTGGCCCAGTTCAAAAGCTTGCAAGGTTAAGTCATTAATGACCGAGGCAAGACTTCCAAACATTCAAATGGTACATAGTCCTCACAACCACTCATTAACCCATTGCCACTAGGGCCCATTTTAGCACAGAGCCCCTTGCTATTCGCCTCCATTTAAATCATTTCCCATCCCAGTTGATTATTGTGCAACGCATGCCATCAACAAGTCAACCTCCATGTAGGACAACACGTCTCTACAATTCAACATCATTGTGTGGCAACACATGGCACACCATTTTAGAAACACATGTCATATTCTATTAATCACATTAAATTTGAATTTCTCAAAATGATATTAATGACTCGTTACATGTCTAAGCACACTAACCACTCTAGCAACCCATGTTGGCAATTAATAGCTGCCAACTAACATTAAAACATCTTAGGGTGACAAATGAGCATGGCATATAATTGACAAGGTAGATATACTACAATTAGGTTGATGAACTAAACCCAAATTAATTCTTGGTCCTGCTCTGGACCTTATTCTTGAAGTAGCAACTCACCCTCAAAACCTTCGGGCACTTTAAAGTCTACGCATAATGAACAAATAAACAATAAATATCAAAAACAGAAAGTAAATATACTCAAAAAATTAAATAAAATCCACTATTAAATAGAGCTTGATTTTACAAATTTTTAGTCACTGGAATCATCTCATTCGAAGTTCGTAAGCGGGAGAACAAGCTCTCTAAAATTTTAAAATAAAAGAAATAATGAAACCTAATTAATCGAATTATTTTTATACTAAAAAATAGTAATTATGATGTCATGCTGACATCACTGACTATTTTAGTTTTTGGTCAAAATATTTTTCTACGGGAAAACTAATTATGACGTCATGTTGATGTCATAAACCACTCTTTATTGAATTAAAATAAATCCAAAATAATTCTATTTGACTGACATGTGGGCCCGTGGTCCATAGACCCGGTCCACGAACCTACCCGAGTCCACGATGGACTCGGTCCATGGCACATAGCCACTGACACATGGGCCGGCCAAGATGACGTCATTGCCGACGTCACGGATGACGTTAGCATTGACCGGGGTGGCGACGCTTCGGCTCTGGTGACTGCTGACATGAGCAAGATGCAAGCAGACACGCGGTCCAATCTAGACTGTTGATTTGATCGGATGACTGATAATGCATAACGGTTGAGCAGATGTGGGACATGCGGTAGACGCTGGTTGGCCATTGTACGATGAGATCTCGCCCGTCTGATTCAAATTAAACGACGATAATCATGCGCAAGTCTACGATGGTGGGACATGTGGCCGAGTAACACCATAACCACATGGCTAGATCCAAAGCATTAGCTTGGATCTAGCAGCTAAGATCTGCTCGAATCTACGACAATGCGATGGCACGAGATGGTGACGCTTGGCGCAATCTGATGCGTTGATCCTAGATCAGATGGTCACGGTTGCATGGATCACGATGGTGAGATTGGCGGCACTACTCACTAGAGACAGGGACAATGACGTGGCCGATGGCATTTTTGTGCTCCTCCGGTGACACGACTTGACAGACTGGAGGTGGCTCAATGTGACGAGGCCAACTGCGATGATGAACACAGCGGGGACGATGAACGGCGGCAGAAACTAACAGAGACCGCAATGGCTTCCTTCTTGAACTCCGGTGAGGAATTGTGGAATTTTTTTTAAATATACTATATTTTATTCCAAATTACAGAAATAAATGTCTGTTTCAAGAAATTTTAGTTTTATACGTCTGTCGCCTGTTCATCGGGCGATATAAGCCTGTCGCCCGATGGACGGGCGATAGGAGACCTTTCGTGTAGTCTGTCGCAAGTTAGACGGCCGACATGATTTTGTCGCCCGATGAACAGGTGACAGGATAAAAATCCCCCGTTGGACGGGCGACAGAAGTCTGTCGCCCGTCCATCGGGCGACATATACCATTTTTGATATTTTTTGTAAGTTTTTATGAGAAATTTTTGTTTAAATATATTATATTTTATTCCAAATTGCAGAAATAAATGTCTCTAGCAAGAAATTTTAGTTTTATACGTCTGTCGCAAGAAATAAATGTCTGTCGCAAGAAATTTTCGTTTTTATGATCTAGAAAGAAATAAATTTATAAATTATTAAGTAGGTAAATAAGGAATCGCAATAACCCTAAGATTATCAACGATAACTTCTAACCCTTTTAATGACCAGTAAAATATCCGTTCGGATGTAATTTTCCGCAACAGTCCAACATGTTGACGGTTTGCTATATGGAGTACCATATTCTAGTGAAATATGTTTTTACACCTTTTTCATACGCAAATAAACTGTCGTAATAACCCTAAGTATCATTGTCAACGATCACATGTAACCATTTTCGGGACCCCGTAAAATATCTGGTTCGGTTGTAATTTTTTGAAACGATCTGACATGTTGGCGGTTTGCTATATGGAGTACCATATTCTGGAGAAATTTGTTATTTAGACCTTTCTTTGATACATAAGCAATTTGTCGTAATAACCCTAAGTATTATTGTCAACGATTACTTCTAACCCTTTCTAGGTAGCCCATAAAATATCCGTCCGTATGTAATTTTTCCATTATATGAATAGTTCGACAAGAAAACTTTAGCCAAAGTGTCAAAATCATTGCAAGCATTGGGAATAGCATGTAGATGCAGCCAATAACTTTTCTACGCAAACTCAACCTCGGTAGAGGCGTATACAACGGTAGTTCAGATGATATTCCAAGGATATTACAGCAGTGATGACATTGCTAGAAAAAGTGCGGAGTACACTGATTGTCATGGTGGAACAAGTGATCGTTCCGCCTATGTTCGTAAAGTGGGAAGGACGCACAACATTTTCTACATATTACATCACCCGTCAATCTTATGTGATTTGTTCTCGGACACCGCTCAATCTCTCTTATGAAAGAGCTCTATGGCCGTGCGCAGTGCTCCCAGCTGTTGCCGAATGGGTAGTCTATGCCATACGTCTCTGGGGTATAAAAAGTAACTTGTTTGTGTACATTCAGGAGTTACGCCTCCCATAAGGGCATGCCATCCCGATTTCCGGCACCCCTATGTTAATACCACAGGGTCCGGATGGTCTTCGTAATGCCTCAATGATTTGTTGTGTACTGCGGACCTCGGCCGGCTGCTTCCCCTTATCCCTTTCTCTTCGAGAGGACGAACCTTCTTGCCCTTCGGGAGACTTGCCGAGACGCCTCCTCTGTTTCGGCTCGCACTCCACTATATGGTGCAGGAGGTGTGTGTTGGGCTTCTTGTTGTACAATCGAAAGCGTGCCCTGCAGTCAATGCAGTATGCCATTGTGGTGGTTGAAGAATACCGTGTGCGTACTCGGGGTCCGGCTTTTCTGGGAGGTAGTAGCACCACGGCGAGGGTTGCTCTCCCTAGTTATCCCAGACGGGAAGTTTGAGATGTGGGTGGTACGTCTCCGGATCCACCCAGTTGAAGTAGCAGCACCATTCATCCTCGGGCAAAGGGCACCGGTAGAATCTTCGGTCCGCTAGATCCTCGTGGTAGGTGTCAACCACTGCCTGCAGGTCGTGGTCACACACTTCGGGGCTTTGGGGTGGCCCTTCAGGAGGATGTTCCTGCGTGGACTCGAGCAATTTCGCATGCTTCTTTTTGAAGTCCTGTATGCGATGAACTGGTTCAGAATAACTACTTTGTGACTGAAAGATGAGCATGTCGCATGAAACTCACCGATTGGTTCGTCCCTTGCCCACCGACCCTGAACTCCGGTCGATCCATATAGGGGACATATCCCGGCGGCCTCTCCCACCGAATGAAGTTCTCGGGTGATGTGGGGTAGGCGTCATGGCAATTGTAGACAAATTCGTAGTCACATCGTTAAGCCGTCGATCCATTGGAAGAAGCAACACCGCCCTTGTGCTAAAAACAAAGAACAATGCATGAATTGGTAGTGTTACCCTAATTTGTATTGACACCAATTGGTTTACCTCGTGGCCGTAGCCACAACAATAGTGAGTGCGGGCCGTGTTTGTGTCGTGGCGCATCATCTTCTTGGAAGGTTGCGATCGCATTTCGGCCGGGCAACTCCGGCAGAACTCGGGCGTCAACGCTACACTGATCCCGGTATTTGGGGGGGCTTAATTTTCGCTTGCTGAAGAGGCGAGGGTAGAACGTCATCGTGGCCTAATCTGTGTAAAGTCGGCTAATGTTTATTGTAGTTTTGGCAATGTGATGCACATATCCTTCCCTCGGTCGGGTTTTATACTGGTAGTGAGGGGCCAGCCAAAGGAGAGAGTGGCGGACTTAAGAGAAGTTCAAATCCGTGAGCATCGGATGCTTCTGACTTTGCATGTGAAGGGACATGAGCCTGGCTATGGCGACAGCTTTACACCGGGAATCTCTCCCATTGTCAGCCTGAAGGCTAGGTCATGCAGCTTTAGGTAGCTGAAAAAGATGATATGACAAAACCTGGAAAAGGTGATAAGACAAAAGCTGGAAAAGGTGATATGACAAAAGCTTCAAAAGGTGATATAACAAAAGCTGAAAAAGATGATATGACAAAAGCTGAAAAAGCGGACAGAAATATGTAATGAACCACGTAATATGAGAAAGTACACAAAATAGATGGTATAACATAACATAGTACCAACAATCACCGCCCTAATCGAAACTGCCAACCAAAATAAACAAAAAAATTACAAACACTGAAACATAAAAGAAACTAATGCCGGCCCCTCTTCGGGGCGCCTCCTCGCTGGTGTGTAGTCCTCCTCCGGATCTGACCTCGGGAGTACGTCAGGTGCATCGGCGGCTGGTGGGCCCTCCGTGGTCTCGCTGGAGGTGTGGCGTACCTAATTTGTCGGCCACCGCACTGTGGTGGTGGGGGTGTCAAGTCTTTGCGTCGGTGGAGGTGGCGGCACCAACTGCGACGACCCAGGCTGGGTCGCTGAAGGTGGCGACACCCACTGCGATGACCCTGGCTGGGTCGGTGGAGGTGGCGGCACCCACTGCGACGACCCAGCCTGGGTCGGTGGAGGTGGCGGCACCCACTGCGACGACCCAGGCTGGGTCGCTGGTGGCGGTGTCGTGTGCCACTGCGTCGGTCGTGGCGCCCACTGCTGTTGTGCGGTACCAAGCTGAACTGGGGGTGGATCAACGAGGTACCTCGACACGGTGTTGTCCTCGTAGTCGTCATGATCATCACCCCGCCCGTCGTAGTCATCAGCAGCAGGCGGCAACCACGGTGCACTGACACCTCCAGCACCTCCAGCACCTACACGAAGGGAAGAAATGTTAAGACCAGTGACTTGGTGAGTGCAAAGCATGAAAAGTGAATGCAAAACATGAAACAACACACACCTGCGGCACCTCCAGCGTGGAAGGCTGCACCGTGGTGTGAAGAAGAATCACCTCCGGTGTCGAAGCCTGCACCCACCGCAGTCCCCTCCTGGCGCGGCGGTGCGTCGGGGACCACACCACAAGGCAGGGTGATCCGGCCAACTCGAGGGCACGTGCGAGCCGTCCGGAACCTACCGAGCGGTGGCAACGTCCTCTCTGCTCACCGCCCGTTTCTTTGGTCAATCGCGAGATCATCCTCGGCGACTCCTCGTAGAAGCGGCCTAGCATGTCGGGCCTGGAAAAAACATTGCAAATTAGATAGCACCGATATCATATGGTTAAGCGTATATCGGATACAACGTCTGCGGCGTCGCGAGCCGCGTCCGTATCTGTTGAATACGTGTCTCGGGCCGGGGGCGTGCCTGGAGGATCCGGTCGGCCAGCGTACCAGCGCGCTGCGTGTGCGAGAGGTGAACCACGTCGATGCGCTGATGCGTCTCGGTCGTATGGCGCATCGTCGGCATGGACGTCCTCGAGGGCTCGGCCCACTCCTCGATCCATGGTGCCATCCGTACGCGCTGTGCGGTGGCCCCATGCACCCCCTTCCCGATCTGGGCTGTGGCTGAGAAATGAATGTACAAATATGAGATGGCAACACACGATAGTAATTATGGAACATCGATCTAGGGAACTTACGTGTGGGCGGCGTGTGGGACCAAACGGCCGGCCGGCACTGGGAACTCCTATCGTAGGCCGAACTGCCTCATCACTCGATGGACAGCGTAGGCCTCGACCTGGACGTCGAACACCAGGAACCGCCGTGTGAGCCGATGCGCCGCGTCTCGGCGTGCCGAAGTCGACAGGCGCCGCCGGCCACACGGTTGCACTGCGCTGAGTGTGCGGCGTCCGCGATGCGTGGTCGTCCGTGAGGTGGTCGAACGCTGCGACGAACTACAGGTAGCCCTGGCGCACCGTCTGGTGTGCCCACTTAGGCTGCAGTGACAACAGAACGTTACCGTTAGTATTAAAAAATGTAGAAGCAATAGTACCAAACTTTCAGTTGAAATATCTTACCCGTCGGTGGCACCAGATGGTGCCCATGGTCGGACCGTCGACGTCGCCATCGCCTGTAGGGTCAACCGACGCCAGGCTGATGGCGGGGCGCCCGATCTGGAACCACACGTATGCCCATTTGTACAGCCCGGCGGGCATCCGATGAAAAAGGTCGACTTCGTCACGGCCCGGTACACCCGTTCGCGAGAGGGCGATGCGTCTTTGCCAGAGACAGCGGACCCCGAAGTATCATGCGGCATGTCGTCGAGGGGGGCATCCGCTATCTCCCTCGCGAACTGGACGAGGTGCCTGTCCACGCTATTCCCATGGGAGCTCGTGAACAAGCACCAGCCGAACAGCCACAGCAGGTACGACTCCAAGTGGCGGCTGACCCTGTAGTCGTCCGCCCCCTCGACGATCTGCGAAGGCTGCAAGATAGAAGATCACATATTACATGTTGTTGTAAGCTGTAATTGAAGAGTACTTATTTTTTCATAGTGTAGTTGCATACCACGAACTGTCGAAGCCACCGCAGCGTAGGACCGTGTGTCCCAGTGAAGGTCTGGTGGTCTGGTGCTGGTAGCACACCAGCGAACCGCTGAAGTAGCTGCGGGCGCCACGCAGGATCGACGTCGTGTGGCACCACAGCGTCGCCGGCGATCGGGAGGCCGAGCAGGTACGACACGTCCTGCAGAGTGATCGCCATCTCTCCGACGGGTAGGTGGAAGGTGTGGGTCCCTGGCCTCCACCGATCCACCAGAGCGGTGATCAGGGACCTGTCGAACGGAAATCGGCTACCCACATCCCGCACCATCCGGGCGAAAGGGAGCAATCCTGAAGCTCGAAGCCTACGAAAGGAAAAACATGTAATTTATTTCAGTACAACACCAGTAAGAACACTACCACAAACATATTAAGAAATCTGAATTGTAATATGTTACCTGGGGACCCAACGAGGATCGATCTCCCAGCCGTACTGCGGTGTCCTCGGTCGAAGGACGCCCAACGTGTGCGGCTCGCCTCCCTCCTCTGGAAAAGCGGTGGCGATGTGGGCACGGTGACTACCATCGACCACCGGATCCAAAGAACTTTCGAAGGGCCACTCGTCATCTCCTGGCTGGTCAGCCATACCTGTAAATAACAAATTGTGAGTTACATTTCAAAACCATATCAAAAGAAAATCGTCCGAATACTATAGGTTTCTCACAACAATGTGTTCAAACAAACACTCACGTAAAATTGTTCAAGCATCATAAATATTCAGAAACAGTTACAATAATTTTTCAGTGCACAACACTCACAGCCACATGCAGCAGGCTTACACACAGGGTTCACACAACACACAACACATTGATTACATTGCGATTAAATTGCTTCTCATGTGGTGCGTTGGCGTCGTGCAGCACTCGTCGCACAGGACGATCCACCCGCCACCGTCGGATTGCCATCTCCTCCTTCATCTCCTTCGTTTTGTGCGTGGCAATTCTTGAACGTATGTCCTGTTTGCTTGCACAATGAACATTTCTTCACGCGCTTGCCAGCTTCTGACTCATCCATGTCATTTTCGATCGTCTTGTCTTCCGACGCCCTGCTTTCCATCTACCTGCATTAAAATCTGGGACCCAGAACCTTTCATCAGCACTAGGAGTTGTGGTGAAAGAACCCACAACACCGTAACCATACAGCTCATCGCTCCAAGTTGCCATCACCCTTTCCTTCCTGAAATATTCAGATAGATAGGTACCAAGTTGCATTCCAAATAAAGCACATGCGGCTATCACATGAGAACACGGCTGTGCAAAGGTGGGGCGTGTTACACGAGCATTTGCAGATGTCCTGTAATACGCACTCCTGAATGACAACCCGCTGGTTGGTTCCACGCCGTCCTTTATCCTTACAGATCACCTCGAAGCGCAGTGTTCGTGCACCAACTTTAATAGCTCTATGCTTGGCTGCCTTCTGACTCTTCTCTTCCATGTATTTCTTGATCATGGAGGAGTACGAGAGCTTCTCATCTCTCGGCACTATCTGTGCTGCTTGATGTCTGTCGGCGAAGTACTTGGTTGTGCCCGCAAAGACTCCCTCAACAATTCCCACCAATGGGAGACACCTCATCCCTCTCATTACCCGATTGTAAACTTCGCAAAGTTCTTGGTCATCACACCGTATCTGGCACCATGTGTGTCACGTAACGATGCCCACTTTTCCTTCGGTTCGTGCTTGATCCGGTCAGAAACATTTGATTGGCCTTTGCCTTCGGCGGCGATTAGTCACGTCATCTTCTGTTGTGATGGGGAAGAGGCTCCGCCTCATCGTGTCCTTATTTGGCGATACTCTTGTTCGCCGTCTCCTCTTTGTGTTTTCTTGTCAGCTCATCGATATTTTTCCACAGAGTCTTGAACTTGCTCTCCTGGTTCTGCTTACATAGTCTTTTGAACATGTTCATGAGTTCCTTGTTCCTGAATTGCTTGTAGAAATTTGCGCCCAAATGCCTCATGCACCATCGGCTCTGCAAGTCAGGCCATGGAAATGGCTCCTCTGCCCCTGTTTGCAACTGGTTGATCGCACTAAGCAGACCAGCATGTCTGTCGTGCAGCACGCACACATCCTGATGAGTTTTGACCACCCCAATCTTCAAGTTCCGCAGGAACCATAGCCAACTCTCATAGTTCTCACTTTCTACAAAGGCGAATGCAACAGGCAGAATCTGATTGTTTCCGTCAACACCCATAGCTGTCAAAATTTGCCCTTTGTATTTCCCGGTCAAGAATGTGCCGTCCACGCACAGCAATGGACGACAGTGATAGAACGCCTTAATGCAAGCTCTGAATGCGAAGAACACTCTCCTCAGATGCCTTTTAGTTGGCCACTTGATTGACGGACAATCTTGATAATCATAGTAAGTGCCGGGATTTCTTCCCTGAATGCAAGCGAAAGCGGCGGGAAGATTGTGGTACGAGTCTTCAAACTTCCCAAACCTCGTTTCTAAGGCCTTCTGTTTCGCCCTCCAAGCCTTCCCATAGCTAATTGTGTACTGATATCTGTTCTCGATAGCTCGGATAATAGCACAGGGCTCATAAGTTAGGTTGTCCACTATCTCTGAGTACATGATATTCGCGACAAACCCAGATGACAGGTTCCTGTGAGCCATCATTGTTTCCTCAATCATACAGCTGTGCTGCTCAACCTTCGAGCATAACCAATGGGTGCCCCACTTGGCTTGTACGCGTGCACTCTCCACGGACAGCCATGGATCTCACACACCACGTCGTAGCAGTCGGCGTGGATTTCTTAACCCTGAAAGTCCTTCTTAATGATAAGGCCCAATCTTTCACGACATCCTGCACGACCTCCTTTGTCGCGTACATCCGTCGAGGCCTAACCTCGTTGAAATTTGTCTTGCCAACGTATGTTGTTGGTTTCATTCACAACCAACCTCTCAAATTGATGTGTGCTCCACTCGGCCGCACAGCGGCTCCGCACCTCCATCTTCCTCATCGGACTCATCGTCGTCTTCCATACGCTATGCCGTACTCACGGTCGTCCTCTTCCATCCTAAGCGTTATTTCATCAATTTGCTCACCTTTCGCCTGCTAGTCCCAGCGCTACTTGTGCAACATTTGCTTCGTCCTCCCCAAATTCAGATTGTTCGCCACTTTGGCAAATAATGTCCTCGTTCATTGTCTGGATGTATCGCCACGGCTAGATCCCCCAATTTCGGTATCACCAAAACTTAACTCATTTTGAGCCTGACTACACTCACCACCGTCCGGCTGCTGCTGAGGGGCAACATCCCGGGCATAGGCTTGCACTAAAAGCACCGGTTCCATCCCCGTTGCTCTGTCCCTCACATATGATCTCCACGATGCGGTTCCTTTCAACTCAACTAGCTCCCAACAAAATGGATTGTTCTCGCATACTATAGAGGCAAAATACCTTCACCGCCACTTCTCTTCTTCCATCCGAAAAGTATAATACAACCACTTCATCACTGAAGAAAATGTGCGCTCTTCGACCCTACTCAAACTTCTGTCTACATACTGGAAGTTACTTAGATCTGCACCCTCCGAACCATACATTACAACCCCTTCGCCATAATATATTCTAAATTGAACTCGTTCTGCCATATCTGCAAATCCATTCATTCACCCACGAATTAATTACTTTCCGTAAAAAATATTACGACCCCCAACTTTGCTTTGGTATATCTATATGCTACAAAAATACATATTTATTCGTACAAAAATTTGCTACATTTCTAACAATACATATCTAGGATCGTAACAATCGCTATCTCTGCCGTACTACATTCGTAAGAATTGAATATGTATATGGATGTATTCGTATCGGTATACAATATCTACATTCAATAGATCTACTACTAAAGAATTAAACAACTACTCTAACTACATTCTCTACGATTAATTTCTACTCGACATACATCAAACTACTTTCGCTATATGTACCCAACTGCATTCCTAAGAAATGAATACTTCTATCCGTTCAAAGTATCTACATTCGATATATCAACGCACACAAACCAAGATCTAAAATCATTTCTACTAAATCATAACCTACTGCTACAAAAATTAAAACGAGTACTGCATACCTACATCAAACTAGATTTGCTAGATCTACCTACACCTAACTAGATTTGCTATGTCTATACTACATCTAACTACAAACTAGGTTTGCTAAATCTTTCTACATCTGACTACATTTCCTAACTAAATTTTCTAACTACATCTAACTACATTTCTTAACTGGATTTTCTAACTACATTTCTTAACTAGATTTTCTAGATCTACAAATACAAAAACTAAAGAACGAGAAATTACCTGAATATGAAGTGACGGGCTCAAAAATCGCGCTCTATTTTTCTTCCCTCCTCTCTTTTTTCCTCTCTTCTTCTCCTCTTTTCTCTCCTCTTCTTTTCCTCATTCTGCTGCTTCTGCCGGCCGGCCGAACGCGCGCGGCGATTATAAAATATACCTGTCGCCCGTCCATCGGGCGACAGGAACCCCGCATGCTATATGTCGCTCGTCCAACGGGGGATTTTTATGCTGTCGCCTTTTCATCGGGCGACAGAAGGCTGTCGCCCGTCTAACGTGCGACAGAAAACACGAAAGGTCTCCTGTCGCCCGTCCATTGGGCGACAGGCTTATATCGCCCGATGGACAGGCGACAGACGTATAAAACTGAAATTTCTTACGACAGACATTTATTTCTGCAATTTGGAATAAAATATAATATATTTAAATAAAATTCAGGAATTGTGGGCAAGCGGCGGCGGCTCAAGCTCGGCTACCTATTGTAACATCCCAAAATTTGCCTCTAATATATTTAGTGTGTTTCTGGGATTATTTGGAATTTTCTAGAATTTATTTGGACTCCAGTTTATTGAACTAATCGCATTAAATAAAGATCACGCATTTTTGTATAAGCATAAAATCTAAAATTTTGTTTAAAATAAAGATAATCGGAAGGAAAGCATGTTCTCTTCAAATATTTTTGAAAAAGACTTCATTTAACTTAAGTCGTTGATTTTACAAAAATCTGTACAAGTGTCTGTTTCACTAAAAGAATTTTTATGAAAAATCTAAACGTCGAAAAATCACGAAACCAACTTCGTTAAGTTCCAAATAGTTCGTAGTATTTTAGAGGAATTTTCCAGATTTTTAGAACCCTTCTGATTTTTTTCCCTAAACCCATTTTGGAACGTATATGTGTATATACTTATGCATGGACGTTTGATTTCCAGCCATTCCTCCTGATTGCATGACACCTGCCATGTTAAGAATAAACTAGGAAATTAAGCGCGGCGGCACGCCGCGCACGTGAACGAAAAAAAAATATTTTTAATACAAAAAAAACCGAGAAAATATTTTCGTAGAAATAGCGGACCACGAGAACACTTTAAAAAATTTTTTCCATGCTCCGAAGGAAAAACGGACTACAAAAACTTTTTTGGGTAAAGAACGGAGAAAGCGAAAACATTTTTTCCATGCTCCGAAGGAAAAAGCGGACCACTAAAATATTTTTTGTTTTTTTAGGAAAAAGCGGAGAAAGCGAAAATATTTTTCCATACTCGGAGGAAAAGCGGACCACAAAACTTTTTCGTTCACGTGCGGCGTCTTGCTTAATTTCCTAGTATAACATATGAGAAGTTAGACACTCCGATCATTTGAAACACATAATCTTTTAGAAATTTGCATTAAAAACCGAAAATGTTTTCGTAGAAAAAGCGGACCACGAGAACACTTTAAAAAAATTTTCCATGCTCGAAGGAAAAACGGACTACAAAAACTTTTTTCGGGTAAAAGCGGAGAAAGCGAAAACATTTTTCCATGCCCAAGGAAAAGCGGACCACGAAAACATTTTTGTTTTTAGGAAAAAGCGGAGAAAGCGAAAATATTTTTCCATACTCCGAGGAAAAAGCGGACCACAAAACTTTTTCGTTTTTAGGAAAAGCGGAGAAAGCGAAAACATTTTTGCATGCTCCGTGAGGAAAACGGACCACAAAAATATTTTTCCGGGCAAAGCGGAGAAGCGAAAACATTTTTCCATGCTCCGGAGGAAAAAGCGGACCACAAAAACTTTTTTCGGTTTTATAGGAAAAGCGCCAACGAAAATATTTTTCCATGCTCCGGAGGAAAGCGGACCACAAAAACATTTTTTCGGGCAAAGCGGAGAAAGCGAAAACATTTTTTCAATGCTCCGGAGGAAAAAACGGATCACAAAAACATTTTTTTTGGGCAAAACGGAGAAAGGACCTGAACGAAAAGTGTACGGACCTATTTGTTATGATTTTGGACCTGTTCGCTATTTTGAAAAACTATAAAAGGGCTCGTTTACGATTCGTATTTAACGGGAGGTTCTTTATGTAAAACGGCGAAGGAGGGACCTAAACGCGAACCGGGGAAAAAATCTCCCTCTCACAAAAAATTGCAAAGGACCTATCCGTAATTTCATGAACTGGAGGGGTTTTTTTGCAAAAAGAGGAGAGAGGGGGGTGGGACGCGTGGCCTTCTCTCTGCGTGCGCTTTCTCCGATCCTTATATCCGGTAGGATACCACTAGTAATTGGTCACCAGTAGCCTTGCCGTAAATACTCGACGCGTGTATTCCTTGCAGCCGTTTCATCTCCTGCGCAATACCTGAATTGCTAGCCGTTTTGCATGCACTACTAGCAACTCATCATGTCCTGGACGTTCTCCATTTTTCCATGCGCATGAAGCCTCTCCACTTCCCAGACGTTTTACCTCCCATTCGTTTTATCTCTAAAGCCTAGCTGATTCCTTCATTTCAATGGCTTCTTGCTCCTCTTTTTCCTGAACGTGAAGTAGCAGCACTACTTCTTATATACATGTTTCTTCATCACTCTATTTCCTTCACGTTCCACTATTTCTAGTCATTTCTCCTGCCGAACTTTTGTTCTGTCATCGTCGCCGTTGTGTACTGCCGCCGTCTACGTCGCCGCCGCTGTTTACCTCGCCGTCGACGCACTCTCCGATCTCGCATCCCCTAAGCCGGACGGTATACCTGTTTTTCTTTTCCTTCATGTGCGCGCTACCTTTACCGATCGGTTTATCTCGTCTATGTATTTGCGTGTGTATACCTACGGTTATATTCAGCCGATACGCTAGTACAATTTTCCATATGCATGCATACACATATACTGTAATCTCGGTACCCTACTGTATTTGGCATCAGCGGCTGTTGAATACACCTTTATGGCATGAACAGTGCCATGTATGGCATCGCCGATCGCAACTCCTCTCTAGTCTGCATGCACAAGCACTCCGTCGCCGTAGCCGTCTACGCGCCGTAGTCGCCGTTGCAGCCGATTGATTCCGGCTGACTGCGTTCGCCGCCGCCGTTGCTGCCTTTGGACGACTGCGCTCGCTGTCCCGCTCTGGTCGTCTGGCCGGTCTCTGTTTTTTTTCTCACGTAGCAAATGCCCAAACCGAACCCATATGCAACCAAGGAGTATACACATATACAAGGAGGAATAGTGCCATGCAAAAAAGTGTTACATAATTCATTTCTTTCCAAAATGCGGATTTTGTCCTTTTCGCTACAAATTCATTTTAAGTCCAAATAGTATGCGACCAATTTTATTAATTAGTAAATATTAATAGCTAGCTACGCTAATTTTACTGAAATTTTATAATCAAATCTATACTGTTAAATTATTCGCGGAAAGTCCAAATTTGTGAATTTTATATCTCTTAAACTATACGTCCAAAAATACGAAAATAAATTTTATAAATCTTAGAAAATGCTAAACTTATTATCTGGAAGTTTTCGTGAAATTGTAAGCCAGTTTGATTTGTAGTATCTTTTCCGAATGTGTGTTTATACGTTGTACCGAGTGTTTAATTGGTACTTTATTTGCTACGCGTAGACGTCGAGTTGTGTGACGCTGTCGGAAGCGAAGATCAGGACCAAGATCGAAGATCAAGATCTAGACCAAAGCCAGCTGATCTTGGAAGGCAAGTTGTGCTTTGACCATATTGCTCCTAGTGTTTGAAATGTATTTTGATTTAAATTATGCATACTATGTTGTTAAAATGATTTAAATTAATTTGGGATAAAGTAGCTAATTCCCCTAATTGTTAATTCCATCCTTAATGTTAATATTTGTATGCTATGTATTCCATTGTCACCTTAAGTTGGTTTATTTAGTTGGATGCTAGTAATAATGTGCCAACACGGGAGGCTAGACCGTGAATAGTTGCTTAGCTATGCTTACGTGAAATGTGTTTCAAATGGCAAAATAATATTGACTAATGATACGTGGAATGAATTATGGAAATGGTGTAATCTTGCCACGTGATGACGTGAAGTGTAGGTACCTTTGTGGTTCTCTACAGGGTAACTGATATTATTGTTGGCATGTGTTGCACAATAATCAAACAGGGGTGGGAAAAGATTTAGTCTGGGGCAAGTGGGAAGAGGCTTTATGCCAGGTGGGCCTTTGTGGCAACAGTCTTTGGGATAACAGCCTTCGTGGCAATGGGATGAGTGTGTGAGGGGCTTTGCGCCAGGGTTTTGAGAGAAGCATGTCTTGTCCTAGACAGTTAAGGACTTCACCTTGCAAGCCTTTGAACTGGGCCTTTCGTACAACCACAGGACTGGAGTGGGACGGTCTTAGTTTAGTAGGATTCTGAAATCTTACCTTTGATACCTCAGGGTGATAGTTACGTCGGGGTAACTGTGTGGGGGAGCGTACCGGAGCTACGGCTTGGTACCCTATCCAACGGTGATTGTCGGTCCTACACTTCGATCCTTCGTGGGGGGAGTGGTAGTGAAGGCAGTACCGGAGAGGGCCATAGGTGGAGATTGAGGTTTCCGAAAAGCTTTGTTATGATCACTCATTCGCATACTCTTGTATGGCGATTCACGGCTGACGTGGTGAGTTAATTATATCTTGTTGGAAAAGTGTACAACCTCTGCAGAGTGTGTCAAAACTATTCGAATAGCCAAGTCCACGGTACTGGACAAAGCTCGGGGATTACAGTCAAGGGTTAGATTTTCTAAACTGAAATGTGGGAAGGGTGGCTGTATGCCAGAGACAATTGCTAAAGTGATTTAGGGCTTTGTGCCAAACTATTTGGGAAAGATATTGATAACTTATTGTATAATATGGTTTTACGGCTTTTGAATCTATTAAGATTATTTAATCAAAGCAAAATGCTACTTGATGCAAATCAACCACTTAAGCCATTCCTTTGGAAGAAGCCACGCATATAGTAATAGAATTGCATTTCTGTGCATAACTTGCTGAGTATGTTGTATACTCACCCTTGCTTTCAACACAATCATCAGTTGAGGAAAAGACTACAACTTCGAAAGAGGCGAAGTTCCTCGAGGAGGCAATTATCTAGGAGTTGAACCTTGTCAGTTGCCTGTGGCATATTGATGGGAGTCACCGACGTTCTTCATTCCACTGCTGATTATTTACTTTTGTTATTGTAAGCCCTACGTGGCAGACTATTTGTAAGTTGGCCTTAAGGTCTTGCAACAATTTATATTAATGTTTTGAAGTACTTTATTTATATTTTCGCTGTGTATGGATGTGATATTTAACCCTGTTTGACTGTGTGTACTAGCGTGATCCTGGACTAGTACAGAATACACAGAGGGTCTGGATTTGCAGATTCAGGTCCCGACACCTATGGGCAAAAAGTGCTGCGTGACTCAGGCTTCCCAATGTGATATTGCGGCACATTAAATAGGCTTCGACGTTCGTGCTAGGCGCGGTTGCCATAACGATGGCAGAGTTTGAGCTCCACACGGCATGGTGGCACGGGCAGATCACGGCAGTGTATGTGGACTCGATCCGACGGTAGTAGCACGAGACTACGCAGATGAATATCAACCGCACGATTAAGATCGAACGATCGTATATCTTAGGTTTAGGGTTTACGCAAGCGAGCGGGCTTCGCGGGCTGGCGGCGTGGGTTGGACTGGCTGAGCCAATTAGGGTTTCAACCCAAACTAGCTTTAGAAAATTTTCACCTTTTTCTAATAAAAATAATTCTAGAAATTAGATTAAGCTAAAATAAAAATAGTAAAAATACCAGCAAAATTTTGAAAAATATCTTAAGACATTTTAAACTTAAATAAAATATTTCCAAAAAAACTTTATTTAAACTTTTAAAATTCTTAAATACTTTTAACAATAGGCTTAATTTAAGTAAATTCAAAATAATCCAAATAAATTTTAGAAAATTCTAAAAATTCAAAAGGCACAATAAATTCAAGAAAAGTAAAAAAAAAAAAATAGGATGTTTCATTAGATTAGAGTTTTGCACAAAAATATATAGCTATAGTTTGTGTTTCCTTTTATTTGAAATTTCGAACTGAATAGATACGGGATATTCTTAAACATGGCCTAGGCTGCATGGTGCATGTCCAAGCATTTCCCAAGCAAACATCTTGAATGTGGTTTGCTTTAAAAAGAACATTTAGTAAATTTCATACTATGTTGTAGCCTTATATATCCTGACATCTTTATTGTTGGGCCAATGATCACATTTTTACTGTTGTAGTGTCTGATTTCGATAAACACAATGAAAGGACCCGTCCATCTAAATACTTTGCAAAGGAGTAATTAAGATGCGATGATCTGGATTACAAGAATCAGCAATCAAAGTTATTCAAAAGTAAACCTCATCAATTCCTTAAATAAATTGAAACGAATATGCATGCATACTTTGAATCTTCGCATGGACATAAACAGATCTAGTACTTGGAGAATTAAAAATTTAATAATAATAAACAATAGAAATCAGAAATCAAACATACCAACAAATTTTATTGATCAAAAGCATTAATTACATGAAGTTGAACTACAACGCAACAAGTACACACGTGCACCGCATATAATAAGATCATATACAATTTTTCGGTACAACAAATAAATTACACTAACATTTTACAATAAGCTTATACTACGTTAATCTTCCGAAGACCTCTGTCAGCGATCATCTGGAATCGTTAGTCATCACAGATATAAATGAGAAATAAACAACAAGAAATTAAAAGCTAAATTAATTGCTGTCTGACCTGTAATGAACGCTCATCGAGATACCAGACCGTCTAGGGCTAGTCAGCACCTCTCGCTAATTAGGGTTTCATCACTCGGCAGTACACAAACCAATTTTATTGGGTAACCATAGCCAAGCATGCACAGTACAAAAATATCTAGCACAGTGAAACAATAAGCGCCAGGTCGGTTAAAAGGAAGAAGGCACACACAACCTTATCCTCGGAACCATCAACACCAAGCAAGTCTGGCAAGCCAGGAGCAACCCCAGCAGCCATGCCAAGACCAAGCCAGCCGAGCAAGCAAAGAGCTACCTTGCCAGATAGCAACCCCAAGCAAGCCAAGTAGCCATGCCAAGACCAAGCCAGTCGAGCAAGCAAAGAGCTGCCAGGAGCTAGAAGCAACCAGGAGGATGAAGCTCCATCCATTCCACCGAGGAGGACCAAGAAGCCACATCAACCGATGAGTCAGATCCATGGGACCCAGGCTACCACCACTGCATCAGCCAAATCCCCACCATTCCCCACAATCCAGGTAATCACATTCATCCATTGGCCAATACTAGCGACATAGGATAGATGATCAAGGTAGTGCTAGGCATGACCCAAATAGCATGTAGAAGGAAGTAGTAGAATACCACTATCATTTAGAGGCGGCCTCAGCTTGAGGTGCATTCGGTCGGCGCCCCGGGCGCCCGGCGGCCACCATATGCTCCCTGGTGCACGGGAGACTCCGGGTACCATCACGGCACCACAAATCCAAAGCACACAAACCCCATTCATCATTAGCCACCTCACACAGATCGAATAATAAGAATATAACCACAAGCATTTAAATCAAATTGAGTAAACATCATCAATGGAAAAAAGGGGGGGAAACCTGTGGCCGAAGCCAGGGGAGGTGGTGCGGAGGACTGAGCTGATGGGGAGGCATAGCCTGGAGGGCGACGCAGGCGCAAGCGCTAGGAGCCGATGATGTGGCCCATGCGCGAGGGTGGGGAATCCGGCGACGCGGCCCATGTGCTAGGCCGGGGAACCTGGTGGTGCAGCCTAGGAACGGGGGCGAGGAGACTCGATGGCATGGCCCAAGCGCGGGGGAGGGGAATCGGAAGCGCTGGCCGAGCTGCGGCGGGCATCGGAGGCTGGGAGGAAGCAGAGAGCAAGAGGGAGAGATGAGGGGGGAAATATAGGCCCTGTTTGGAGCTGCGCTGTGCTTCAGCTTTGGGTTAAGAGCATCTCCGGCAAGGGCCCCTAAAACAGAGCCTCTATTTTAGATTTAAGGACTCCCCTTATGTTTTATGATCCTGTTTTCAGAGCAAAGTCCAGCAACAACCCCTAAATCTCAGCCCTTATTTTACTTTTTCTCCTATTTTGATATATCCGCTATGTGTAATCTTCATTTGACACCACTAAAATTCAATCAAAAATATTTGTAATACATAAAACATAAGCATATTAACATTTACAATTTAAAAACATGATATTTCAAATTTAAATTTAAAATTTTCAAAACATGATAAATAGATAAATAGAAACTCCGAACAATGAATCAAACTACGAAGCGCTGTGAATTGGAACTCGGCGGACGATCCCAAGGTGCACGCGCAAGGAAACCGCTTGAATAGGGGTTGTGCTCCGTTCGTGGGAATTGGGGCTGAGAAGGCAAATTTATGGGCCTCCTAATTTTAAGGGCTTGAATTGGGGCCCTGTTGGATCTGTTTTTTTACTACACTCCCTATTTTAAGGTTTAGGAGCTCTGTTGGAGATGCTCTAAAGCCCCCCAAACAACCCAGCTACAAAGCTAAGCCATAGCTGAAGCACCCCTAAAAGCCACAGCTGGTAGGGAGGTGCTTTTCAGCTGTGGCTTCGCTCGACCACCTCCCCGCTCGCTCCGTCTCCCTCCTCGTCCCGTCGTATCCCTGCCCAGTCGCCTCCTCGACTCCTTCTGGCTCGGGCGCCACCTCCCCGACTCCCTCCTCACTCGGGTCCACTCGGTTGGCCCCCAAAAGCTACAGCTGCAGCAGACAGTGTGCCAAACGACATATTAAAAAAAGCCGCAGCAGCCAGCTACAACCACTTTACAGCCCAGCAAGCCAAAAACAGCTTTTCAGTCCAACCGCAGCCTCCCCAAACAGGCTCATAGGATCGGCCGGGTAAGAAATAAAAGAAAAGAGGAGAGGAAAATAAAAAGAGAAAGAAAAGGGATAGGGAAAAGAAAAGGGAGAAAAGAAAAAGAGGAGAGGAAAAGAAAGGAGGAGAGAAAAGAAAAGAAAAATAAAATTTTAAATTCTAGAGAGTAATTTTAAATAGACAAATAGGACGCATTAATTAATTTTACCTAGAATTTGATTAAATCTGTCTCGTTGAACCCTTTTAAAAAATCCTTCGGAATTAAATTATCAATTTATTACTCTCCAAATAAATCTAAACTAAATTCAAACTACAAGTTATTCTATCCAAATAGCCAAACCAATAATTTAAAATCTTCTATTAAAAAGATAAACTTAAAAGATCTCCACTCTGAATAAAATCATATTTAGACGAAAATCCATAATTAAAGATGTTCTCTTATAAAAATAATCCATATAGATATACTCGGCAGAAATATAACAAATGGGGATAACTCTAATGGTATAGATATACAAAAGTATAAATAACACATCGATAACTCTAATGATAATATTACATAAAAACTATGAAGGAATCAATGGAAACTGTTATCAATTCTACATGTCCGATTAAATCCAAAATAATTCAGTCCAACAACGCGATTGAAACACAATTAATCTGACAAAAAAATCTGAATCCCAAATTGCATATCTTCAAAGTAAAATTGTCGACGATTGAAGAACAGGCTCCCGCCGAGCTTACTTGTTGAATGTGGGATCAACTGAAGCCCTTTTCTGCCAAAGGTGTAGCATCGAAGACGCGGGAGATGGTCCCTTAGAACAGACAGAAACACAAGGATTTTATCCTGGTTCAAGCCTCTCATGATCGAGATAATAGCCCTACATCCAGTCGCCTGGTGGCGTTTTTCCGTATTGAAATGATGAATGACCGCCCCCTCCCCCATAGGGGCTAGGGGGATTAAATACAGGGTACTAAGTCGTATACATGGTAACTACCCCCTATAATTACGCCACGCTTCCATATTTTCGGCGCACCTTCCCTGGATCTTCGGCGAATTAGTTGCCACTTTCCTTCTTAGTGGTTTGACCGAATCCACCGAGCATAACCCGAGATTCCACGCAACTTCCTGAGCATGTTTGCCCGTATTTGCCTGGCGTGCTCGTAGCCGAGCACTCCAGCTCGCACGACGGGCACGGATGCTCGAAACCGGGTAGCGAGCTCGTAGCCGATCGGGCGGGCCGATTGGTTGTCAGACGCTTGTTGGTCGTCCTTGGGGACATCGTCCAAGGGTAAAGATGGTTGGTTAAGAAACTGGCTTCCAGGGTATTATGGGAATTATCCAATCCCCAACAGCTAGTCCCCGAGGCTCAAGTGAGATGGGTTATCTCCTTGAGACTGAGAAGTCCAAGGAGGGATTGAATTCTTGATGACGAAGCATTTACCTCAGCATCTGGGCATGAAATGACCAGGAAAAAGATTTGATAGATGAGGCAGGCTCACGCTATCACATCCCGAGCGAATCATGCTCGGGGAAAAAGGTCGGCACAAGCTACACCGAGAGGGAAAATAAAACGCGATTGAACCTCGTCCCGAGTATGGATCAGATGCCCAGGGAAACTAGGCATGGATCAGACGCCTAGGATAAAGGTAACTAGCAGACTGTGAAAAAACACATACTGCCGCATCCCATGCATGGATCAGATGCACAGGGGAACTAGGCATGGATCAGACGCCTAGGATAAAGATAATTAGCAGACTGTGAACAAACACATGCTGTCGTATCCCATGCATGGATCAGATGCACAAGGGAACTAAGCATGGATCAGACGCCTAGGCTACTAGCGGATTGCGAGCGGACTCACATTGCCACATCTCGAGCATGGGTCTAATGCTCGAGGAACTGACAGACGAGCCAGGCTCGAGCTGCTGCATCCTGGACATGGACCAGACGTCCAGGGAAATAAACTAGGAAGATCTGTGCTCAAACGCAGAGCATGCTCGGCGCGGAACACAAACCGTCTCCGAGCGTAACGCGTGCTCGGAGGAACAGACTCGCGCCCGTGATGCGATGCCTGTGAATAAGAACAATTCCCCCAGCGTGCTCGAAAGGAGAGACTCGCGCCCCGAGTGAATACGTGCCCGGGCCGCGGAATAGGAAACGATCCCCAGCGGCAGCGTTTGCTCGGAGGAGAGACTTCGCGCCCGGCGAAGTGCGTGCTCAGCGGAAACGAACAGAACCGAGTGAAACGCGTGCTCGGAGGAAGACTCGCGCCCGGCGAAGTGCGTGCTTTCGGCCTTGAGCGAGAAACAGACCAGCGAACGCGTGCTCGGAGGGAAGACTTCGCGCCGGCGAAGTCGTGCTCGGCCCAGAGCAGAAACGATTCCGGCCGAAACGTTTCAGCGTGCTCGGAGAGAAGACTTCGCGCCCGGCGAAAGTGCATGTTTCGGCGCGGAAAAACGAAGCGATCCCCGGCGAAAGCAGCGTGCTCCGGAGAGGAGATACTCGCGCGCCGGCAATCGTGCGGCGGCAGCGAACAGAACGATCCCCGGCGAAGGCAGCGTGCTGAGGAAGAGACTCGCGCCCGGCGAAATGCGATGCGGCCTTGCGAACACGACTAGTCCCAAAGCGAAACGCGTGCTGGAGGAGAGACTTCGCGCTTCAGCGAATGCGTGCTCGGCACGAACACGACTAGTCCCCGGCGAAAACACGTGCTCGGAGGAGAGACTCGCTACCGGCGAAGTGTGCGTAGCGAACCACGAATAATCACGAAACGATCCCGAGCCGAACAGCGTGCTCGGAGGAGAGACTCGCGCCGGCGAAGTACTTGCCGGTGCGAACGAGCGAGTCCCCGGCGAGGCAGCGTGCTCGGAGGAAGAGACTTCGCGCGGCAGTACGTGCTTTCGGCGCGGAACACGACTAGTCCCGAGCCAGCAGCGTGCTAGGAGGAGAGACTCTGGCCGCTTTCGGCGAATCGTGCTCGGCGATGAACACGACTAGTCCCGAGCGAAGCAGCGTGCTCGGAGGAAGACTCGCACGGCGAAGTGCGTGCGGCGCGGAACACGAATAATCACGAGCGATCCGAGCGAAACGCAGCGTGCTTTCCGGAGGAGAGACTGTTGCCGGCGAAGTGCGTGCTCGGCGCGAACATGAACAATCACGAACAATCCCGAGCGAAAGCAGCGTGCTCGAGAGAGGAGACTTCGCCAAGCGAAGTGCTTGCCCGGAGCGAGAGCGATAGCCCAGAGCAAAATCGTGCTCGGAGAGACTCGCTTGGCGTCTTGCATGCTTTCGGCGGAACACTACCACGTCTCCGAGCGAAACACGTGCTCGAAGGAATAAGAGCGATTTTCGAGATATAACAAGATCAATTCCCGAGTGCAATGCCCGTCCGGTGTGAAGAAACACACGTCAGAGCTAAAAATTTACTCAGTCTTGATTCGAGCGAAAAGCACCTTTCGGGCAAGAGGATGAAATTTGCGCCGAGCGAAGAACTTGCTCGCCAAAGCAACGACTCGCCTAAGCCTTTGTTTGCTTGAGGTAACGAACTTTTCTCTTTTACGCATCTTACCTTATCATAAGTTGTGCAGTATCGGTCATCAGATGTGGAAGATGACGCCTTCGGTATTCCTTTGGCAAAGAATACGTCGATCCCCACGGACGGCGCCAGCTGTCGATGATTGGAGAACGGGCTCACGCCGAGCTTACTTGTTGAATGTGGGATCAAGCCGAAGCCCTTTACGCCAAGGTGTAGCATCGAAGACGCAGCGGGAGATGGTCCCTTAGAAAAGACATAAACAAGAGTATTTTATCCTTGTTCATGCCTCTATTGATCGAGATAATAGCCCTACATCCGGTACGCTGGCATGCGTTTTCCGTATTGAAATGATGAATGACCGCCCCCACCCATAGGGGCTAGGGGATTAAATATGAGGTACTAAGTCGTATACATGGTAACTACCCCTATAATTACGCCACGCTTCCATATTTCGCGCACCTTCCCCTGGATCTTGGCCGAATTAGTTGCCACTTTCCTTCTTAGTGGTTTGACCGAATCCAACGAGCATAACCCGAGATTCCACGCAACTTCCTAAGCACGCGGTTGCACGTATTTACTGGCGTGCTCGTGGCGAAACACTCCGGCTCTTGACAGGCACGGATGCTCAGCAGATGTAGCGAGCTCAGAGCCGTCGGGCGGGCGATTGGTCGTCAGGCCTCGTTGGTAGATCCTTGGGGACATCGTCCAAGGGTAAAGATGGTCGGTTAAGAAACTGGCTTCCAGGGTACTATGGGAATTATCCAATCCCCGACAAAAATATAGTACCCTGCATAAATACAAGCCTGGCATAATTTAAAGGAAAGTTGGATGACGTAAAACCCACAATAATGCAATATCAATCTAAATTGTAATATCTCAAAATTTTAGGAAGTGAGTTAAACCAATCGGGCAATTACTTTCAGATGTCGAGTGAGGGTGAATATTTCTGCTCTTTTTTAGGCAAGTTTCCTTGATCATGTTTTGAATTGAGGTTTTATGATATAATTAAATGTTGGTTTTGCTATGGTCACTACTTGCATATCAAAAACCTATTCTTAAATTAAAAAGGAGAAAGTGAGAATTTAAATGAATGGTGGAAGGAATGGCAAATCCAGCTGAAGGAGCAGTTGGCTTGCATATACATTATTATAATAGTGGGTATAGAGTGCCCAGGATTGTGAATGTTTGAGTTGCGAGTGGGGCTCTCTGCATATGCTAGAATATAATGTTGAACAAACTAACACTCAAGCAATGGGCCGTATAACGAGTATCAACCATAGTTTGGATGACCACCCAAGAAGGTTGTTCTATGAAAGATGTTGTATCTCCACAACGGGTATGTAATAGATAACTAGGGTGGTAAGATCGATATGGGCCTGGAGAGGCATACTGGTAAGACCACACAGGTAAGACCGGTAAGGCCTGTTGAGGCAAAACTGATAAGACCGGTAAGACCGATAAGGCCTGTTGAGGCAAAACTGATAAGACTAGGGATGCTAGCAAAAGCGGTAAGGCCCATTGTGGGCACCTGAAAAATATGAATTGAACCTCACTCATGCGTTGGACTAGAAGTGACACCATACTCCATTTAAGTATATGCTCACTGCCACTAATAGTCCTATGCACAGAATATTAACCAAATGCCCCTCACTCCAACAAATATGAGCCACTCGATTGCACTGTACGCATCTATGTGTCCAAGAGAGTTCCGATTCTTTTTCGACCATACTAGGATTGAAACCAACCCTTTCAAGCGTAGTACACATCGGCCACTTCAGAACCTTGGTATCGCTCACCCCCACCGAGGGGTGTGCATCGCTATAGACAAGGAACGATGGTCACACATGTCCACACATCAGACGGCGGAGAACAATTCCAGATACCTGGATATGTGGCCGGCGTTAGTTCCTAAGATCAAAGCCTAGAGCCCACATATCCCACATTTGAGATGTACCATTACATATACACATGTCTGAACATTGACATATCATAAACGTAGACTAGAAAACTATTACATCTACTTAATAATACAAGTAGACTGGCCAAATATTACACCGAAAAGTAGATTGCAGCCAAAATTAAGCATAAAGCAAAAGTAGGACAGTAGTATGCCCATCCAAAACCCAGAGGCAACTGACTAGGAAGAGCCCTACTTCATCCATCCAAACAGTTGTCAGACCCCGGTGCGAAGTAAGAGTCATTGAGGACATTGTTTGTACCTTTGTCTAAATATTTTAAATTAAGCAATAGTGAGTACACGTATGTACTCGCAATACTTTAGTGCATGAAAATAAATGTACATGCAAGGTTAGTCCAAAGGAATATGCTTCTACACTAAGTTTATTTTCAACATAAGAGAGATTTTATTTGCAAGTGAGTAATTTATCAAACAGTATCGAAATTTGAAATGAGCTCTTGATATGAAACTAATAATAGTAAATAAATTTTAATTCCATCATTTCATGACCCTCCATGGCCATGAACAACGAATAAATCATAGCCAACACTGGCTTAAGAATGTACCAACCCGTCACAACACACTTTCAAAAATCTTCGCAAAAACATGAGCTATACTTGACATTACTTTCCCAAGTTGCTCATGATCGTGAGTACGGCTAATTAATTAGATTATATCTCTGCAGCGAGTGTACACTTTACGCACATGACACATTCTAGCAATCATATCAACCATGCCTCGCAATACCTATGGTACCCAATTTGCTAGATTGTGATGAAACTGTTTAACTAGCTAGAGCCTAACCTTGCACTAGCCCCGGTGATGACTAACCCTTGCTATGGCACTGGAAATCCAGACCTGTACACTTAGTACTAACGATGGTTTACGCTCCATTGTGTCCTTCCCCCATAGCAAGGCATACACCGTTGTATTGGAATGCTTTAGTCCCAACGCATCGATGAAAGGAGCACATATGAGCGAAACCGTACTCTCGTTTTGCCCTTACTACTTTGGCCTACCAAAATTCAAAGCAAAATCGTAGCTAATTTACTAAGCTAAGGCTATCCCATACTAGCACATGTGGTTGCACAATTTTACTTAGGTGATAGCATTAAGTTCGGTCCTTAATTTGACACAGGCGAGAATCTCCCCCTTTCTACGTGCAAGTCTTATGCTTCGCACATCAGGTTATACTCATATCTCGCCCGTGCCTAAATCATAAGTTTTATTTTCATTTTTACTAGAACTAGTAAGGTGCCCGTGCGTTGCAACGGTGTTTCAAAAAAAAAAAGTGATACATATTATGTAACGTGATCCAAATCGTACAATAAACATTAAAATTCTTGTACACACATATCAAGCAAAATACACATTTAGTAATTGACATCATTTCTTGTCCAACATGAATACAAAAAAAATATCCTAATTACTACATAAGACATCTAGGATGCAAGAATATCTTTGAAAATATTCTAATTAGTACATAAGATATCTAGGATACAAGAATATCTTCATAGCTGAATGCATCTGTGTTGTAATGGGCTCATAGGAGCACCATAACACATAAAAATATCATCCCCCTCTCTCTCTCTCTCCTCACTCTCTCCACCAGTCTACCTCTTTACCTCTCTATCTTCACCATTGAGCAGTGGAGCGGACCGGTGATTGGCAAGAATTGGCAACAGCGCAAAGGCCATACCTGTAGAGTCCTGTTCTTGATATACATGCAAATGCAGTTATTGTACTACAATTGTTGAATCCTCTTTCTTGATATCTTTGAAAAACAACTAAAACTTACAATGCTTTTGCAGTGCGACTTCATTGTGTCTTTCTAGGATAAAGCGTTATGAATAATTCGACCGGACAAAGATATAAATACATTTTATCTTTCAAAAAATAAAATCCCCAAAGTACATCGAGATAAAGTGAGCGATGTCCATCGAGATATAATGGAGGATGGCAATTGACAATTTTATCGATCCTTCGAGAAATAACAAAGGCGATAGATACCTTGAGAAGGCCATCGATTCACATCGTCTTTGAAAATGTCCATCTCCCATAGGCCCAATGACGATACTCTCCTTGAGGTCTCCTATGTAGGTAATCACTACTTATAAAGTCGAGTTCTAAATTATATCATTACAAACACAATAATGTAAAAGGGAAAATATTCAAAATGCAGATTGTTTCAATCTACAAAGTGTGAGGATGTGGTGAGCAGGTTATTCAACACTTATTTGCTCCCTTTGAACTATCCTTCCCTTACTACATCTTGGTTCCAAGAGTCGTACACAACCTAATTAAACAAAGTAATTGAGGCACGATGTGATCTACTAATAGTATTTGAAGATCACCTCACACTTCTAGCTATCACCAGGGCTCCAAAAACAAGAAGTGGATGTGAATGAAATCTTTCACGCGGAAACAAGTGATTGAAGTAGAACAACGGTTGTTTCTAATTCGCTTGGTTCAACTTTAAATGTCGAACTCGAGAACCCATTAGGCCATTCCAAGAATACTTTGTACTTAGCAGAAAACCCTCACTATCATTTTTCCTTGTTGCTAAAGAATATTATACTCAGATAACAACTTAAATTTAACATTTTGGGCACAAATTAAGGAGGGGTTGGCACGATTGGAATCCAATCTAACCTTGGAATTTGGATGAGGCGTAGAGCTTATGAGAGTAGGCGGATATGCCACCTTTGGTATTGTTCCTCTTCGATTGCCATCTTCTCCTCCATCGGCAAATCGAAGAACTTCTTGCTCTCTGCAAACACGCTCTCTCTAGCGGGGCACCTCGATCCCGTGGTTGGTCACGTAGAAGAAGCCATACTCCATGCACGCCTACGGATCAAGATCAAACACGTTATGCTTCTTTGCGTCCATCAAATAAAACAAAGACCTCGAAGAAGTGCGAGAAGGGACAGAAGAAAGAGGACGGATTCCAAAACTCACGGGATGGATTTGGCGTGAAAGCATATTCTTTCGGTGTTGACATAGACAAAATCATCCAGCGGAAATGGAAAACAGGACTTCTCGGTTGATACTGTATAGGTAAAGAAAAACTTAGAAGTAAAGTAAGGTGCCCGTGCATTGCAATGGATTAGAAATCACATCAGCGAATAGTAATAAGCAGCTCTCTCAAAATTCAATGCTCCATATGTAATGTCACTTTGAATAGCATGCCTAGGACCATACCAATATGTAAAACTATAGCACTTTTCCACAAGTATGATCAGGTTGGCATATGGGTCTCTAATTTTGTATACATTAGCAATTGAATGAATAGAAGGCTATTGCTGGATCTAATCAAAATTGAAGAATTGCTAGAATTAGGAAAGAAATTGAGGACTCACCAAAGTTCTAATCTATAAAATTATCAACACTTTAGTTCTCCAATCTCATTCCCTTATCATCTAGGCATCTAGTAGTGTGCAGTTAGTAATTCGACGGAGAGGAGAACACCAGGTGTGATCAAGCAGAAACTTTTATAGTTTGTGCATTTGTTCTCCAACCAGGTTCTAGACACTTAGCATGTTAAAGATGATTTGAACCAAATGTCAACAATATCTGAGATAGGATTAACTATGATTGCAAATATTGTAGAGTATGGGAAGGCTCTGTGGTCTCAGGCCGGGTGATATTTACCTCGGCATATCGTTGCTTGAGATGCTTACCGGAGCCCTCTTGATGGTATGTTTCCAAGGCGCTGGATCTGCACAAAGTTTGTTGGTAATTTGCTATTCTTGCGAGAACCACGGAGATAGCGGACAAGAAAATATGGTCATGATGCAAATGATACATATGTCACAGATCAACAAGCAAGTAGAATTCAACGGTGTTTGTTTTACGTCCTTAGGCTTGGCATATCTGCTCAAAGCAACGGCCAGAGAAGCGACGAATTGCTTGATAGCGAATCTTCTTAGCGGAGATGCATGCAATGAGATGAATATGTCCAGGCCACCCAATGATTTGAGCATTAAAGGCAGAGAAAGAGAAGAAACCAATCACAAATCGCAACAACGATGAACAATCGGAAATGAAGGTTGGACAAGATACATTGTAGATGACTACCGGAATAATTGGAGGCATACATTGTCTTTTAGTTAACATTCCTTACTTAAAGCTTCTCTGAGAAAACATTCATTTATGTTAGGCATCGGTCATTATATAGAATGTTCAATAATTATGTTGATCAAATAATATTGAAGTAATGAAGTATCTGACTTCTTGCTAATATTTGCACACCAATTCCTATTTCCTACCAACCCCGATAGTAACATTTCCAACTCCCGCAAGTCACCAAAGTTCTCATGTTCCCACATAAACATAGCGTAACACATTTTCTATCCTTTCTAAACAAATCTAGTACTGAGAATAGAAAG
The DNA here is from genome assembly GCA_036346355.1 of Rhipidocladum racemiflorum. Classification (NCBI taxonomy): domain Eukaryota; kingdom Viridiplantae; phylum Streptophyta; class Magnoliopsida; order Poales; family Poaceae; genus Rhipidocladum; species Rhipidocladum racemiflorum. The sequence goes on from CM070590.1 coordinate 18,178,740, forward strand.
CGCATAACAATTCATGATATTCAAAATAGACAAGCACAAATGCCCAAACCAATAAAGCGAGCGAAGCGATTGCTCCCAAAATCAAGCACCCATTATTCCAATCATGCAAATTGAATGGCCACTGCCGGTTCTTCAATCAAGAAAATTAGCATTACTTCAGTATAAAATCAATCATAAAACCAAAGTTATTTACCATGGAATGTTTCTTTGGAAGGAACTAGCAGAGATCCCTTGGATGCATTAAGTATACCAAGGCGTGGATGCTCTTCCTGGTAGAAATTTGAAGGCAATGATTCAACAACCTGGCGGAGAGAATAAAAGGATAACATTACAACAATTAGAACCGGGAGTGTTTGGTTTATCTTCGGTGGCATATCTGCTCAAAGCAACAGACTCGAGAGCGGGCGTTGATAAGAGATCACATTAGTAGATATGCAAACCTCATGTTGCAGACATGTTGCGATTAGCACATGGATTTTATAAAAAAATTACTTGATGCTTTCTAGTTAGCACACCAATCAAGTTCTAGTGCTGCAATGTATACCCAAGCTAAAAAAGAAAAAAGGCAACGACGTGCCATGTAGTTCTCCATCCTAACACAGATAACAAAGTATCCCAGCAACAAAATCTAATATACCAAAGAGAGGCATATAACTGGAGTCAAACATTACTTTATCTAGTAAAAGAGTAAACACACACATGTCTTTGCTCTACCACGATCATAATGAAAGAAAGAATGAGGAAAACTACTGATTGATCAAATGGTGTTAAAATGATCAAGTGTATTATGTGATAGGTCGAAAATTGACATCCAAATGTGAAATTTACCCAGAAGTATCCATTACCATCCATGTAATCAGTAAAGACAACAAAGATCAACAAAGACAAAATGAAATAATCAAAGTATCATGGGCAAAAGAAGAGTAAAGCTGAGCGGATAATTGCAAATTTACTTTGATGAAGACGCTTAGCACTCAAAGCAACAAACACCGTATGAAGCCGGACCTCATCACTAACAATTGATTCGACGATAAGCAACAATCACACGATGTAGAAAAGGTTATGGAGAAGTAAAATTTGAGGGATCCCAGAGGCCAACCTTGACATAGGCGTCGTCGTTGAGGCGATGAAGCGGTGTCGTCGACCTTGTCGAGTGGTAGTGGCGGCGAACGCCGACGTCCTGCGTCCTCATCCGTAGCGACACAAGCACGCATACGCGCCTTAGCTCGGAACACCAAACCAAATGGGATTTCTTGTAGGTGCGGTGCGGCCGGTAGCGATGCGGCCACTTAGCCTTGGCGCTACGTCGGCGAGGAAAGGGGTCGCCGTGGAACTCCGGCTCCTTGTCGCCAGTGCTTTGTGCCTAATCTGTTGAGGTCAGCGCCACCCGCCTCCTGATGTCGCCTTCTTCGGCGGACCCGGCTCCTCTCCTGCACCCAGCGTCGTCGCCTCGTCCTCGCCCATGGCCATCTCCTCCTCGTTTGGCTCGCCATTTGCGCAGACGTCGTCCTGGCGACCTCTCGCATCCTCACTCCTCCGCCTTCTTCTTCTTCCTCCTCCTCCTGCGCCTTACGGCGTTCGGCGCATGCTGCGAGCGCGTTTGATGAGCTTCGGGGCCGGTCGAGCTCGGGCTCGGGGCAGTCGAGCTCGAGGCTGCAGCGGAGTGCCGCCACGCAGATGGGGAAGAGTGGGGGAGGCGTGAGGGGAGCTTGTCGCGATGGGGATCGAGGCGACAGCGTGAGGCGAAGGGGCGAGCGGCGGCGTGATGGTTGAGGGCACGACGGGCGAGTGGGCGACGTGCGCGGTTAGGAGGAGCGAAATGGGCTGAATTTTGGGCTGTACAGTGGACGATCCAATAAGCAGAGTAAACTCCTCTTTTTATTAGTTTAGATATCAACAATATTTAATCATCTCCAACATTTTTCAAATTGATCAAATAGTATACCCATCTATTTGTCTTTTCAACTTCTATGGCATAAATAAGCAAATGCAGTAAATACTCGATTATACCCATTTAACATTTCATACAATGCTTATACCTAGCTTAGGGCTAACAAATTTCTCATGTCAATATTATTAAGGCAATCCCACAACTTAAGAATATAACTATATATCGAGTTCCACAATATATCGACTTTACAAAAATTACGCGCATACATAATAGTTTGATAAAACAACATAGACACCATAAAATAATAGGATCAAAATGATCAAAGGAGGGTGCTTGCCTTGCTACTCGTCGTCTGTTACGTAATCCGAATTGTTGGTGAGGTCATCATCAACGAACTCAGAAACACCGGCGTCTACACGTCGTTCGAAAAGAAGCATGGCAAACAACAAATATCAAACTTTTAATGAGGGCAAAAAGAAGTCAAATATAAAACCAAATTGAAACTTACTAAAAGGGATATGGTTGGTTTTAGGATTTTTAAGGTTATTATTAAGCATGTTGGTTCCTTTAGCCTTCTATTCGTGATTTGGTCTTTTTCATATTCTTTGGACAAGAGACAACCTTGGGTTTATTCGAAGGCATGACTTCTTGATTTATATGTATATGTTATTCTTATTTCTCAAATTCAAGAAGCTAAAATTATAATTATGTATAAGAATAATTATGAATTCAAGAGGATAAAATTATTAGGGTTTATTAACATGTGGTATTGAGTTATCACGAGGTGATGTGCGTATGTGCAGAGCAGTTCTCAAGGGTTTAGGCAAAAAGGAATTTAATAAGGTACATGAAACCTAAGCTTTAAGCTACTGTCATAGAGCTTAATTTCATGATTTTTCAATAAGTAGGGTTCTATTCTAAAGGTTTTAGGGACTACTTGCATTATTTCATTATCCTTTTACATTTTTGATATGGCTTTATCCCTTCCTAAGTCCTAAACATGTATAAACAGAGTTCAAGACCTAAATATTTTTATATACACAGTATGAGCATCATTTTTAAAGATCATAGGATTTGGTTTCGCTGAATTTGAATCTTTTAAGGACAAGTTATGCACATTTGAATTTTTATATGTATTGAATTTACCCTATTTAAGCATTTATTACAAAATAAGTCTAACTTTAAATATTTTTAATATATTTGGACAGGTTTTGACCCATGGAACATGATGAAATTTGTTTCATCATTTTTGGAGCTGATTTGTGAAAATTGTATACACTACACATTCTAAGCCTATAACATAAATTTGAGCTCATTTACTGTACAATGATCAAAACTAAAATATTTTTGCATATTCAAATTCTACATGAATTTACACAAATTTTGAGACTTGTCTCACTAAATTTGGGGCAAAGATGAAAAAGTTATGGGCATTTGATTTGGCTCGGGCATGGAAATTCCAATAAAATAGAAAATACCCTTTTGAACTGTTAAAGCGCCTTTCTATTTATTTGAATTTACGGCGTGTATTGACAATTGGGCTCCATGGGTCAGCGACTGTGCATGTGTGTATGAGGTGTGAGGCTAACCAAACGGGCCCACATGCTATTGAGACAGAGCAGGGGAGCGGTAGTGCGGTGGTCACTGACTCACCGGTGGCAGAGGGGGGGGGGGGGTCCGTGGGGCTCAGGTGAGGGCACGGTGAGCAAGAGGGTGGCTTAGGGATGCTAGAGGACCGGTTAATGGCGTCGTATTTTGGCCAAAGCAAGACTCTCGGTGGAGGTACTAGCGGCGAGCCATAGGGGAGCTAGGAGAATGCTTAAGCTTAGAAAAGAAGGGGTAAAGCACCAGGGAGGCTAATCGGGTCCATTTCGGTACCTAGGAGGGTCAGAGGATCGTCAAGGAGCTCTGGCACCGTGCGACCGGTGATGAAGAAGGAATCTGAGGCGGTGGTAGTTCGTCGGTTCGAGCTAAAATCACAGAGGGGAAGGATTAAGGAATCGAATAGCAACTTGTGGCAAGAGGGAACGGTAGTTGAGCTCACCCAATGATAGATTTTGCGAAATGTGCTCGCCGGCCTTGTCCCTGAGCTCGTCGTGCTCTCGGCGGTGGGGCCGAGGTATGGGCAAGCGGGAGCATTATGTGAGAGATTGGGGGCCTTTAAAGCGTTGTATAGTAGAGCTGGCGAGGCAGCATGGCCATGTGTCATCTGCTTGGGCAGAGCGAGAGGGAGGAGAGAGACCAACGAAGTTCGGTTGGGAATCAACGAAGCAGGCAGCTCGCACACGACGGGGACGCATCATGGTGCAACAGCGTGATGGAGACCGAACGGCAATCTATCAAACACTCCACGTGCGTACTGTAGCAATGCCAGAGATCAAAGTTCATTTAATTTGGCTTGGCTGATTGTGAATGTCTTTGGGCTTTAAACGATTAAAAAATTATTGGAAAGATTTGTGTAGACAGCCCAATGAATAAGGTTTCAAATGCCCCTGGTCTCACTCAGTGTCCTAATGTAGTTTTCAAATTAAATTTTTTGAAATTTTGCTATTTTTGAGTTGAATTTGAATATTTAATGCACCTTGGTGCTGTGCAAAAATTGTGAAAAATTTATATTTAATCACCTTAGATATTTTAGTATTTTATGAAATTATTTCTTAGGTTAGGTTACTTGGAGTCTTTATAAGTTTCTTGTGAATTATTCAAAATTGATGAAAAGGCAATTAATGTATCAAATAAATCTCAAAATAAATAAATTCAGTAGAAAAATCCAAAAATGCATTACACAACATGCTAAGTCACTTTATTCTATTTTCACATTTCTTGGGATGTTACACCCATGGGGCAAAACCGTTGAAGCTAGGGGTGCTATATTTAAATGCCATGAGATGAGTACTGCCGATGTGCATTGAAGTTGAAGTACAACTGTTAGTTACGAGTCAGCGGAGACGGCCTCGGAAAGGTGTCAACGGCTTGAGCTAGCAGGGTTGGAGATATATAGCCATCTGTCTAGAATAAACACTCTAGGCTTTGAGTAATCAGAGTAACTATGGATAAAGTGATACAACCCTACGCATAGTTAAAATCATGAATTCATGCTTATCACCTTTGGAGAATATGAAGCTAGTATGTCTCATATACGTGTCTTAGTAGTATTTCTTTCAAAATTAAAACTTGCAACGTTTTCAATTTAATAAAACCTACCGTCATAAACAGTTGAGAAGGAAGTGGTGTTATAGTAAAAGCGGGGTTATTTTCTCATTATTACACATTGCTACTAATGCTTGCTGAGTACTTTTGTACTCATTCTTACTTAATTCCCCCTCTTCTTAGAGCCTAGCACCAGTGACGTATGGGGTGAGGATCACCCGCAGGATCAGAGTTACGAGGAGGAAGACTACCGAAGGCTAGATTGTCGGGCAGACCATACACCAGTTTCGTCGATCTACAGGGTACTTAGTACATATGTATTGTATTTTTGTTGTACTTGGATAATATGTATGAGTTAATGTTACTAGACATGTAACCCTGCGTGGCAATGGATATAATAATTTCCCATTTCAGTCTCTATTATTGTTTTGCTGCAACACTCTGAACATGGTGTATTACTGATAAAGTGTCGGGCTCTCCCAATATTTTATTATCTAATATGATGAGATCAGTATAACTAACTCAGAGTAATGACGATGTTACCCTGAGTTAATTATGCAAGTCACCACACACAGCAGTATGGCAACTGAGTTGTTGAGTGGCATTACTCATTCGCTGTTGCGGTGGTCCTTCCTGACAAGCTTTCTAACGCTTGCAGTTGTCCTCCAATTCCTTGCGCTCATCTTCTAGATCAAGGGTCTTGTTAACCAATTCCTCTTGCTTCAATTGACTCTTTGAGCAAGTTGCTTACATAGTCTTACCACTCACTTTCGGTGTTATAATCTTTCCTGAAGTAATTTCTGGAATGATCATGGCTTCAGAAATTGCTTAATCTTTCTGTGGGCATTCTTTAACAAAATGACCCAACTCACCACAGTTGTAACATGAATGTTTGGGTCGTCGTGCCTGGTTGATGGGGCATTCTCTAGCCCAGTGACCTCGTTTATCACACAAGAAACAGTTTCATGGTGACCAAGTATCACTGATTTCCTGAGGTAGATGGATAGAGTTGACATGTTTCTTCTTCATTTCTTCACATGGCACAGCAAGTGTGGATGACAATCCTTCTCTTTTCGCTAACTTTTGAGCAATGATGGCTCGAAAATCCTCTCGTTGATGCCGAGTCACAGCGGTCACTATTGAATCCAGGGGACATTGAGCTGGACAATGATCTTGGCCTTCACAAAGATAGCATGTGATGTTCATGAGACATTCTCCAGGTAAATGGCTTCATTCACAGCTGTAACAATTGATTGCATGTTCATCGACAGTGTGTCCTATCTCTCCACATCGAATGCATGCACGATCTTTCGACTTGTCTGGGTGACAACACTTCAAAGAACAACGTCTTGGTATTGTATTCGGTATAGGGGTTGTACACTTCTCTAAACTTGCGGTAGTCACACTATCATCTGATGACTCAACAAACTGACGAAGGGCGGTGGCAAACTCCAACCAAGTAATTTCTTGTGGTGTCTTGCGGGCAGCATGATGGTTCTTCCACCACTCCAAGGCAGCTCCTACCAACTAGTGGCTAGCATACAAAACCATCTCGTCTCCTTTACACTGAGCAAGGAGTAACTTCTTCTCAATCACACGCAGCCAATCCTCTGCCTCCATAGGTGAAACATTACCAGCAAAGATAGGCGGGCGAGTCTTCATAAACTCCGAAAGTCTTGAATATGAATGAGGATCTCGAATAGATGTAGGCATCCCATTGTCATGAGACTGCTAATCGACCAAGTTTTGCATCCGTTGCATCATCTGCATGAGCTGAGTTTGGGTAGTGACAAACTGATCCAAGTGTTGAATTATCACGGTTGGTGCGGTGGACAGCTGTTGGTCATAATCTGCATTATCACTAACACTAGTAGTAGCAACTGTTCTGACTTGAACTACCTCAGAATCACTGCTGTAGTTGGCCCTTTCCATCTGTTGATCATTCCAAGGTTTATGTAAGAGGGAAAAAAAGCATAGATGAGGTTCAAGAATCCTATTGCGGGGGAACAGGTTTAACCCAATAACTTAAACAAATATTATTAATAACTTGGTATGGTTGCTTATAAAAGCCTAAAAGCTATGCAACACATACTGCACACCCAGCAATCAATGAAAAACCAAATTACCTAAGCACACAATAATCTAGTGTCTAAAAGGGTAACACACATATCTTTACATACGCGACTCTCACACACGAGTCTCAACTGGCTACTAAAGCACTGGTTCTTCTAGCCTCTGGAACACTTCATCGCTCCACTTCTCTTTGAGCTCAATGATTCCTTACTTCACGATCCTCAGGGTTGACAGCGACACCCAGTACTTTCTCCTTAAGTGTGAAACATCGTTAACTATTCGGAACGACTCAGGTAAGATTTTTATTTAAACCAGGGGGAAAAGATAGAAATTTCAGCAAAAGGGGAAAGAATAGAAGAATAAGATGAGTCAAGAACTTGTTATTCTTTCAAGTTAAAATTTCTCTTTAGAAAATAATTTTGAAGCTCCTAAAGACGACCAATCTATCTACGGTCAAGACCTATAGTCAGTATGGCTCTGATACCACTTCTGTCGGGACCCGAATATGCAAATCCGGACGCTCTGTGTATTCAGCACTAGTCCAGGATCACGCTAGTGCACACAGTCTCAACATAGATGAAATATCACAATCATACACAGCGGAATAATAAAATAACACAATTATAGAATATAAACTATTAAACGACCTTAAGGTCAACCTTACATTTGTGAGGCCTTAATGGCTTCAACTCCAAATAAGCAACAGCGGAACGAAGAATGTCAGTGAATCCCATCAATATGTCACAGGCAACTGACAAGGTTCAACTCCTAGATATTCGCCTCTTCACGGAACTCCATCTTCGAAGGTGTAGACTTCTGCTCAATTGGTGATTGTTGGTTGCAAGGGATGAGTACATAAAGCACTTAGCAAGTCATGCACAGAATGCAAATCTAATAACTATATGCAGGGCTTATTCCAAATGAATGATTGAATTGGTTATTTGCAATAAAGCAGCATTCACAAATAAACATAATAGATTGTAAAGTAGTAAAACAAATAACATTAGTATTAAATTTCATAGTTATTTCACAAGTAAAACATCCCACATTCTTAACAAGTTATCACCTTTTCACAGGCAAAATGCCTCCAATCCCAAGTTCATTTTCAAGAAAATCTAACCCTTTGACTGTAATCCCCGAGCATTGTCCAATACTGCAGACACAACTATTCGAATAGTTTTTACACTCTGCAGAGATTATACAATTTACCCACAAGATATAATCAACTCACCATGTCAGCCGTGAATCACCATACAAGAGTATGCAAGCACCGGTAGCAGCAGCAGCATCACATGTCAGCCGTGGATCGTCCTCCACGGCGCAGTAACAACAGCGTCACCACAGCAGTCCACACGTCCGGGGATGGGATGCCGTGCGTCGGTGTGCAAGCACCGGGTCGCTCGGCAGGGGCAACGAGAGGAGGTGGCTAGGGTTTCTAGCGAAACACCTCTAAAACGCACGAAAGTGAGTTCTGCGCCCAGCCTCCTCCCCTCCTTATATAGCCACGAGGTGAAACCCTAGTATGTTAGGGCCCATCTACGCGCTAACCCCACGAGGTCCATTAATTACGGATCCAATCCGAAGTAATACGTCCCAGTCCGTTAAGTGTGTGACCCTATAGGTTCATGCGCATTTGGACATTGATTCGAAAAACCCTTTTCTAATCCAATAGTCGGTAGTGGCTCCTTGCAGAGCATGCCAACTCCCAAACGCATATGAGTAAAGTACTGATGTAATAATCCCATTGCCAAACTATGTGAAGATCGAACTCAAGGCGAGAAGCATGTCATCCTTTGACAGTTCAATCCATCTCTCGTATCCGTGATATATTAATAAGTTGTGATTGACTCCTCAATCATGGCATGGCCATGCACTTCCTTAATCATATCACACGAGTGGCCTATACATATATCTCCGTTACACTGGAGTGGCAAATCCCATCTTGATCGCTCACTTCCCTTTGCATGTTTCATAGTGAACATGAAAGCTACCTTTATAGCTATCCGGTTAAGAAATAGTATTTGGTAACCCCAAGGTAAACTATTATACATGTACGAAATGTGACAATCTCAAGTCTAAGGATCATACATCTACTATGTATGAGTAACATTCTCGCAGTGTCTCATTGTGGGTCTATCTAACCCATGTTATTTAACATGTGTTCACAATGAATTGATGATATCTCCATATCACATGATCTATGAAACATGATCATCGATCAATACATGTGCTGATCTATTCATCGTTGTCCACTACGATGATATCCGATCAGAGATACTTACAGAATTGTATCAATAAATAAAGAGTTTCATAAGCAAGTCACATACTTGTTGATCAATATAATGATATGCATTCATTGGACCAATAATCATATTATTATTCATAAACATAGTCATGTTATCTATATGATTGCCTCAAGGGCATAACACTAACAATAACATGTGCAAAAGGCTCAATACTATTCTACCAAATAGCTCGCAATTTCCTTGCAAAAAAAGCTCTTAATTAACTGAAAGACACAATTCCACTCATTAACCTAATTTCGATGTTATTACTGATTTCCAGAAATAATAGTCTACTGTTATTTATGTTTCTTAAGTGGAGATCTTTTAGAAAGATATTACAAAACAAACAACATCCAAAACAATGAACCTAAGCTAGCGAGCTAATAACCCAGCAAAAATAAGAGTATGAACAAAAAAACGCTTTCCTAACATAGAATTTTTTTTTTGAAACGACTAACATAGAAATAAAATAGATAGATGCAGTATGCTCTAGCTAGGTAGTGACCACCAAAAAGTTCCCATATGATGTTCTTTAGAGACCTTAATTCTGCTCATGCCACTAGAGATCGACTGCTCATGTCTTTTCACCACATCTTTGAACTGTCTTTATCCAAAACAGAACAAGCAATTGCCGCATAAAATAACCAACAAATTAGCAATAACATCAAGTATGAGTATCTCTCACCTAAAAAAAATGATTGAGCGAAGTGTCACATCACCAGTCTTATTCCAGCGAGCAAAGACTTCCTGTGAATTACAGGCAGATATTGTTTTTTCTATCGCAACCTATATTTTTATCCTGAATTTGAAATAAGATACATATATAAATATATGTTTTTTATATACAGAAACAGAGCGGATACGGATCATTTGGCGGATACTAAACACATAAAAAATATATAACTTCAGCAACAAAACTGTCAAAATATAATACCTATTAGAGAATTAGTTATCCTTAACAACATAAGCAAAATTAATTTATATTATAAATTAGTCACTGACTACAAAACCATAGAGAATATTAAAGGATATTGATGTTTTATCATATAGGATATGAAACAGATATTACTCTGTCCATATCATGACTCATATTTTGCAGATACGGATACCGATGACATTGGATACGAATCGGGACCAAAAAATAATGTTTCTTGCAGATTTGTTTGGATCCACCCCATTTTCACCCTAACTACAAGTCTACAACTATTCATATCTTTCTCACCGAAGAAATGAAACCTTAGTATCCTCGATAATGCTATTGGCAGTGTGTTAAGATGGCACCGGATTTCACATGATGGCGTAGGAACAGTGAGCTTGTTTTACCCGATGTGCAAACAAGGGCAGCAACATGTACAACACAACAGTAGTAGCTAGCTTTTACCCTCTCCCAGGGCCTTAACAATTCACCAGCTTTTTTCACTCCTCCTGTAGTCCGCCAATGCAACGCAGGCCAGTAGACGATTGTTAATATTAGTATATGTCGTAATTTTTTAATTCGGTACACAATTCATTTTTGGGATTTTTCAAGACAGTTAGACAAGAAAAATTTCCATTTAAATATTTTACGCATGCGGGTTTTTTTCCATATCTGTATGTATGCTAAGGGTCTCTATAGTAACTTTACATATTCATATCCGTATTTTTTAAATAGATATGAATTCGAATATAATCAAATAAGGATAAAAATCGAATGTTGTAACGAATACGAATCGAATATCTACTCAATTCGATCGGATTCGAATATCATCATAACTTATATAATTGCAAGATATTTATGATATTTTATCTTCATACATAGCACACTTAATATTGTTGTTTTTTATTTGACCTAAATGAATACAAATTCATATTGAAATATAAATACACGTCTAATTAATTGCTCCTCGGTCATGCAATCAGGCGTGGGGATCAAGGAATGAACGAGGGGGGTCGTTCAGGCCTTCAGAGTGGGTCTTCCTATTGCCATCCCTGGACATGGGATATATATTTGAGTACAAATTTGCAAAGTCCATGCCAACCAAAATTGTCATTTCATGTCAGCTATGATGTTACTAATTTTCAGCAAGTTCTAAATCTTCGTTATCTATGCCTTGTGACTCTCGATATTTTTCTGTTTGTCTTAATAAGATTCTATGAAGCGAGAAGCATAATCTGGAGGATGTTTTAATTTTCTATACATGCGTAGTTGGAGCAGGGCACAGGATAGGAATGGGCCGAATTGTCGTAGCCGAAAGGGGACGGAGGAGTACAACTACAGGGCCCTACTTCGGGGTTGTTAAGCTAGGTGTTCACGTACAATGTACACAACGACGCGCGGTTCCTATCATCAAAAATGGGCAAATAGCTCCATGAGAGCCAGTCACCACCCTTCTCCACGACATCCACTGAGCTAGCAAACCCTATATCATGTTTCTTTTTCGGAGTGGACGGCTACAGAAAATGGCGGGCCACCACTCCTTGCCGCCATGGCAGGGGCTTTCCCCGTCGGCCGGCTCGCCTCCGAGTTCCCTACGTCGCCGCGTGCAGTCGGCGGGGAAGGCGGTACCACTTCATCAACTTCGAGCAAGACGCCCGCTTCGTACCGTGCCGGAGCCGAACGGCGTCGGGGATGTCGCCCGTGTCGACGTCGCTCGAGGCTCAACTACCTCTCTGCCCCTGCCTCCAGCTGGAACCCTCGCCGTCGTTCCCATTGTCGGGAAGGTCACCACCGCCCGTGGGCGTCCGGCGGCCACACTGCAACCTCAAGGTCAGCCAGGTTATGGTGCCTGGCGGCCATTCGCCGTGGCCACTCCTCCCCCCTCCACCCCAGGTACCATATTTTCCCTCCATGCCGCTGCACCCTCGGGAGTTTGTGGTGAGAATGAGATCAGCTTTGATCAGCACAAATGTCTTGTTAATCAGAGAATGTGTTATGTACAAGTCCTTGATATACTTTTGGGGATGTTTTTTAACCAGCGTTCTCTTCGTTCTCTGATTGACAGAGAGTATATTCTATTGAATTGAATTCTAAAGTTAAAATGGACTCCCAAGTCTCCCATTAGAACATGATTATCATCTTTTTTCTAGTATGGTTTGCGTTTAGCTTCTAAATCTAGTTCTTCAGGATTTGATCTGCAGTATTGTAAAACTCTCATATCGTGACAAGTTCCTCTAAGGTTTGGCAAAGTTAGAATAACTGTGTTTTCTGTTATGTTCTGGCATTGTAAGATGAGTTACAAGCTTACACTGCAACGTTTTCCGAGATGCTATAAAGACATGGTTCGTTGTTATAACTTTTTTTTTTTTTTTATTGTGCTTAGTGACATGAATCCAAATACTCATTTACTCATTTTACTAAATAGCCAGGGCATCCTATATATCATAAGCTACTTGGCTATGCTTTCCTGTTAAGGGGCCAAAGTGACTAACATAGTTTTTCTTACCGTCTATTTATAGTTTGAGGGACTGTCCAAGGCAGTTACATGTGATCAGCTCCACCCATCTACTTCTCAGTATACTTCCCTTGGCAGACCAATCTTGGGTTTTGCGGATAACGTGAAGTCAATTACCAGAGAGGACCTCAAGAAGTACATTGCAACACATAGAATGGTACAGGGCAAACACCTATAGAATTTTTTTTATAAATATTCATTTTTAATTTGTGTATTACAAAAATATACTTCCATAATTTTTTTTTTACAAAAGTGGCCTATTTTCGCGCCATGTCATCGCGATTAGAGACTTTTCGGGCCACGTCATTGCGACTGGACACTTTTCGCGCCAGCGTGGCGCGAAAATGTACGTGGCGATACCAACCGCAGCCTTGTGTGACTTGCGACTTTCAGCGCCAGCTAAGCGCGACGGGCTAGCGGGCAGGGGCAGCGGCAGGGCGGGCAGGGGGCAGCGGCAGGGCGGGCGGCTGCCCAAGCCCAACACATGGAAAAAAAAAGAAAAAGGAAAAAGGGAAAGAAGAAAAAAAATGAAATGAGGAAAAAATATTTGAAAATTTATTTTTAAAATTTATGGTTAGGAGTTTGTTTCTGAAAATTTGCGGAAACAAATAGATTAATTCATTTTCTTTCTGCTTTTCCTTATTAAAAAATAAAATGAAGGGAAAAATATTTGAAAAGTTATTTTTAAAAATAATGGTTACGAGTTTGTTTCTTGAAAATTTGCGGAAATAAATAGATTAATTCATTCTTTTCCTTATTTTTAGTTGTTAGTTGTGGAATTCATTTTATAACTATGCAGGGCTGCGCGGCTAGAATATTTTTTATAAATAATAGTTTTTTATTCGCATAGTACAAAAATATACGTAGGTTATTTTTTTTTTGCAAAATGCATGCAAAATTGAAATGTACAAATTGAGTTTACTGTAAAAACCCATTTATCAAGTACTCCGAAACGAAAGTGTTTAAGCCTTTTCGGTAGTCCGTAAAATATCGTGTTTAGGGGTAATTTTTCGTAAGAATGGATGAGATTTGCTATATGATATCTGGGCTAGCATATTATGAAAAAATATTTTATCTACATCGTTGTTTGCATCTAAAATGCACTAGCGCAATAACCCTAAGTGGTATCGAGTAGTCCTAAACTATAACCCTTAAGCTATTTCTACAGTAGTAAGATATCGTGTTTGGGGTAATTTTTGTAACAATGGATGAGATTTGATATTTGATATATGGACCGGCATATTATGGGAAAATCTTTGATTTACACCATTGTTTGCATCTAAAACGCACTAGCTCAATAACCTTAAGTATTATCGAGTATTTCGAAACTATAGCGTTTAAGCCTTTTCGGCCGGCCGTGAGCTATCGTTTTTTGGGGGAATTTTTTTGTATCGATGGATGAGATTTGATATTTGATATATGGACTGACATATTATGGGAAAAAATTTGATTTTCACATTTGCTTGCATCTAAAACGCACTAGCGCAATAACACTAAGTATTATCGAGTACTCTACAACTATAGCGCTTAAGCCTTTTCGGCAGGCCGTAAGATATCGAGTTTGGGGTTATTTTTTTGTAACAATGGATGAGATTTGATGTTTTATATATGGACTGGCATATTATGTGAAAATCTTTGATTTACACCATTGTTTGCATCTAAAACGCACTAGCTCAATAACCTTAAGTATTATCGAGTACTCCGATAAGATATCACGCATGGTCCATTAAAATACATAGGAAATGAATAAATGCAAAAATACAATACGTAAGTACATACGCAACAACATAATATCACAATACAGAGCCCTTCTGGTAAACGAAATAATTGAGACAACGTAACATTACAATATAGGAAATGCAGAAATAATGGCTTAAAGTTAACATGCTTTAGGTAAACGAAACAATAAGGGTCCCTCTGCTACACTACTGAGTGCACCGGGGATATTTCCCCTTGCGCAAACCATCGGTGCCTGCTGCCCTCTCGCGCTTCTCCTTCTGTGCACGCATTTCTTCGGCAGCCTTCATGCGCTTCTCCTCCTCATGTTGCTCACGCCACTGCTGCTCTACCATAGCTCTACGATGCGAGTACTCTCGATCCCGCATCCTCTCCATGTCAGGCGTCTGCTCCGCGTCGTAGAATTCGACAAACTCGCACAACGGAGGCTGCAATTGGTGAGAGCAGATAGTATTACCGTATCCAGGTTTGCACGGTTTGATGTAACATGAAATGCAAGTACGCACATACCGGGCTTCTCCGCCGCATTCGCATCCCCAGCGTTGGCTCGGAGTCGCGGTTGTGGCAGCTCCAGTATCTCATACCGTATGTGTATGAGTTGTCTACAAACTGCCGAAAGCGGCATGGATCCCCGCATAGGCACATGCGGACCTGCGTTCGTTCGGGGACGGCTACGGCAACGCTGTGGCGTGGGGGCGAGGGAAACTCCATTGACACCTGTTGGTTGGTTCGCGAACTTGGTTGGGGGCGAGGGGAAAGTTTGCTGTGATTATTGGGAGGCGACCACTCGGCCTTAAATAGCCAGCCATAGGGTACAGTGGCGGACTTAAGAGAAGATCAAATCCGCGAGCATCGGATTCTTCTGACGCATTGCATGCGATGGGACAAAAGCAATAATGACACGAGTTTGATTTGACAAAAGCTGACAGAAATGTACAATAAACAACAAACATTACAACGCAGAAATACAACGTAGCAATACAATACTCAATCGTCGACATCGTCGTAGTCCTCTCCCTGGTCACCTCCCTCTCCCTGGTCACCTCCCTGCCCCTGTGCACGAGGTCTAGTACGCCTCTCCTGTCGACATTCATCTGCCGGTCGACGTCTGGGCCCTGAAGGGGTCCACCGGTCTGGTGGGTGGCTGATCCGGGCTCCAAGCACGGGTGGTACAGGAGTGCGGCTCGAAGAACTCGGGTCTGTAGGGTGTGTAGGCGTGGGGGCGCTCGGGTGCGACCCAAACAGGACGTCCGGATGCGTCGAACCAGCATACTCCGTGTCAAAGTCGTCCGCCCGCGTTTGCGGCGTAGTCTGGCCCTCCGGACGGTAACCTGGAAGTACTACAGTCAGTTCGAGTGACGAATATATTTGAAAGTAAAATATCTTGCAATGTCAGTTTACGAAGCATATTGAACACACCTGGGGTCGGAAGAAGAAATGAGTAGGCATCCATGTCGCGCTGCCAGGGTATCCTAACGGGAGGCCTGTCATACACGACTATTAGTTACCATGAAATGCAATGCATGTTTAAGTGAGAATATTACCTGCCCCGAAGAACGGGGCCTGCTGCTGCCACGACGAGCTCCCAGGCTGCTCCTGTGGCGGTGGCGGGTACGACAGCGTCCGAGGTCCGAAGGGTGCTGTCGGGGGCGGCGGTGGGTACGGCAGCGTGGGAGGTGTCGGCGGCGGTGGCGTCGGCGGCGGTCGTGTACTAATCCAGACCCCCTGCTGTCTTACGCTGATGTATGCGACCCCACAGCAGCGGCGTCAAAACTATGCCGGCACGAAACGGCCCACACAATCCTCGCCGTCTTCGCGATCATTCGATCCATGAACGCCGTGATCTCCTCCCGGGAGGTCTCCAAACCCCCGCACAAACGGCCTCTCATGGACCTCAAGTCTTGCTCCATCTCTGTCCCCATGTCGCCCTGAAAGTGATGACATGACGTAAGATATATGTATGCTTGCATGTCGTTAAAAATTTGAGTAGATTGCCTAGTTTACGTACCACAAAGTGCATCGCCGATGCAACATGGGTGGGATATGTGTCGTGAGCACGAGCCGGCACGATATCCTCCGGTCGGCCGAGGGGCAAGAGGCGTACTGCGTAAGTGGGGAGTACCATTGCAGTACTCCTGGTATCCCTGTATGTCGATATCGTCATAATCTGCAACCCGGTCTTGTAGTGCACGAGTCCTTTGCTCCACCCAAGGGGCCATCTTCACGGCCCAGTTAGTCCGGCGGCCACCTCTCCTCGAATGCCTACGGAAGTTGTAAACCCGTTAGCATGTGCAATGAGTTGCATTCGAAATGTAAGGGGGGAGTGATGTTACCGACATGTGTGTCTCTGTGGGGACTGGCACGCCGCGTGGAATAGGGACCTCCTGCCTGAGTCCCAGCTGCCTTATTACCCGGTGAATCGAGTAATCCTCAACATACACATCGTACACAAGCTTCCGTCGTGTGTGCAAGTACACCAGATCTCGCGCGCAAAGGATGGATAAACCGTGCGGTGCACGCTTCCTAACCTCCGATAAGGTGTAAGGTTCCCACCGGACACGCTCCGGCCGCAAAAGGTCGAACGCCTCGGTGAAGTGGGCGTAGACACTCCGTACCTGCAGACCAGCCCATTGTGGCTACAGAAGGTACCGATACAAAGTTAATACGAAAGAGGCTGTAAAGCGAGATTACGTAGCATAAAAAACATGTCCGTACCCGTCTGCGGCACCAAAGAGAGCCCATCGTAGGGCGGTCCACCTCCGTGTCCCCGTAGAACTCCGGGCCATACACCCGGTCGTCAACCCATGGTCGTCCAATCTGGAAGCGCTCGAACGACCATAGCATGAGCAGGAGTGGGCACCCGGAGAGGATCGAACCGAGGCGCGTCCTGAGGCACTGATCGCATAGACCCCGGTAGGTGGCACAAAGTACAGCTGACCCCCAGCTGTACTCAGGAACCTCATGGGGGGCAGCATCCGCTATGGCCCGTGCGATCGGGACAAGCCTAGCGTCGACGCTGTCTCCATGGGTCATGGTGAACATCACCCACCCGAACAATCACAACAGGTAAGCCTCCAGGTGCCGGCTCACCTGGTACTCCGTGGCGTCCCCAGCCATCCTAGTTACCTGCAAGAAGAAAATGTTTTTGGTTACACAGATAAAAAACGGACCAATTTTGAACCGTGCCGACACATACCTCGAATTGGCGAAGCCACATAGTGGGACCGTGCCGCTGTCGTGGGTGTAGCGGGGCGTACTGTGGCTGGCCTCCCTGTGCAGGCGGGACGACTCCTGCAAACCGAGCAAAAAGGTCATCACGCCAGTCGTCATCCACCTCCGGTGGCACAACCGCCTGGCCAGCGATTGGGAGGCCGGTCAGCATCAAAACATCCTGCAGAGTCGGCGTCATCTCTCCGCAGGGCAGATGGAAGGTATGCGTCTCAGGCCGCCAGCGGTCCACGAGGGCAGTAAGGAGGGATCGGTCGAAGGGGAAGCGTCGGGATCGCTCGACGACAATGACCTCACCATCCAGACCTTCGACGTGGTCCTCCTGTGTGGCCTCCACCATCCGTGCAAGCGGAAGTAGTCCCGCCGCCTCCAATCTGCAACAATGAATTACAAGTTAGACCACAACATGTTTCAACCCATTAAGTACCACAAAAGTTAGTACGCTTACATACCTGGGTAACCAGTGGTCATCAAGGCCCCATGCACGTACTGGAGTCCGTGTGGACAAGACACCAGGATCCGTGCCCGCTCTGGTAGTAGCGTGCAACCGTGCACGGTGGCGTGCGTCCAAGTGACGATCAAGAAGGCCGTACGGCCAATCGCAACCCTCGCCCACAGCCGCCATACCTGCGCATAACAAAACAAAATAATAATTTATGTTGACGAGATCAAAGATAGACATTATGTCAAAAGCATAAACAAGCAACACCAAACGAACGGGGGATAGCTAAAAACATACTAGATTGCTGGATTTAAACTAAGAACAAATAACATAACTAGCGATGATGACAATCTTAGCTAGCAGATGCAACGAGCACAAGATTTTCCGTGCCCCAGAACAAACACATGTAGTTTTCTTCAATACATAACCAGACGCAATTCTTTTGACATTACAAGTTCTCACTCCTCGAAGCATGACATAAAGAAGTAATACAATAGTTGTCAGGAGTCATAGCCATAAGAATTTAACATAGACATGTATGATTATTACATTCCATACAAAGGGGGGAACCCTCGAACAAGGCAAGCGCCTCACAGGCATATACGTCAAGACCCTCCATCTGAAACGCTCTTCGCAGGACATTTGTTCTTCCTATGGCCGTACTCTCCACATAGGACACACCTCCGGACAGGGCCTCCAACCTCGGACTCATCCATGTCGTTGCGGATGCGGCGCGTTTGGCGACGACCTTTCCCGCCCTTCACTCTGTTCATGTCAGGGACCCATCTGCGCGTGGCATTATCAATTTCAGTGAAGTTTCCAGCAACACGAAACCCATGTAGTTCACCGGACCACGTTTCAACAACCGTATCCACCATGTAGTACGGAGAAACAAATTGTACACTGCTCATCTGAATCTGGCCGCAGGCCGCCAAGACATGCGAACATGGTTTATGTAGAAGGTACGGCTTTCGGCAAGTCCAGGTGCACATGCCATCCCCACCACCTCCTAAGCTCACTTCATGGGTGATTCTCCCACTTGACATTCCCAGCCCCTCCATATTCCTCAGTGTTACCTCAAATCGTAACTCCGTCGTACCCATGACGACGACGGAATGTAGGAGGGCCTTCTCAACCTTCTTCGCTATCCAAGCTGTAACAACGCTGCAGTAGGGACTCTGAATGGTACTTGCATGCAACACTGCCGTGGCATGCCGTTCCCGGAAATACCTCACTGTACCGTACAACATACCTTCCACGATAGCGACAAGGGGCATGCCACGAAGACCCCTTATTACCCAGTTGTATACCTCAGCAAGGTTGGTTGTCATAACCCCATACCTTGCCCCAAGTGTGTCATACAATAGTGCCCACTTCTCAGCGGTTCGGACTCGATCGGTCACGAGAAACACTTGATGTTTCTGGAAAGCCTCCTTCTGATGTTTGGGGGGTCAATGTCCGGTAATGGCTGCAAATGCTGTGGTGCCTCGGAAGTACTGCCCCCGGCTTGTCTCTCTCCGTCAAGTACTCACATGTGAAAAGATGAGAAAGTTGCCTAGAGGGGGGGGGTGAATAGGCAGTTCAAAATTTAAACTAAATTTGTCGCAGCGGAAAGAGTATCGGAACTTCCGGTGTTGGATCGGAACTTCCGATGTAATCGGAACTTCCGATACCAGTTCGGAATGTCCGATCGACTTTTGACCCGGACAATTACCAACTGAAAGTAATGAACTTAAGAGACAATATAAGAAGGTTGGATCAAAACGATAATGAGACAAGTTAAAGCAAAGTGAAAAAGGAGACACGGAATTGATCCCGGAGTTCGGATTCTTGAGGGAATCCTACGTCTCCGTTGAGGAGGCTCCAAAGAGCCGGGTCTCTTCCAACCCTTTCCTCCCAAACCTCGGTCACACTTGAGGCTTGGTTCCACTATTTGGTTCCTTTCCTTTCGGAGGCGGAGCCGGCCTTTACAAACTTCTCACGGCAACCCACAATCCTTGGGAGCTCGTGATCGACGCCTAGCCGTCTAGGAGTCCTTCAACCTCCAAGAGTAACAAATGCACGTTGATCGATCTTGGAGGAACACTCTAATGCTCAAGATGGAAGACACTTGCTTTTCACTCTAGCTCCAAATCTCACTTCTAGTCCTCACTCCTTGGATGATCCCTAAGATCAAAGAGGAGGGCTCAAAAGTAGACTAGAGAGGGCTCAAGGTGCATTAGAGTTCTGCCAAATAGAGTGTGTAACCCTCAAATGAGAGAGGGGTGGGGTATTTATAGTTTCTTGCAAAAACTAGCCGTTATACTCCCACTCAATGCATATCGAACTTCCGATATCAACATCGGAATGTCCGATATGTACAAATAATCGTAACTCGAGCGCACTTTAGTCGTTACACAAGATGCATCGGAACTTCGATGTCAACATCGGAACTTCCGATGTTCCCTAAAAACCCTTGGCAAAATGCTTCTAAGTCCATATCGGATCGTCTGATATATACATCGAACTTCCGATACCAATATCGGAATGTCCGATCGAATATATCGGAGTGTCCGATAATTCCAGAGCTCCCTTTTTCGATTTGAACACATCTAACTTCCGATGACAAATATCGGAACTTCCGATCTTCTGAGAGCACCCTAGAAGGCTTTACAACGTATCAAAACTTTCGATCGTAAATATCGGAACTTCCGATACATCTTCTACGATCGGATCAAGCAAGCATGCACATCGAACGTCCGGTCACATCGAAACTCCGATGTAATATCGGAATGTCCGACTTGAACTTAGATAAAAACACATTCCGGTGCATGCGCGAATGACTTAGGGTCTCAAAAAGATTTAAAGTAACATTCATCTGAGCATAGAGACTACCCTAGATCATCTACGATGCATCCCTCTTAATAGTACGGCATTCCTACGACACAAAGCACAGAGAAAAAGGATTACAAAGCCGTTTTACTCGCTTGAATTCGTTTGAGGGTGTCCTTCGCATGTAGAAGATCTCTCATTCAATCTTTTACCTGTCCACAAGCTCATTGAAGACATTAGTCCTTTTTAATCGTTTGTCATTAATCAACCAAAACCAATTTAGGGGCCTAGATGCACTTTCAATCTCCCCCTTTTTGGTGATTGATGACAATCCGATTAAAGCTTCTGAATAAATGGATATAAAGAGAATTTACGTATTGGTTGAGCTCCCCCTGAAGATGTGCAATGGATAGGAAAATATCGCAAAAGCACAATTTTGAAAGGAAATTGCAGGAGCTCCCCCTAAAACTGAGTATATAATGAAACAAGCACTATGGAAGCTAATATTTGAATAATCATTAAAATTAAAACATCCATAGTAACAATCATCCATCGGAGCATAAGTAAAGCATACTATCAAGCGTAACAAGTTCCAAGTTCACATGATAACAAAGTTTGGAAATGAAACTAGTCAAAGGATGATAAAACTGATAAAACGAGGTAAGCTTTCTTTCACTTCTCCCCCTTTGGCATCAAGCACCAGAAAGGAGAACAAGGAGAGAGAGAGAGAAAACTAGTCCGACTCCTCGGAAGCAGCATCAGAGCCGGACTCCTCATCGTCCTCAGACTCATCTGAAGCTGCGGTAGCTGGAGCAAACGGATCCTCAACTTCTTCTTCACTGCTCTCATCCTCTGAACACTCTAGATTTAAATGCCTCTGAATGTCCTTGAGTCTCTTGGTGTTCTTCTTGTGCCTTTGCATTGCCCTTGCACAGACAAAGATTGACTTCAAAGCACGGAGGATTGGAGAGGATGATCCACCAAGGCCGCAGCAGGAGGAGCAAAGGAGGAGGAGGAGGCGACACCTCTAGTCGAAGCACGCCTAGCAGTGGAAATGGGGCCTTGATCGCCTGATCTGTAATCCAGCGTGCTTAGCATCATACTCAAAGTCTTTGATGAGTGATGTGCTCAATCATATGCATAATGAACTGGGCATAGCCACAGCTTCTCTTCGGCTCTTGAGCAGTCAAACGGATCTCATTCCAAATGAAATCAAACACATCAAAAGGACGCTGTCCATCTCGCATCCTACTCAGCAAATTTCTTGTATAAGACAGAATGTGAGAGGCGTCACCTTCTTTGGGAGCTAGCGTCTTCCTGAAAAGCCTGTTGAGACAGGCAAAGAAAGGCTTCATGCCTTTTGTGCTTCCTTCCTCAAAGTCTGCAGCTTCATCATAAAGAAAATTCAGGTTGGAGG
Organism: Rhipidocladum racemiflorum; assembly: GCA_036346355.1. Lineage (NCBI taxonomy): Eukaryota > Viridiplantae > Streptophyta > Magnoliopsida > Poales > Poaceae > Rhipidocladum > Rhipidocladum racemiflorum. The sequence goes on from CM070590.1 coordinate 18,201,205, forward strand.
CACCGAGCGAGGTTTCATTGTGAATTTGATCCTTGTCGCGACAAATCGGCCGGTGAATCCAAGACAAATGAGCAAAGTTCACATAGGAAATCTCATACCAAGCTCCTTCACCATCCAATGCAAGGTGGAGACTCTGTCCTTGGAGATGTATAGGGTGGAGTAGAACTGAGCGATGATCTCAATATTCCAATCATCTTTGAAAGCTCATTATTCTCTTAGTCCCGGTTCTCTCACAAGCTGCAATGACCTCTGTGAAAGTGGCATCATCACCGCAGCCATGTAGTCCCGATAACCCATCGCATCGTAATGATCGATTCTTTCGCTCGTAATGATAGACTCATAGAAATCTCTTTGAAAGAAGGTCCAGCGATAGTCGATCGAGAATCGTATACGCCTGGGGTTCTGCTCTCTGGCTTCGCGCACTTTGGCGGCATTTCCTTTGTAGCTCATTGGTTTCCTCTTTAGACGAGGATTCCTTTCTGCCTGCCTTAACCTTGGAATCTGAGGTGCAGGATAGGTTGAGATTGAGAAGCCCTGCCCACGGCTTTGCCCTTCCTGGAAGGCAAGGCGCTCCTCGAGGAACATTCTGATCTGAGCGGGAGGATCAAGCGGAGGATCCTCGATTTGAATCCCTGGGCCTCCACGCCTCTACCTCTTCCTCTACCCATGACCTTTTTGGTTCTTGTTCCGTTGGAGTCCGCCTTGGCCTCTTGGCACCTAAGACACTCGAGTGCAGGTGAAGAGAGCCACCTTGACTGGGATCCATTGATCTAAGGACAGAGAGAATCGATTAAGCTTATGAGAGAAACAGACTTGGTTTGGTTTTCATTCGTTTACATCGGAAGTTCCGATTTTATATCGGAAGTTCCGACGTGAGGTCGGAAGTTCCGATGTTTTCGATCGGAATGTCCGATGTCTACGGATTTCAACCAACACAATATTTCTCCTAAACCAACCGATGGAGAGAATTGAAATTTGACAGAGTTGAACCAAAGGAATAGATGAACAACTTCACCGAAACGATTTCTCGAAAAGACGCCCTAGATCCAAAAGGAAAGGATTGAGCCCTAGGGTTTACCTTGCGAAGAACGAGGAGAAATCGCGCGGAGAAGAGGGTCCTCTTCAAGATGGAGTCCTTCCCAAGCGAAGATCGGAAGTTCCGAGAGGTCGGAAACTCCGATAACGGCACAAAGATGAAAACGGGAAGGAGAGGCTAAAAGGACACGAGGAAAAGGACAAAAGGAAAGTGAAGGGGTACGGGCGCTTTTTAAGTGCGAAGGACACATCGGACGTTCCGATATGACATCGGAAGTTCCGATGTGGAAAAACTGCCAGACATCGGATATTCCGATGTGAAGATCGGATGTTCCGATGTGTTGAGTTTTCCAGCCAACAGAGAAAGGAACAGGAATTGAGAGAAGTTTGAAAAACTCCGATTCATGTGAACTTAAGGAGGATCATTCCACTTGTCATCAGTAAGCATCCAAGCAATCAAAACTATGATTACAAGTGAATTGATCCGAGTTTAAGATCCAACTAAAACACTTTTGAAATTCACTCAATAACTTTTTCAATCGTTTTATTTCGAAATTGAGCTAGTTAGCAGCAATCAATGAGTGCAATCTTTCAAGACACATTCCGATAGTCTAGGATGTTTAGCTCACTTCTAAGTTCGCAAAGCGCTTCTCATCTAAAGGTTTGGTAAAGATATCGGCCAATTGTTTTTCGGTTCTCACATAGGTAATATCTATATCTCCCTTAAGAGAGTGATCTCTAAGGAAGTGGTGTCGGATATCTATGTGCTTGGTCCGAGAGTGTTGAACGGGATTGTTGGCTATTTTGATCGCACTCTCATTGTCACATAAGAGTGGTACCTTTTCCATACAAAAACCAAAATCCTTCAAGGTTTGCCTCATCCATAACAATTGTGCACAACAACTTCCCGCGGCAATGTATTCCGCTCATGTGGATAAAGCAACTGAATTTTGTTTCTTTGAGGACCAAGACACTAGTGATCTACCTAGAAATTGACAAGTCCCCGAAGTGCTTTTTCTATCCACTTTACAACCCGCATAATCAGCATCCGAATAACCAATCAAATCGAATTTTGATCCTTTAGGATACCAAAGCCCTAAACTAGGTGTGTGAACTAAATATCTAAGAATTCTTTTCACGGCTACTAGGTGGCACTCTCTCGGAGCGGCTTGAAATCTTGCACACATACACACACTAAGCATGATATCAGGCCTAGATGCACAAAGATAAAGCAATGAACCTATCATGGATCGATATACCTTTTGATCCACGGGATTACCTTCTTCATTTAGACCGAGATGTCCGTTTGTCGTCATGGGTGTATGGATTGGCTTGGCGTTCTCCATGTCAAACTTCTTAAGCATATCTTTGATGTACTTTGTTTGGCATAGAAATGTACCTTCCTTGAGTTGTTTGATTTGAAATCCGAGAAAGAATTTCAATTCACCCATCATAGACATCTCAAATCTCTTCGTCATCAACCTACTAAATTCCTCACAAAAGTCTTTATTAGTAGACCCAAATATAATGTCATCGACATATATTTGGCACACAAATAAATCATTATCAACATATTTTGTGAAGAGAGTAGGATCGACTTTACCAATTTCGAAACCCTTTTTAATAAGAAAATCCTTAAGGCATTCATACCATGCTCTAGGTGCTTGCTTAAGCCCGTAGAGTGCCTTATGGAGTTTGTATACATGAGTGGGGTTCTTGTGGTCCTCCATTCCCGATGGTTGCTCAACGTAGACTAATTCGGCGATTGGACCATTTAAGAAAGCACTCTTGACGTCCATTTGATAAAGCTTGAAATCATGGTGAGTAGCAAATGCAACCAATATACGAATTGATTCTAATCTAGCAACAGGAGCATAAGTCTCACCAAAATCCAAACCTTCAATTTGAGTGAATCCTTGAGCTACCAACCGAGCTTTATTTCTTGTGACAACTCCGTTCTCGTCTTGTTTGTTGCGGAAGACCCATTTGGTTCCAATCACGTTTTGATTAGGCCTTTCCACTAGTGACCATACTTTGTTTCTAACGAAGTTGTTAAGCTCTTCATGCATAGCCATTATCCAATCCGGATCTCTTAGTGCATCTTCAACCTTCAAAGGTTCCAAAGTAGACACGAAAGAGTAAAATTCGCAAAAATTAGATACTCTAGAGCGTGTAGTTACCCCCTTTTGGATATCACCGAGGATGTTATCGACGGGGTGATCTTTTTGGATACTTTGATGCACCCTTGGATGTGGCATTTGAGAGACATGTTGGATTGGTTCAAGGTCTTCATCTTGAACATCCTCCGCGAGTTTGCTTGTACTCCCTTGAGAAATGTCTTGACTTTGGCTTGAAGTAGGAGGCTCGACTTGTGTAGATGAATTGTCTTGTTGTACCTTTTCTTGCGGCCTCACTTCTCCTATTGCCATCTTCTTGATTGCAATGCTTGGCTCTTCCTCATTTCCTAGCACATTTAAATCAACTTGCTCTACTTGAGAGCCGTTAGATTCATCAAATGTCACGTCTCTCGTTATTTCAACACAACCCGAGGTTTTGTTGAAAACACGATAAGCGTAGGCATTTGATCCATATCCTAGCAAGAACCCTTCATCGACCTTTGGAGCGAATTTGGAGTTCTTAGGCTTCTTGTTTAGGATAAAACATTTACTACCGAAAACTCTGAAATACGAAATATTTGGTTTGTTACCGGTGAGGAGTTCGTATGCCGTTTTCTTCAATATCTTGTGGAGATATAAACGGTTGATGGCATGACACGCGGTGTTGACGGCTTCCGCCCAAAAATGGTCGGAGATCTTGTACTCATCAAGCATTGTCCTTGCCATCTCGATTAAAGTCCGGTTCTTCCTTTCTACCACTCCATTTTGTTGAGGGAAGTATGGAGCGGAAAACTCATGCTTGATCCCTTCTTCATCAAGGAATTCTTCGACTTGAGTATTCTTGAATTCGCTTCCATTATCACTTCGAATCTTGTTGATCTTCAACTCGAATTCATTTTAGGCTCTTCTTGAAAACTTCTTGATTATCCCTTGCGTCTCACTTTTCTCTTGCAAAAAGAACACCCACGTGAAGCGTGAAAAGTCATCAACAATAACTAAACCATACTTGTTACCTCCGATGCTTATATAAGCAACGGGTCCGAAGAGGTCCATGTGTAGAAGCTCCAATGGTTTTGTCGTCGTCATGATGTTCTTCGCGGGATGACGCGCTCCAACTTGCTTTCCGGCTTGACAAGCGCTACAAATCCTATTTTTCTCAAACTCAACATTCGTTAGTCCAATGATGTGATCACCTTTTAGAAGCTTGTCGAGATTTCTCATGCCAACATGGGCTAGCCGGCGATGCCATAACCAACCCATGCTAGACTTTGCCATTAAGCATGTTTGAAGTTTAGCGCTATTTGAGTTGAAATCAACCAAATAGAGCTTACCCTTCAAATATCCTTTAAAAGCAATTGAGGAATTGTCTCTTCTAAAGATGGTCACATCCACATTAGTAAAAAGACAATTATAACCCATCTCACAAAGTTGCGACACGGATAACAAATTGTAATTTAAAGATTTGACTAATAGAACATTTGAAATGGAATGATAATTAGAAATAGCAATTTTACCTAATCCCATTACCTCACCTTTACCATTATCTCCAAACACAATATTTTCATATTGTGACCCTTTTTCATCAAAAGATGAAAACATTTTCTTTTCTCCGGTCATATGGTTTGTGCAACCACTATCAAGCACCCAACTTGATCCACCGGAGGTATAATCCTACAAGATCACATTAGACTTTGTTTTTAGGTACCCAAATCCTTTTGGGTCCTTGCATGTTAGTGATCAAAACTTTTGGTACCCACACCTTCTTCTTACTCTTTTCACTAGAGTTGTGGGCACCGACAAAATGAGCAATCACTTTACCACGGTGATTTCTCTTCAACATGTAAGAAGCAAAGTGAATAGAATGAGATGCGTGATGTTGAAGATGCTTCTTAGATTCTTGCCCTGGTCTTGATGACATGTGTGGTGGTCAATGGTTGTTTGTCATTTCCTTTGACAAACTGGATGCATTCCTTACCTTTTACCACCACACGATCATTTCTTTGCATTCATACTTATCATATCTTAGCCCTTCTTTGTTTTTGTTTCCTCGACCATTTATGGTCTTATATAAGGCATCCTTGGATTGATAAGTTTTCATGCAACCGCATCTTTACCAAGGCACTTAGTCTCTCGTTTTCGCTTTTAATACTTGCATGAATTGGAAGTTAGTAGTGCAAGCATTAACATCGATATTGTAGCACCGAGAGCAACCATTGCTAGTGGAAGGAATAGATGCTAATTGTGAATCAACAATTGGAGAGTTAATATCGTTAAGAGATTCAATTTGCACTTCAAGAGCTTGGAGATTGTTTTCCAGACTTATGACATTCTCTTGAAGTGACTCATTTGAACCCTTAAGCATTTCAATTGAATTATTAGCCAAATCAAGCTTTTGGTCAACAATTCAATAGTCTCCTTTTCTTTAGTGAGGATCTTCTCGAGAGCAAGAGTTTTCTTCTTTTCACAAATTAACAACTCTTCTTGCTTCTCGAGAGTTTCCTCTTGGCTATCTATTCTTTTCAATAGCTTATGAATCTTAGCAATAGCCGATTTGCTCAAATCACAAAATAGAGCATCATCATTATCATCATCGCTTTCCAATTCACTATCGCTACTTGGGGGTTTGGTTTTAGCCATTACCTTGCGCCCTTTGGCCATAAGACAAATAGGCGCGTCATGGTCGGAGTCGTTGTCGCTCAATTCCCCGAATAGCGACTTTGTCGGTGGAGTGGCTTCTATGGCGAGGGTGGCGACTCCTTCATCATCGGTGTCGGAGTCGGAGTCGTTTGAATCCCATTCTTCTCCAATGTGAGCTCGCCCCGAGTACTTCTTCTTGTAAGTCTTGTTCTTCTTGAGCGACTCACTTTTCTTGTTCTCATTTTGGTTGTTCTTCTTCTTTGGACAATCGGCGATGAAGTGTCCAACTTCACCGCACTCATAGCAAGCCCTCTTTGTGTTTGTTCTTCTTCTTGATTTGACGTTGTAGTTCTTCTTGTACTTGCTTGACCCATCATACTTGAGGAACTTTTTGAATTTCCTGACAAATAGAGCCAAGTCTTCTTCGTCTTCGCTTTCATCTTCCTCTTCATCACTTGAGGTTGATTCTTCCTTTTTGCTTGCCTTCAAAGCTATTTGCTTCGGTCTTGAGCTCGAGCTTTGCTTGGCAAGGTTCTTTACTTCTTTTGCTTCTTCCTCCATGAGCTCATGTGAAAGAATTCTTCCAAGCACGTCATTCGGAGTGAGCCTTTTGAAATCCTTTCGCTCTCGTACAAAAGTTACGAGAGTCGAGTTCCTTGGAGCAAAAGCTCTCAACATTCTTTTTACCACGACGTGGTCCGTCATATCCTTGCTTCCAAGCCCTCTTATCTTGTTTACGAGGATCATCAAGCGGTCATACATTTGTTGCGGAGTTTCATCATCATTCATAACGAATCTCCCCAACTTGCCTTCTAGCAATTCAATCTTTGACTCCCTTATACTTGATGTACCCTCATGTGCAACTTGGAGTGTGTCCCATATCTCTTTGGCTTCTTCCAAGCCATCCACTTTGTTGAATTCCTCGGGACTCAACGCTCCAAGCAACACGCTTGCGGCTTGAGCATTGCGGTGGATGTTTTGCTCTTGTTCCGGCGTGAGCTCCATATCGCCTTCCCCATATCTAAACCTGTGCAAACAATCTTCCAAACACTAGGATGGAGTGACATCAAATGCATTTTCATCTTGTGCCTCCAAGCGGAGTAGTACGTGCCATCGAAAAATGGTGCACGCCTGAGGGCACAAAGTGATATAGGAATGCGAAGAGGAAGTATTTAATTTTTCGTAATTAAAAGGAATTTGAGCTCCTCGCGATGACGTTGAGGTGTCACCTTCCTTGGTCTTCGTGGGAGTTCCATGTCCGGCCTTTGGACTACCTTCTTCCCCCGACACGACAACCTTCAATCCGGTGTTGGCCATCACGTTCCTTCAAGCGGTTAGGCCTTCGAGAAGGTTCGGCTCTGATACCAATTGAAAAGATGAGAAAGTTGCCTAGAGGGGGGGTGAATAGGCAGTTCAAAATTTAAACTAAATTTGTCGCAGCGGAAAGAGTATCGGAACTTCCGGTGTTGGATCGGAACTTCCGATGTAATCGGAACTTCCGATACCAGTTCGGAATGTCCGATCGACTTTTGACCCGGACAATTACCAACTGAAAGTAATGAACTTAAGAGACAATATAAGAAGGTTGGATCAAAACGATAATGAGACAAGTTAAAGCAAAGTGAAAAAGGAGACACGGAATTGATCCCGGAGTTCGGATTCTTGAGGGAATCCTACGTCTCCGTTGAGGAGGCTCCAAAGAGCCGGGTCTCTTCCAACCCTTTCCTCCCAAACCTCGGTCACACTTGAGGCTTGGTTCCACTATTTGGTTCCTTTCCTTTCGGAGGCGGAGCCGGCCTTTACAAACTTCTCACGGCAACCCACAATCCTTGGGAGCTCGTGATCGACACCTAGCCGTCTAGGAGTCCTTCAACCTCCAAGAGTAACAAATGCACGTTGATCGATCTTGGAGGAACACTCTAATGCTCAAGATGGAAGACACTTGCTTTTCACTCTAGCTCCAAATCTCACTTCTAGTCCTCACTCCTTGGATGATCCCTAAGATCAAAGAGGAGGGCTCAAAAGTAGACTAGAGAGGGCTCAAGGTGCACTAGAGTTCTGCCAAATAGAGTGTGTAACCCTCAAATGAGAGAGGGGTGGGGTATTTATAGTTTCTTGCAAAAACTAGCCGTTATACTCCCACTCAGTTGCATATCGGAACTTCCGATATCAACATCGGAATGTCCGATATGTACAAATAATCAGAACTCGAGCGCACTTTAGCTGTTACACAAGATGCATCGGAACTTCCGATGTCAACATCGGAACTTCCGATGTTCCCAGAAAAGCCCTTGGCAAAATGCTTCTAAGTCCATATCGGACTGTCCGATATATACATCGGAACTTCCGATACCAATATCGGAATGTCCGATCGAATATATCGGAGTGTCCGATAATTCCAGAGAGCTCCCTTTTTTTCGATTTGAACACATCGGAACTTCCGATGACAAATATCGGAACTTCCGATCTTTACAGAGAGCACCCCAGAAGGCTTTACAACGTATCAAAACTTTCGATCGTAAATATCGGAACTTCCGATACATCTTCTACGCATCGGACTGAAGCAAGCATGCACATCGGAACGTCCGGTCACATCGGAACTTCCGATGTAATATCGGAATGTCCGACTTGAACTTAGATAAAAACACATTCCGGTGCATGCGCGATGACTTAGGGTCTCAAAAAGATTTAAAGTAACATTCATCTGAGCATAGAGACTACCCTAGATCATCTACGATGCATCCCTCTTAATAGTACGGCATTCCTACGACACAAAGCACAGAGAAAAAGGATTACAAAGCCGTTTTACTCGCTTGAATTCGTTTGAGGGTGTCCTTCGCATGTAGAAGATCTCTCATTCAATCTTTTACCTGTCCACAAGCTCATTGAAGACATTAGTCCTTTTTAATCGTTTGTCATTAATCAACCAAAACCAATTTAGGGGCCTAGATGCACTTTCAACTTGTCGAGTCAACGGCATCGTCAACTGCTAGGTCTTTCGCTTCGCCCCTATTCCAAGCAGCAGGCACCTGTGCGGACATACTGCCATCATCGTTTGAGGATGATTCATCGTGTTCGTCCATCACAAGTGCCTCTTCTTCCCCCGCCGCCCGTAGATTGTCTTCCTCTAGCACATCCACTAACCCTTCCAACTCCTCCCCTTCATCTGCTTATCCCGTCAGCCGCTTGATCGAATATTCTCATGAACTTCACGGACTTTCGCTTGCACCGCGATTGGGGTTTCGTTACTTGCCAAGTCTGTTTTGACCGTCGCTGCACAAAGAGGACAAAACCCCACCCACGCTGCCTTGATGAATTGACATAGTTCCTCCAAGACTGAGCCCGCTCCAACGGTCTAAGCACCCATACCGAGTCGTGTGTACCTCTCGGCCACAAGCATTTAATGCTCACATCATGCACTATAGGATTCAATGAAAGACTGTGACAAATCCACCCGCACAGATCTTCGAAACTCATTTTATCCGGATTCTGATGGTATAAAATACACTGCTGAAAGCTACTCAGATCTACCCCGTATTGCCCCTCCTGGACCACTCCGTCACCGTAAAACACTTTGAATGCATCCATATCAGACGTAGCTACTGCAAATTAAAAATTGTTTACGATATGCGCAATTAATATTTTATATACCAACTACATATTAATCGTACATCATGGTACCAATTAACAGTTGCATCATGGTACTAATTAACAGTTGCATCGTACTACACTACACACATTTATAATCGTACATCATGGTACCAATTAACAGTTGCATCGTACATCATTTGGATATTGAACTACACAATCAAACATATTTCACATCACAACGATACATAACTACGTTTTTTTTCCATTTTTCCATGAATTTACAAAATTGCAGGATTTTTTGAAAATTATTTCATTCAATTTGAATTTATGGTTACGAAATAATGGATATCACATGATCAAGCTAAACCAGTTTTATTATTTAACACATTGAAAGCACACGATCAAATTATTATTTAACCTTATTACGAAATTGATATCACACGATCAAGTTATGACAAGGATTCTAAAGAATACTGCCTCATTTTTTTTGAATTTCAATTGCGCTTTCAATGTGAATTCTATTTTAAACCAGAGTCCAAATTTTAATTCTTTTTTCCATGAATTTAGAAACTTGTTTCATTTATTTTGAACTTATGGATCAAAAGTTATGACCATTTCAATATATTCGATTTAAATATTTAAGGACATAATTGAAATTACGTTTTAGTTGATACCCTAACAATTTAACCCTAACAATTTTACGGTGTGTGCTGCAAAATTTAATTCATACCATAACAATATTTACATTTTACTTAATAATTTCCTGTGTCCCCAGCAATTTTTCCTATCCTTATTTTCTTTTTCTGTACATACCATCTTATTATCTATCTAAACCTACTTTTTTTTAGTCTCATAAATAAATAATAACTACTATGTTAATTTTGCCGAACGAACAACATTTTTTCCCCTCCAATAATTAAATATTCCAACTAATATATTTCTAGGCCAGTATTATATTATGTACCAACATTACTTGCACACATACAACATTATTCACACATAATATCATAAATTATGTACAAAACAAAATTATTTACATAATACATTATTTTAGATTACTATTATAGTTTTTTAAGACTACCTAAAATTTTCCTACATATATATAAATTACATTGATGAAAAAATAATTATCAAAATTACTAACCGACGAACGAACGAAGAACGACGACGAACGAAGAACGAACCAAAAAAAAAAATACTCTTCTCCTCCTCCTCTTCTTTTCTTCTTCTTCTTCCTCCTCTTCTTTTCTTCATCTTCCTCTCTTCTTCTTCTTCCTCCTCTTCTTTTCTTCTTCTTCTTCTTCTTCCTCCTCTTCTTTTTTCTTTTTCTTCTTCTTCTTCTTCCTCCTTCTTTTCTCTTCTTCCTTCTTTCCTTTCCTTGTTCTTTCTCTGTTCTGTCTCTGGCTTGGACCGGCCGCTCGGAGCAATAATGGGGCGCCCCGCTGCCCGCCCGCCCGTCGCGCCCGGCGTGGCGAGACGCGCCTGTCGGCGCTGCGTGGCGCGAGCTGCCCCCGTCTCGACACCCCCCGCCTGCCGCGTGTCGCCGCGTCCTAGTCGCGCCAGCATGGCGCGATTTGCTCCGCTTCGCGCTGATGTGGCGCGAAATGCCCCAAATCGCGACGACGTGGCGCGAAAATAGTTCACTTCTGCAAAAAAAAAATATGAACGTATATTTTTGTAATACACAAATAAAAAATTATTATTTATAAAAAAAATTCAACACCTATAACTGTGATGCATTTGTATATCTATTGTTCTATTTTACTGCTATTGCCGCAGTAGGATGGAGAGCTTCTTCGATCTAGTGGTAAATAGCACACATCTGCGTGATTTCAGGTTATTGCTGCTGCTGGTGCTGTTAAGCATGTGGATATTGTAGAGCACGCAAATAAGTTGTTCAATAAGCTGCCAGCTGACCCTTCAACAGCTAGCATGTCATTTGCTAACCAGCCAACCTCTTTTACTAGTTCTGAGGTATGTGTTTTGCTCTACACTTACCTGTGCTATTCACCAGGGATACGTATTGATGTTATCACTGCTACTCAATAGGTTCGAATCATTGGTGATTGCAAGCCTCTCGCTCAATTTGCTGTTGCCTTTAATGTAGCATCTTGGGCAGATCCTGGTTTTATTGCACGGATGACTTTACAATCTTTTCTTGGTTCATGGGACAAGAGTGCTCGAGGAGGGAAGCACATGAGGTGGGTTCCCCTGCTTTTCCCTCCGCTCCTTTATTGTCATTTGTCTTACATAAAACAATTCCATTTTTTTCTTTCCAAATTTCGTTGTTTTTTATTCCACTGACCATGTTTTGTTTTGTTTTCCTGCTTAATCGATACAGTTCAGAGCTTTTACAAAAGGCAGCAATTAATGACATACTTGGACGAGTGGTTTCTTCGGTTGCTGAACTAAATGATGAAAAAGGTCAAGCCTGTGCAAGAGGAGGAAACCCGCTTTCCATGTTAGTCTTCTCACCCTATTCTCGTGTTGCTACTATAAACCCTTATGCTTGTGCGTTAAGATATTTTGTTTCCTTATATCTTGCTTGCATACCTATTCTACACCACAACACCAACAATTAGAAGTTAGAACCATTACTCATGAGTAAATATATCAGCATTGCTCCATTTGCAACTTTCACAACCTTCTTATCCCTTGTTTCTCAGTAACTAATTGTTTCTCCGCAGATACATGGAGTCATCTGCAACTCTTGTTGAGGGTGTGGAAAGGTTCATTAAAAAGAATTATGATCGAACTGGACTTGAAAAAAGGCATCAATTGTACAAATTGAAGGTATATAATTAGTTGCACTCAAAAGCTCAACATACCTGAGTCAGCAGTTCTGGCCAAATTAGTTTAATTTTGCAGGAGTTATCGATGTTATTTGGACTTAGTAATATCTTTCATCAGCGGCGAAGACCACAATTTCAGATTCAGAAATCTATGTCTCACTTGATGATCTCAAGGTATCTGACCACATGCCCAACTTCACAGTTTCAGTCAGCATGTCTGTTAGACATTTCCGGGGATGCCTACAAGACCCTACTTAAGACTCAAAGGCTTCCTGTGCACACGAACCAATTCAAAATTGAAGCTGGTAACACTGCAAAACTTTCAGTAGCTTTACATAATGAAAAAGAAGACACTAAGAGAGGCTGTAACATCCTCATTTTGGCTTTCTGGAGAAAAACCTAATTTAAATAAAGTAAATTCAAAATTTGGAGTTTCATTGGTGTTTATATTAACCTGGCATCCATTCCCCTCCGAAATCGGGAAGTAATTCCCTCCCGGGCGAAAAATCGGATTTTCCAATTCCACGGCATCTAAAATTCACCCGAGTTCAAAAATGCTCCAAAAATCTCCAAACCACTTCTAAAATGTTCCAAATATTTCGAAATGATTTTAGGAATCATTCCCTGGATTTTTGGACATCCGTTCCTATTTTATCTCGCGCGGCTTTTGTTTAATGCTTGCGATCCGCGCCCGAATATCTAATTCCACAAAAATCATCCAAATTCCACCAAACCAGTTCCATTGAGTTCCAAATAATCTAAAATGGCTTTAGGAATTTTTCCGGAATTTTTAGGCCATTTTTCCTTATTTTTCTCTAGGGCGGAACGTTCGCGTATAAGCTGACCAATCCTGGGCCGCCACATGGCAAGTGCTACATGCCCCTTCTTCTACCTCTAGCCAGCACGTTCATGTTCTTGCCTGGGAAAGCCAAATCAAGTTCCATACTCAATGCTCCTCATTCAAATTCCTCTAACTCCTTCTATAATGCCTCAAATCGCGAACCGCCGGATTCGTTGGAATCACGACGGCTTCCTCTTTCCATCCATGGGGTTAATGCACCCTAAACCTCGCCGGAATTTGAATCATCCTTCCAAAACCGAAATCGGCATTTATGGCAATAAGTCGTCCGTTTCTAATCCGTTTCGCGTGATTCCGCCTCTCATCTCTCCGTATAAGCATCCTCTTTCCGGTGGTGTAGCTCTCCGTTAGCCTCTCAAATCCAATTGGCCGCAAGATCAAGAAAACCGACGAACTCTTGTGTTCTTCGCGTTCTTCGTGTTCTTGCTCGTATCTTCCACCTCGGTGGTTCATTCTTCCTCCCGTTCGTTTCTTTGTGTTAGCGTGGAAGTCTAGCTTCTAACCCGATCGTTGATTTTAGGTTTCATCGACCGTGGGCGACGAATTTCGCATTTTCTTCGCTTCGGCCGAACTCGGGTTTTTCATCAAATTCATCTTGCTCGGTGAGTTTTGGTTCAATTCTTTCCGGTTATAGGTTCCTAAGGATGTTATCTAGAGGTTCTAGGTTTTTGTTTGGATCAATTCCATGCAAAAATGAGTTAGAAATCCAAGTTTTAGCATTTTTTTGTAGTCTCTGTTGTTTTGGTTGCTCTCTGTTCTAGTGAGCATGGAGTCTTGCTCCTGTGCGTGTGGGCCAAGGCCACCGGCCGGCCGGCCGCCTGCCGCCGCCGCTCGCCTTCGCTGCCTGGCCGCTCGCGCCTGCACTCGCGCCAGGCGTGCCCTGCCGTCGCCCGCCGCCGTCGCCGCCTCCCATAAGCCCTCCTCCACCTTCCCCACCCAAGCTCCACTTCCTCATCCATGGTTGCCATGAAGACCAAGGTTGAAGACAACCATGTACTCATTGACATGTGGGGCCACCTTGCCATACACCCAAAGCCTAGTCAAGTTCAGTCAAAGCTTGGTCAAAGTCCTTGTTTGACCAGTCAAACCCGAGAGGAATATTCCGAGAATATTCTCGGTTTTCGATTTATTCAAAATTCAAACTTCGGAAGCTCATAACTTTCTCATCCGAACTCCGTTTGACCTCATTCAAATTTCTAAATTCATCATAAATCAATACCTTCCTGCCAGTACTAATTTTATAATTTTTGGAGTTTATTTATTTTCTGTTATTTATTTATTGCCTCGTTTTGCGTGTAGTCGACGATCCCGCCATGATCACGATTTCATTGCCGAGCCTTCCGAGTTCGACACCGCCGCCGCAACTGAAGGCAAGTCTCCTTGATGCACTTTGCTCCTATGTTTGCGAAATGATTTAAATGATTTATAAAGTGCATGGCTATGTTTAATGAAATATGTCAAATATAAGTGTTAGTTATACCGAACCTGTTGATTCCTCCTTGACATTGTTAATCATATCCATTGTAACCCTAGAACCTTGTTTATACCATGCTTAGGCTTATATGGTATCCGTTGCTATGTAGTACGGTAGAATTGCTTAGGATCTTTTCCGATGAAAACAACCCATGGGTAGGATTATTCAAAAAGAATGTTATCAAATGTGATTTGAAGGTTATTACTATGATTTTAGTACTGTTTTCCTAAAATAAAAAGAAAAGGAAAATAATTTCGACTTGGGCGGCATGGAATGTCGGGTGGGAGCGGACCAAGCCTTGGTTCTTTTGTGCAAGTACCGCCCCAAGTCATGTAAGGACCGACGCTTGTGATTGTTCATTCTAAGCAATACCGTACTACCACATGTCTATAATGGTACGACCTGGCCCACTAATTTGTAGAAGCCTAGTTTAGACTCACCACTCGGTTGTTGTGTGAGAGCTGGAAGGAGGCATTGTTGTTGTTGTTTTTCTCACACGGCGCAAGAGGGGCTTCAGATCGGTGGAGAGAACCCTAACAATGGTGAAACCTCGGGGTGGGTCTAGCTAGGTAGATACATCAGATCTGGCCTTGTCACGATCTCTCTGCCGGCACACCAAAGGAAGTGTGTTAATAGCTTGGCATTAGGAGATGATCGTGTCGTGTGGGTAAAGTTGTACACCTCTGCAGAGTATAAAACTATTCGAATAGCCGTGCCTACGGTTAAAGGCAAAGCAAAGAATGCTTTCATATTGGTAGACTTTGATTTTGTTTTTAAAACCTGAAAAGTGTTTTTTTTGGGGTTCGGGAGTGGTTAGAACTCTCGAATATTGTTTGGCGGAAAGAGCCAACCCAGGTGGATAGAACCTGTTTTACTTTTGACGGATGGAGTCACATGATTAACTTTGATCTTTTAAACTGTTGGCGGATAGAGCCTTTATGTTAGTGATGGTGGTTAGAACCTCACTACGTTATTAAATAATTCAATTATTAAAAAGAATTATAAAAGATACTTTGTGAAATTTATTACTTAAGTATGATTTAATCAAATGTGGCTTTATGCAAATAAACTCTATTAAGCTTCCTTTGGAAAGCCCCTCATGATCATGCTTTCCCGACTTGCTGAGTACTTTTGTACTCACGTGCTACACCAACATTGTAATCATCAGAGAATTATCAAGATGCCGAGGAAGAGGAGGAGCTCTTCGAGGAGGATTGCCAGGAGGTCTAGTTGCGTTCCTAGTCGTTGCCTGTGGCGTTGTGGCGTTCGCTTGTTGCTTTCTTTTGCTTCCGCTGTTTTGTGTGTCTGGTCGTTGGACCGAGTATTGTAATAAGTGGCCATGTGGCCCATACTTGAATATTTATATTACAAGTTTCGTTTTGTTCGGCAATGAAGTATCACTGTGACTGTGTGTACTAGCTACTGATCTGGGACTAGTACGGAAATACACAGGAGATTCTGGATAGCTGATCCGGGGTCTCACAAAGACCTTGATATATATTCTCTTATGGATAAATACGACCAGACTGTTAGGGCTTCTTTGGTTTCGAGATGCGTGATACACTCATATCCTCTCAAGCACGAAGCAACTAGATTTCTTTGCTGCCAAACCTACCATAATGTTAAATTTAAGCCCATGTTTTTGACAAGTTATGACATCACAGTGTACAAGGAAAGTTTGAAAGAACATGAGTGGGCTTTCTTTTTGGAGTACATCGCCATTATGAGAGGCATAGTTATTGAGGACTGAAGTTCCACAATTAGCACTGTTGAAACAATGATGTATGACCATGGAATTAAAGGGCCGCACGATTACACCGAATTTTATAAGGGAGAATACGATGCATCGTATGATGAGCATTCAAAAAAAGCCAAGCTGTGTATACTAATATGTAAAGAAAATCATGTTGTTTGCTGTGAGATTTTCAGAGATGTTAGCTGCTCCTCATCAACCGAAGCAGAAGCCTTGGCTGCTTTCGCACGGTTAGCAAAAGGCATGGAACTACACCTACATAATCTACTGATTTGTACAGATAATAAGGTGATTCATGAAGTTTTAAGTGGGGCACACAGCATCATGTTTGACGATGGCAACAAAGACCTCTACATGTTAGGCCATGTTTGTTTCCTTCTCCAGCTTATATAATCCAGCTTTTTGGTGTTGGAGTATATAAGCTGGATTATATAAGCTACCTTTAAATAAGCCGGTGGGTTGTTTGTTTTCCTGGATTATTACTGTGTTGGATTATTAGTTTGAGATTATATAAGCACCCTAATGGCTGCTTATAGATTATTATAATCTCATGCTTTAGATTATATAATCTAGATTATAATCTAGGCTGTTTGTTTCCCCATTAACTTATATAAGCTGGATTATATAATCCATAGGGCAAACAAACAGGGCCTTAGTTAGGTGCATGAGAAGACGATACAAAATGGTGTTGTCAAGGTGGCTTCCACGTGAATTGATGGTGTTCCCAGATGACCTGATGAGGCAAAAACAATGGAAGCCACCTTGACAACAACATTTTGTATCGTCTTCTCATGCACCTAATTAACATGTAGAGGACTTTGTTGCCATCGTCAAACATGATGCTGTGTGCCCCACTTAAAACTTTATGAATCACCTTATTATCTGTACAAATCAGTAGATTCTGTAGGTGTAGTTCCATGCCTTTTGCTAACAGTGCGAAAGCAGCCAAGGCTTCTGCTTCGGTTGATGAGGAGCAGCTAACATCTCTGAAAATCTCACAGCAAACAACCTGATTTTCTTTCCATATTAGTATACACAGCTTGGCTTTTTTTGAATGCTCATCATACGATGCATCGCATTCTCCCTTATAAAATTCGGTGTAATCGTTCGGCCCTTTAATTCCATGGTCATACATCATTGTTTCAACGGTGCTAATTGTGGAACTCCAGTCCTCAATAACTATGCCTCTCATAATGGCGATGTACTCCAAAAAGAAAGCCCACTCATGTTCTTTCAAACATTCCTTGTACACTGTGATGTCATAACTTGTCAAAAACACGGACTTAAATTTAACATTATGATGGGTTTGGCAGCAAAGAAATCCAGTTGCTTCGTGCTTGAGAGGATATGAGTGTATCAGGCATCTCGAAACAAAAGAAGCCCTAACAATCTGGTCGTATTTATCCATAAGAGAATGTATATCAAGGTCTCTCTTAATGTCTTCTTTTTCATTATATAAAGCTACTGAAAGTTTCGTAGTGTTACCGGCTTCAATTTTGAATTGGTTCATGTGCACAGGAAGCCTTTGAGTCTTAAGTAGGGTCTTGTAGGCATCCCCGGAAATGTCTAACAAACATGCTGACTGAAACTGCGAAGTTGGGCATGTGGTCAGATACCTTGAGATCATCAAGTGAGACATAGATTTCTGAATCTGAAATTGTGGTCCTCGCCGCTGATGAAAGATATTACTAAGTCCAGATAACATCGATAACTCCTACAAAATTAAACTAATTTGGTCAGAACTGCTGACTCGGGTATGTTGAGCTTTTGAGTGCAACTAATTAAATACCTTCAATTTGTACAATTGATGCCTTTTTTCAAGTCCAGTTCGATCATAATTCTTTTTAATGAACCTTTCCACACCCTCAACAAGAGTTGCAGATGACTCCATGTATCTGCGGAGAAACAATTAGTTACTGAGAAACTAGGGATAAGAAGGTTGTGAAAGTTGCAAATGGAGCAATGCTGATATATTTACTCATGAGTAATGGTTCTAACTTCTAATTGTTGGTGTTGTGGTGTAGAATAGGTATGTGTTGGAGGAAAACCCACTAACTCCCGAAGAGGGAGGCTTCATGCTCCATGGCGGGTCATCAGGGTTCGTCACCACTCACCGAGATGTTACAGGACATCCTTTCATGCTCCGTGAGACTGCTACGAGAGATCCCATACCCCGAAGAAGGCATACCCCGCAGGAGGCTCTCCTCATGTCCCGTGAGAGGTCTACGTCTCCCCGGGGTATACCCCGCAGGAGGCTCTCCTTATGTCCCGCGGGAGGTCTACGTCTCCCCGGGGCATACCCCGCCGGAGGCTCTCCTCATGTTCCGCGGGAGGTCTACGTTTGCCCGGGGCATACCCCGCCGGTGGCTCTCCTCATGTCCCGCGAAAGGTCTACGTCTCCCCGGGGGCATACCCCGCGGGGGGTCCTCATGTCCCGCGGGAGGTCTACATCTCCCAGGGGGCATACCCCGCGGGTCTACATCTCCCCGAGGGCATACCCCGCGGAAAGTCTCCTCACGGGAGACTTGAATGATGTCACCAAATCCCCTGTGGGGCCCGGATGTCAGGGGTCCACTCCCTCAAGACGATCCCGTGGGACCCACTACCTCCCCGCCAGAATGACTAAGATGCCCCCACTTAGGCTAGTCTAGTAGGGGTATAATGGTACTTTTATGTAACACGCTGGGTGCCTATAAATACTCAATGTAACCCCCTCATGTAACGAGAGCTCTCATTGAATGAAAAAACAAAAAACTGGAGTGTCCCTCGGGGAGTCTAGACAAGGAGACATCCCTTTACTCCCCCTGGGGAACACACCGACAGGAGTAGGGTGTCTTCCTTAAGCGCCCGAACCTGTATAAACCTTCGTGTCACATTTACTTTCGTGGACGACGGCCCGTGAAACGGTCGGCGTCCGTTCTCATTCCCGTGTCTTGTTTCCAAACCTACGACACTTGGCGCCGTCCGTGGGGACGTAGCTAACTTGAACAAGGCTATGGCTCCTCCCAAGAAAACTCAACACAAGCCCCCGGCTCCCAAGCGCAAGGAGCACGAGGATGATCATCCTCCCCGACGGAACCACCGGCGCGCACCGTCCTCTTGGATCAGTGCCATCCACCCCGTGGAGAACGTCCTCCAAGTCTCAGGGCTTGAAGGCTCCTCATCTTCCCGGGCGCTGGCCGCTATGGTCCAAGGGTCAGAAGCTCGAGGCACACTTGCAGCCACGGGGTCGGGTGCTCCAGGGCTAACCATCACCCCTGAGGCGTTGGACCTCACCCAATGGCAAGCCTTGGTGGAGGCCACCGCGAGATAGACGGTAGACTACATGATGTCCTCGTATTGTCCTCCCGGAGGGCCACTGCTCCCATCTCCGCTCCTGCCACCTCCCTTGGTCCAAGTGGCCACTGACCCAAGGGTACACGGAGGTACACCCTTCGCTCGTGGATGCGGGCATGTGGGGAGCCCTTTCAACCTCCCCCCGCTCGCCCATGCGGTGGTCTCAAGTGGGGGCCCTTTCTGGCAGCTCAACCCGCCGAGTACGGAGCTAGGGAGGACTCCTCCCATACCGTTGCAGTTTGCGCCACCACCGCACCCTTCAAGGCCTGATCTCGCACCCCTGCGTGCGGAGGTCCCGAGACCTCCCCTCCAAGACCCTCCTCCCAGGC